>OV656873.1:23919038-25119038 GCA_927399465.1 Sarcophaga caerulescens | reverse complement strand
TAAGTGTTGCATAAGACGGTCTACATACATAGGAGGGGATTAGGAGTGCAATTTACGCCACATAATGAGCCGTAAAAGGGCCCCAGTTGCTGAGAACGCAATGCCAACTCCAAGTATGTCCATTATATCGATCATGGTAACACCGAAATGACCGAAAATTGGCCCGATAGTTGACAGTCTACACCGCTGAATCGTGACGAGGGGTTACGAGTGCAATTTATGTCATATAATGAGTCGTAAAAGGGGCCTAGTTGCTGAGAACGCAATGGCAATTCCGAGAATGTTCATTATATCGATCATGGTCACACCGAAATCCTCGAAAAGTGACCCGATAGTCGACAGCGAACAGCCTAGATCGCTAAATAACAAGATACAATGCATTTATAAGACAACTTAGCCAAGTATCCCCCCTCCCCATTTAAGATCAAATAAATGTCTCACATAAAGGCATAATAAAATAATGGATGAATAAAACAATGAAACTACTACTCACCTGATGTGCAGCAGGTAATAAAGTGAATGCGTTGGTGCTTTAGATCATATGTGCAGTGTGTTCCAAACGTAACACCATCTTACTTTGTTCAAGTTATAGTGATAATATTGCGTAAGATGGCCTCCATTTTGTGTGTCTCGCATGGTTACGTTCCTTACTGACACAGCCAATTCAAGAATCCAATATATTTTCACGGCGATTATTATTTCTAGAAATTAACACATGGTAACCCTAGCATTCCAGAAATTTCTGTTTCATCCTCCTGAAAGAAATCAAGAGAATAATAAATGGTTGAGATAATTAATTCTGTTGTTGCTTTTAATTTAGAAAGAAAAAGAAATTCAATTAAAAAAAATTATACGTTGTAGGGCATCCATATAGGCGACCAACATGCATTTTTTTTTATTTGAGGCGTTGTTTTTTAATTTGTTTTTTTTTTCGTTTTTCATTTTCAGATGTCGAAGAACTTTCAACAAAACTCATGGCCAAATTGGCTGAAGTACAAAGCCTAGAGGGTGGTACATTTTTTATTGGCAATGCAGACGCTTTAAGGATACCAACGACAACAACAATGACAACAGCAGCAGCGACATTTCATCAGCCACAACATGTCATGTTGCCAGGTAATTTGCTTATTTTGTTTTCTTGTTTTTTTTTTATCTTCTGTAATCCATTAAGATAACATAGGCAATACGCCATAAATAGGTAGACGACATGGGGAATTATTTGATTTTGGGTTGAAAATTCGAAACAGGTGAAGAGTTACGAGAGCAGTGGCAAAGCCTGTAAATAAGGGATTGATGGCACTTGGGATATTTCAACTCACAACATTGTCTGTTAGAAGCAAGAGCTTCAGGAGTTAGGTTAGGCTAGGTCAAAGTGGTAGCTTTGATAACTAAAGCTCATTCGAGCATGTATAGCGGTCCGATGTGACGTCTCAGATAAATGCAGTGCCTTTACTGACCGAGTTCCACTAAACAAGGGAAGAAGTTGGTCAGCGCAAGGCATTTAATAAAGTATTTTAGAGTAGAGTGCGCTCCTTTGCTGTGCTGGTTACTAAGACGATGTGGATTTAAATCAGGGATGCCCAAAGCTAAAACTGTAGCAGTATTGGTGAGCGAGAGAGAACTGCACTGAAAGAAAAGTTGTGTAAACTGAAATAAAATGTACGGAAAAAGCGGAATTTACAATAAAATTTGGAATAGAAATTTTTCTACAATGGCGGCTTCTAAAGATGCCCCCAATTGATCAGTGCGCCGAATAACACTACTGCGTGACAATGGAAGGTTTTCGATAAGCTTAAAATTTAGTTTTTGAAAACATTTATTTAAAATTTTTTTAATGAACTCCCCATCAGAAAATGGTCTACCATGACTAACAATATCCAAGCTTATTAAGCTTGATAACTCCATTTTTAACATTTTATTTTCTGAGATTTTTTCATTGTTTTCTTCTTCAAGTAACCACTCTTTCAATTTTTCCAAAGAAATTTTTTTATTTTTACAAAATAAATCTTTTTTTCCCCATCATTAAAATCATCCATATCACTATGATAAGAACAATAGTGCCTTCTAAAAGCATATTCTCTACATTCCTTCAATATTTTATAACATAAAATGCATTGAGCATCACCAAGCGCATTTTTTATCATAAAATATGTTTCGTAAGTCATAGTAAATTTTTTTCAGTGCTTTAAGCAAAAAATATTACAAAAAAATCGTACACCCGCTACGCATGTGCATTCGTCGCTGTCTGAGTGACGACTAACCAAAGAGAATAAGAATATGTGTGTTTTTAGTTTGCGCAAAAGCACTATGAAATGGGCATCTATGATTTAAATCCATTTAATTTTTCTGCTCTTCAAGATTTATGTATTTTTGTTACTTAGTCAGGATCACAACCTAGTTTCTCATACCACCCATATTGTAGGACCTACAGTTTAAATTTAGTTTAGTTTGAAGCAAAGCATTGTGTGCACAAATTTTTTCGTGAACACTCCTTATATGTATATGTAACGGGTGATTTTTTAGCTATTATCTTTTTGGCAACACTGGTTTAAACAGCTCACGCACGTTTCATGTTTTGTTTCACTGTCAAACATCTTCAGTTTGGTCTATAATTTAATCATGAATCGTCTTATAAACGAACAACGCTTGCAAATCATTGAATTTTATTATCAAAATGCGTGCTCTGTTAAGAAAGTTCATTGCGCGCTTCTTCCATTTTATGGTCAGTCTAATCGACCCACTGAAGCAGCTATTTTTTTGTCCAAAATGCAAGAGCTTGACTTGCATGACATGTGGTTTCAACAAGACGGTGCCACATGCCACACAGCACGCGTAACAATGGACTTATTGAGAGGCGAGTTCGGTGAACATTTTATTTCACGTTCGGGACCGGTGAATTGGCCGCCTAGATCGTGCGATTTAACGCCTTTAGACTATTTTTTGTGGGGCTATGTTAAAGCTCATGTCTATACAGACAAGCCCGCTTCAATGACGCATTGGAAGACAACATTGAAGCATTTATTCGTGAGATACCGGCCGAAATGTTGAAAAGAGTATGCCAAAATTGGACTAAGCGGATGGACTATTTGAGGCGCAGTCGTGGTCAACATTTGCATGAAATAATCTTCAAACATTAAATTATTAAATTATATTTTTGTACAATGGGTCAATTTCGACCTCCGGGTATTGTACTTGTCTTAACGGACAAGTACACGTCCTCTAACCTAACCTAACCTAAATTATATGGACCGTACACTATCGATTCAAATAAAGATTTCATGCATTTTTCTGAATTTTATGTTTTTTTTTTTGAAAAATTTTCCTATAGCTCTTAAAAAATCACCCGATATGTAAATATCTAATACAGCACCATGCTGAGTTTGGTGACAATTTTATAATTTCACTTTGCAACACAAACAAAAAGTGCTCACACAAATGAAATTTGATTTCGAAAAACAAAAAAAAAAAAAAAAAACCTTGAAAAACGATTTCATTTAAGAAAGCAAATGAAAAAGGGAAAAAGAGACAAATAGAGAGAGAGAATAAAATATCCCGCGGCGAATACACAACACATATGTGTACTCGTAGTCATGCCATGCATATGAACCTGATTGCAAACCCCTCGTAATGAGATGAGATGCTTTACTGTGACGTTCTTCCATCTTTAACCTTGTGAAACCACTTGAGATTTAAAAAATTTAAAAAAAAAAAAAACAAAGTAGACCTCAAGAAAATATTTTTAAATTTTAAATTTAATCGTGTTGTAAATAGGATTCCAAACACAAAAAAAAAAAAAAAATAAAAAAAAAAAAATTAAGAATTTCAAGAGCCTCTTTTGTTTTGAAGTGTTAAAGACACCCACCCACCATAAATTCATCGACAAAATATGTACTTCGTGTAAATCGATAAAAATGTTTTCTCTGGAGCCTATAAAAATTAGGAAAATAATACCTGAGGGTATCATTTACATCCTAAATTGCTGTTCTATTAACAAAAAAAAAAAAAAAAAACAGAAAAATAGAAAGAAAAAAAAATTTTAAAATTCTTCTTTCCAAATTGAATTGAAAAAATATTGTGGCGGCATTCAAGTGTCATGTGATTTATGGCAACGAAATTGATTACAAGTGTTTCAAGTTACTTTGGCTTTTCATTTGGGATCTTTTGTGATCCTTAGGAAAAAAAAACAAAAACAAAACCGGAAATACTTGGTAAATACTTCCGCTTCGACAATAGGTTTATGAATGCGATGCTCGATGGTTTTTTTTTTTTTCTTCTTCTTCATTTTTCCAGGTCATTCACATTAATTTTCTTGAATTTTAGTGAACAATTAAGAGGATTTACAATTGAAGGACTAACAAAATTAAGGGGCATAATGCGTTTTGGCCTATTGCTGCAGTTTTAAATGTGTTTTTGAGGACAGATTAAGGGAACAGATTAAGACTTTGCAAAAAGAGGTACAGCCACTAGTTAAAATCATAAAGGTCTATTGAGGGCTTTCACTAACGAACTGGGACCTACATAGATAGAGTGCAATATTATGTTGATTCGTGCGAGATGCAGGCATTAATTCTTTCGCGACGGTTGCCATGTATATACGGCCGATATACGGCATCACAGCAGCTGACGTGTAAATAAGCCACTTACACGGTCTACAGAGGCTAATGTTGCATATACGCGGCAGTTACTTATTTGCCCACAAAGCAGGGACTACCATTTCATAGCACAATTGTGCAGAGAGAATTCACACACATTGCTTATGCCTATGCTTATTTAGTCGTCGATCAGACTGCGACAAGCACACGTGTTAGCGCATGCTATAATAATTTTTTTTATATTTACACTAAAAAAGTCCTTTTTTTAAAAAATTCAAAGTCTTATACGTTCTTAAAACACATTTTGATTGTTTTAATAGTCAAGTAAATAACACGGTGCGACAGTGAAAATACACCCGAGTAACTACATAGTCCACGTTATTCAGTTAGTTGAGTAGAACTCAAAAATACCTTTTTTATATTTCTCGAACCCTCCAAACTTGTTTTATTTGACAAAAACTATTTTTTTTTTTACTTTACGCACAAATTTCTGGATTACTCAAACATTTCTGACCCGATTTCCAAAATTTAAATCTTGTTGGAAAGGGGAGAGATGGACCTTTAAAGTTGTAGACATATATCTATTATCCGACTTCATATGCTATGAGATTTGATGAGGTAAATTTGGAAAATTCGAATTTTTATCATATTTTTTCAAGTTTGTCCATTCATAGTAGCAAACCTTACTTAAAAAATATGAAATAAGTGATAACATTCTGAAAGTACATTATCTTGTGAAGAGATTGGCACTTCGTTTGATAAAATCGGACAAAAATTACTGTAGTTATTATTTAAAGAGTCTAACAGTCGAGTTATATTTTTCATATATGTATATATTTTTTCAAATGAACTTTTAGTTCAGAAATTTTTAGAATGTTTGATGGATCTTGGTTGTTTATCGGAAAATGTGTCAATTTCACGTTTGAGAGACTACCAGAAGTTGGCCAATGTTTGCGCAAAGAGAAATAATAATATTTGCAAAATACACAAATATTAGCCGACTTCTGAAAGTCGCGCAAGCGTGAAATTGACACATTTTGTAATAAAGAATCAAGATCCATCAAAAATTCTGAAAATTTTTGAACTGCAAGTTCATTTGATAAAATGACATATATAAAAAATATAGCACGACTGTTATACTATTTAAATAATAAATTCGGTAATTTTTGTCCGATTTGATCAAATTATGACTCAATCTCTTCACAAGAGAACAGACTTTAAGAATATTATCACTTATCCTATATTTTTATATTAAAGTTTGCTACTATGAATGGACAAACTTGAAAAACTACGAAAAAAATTCGAATTTTCCAAGTTTACCCCATCAAATCGCACACCATATTAAGTTGAATAATATATATAGTTATACCGTTTAAAAGGTCCATCTCCCCCCTCTCCAACAAGATTTATGTTTTGGAAATCGGGCGAGAAATGTTTGAGTAATCCAGAAATTTGTGCGTAAAGTAAAAAAAAAAGTTTTTGTCAAATAAAAAAAGATTGGAGGGTTCGAGAAATATAAAAAAAAAATTTTTTGAGATCTACTCAACAAAGCTCACAACCTACATTATGTCATTATCCGGGTGTATTAAATTTTTTTTATTTTGTCGCATAGTGTAATTTAAATGATATGGAAAGAGAATAACTTTTTTTTATAGACATAAAGCAATATTTTGGAAAATTTAAAAGGTTGGTTTATTAGCAGGAGAGGAAATTTATGAATCAAAATTAATATCCAGCAAATATCTAAAAAAACATTACCTAATTATTAAATCAAAGATATTTATATAACTTTATGTACTATGTTGATGAAATGAAAATCAAAATAGGGTACATTACTAACATTTTTCTATGACTGAAAGCTCTCAACTTAATTTCTCTCTCTCTCTTACTCACTAATACACAACCAAAAAATTTTTGGTAACCCCTGCCACAAAGGCTGATGCCTTACATAATTGACCATTACAACCCTTCAGTCAGGATTACGGCCTAGCTTCTCACACCACTCATGTTGTGTGCGTTAATTTTATACGTGAGTGGCGGGACCTACAGTTTAACGTCGACTCCGAACGACAGATTTTTGAGAAACTTTTCATGGCAATTTTATTTTATTCTCGGAGTTTTTGTCAGAAATCTGCTGAGAGGAAAACGCCGAAGAAATATTTTTTTTTGTCTGACCTGGGATACGAACCCGGACTTTACATCTAATAAGCCAACACACCATCTACTAGACTACGGTGACTTCCGCATATACACGGCAGTCATTTATTTGTTCACTTGCGTTTTCGTGAACGAAGACGACGATTTATGGTCAGTCGTCGCGCCATCGTGAAAAGTTGAAGAGTATGGTACAAGCGCGTGAAAGGGTTAATACAACATGTCCACGATGATATAGAAATAATGGGACGCACACTTATAGTGCGAGTGTTAACTTTTGTCTTTGCGACTCTCGTTATGAAGGCAAAACGGCTCTGCGAGTTAATAAATCCAAAACGAGAAGAATGTTTTCTACGACAACCATTGCTTTGGCACACCGGATACTATTTTGTCCCTTAATTGGTTGCCGAACAAAATTTAGATTTGATGAGATGCTTAAATTGTTCCTACTATTATACGCAGAAAGGCATGGGCGGTTAAACAAGCTGTTGGAGAATTCTACGCAAGATTAAAAAAAAGGAGAATATAGGCATCGCCTAGTAGGTAATGTCGAGCCATAACCGCAAAAATATCTCAAGCGACATATTTTTCATATATCGTTTTTTGTAATAAATAAATTCATTACCCTGATTTGCATCATCTATGAAAATTACAGGGACACACTGTATACCGTTATGAATTTATAACAAAAAAAAAATTTTAACTTAAGTGCACTTTGAAAATTTTTTGTTTTTTTGTGACACCGACTTGTCGGTTAAGATAAAATTTTCCTAATAAAAAATCTGAAATATGTATATATTCTTTCTAAAAATTATAATATTATAATACTAAAGTATTATTTAAATATTCGTATACGTTTTACATATACAAATTTTATAAAATATGACAGAGGTGAATAAGGAAGTGTTAAAGGTTTGTTAAAGTTTTGAGTTAAACAAAAAAAATTTTTTTTCTAGAAGTTTAATAAGCGCTCCTTCGTTCCATACAGCGATTCAGATACATCTTCTGATGAAGAAGAAACCTGTGTGGGACAGAGAGGACTTAAAAGGCAAAGAAAATTACCTTTAAGGCTGAAAGGTTCGCAACACAAGTGTACTGCCTAATCCCTGTAAGAAGAAAAAATGTTGTAATTCGTGCGCCGAAAAGTTTTCCGAATCTGACAGGATCGAAATAAATGAACATTTTTGGGGAATCAGCAAACAGCGACAAAAAGACTTTTTGAAAACGTGTTTTAAAAAACCTATGTTAAATGGCGAAGATCAGAGAGCTGCAAAAGGCAGTGCAGTTTTCAATATAACATACATTTTAAAGAAACTAACATTAAAGTATGTCAACAATTCCTTCTGAAAACTCTGCACGTTTCTCAAATGCTTTTAAGGTCTGTAAGGAATGAAAATAGCTGCTCCCTTAATATACACACTAACAATGCCAAGAAATGTACTCCTCACAATAAATCTAACGGAGCAAGAGTTTCATTGGTAAAATCCTACATTAAAAAATTGCCAGCAGTCCCATCTCATTATTGTCGAAATAAAAGTAATAAACCGTATCTACCTCAGGAGTTTAGAAATGTTAAAGGTGTATATAAGCTTTACGTGGAACATTTGAGAACAATAGAAAAAAAATCTTCAAAATTGTCAATAAGAGTGTTTCGAAGCATTTTTAAAAACAGCTTCCATCTAGGCTTTCAATGCTTAAGAAATGCATGGTTTTATTTTTTATATTGTAACCTTTAAAGGAAAAGTCCGAACTCTTTTTTTTGTAAGCCCAGATTTTTGTTTGTTTCGATAAATGGTCCGTTCATATATCATAATTACACGAAAAACTCTACTTAATTAAGACAAAAGGAAAAATTGGAGTCCTTTAACAGCTATTTCCCATATTACGATAATAATTCGTACTGTTAGACATTCATTGTATTGATTACAAACATATTTCATTTCTAGTACAAATAAAAAGCCTTTTATATGTAAATACATACATTTATGTTACAATAATGACCTAAAAAGAAATATATTACAAAAAATATAGTTAGTAAATGAAAAAACCCTTCATCATAAGAATATTTTATCTTAACCGACACAATTTTTTCGAAGTAGTTAATCAGAATGACAGCAAAAAAAACTTAAGCGCCAAAAATTGCTGTTATTATGCTTATATGAGAAAGCAATTGGATTGATTTTATGTATTGGAACAAAATGCGTCTTCATATAAAATTTTGTTGCTCTATCTCGATTTGAACATTTCGTTTTTGTCGCTTGAGATATTTTTGCGGTTATGGCTCGATGTGTTGGCTTATTGGACGTAAGGTAGTAGTGATTCAAACCCCAGCCCAGACACTTCAAAAAAGGTTGAAATATAAAAAAGAAAATGTTTCTCTCGGCGACTTCCGCTCAGTAGCCTTGTTGTAAAATAAACTCTGAAAGTCGAATAAAATTGCCATGAAAAGTTCCTCAAAAATCTGTCATTCGGAGTCGATTTTAAAACTGTATGTTCCGCTACTTATTTATAAAATTAACGCTTATGACACACGGTGTTGTGAGAAGCTAAGTTGTAATCCTGACTAAAGGGTTGTAATGGCAAATTTAATTTTTGTATTACCAGCATATGGGTTAATTTTATTTCTACAAATGCGTACAGTATCTACTTCGCAAGCATTTTTAAAGTTAAGGGCTTTGCCTTCAAGTCGATAGGATTTTGAGAACAAAAAATTGAATCTCATTCGATTTCTATGGGAATTGTTCTGCAAAAGTTTGAAAATTAAAAACTTGAAATTAATTTCAAATTTCAAAAGTTCAAAGTTCACTGAAACAAATTGTACAGTATTCCCTCGATTTACGTCGTCTCGATTTATGTTGTTTCGATTAATGTCGTCAAAAATTTTGTTCCCTTCAACTTCGATTTGCGTCGTCATTCGATTTACGTCGCCTCTGTTGTTTATAAACAAAATCAGGGGAATTCCCTCTTTAAAAAAAAAAATTCAATGCATAGAATAAAAATTAATTATTTTAGTTTCTTTTTTGTAAAATGTACATAAATAAATGCATCTGATAGTATGAGTTATTTGAAATTCGATTTACGTCGTTTCGATTTAAGTCGCCTTTTTCCGGAACATTCTACGACGTAAATCGAGGGAATACTGTATCTTATTTTCTGAAAAAACAATTCTGAATTTTTATTTGAATTTTTTTTTCTTTGGATGGATGTTCTCGCTTTGAATCTTCCATTTCTAATGGTTTCTTGCTATTAGTTTTTCAAAATTTAAAAACAAATAAAAACAAAATTTATTAAATATTTAAAAAGAATTTAGAAAATATTTAAAAGGTACAAACGACGTCATTGCTTAAATGGCAATGAAAATAAATAAAATGATTTCACATTCCATAAATTACGAAAAAAAAAAAAAATTTTTTTTTCGCTGTCTTTTAAACACTCGCCATAAAAATAATTTGTTTTGTTTTGTTTTCTGAAAATTTATTTAATAATAGATGTTTCACCATGCAAATGCTTGTTTAAATAGTAATTTTTGTTGGTTTTTTGTTTTCGTTTTTTTTTTTTTTTTGGTTAAAAAAACAAATCATTTTATGATTATGGCCACACGTCGCCAATCAATTCGTTTGTCAATATTCAACAATAAAGACAAACAGACAGACAGACAGTCTCTATTAAATGAAAAAAAAAAAAAAAAAAAAAAACATTTTCAGAATTTTAAATTCATAACGCACAGGAATCAAAAGGATTACGAAAAATGGGTTCCGTATAGAAGAAGAAGAAGAAAAAAAATTTTAAATGGAATTCATATAAAAAAATGATTAAATGATGAAAAGAAATCAAATTATTCGAGGATGTTATCGCTGCTTTGCAACGATTATAGTGCACCTTGCAGTTTAAAGTTCATTATGAACAAAAAATTAATGAAATACGTTCTATGATAGGTTAGTTCCCTTCTTAATCTGTCTCTAGAACCCTTTTAGTCAGGATTACAACCTAGTTTCTCTCTGAACTCATGTTCTGTGTGTTAATTTTAGCCATGAGCAGACGTCGGCACCAATAACCCCCGGGAGCCGGCAATCTTCAGCTTTTTACACACATTGCCAGATTTTTTTTTTTTTTTTTAAAACTTTATTTCTGGGAAAAAAAACTTTTTTTTTACAAAAAAAAAACTTTTCTACAAAAGTACCAACATTTTTAAAGGAAATTCCGGAGCCCGGTGCCCTCTGTTGGTGTTTTTTTGCGTTTTTTGTCCGGGACTAATAAAATACACAATATTTTATTTAAAAATGTAAATATTTCCTGTTTTAATACTGAATTTATTGAAAAAAATTTTAAATTTAATTTTGTCGAAAAAACTTGTTTTGTTAGAAAACAAATTTAATGAAAACTTTTTCGCATCTCCAAAAACTTGAAAAAAAAAGGAAAACTTGGCAAATGGCAACGCTGCACACATAGGACACGAACAGCGTTGCCAGAAATTTTTTTTAAAAAACTTTTTATTTTTGGAAAAAAACCTTGTTTTTACAAAAAAAAAAAAAACTTGTTTTCTACGAAAGTATCGAACTTTTAAAAGAAAATACCGGAGTTCGGAGTCTATTGGAAAAACTTGTTTTGTTAGAAAGCAAATTTATTGAAAACTTTTTTGCATCTCAAAAAACTTGGAATAAAAGGGAAAACTTGGCAAATGGCAACGCTGGACACGAACCTCAACAATGTTCGTTACAAAGAGCGTAAAATTGAATTCAGTTGCTTGTCAGCATCTAAAGAAGAAGGTTCATGTCGCTTTTTTTTCAGGTTTCAATGATACACCCAAAAAAATATTACAGTAGGATTCACTAATATTCAATGAGATTCACTAATAACAATGAGAAATTATCTCCATTTTTGGAAGAATATTTGTCAAGTTAAATACGCAGTCTTTAGGGATTTGGCGCTGTAAATTTCTTCTATATTTTCCACTACATAAACATATTAAGGAGTGCGCACGAAAAAAACTGGACTTACACTTTTCGTTATAGAAATAAAACTAAGTGGCGAATTTTTTTCGTTTCATATTTCAATTAAAGTAAATAATATTTAAATTGTTTTTGTGTATAAAATTTTTTTCTGACAAAGGTCTCAGAGCATCCAACTTTTTGAGCCACTTTTCTTCCAGACATGTTAGGGTGTTTTTAGAAAAATACGTATTATTTTACTTGCTTTGTTTTGATCGGCAAATCTTTTTTTTCTTCCACTTCCACGCTTTCTCTCAATACTTAAAGACTCCTTATATTGTTTTATTCTTACCTTAGAAACTGTTTTTTGGTTAACACCTGCGAGTCTAGCAATCGTTTTTAAAAAGTGGCGCGGTTTTTCATTGAAAATTTCAATTATTTTTTTACGACATTCTTGTTGGGTGCCCATTTTCAAAAAACTAATTTTGCTATTGCAATGAGATTTAGCACGTGGATTTTGAAACAGATGACTAACAAAAACAATGTAACGGTATTAATTTTTTTCAATTATGATAAAAGTTATAAGCTTAAAAGTAGGCCCATTTTTTTTTTGTGCGCACTCCTTATTAGGTTACACTTGAAAATATTACTAACAATTTTCCTCTGGGCTAACACATGCCTCCTACAAATACACTCACATTTTTATCATGTTCTCTTGGTGCCGACGTCTGGCCATGAGTGACAGGACCTACAGTTTTCAACAAGTCGTCTCCGAACGACAGATTTTTTGAGAACATTTTCATGGCAATTTTATTTTACTCTCAGAGTCTTTGCCGGAAGCCTGCGAGAGGTAGTCGCCGAAAGAAATATTTTCCTTCTTATTTTGGCTCGTTCGAGGTGTAAAAGCTGGGGTCTAATAAGCCAATACACTATATACTAGACTAGTGCTTTCCTCACATAGCATAGGATTAATATCCTTCCAATAGAATTTGACCTTGGCCGTAAAGCTCTTTAACACGTTGACGGCCAACTACGAGATAACTCGTAGATTGCGTTCCCTTCTAGGGTGCCAACTACGAGTTATCTCGTGCTCATTCGTAGGCCCTTTCTCTCCTAAAAAAACCAAAATTTTGGCTTTTTGATGATACCTGTGATCTAGAAATAGAGTTTTCAGTAATATACATACATACACACATACATAATTGGTCATTACAACCCTTCAGTCAGGATTACGACCTAGCTTCTCACACCACTTATGTTGTGTGCGTTAATTTTATACATGAGTGGCGGGATCTACAGTTTAAAGTCGACACCGAACGACAGTTTTTTGAGAAACTTTTCATGGCAATTTTATTTACTCTCAGAGTTTTTGCCAGAAATCTGCTGAGAGGAAGTCGCCAAAGAAATATTTTCATAATTTCGTTTTGATGTCTGACCTGGGATTCGAACTCGGGCCTTCAGTCTAATAAGCCAACACACTACCTATTAGACTACGGCGACTTTCCTCACATAGCATAGGATTAATTTCCTTCCTAGGAAATTTAGGCCTTGACTGTAAAGCTCTTGCAAACCTCCAGACTGCTCTCCCCATCCATCCCCACGAAACAGTTTACAAGTGAATCGAACTTTTCCTTAACAATTCCATAGAAGAAGGAGCCTTTTGGCAGTATCATAACCTTCTCCTCTGTTGTAGCTTCCAAAGCTGAATCTGATGTTGCCAATTCATTTGCATTTGCATTGCCAACAAGGACGCAATGAGCACAATAACCACCATAATCGAATATGTTAATCTGACATAAGGTGGCCAGACCAGATGTAATCTAAAAACATGTACCTTCTTTGATACATACATACATACATACATAATTGGTCATTACAACCCTTCAGTCAGGATTACGACCTAGCTTCTCACACCACTTATGTTGTGCGCGTTAATTTAATTTTTAAACATGAGTGGCGGGACCTACAATTTAACGTCGACTCCGAACGACAGATTTTTGAGAAACTTTTTCATGGCAATTTTATTTTACTCTCAGAGTTTTTGCCAGAAATCTGCTGAGAGGCAATCGCCGAAGAAATATTTTCGTTTTGATGTCTGACATGGGATTTGAACTCGGGCCTTACGTCTAATAAGCCAACTTCTATGATAACAAGTTACAAAAGGTAATTGAAAGTTAAATGGTTGTGTGAATGCTGTAGGGTATTAAAACAGATAATCAATCGGTGTACGCGCCTAGAGCCGGCCGTCTTATGGTTATTGTGTTCATTGTAGTTGTACAATAACAACAACAACAACTAAAAAAGGTGCAATTTATGGTGCACGTTTTAATAGCCGCTCATTTTTCTTAATAGCTTTTGCATGTCTTGTTCTTCTTTTTATTTATTTTTTTTAATATTCTTTCATAAATTTTATATTTTTATGCTCCAAAAGTGTTTATTTTTATAAGTTTTTTTTTTTGAGCATTTTATTTATTTATTCAACGAGTCTGTTGTTTAATAAAAAAAAAAAATTAATTTTTTTTTCTGTTTTCTCTCTTGTCTTTTCGTAGAAAAATCGGATAAAAATCATCATCAACAGCAGAATCTACAGCACAATCGTCGTTTATTCAATACGAATCTGACAACTTTAAAATCTGGAAACGTTTACATTGAGGAAAACAGTTCAAAATGTTAAAAAAAAAAGGCGGCCCAATAGAGTGACGGCCCGGCCGCCTATCTGCGTCATCATAAATTATTATCATTATTGGGGAACAACAACAACAAGAACAAGAACGATTTTTTTTATTGCTTTTTAAATGAAAAATTTTTATAAATTAAACTGTGGAACATACTTAAAAAAGAAAAGTTTTTAAAACAATAATAAAAAGAAAACAAAAATAAAATTCAATTTATAATTACAACAACAATAAGAACAATAACAACAAACAATAAAGAAAAGCTAATTAAGGAAATAGTAAAAGAATATACAAAAAACAAAAACAATAAAGAACAAACGCAATAACAAAAAAAAAAAAAAAAAAAATTAAACACTCTGAAAGGGAAATATTTTTTTAAAGGGTTCCAAAGGGTCGGGTCAGTTCTGCCATTGTAAAGTTAAGAAGCAAACTGTTTGCATTTTTTTTTAATATCAAATTATTGCTAAAAAAAAAAAGAAATGCAAAAAATATAGAAATTTTGTTTTTAAATTTATTAAACCTGGTTTAAATTATCGTTTAAGCTATAAAAACAGTAGACAACTGCAATAACATTAAAACAGTTTCACAACTGCCGTTCGGACTCGACGTTAAATTGTAGGTCCCCCGCCACTCACGTATAAAATTAACGCACACAACATGAGTGGTGTGAGAAGCTAGGACGTTGTACAATGGATCAATTCGACCTACGGGTACTGTACTTGTCACAGTTGACAAGTACACGTTCTCTAACCTAACCTAACCTTCACAACTGCCTGGCTGGCCTGTACTCATAATAATATGGGATTAAAAGGAAATATTCACTTAACTTCGTTGAATACTCCAAGAATTTTTCTAATTTTGTCTTCTAACATCTTAGTCAGCATCACAATCTTGACTTCTACTATACTACTAAAAAAGCACGGAGCACGCTACGGAGCACGTAACTGTACCACACCTTGGAACTTTTTACGGCAGCCTGACTGACCATATATCCTAGTCATTGTTCGCGAAAGCGCAATTGAAAAAATAAATGATTGCCGTGTATAGTATATGCGGCATCAGCCTCTGTGAACCAATACGTAACTGCCGAAGTTATACGACGTCAGCCGTTGTGTGATGCACCAAGTGACTTGGTTTAGTTAATGTTTCTTTAATTAAGCATAGTTTAGCTTACATACATACATAATTGGTCATTACAAAACCCCTCAATTAGGATTATGGACCTACACAGAGCGCCATAAGTGAGTCAACACCCACTATAATTTTAAATTTTCTATTATAAAAAATATACATGTACGAGTAGCACAACAATAATTTTTGCGATTTTTTTGTTTTAACATTTTATAAGTAATAAATAAACGTTTTTAATTTATGGAAATTTATTCGACTATTCACTTTTGACGCTCACTGTAGCTTCTCACACTACTTATGTATGTTGCGTGTGTTAATTTTATACATGAATGGCGGGACCTACAGTTTAAAGTGAACTCCGAACGACCGATTTTTGATAAGCTTTTCATGGCAATTGTATTTTATTCTCGGAGTTTTTGCTAGAAATCAGCTGAGAGAGGAAGTTGCCGAAGAAATATTATTTTCATATTTTCGTTTTGTTGAAGATGTTTAACCTGGGGTTAGAACCGTGAACTCACGTCTAATGAGCCAACACACTAACTACTAGACAATGGCGAATTTAACTAGATTTAATTACGATTTATTTCAAAGAACTAAACTTTTTTTTTTTTTTTTGAGAAAAACATTCACCCTTATTCTGGTTGTCGTCGTCGACGTCGTCAGTTTAAAATTGGTATTCTGTTTGTCGTTATTGACAGTTATAGATGACTGTCGACACACATTTGGTATTCTGTGAGTCAATACGCCGTCGATATTGTGTTGTGTCGACTCTGATTTTGTCGACTCTGATTTTATAGACATTATTTTTGGTAACGACGACGACGACGACAACCAGAATAAGGGTGATCATTAAGTTAGACTCGGTTTGATTAAACTTGGTTTAGTAAAACTTGGAGTAAACTTTTTATATCTCAATTAGATTTTAATTTTGTTTAGTTAAGCTGGTTAGTTATTTAGGTATTATTGTCATATCCTATAATCATAATTAAATTAATCAAATTGCAAAGAAAATTTTAACATAAACTTGGTTAGCTAGTCTCGTTTAAACTTAGTTTAAGTAGTTAATATATTACAAAATTGTTAACTTTTATTTTTGAATTTAATAAAAAAAAAAAGCCTGCATATTAACTTTTCACTTTTCTGGAGTGGACTTAACTGGTGATAGACGGCAAATAAAATTGTAATCATGGCCCGAATGAAAATATATTTTTTTTTATTAAAATTAACACCAAGCTTACCAAAAATTTTAAAATTGTAATTTTTGCCTTTGGAAATATGAAATTCAATGAATTTTTCTAAACTGAGATCAGCTTAAATAAGACGGAGATAAGGAAAGAATATTCTCTACCCTAAAAATGTTCTTAAGCTTGTGATAAAATTTTGGTATAGATTTAGAGAGTCCAGTGGGTGGGTGGTATGTTGGCTTACTAGATGAAAGCTTGCATATCAATCTCCAGCTCTCTAATATCTTGAATAGGAGCAGTATTTTTTTTTTTTTGAGGGCCTTTAAACCCCTGACATGACATCTTGAGAAAAAAACAAAACAATATATAAATTTAAAATAATAAGCCTCTCAGCAGTTCTCTGGCAAAAGGTCGGTGAATAACTAATTCTCAAATCTGCCACTTGGAGTAGACATTATACTGACTTTAGGTCCCCCGCCAATCATAAAATGAAATTAAAACATACAACATAGTACGGAAAGATAGGTTATAATTCTGACCAAAAGATAAGGATAAAAGCCAATAATGTGTGTACAGTAATTCCTCGATTTACGTCGCAGTTGGTTCCAAAAAAAGGCGACGTAAATCGAATGACGACGCAAATTGAAGTTAACGGGAACAAAAAATTTGACGACGTAAATCGAAACAACGTCAATCGAGGCGACATAAATCGAAGGATTACTGTATACAAATGTATATGTATCCCAGCTTAACATTTCAAGAAATTTAAAAATTCAGTCAGTCTGATTGAATTCCTTGTTGTTTTTATAAGTGTGCGTTCGCTTTAGTATTTTCTTAAAAAAAAAAAAATTAAAAAAAAAAAAATAATGGAAATCAATAGCAAGAGCTAAAACAAAATTAACAATTTTGGAATATGAACTAAAAAAAAAAGAAATTAAAAAAATATGTTTAAAAAATAGTTTTTTAAAAATGGTTTTTTTTTTTTTTTTTTTTTTTTGGTTTTAATTTTAATATTGGAAAAGCGTATAAAAATAAAAAAGGATTTAAAAAAATATTCAGGTATGTGATGGAAAACGATTTCGATCAGAAAACGCTATAAAATCGGAAATAGTTGTGATGGCACCGCTTATTTATACGATTTGCCAAAATTTTTCTGTTTTAATAATAAAAAAAATTGTTTGATTAAAATATTGAAGCGAAAATGTAATTATTTATTTATACACTAGAGCCCCGACATGCGTCGTTAATGGGGACCGGAGAATTGCGACGCAAATCGAAACAACTTTTTCTATACAAATGCATCGAAATTTAATTCATTGGGACCAAGAATTCAAACGAAAGCAAAATGAATGAATAGTGAAAACATTTTTCATTATTTTATTTAGTTCAACAAATGTTTTTTAATTATTATAAAGAAATAACAAAACAATAAACAGAAGTTGCAAGAATTTTAAAATACAAAAAAAAATTCTAAATATGTACCACAATACAAATACTAAAATGGTAGTACTCAATGCTGCAAGAAAAAAATGAAACGTACATATGTAGCGTCACAAGTCGAAATTTAAACGACGCAAGTTGGGATTCAAACGACCCAAATCGAATCGACTCCAATCGGGGACGAAACGACGGAAATTTAATCGACGCGAATTGAAATTGCAACAACGCAAGCTGAGTTTTGTCAATTTTTAGAAAGCGACGCAAATCGAAACGACGCAAATCGGGTCGACGCAAGTCGGGGCTCTAGTGTATTTCTCATTTATTTACTATATAAAATTATTTAAAAATAGGCTTTCTGCAATTGCATCCCGGTTTCTGCTAGCCTCAGTATTTATTGGATTACTTAAGTCAAGTTCGATTTCACTAGGATCAGGTTCTTCAAGTGGAGTAGTCGTAGTATCAAAGTTGTGGTCTAATTTGTAAAAGTTACACATATTGTGAAGTGCGCAGCATATTTGTATTTATTATTTTAACAATTTTCTGCGGTTTATACCATAAAGCGCCAGACAAGCAACGGAATCTGTTTTAGAGAACACCGATTGTTCTTTCAATAAGATTTCTAGCTGATGCATGGGTTTTATTAAATATATGTTGAGCTGATCCCGCACTTGGGTTTCTAAATGGAACTATTTAGTACGAAAGGCTCTAACGCATATTCGGAATCAGCTAAGAGCCATGAACCACGACCTCCATTTTAAAAATTCCTACTATAAACGTCTCATGCTAAACTGAGATTCCAATCATGACTAAATCCGGGTTTGATGCATCCCTTAAACTTTTTCGTTCAATATTTTCAAAACGATTAGAATTGTTGACAAATGTTAACAAATGCCTTTGTTACGCTTTACAAATTAAAAAATAATTTTTTTTTTACCAAAAAGTTTGTTATTTTACATGAGACGGTTTAGAATAAAATAAAAAATGGAAACTAAAACCATTCGGATTTCATCACATCTTATAACAAAACGTTCGTTTTCCAAATTCGATTTTACTTGAAAACGAATCGATTTGCATCACATACCTGATTGCCTTTGGAATTTATAAATTTTTAAAATGTTTAACTTTAAAAAAGTTTTTTTTTTTTTTAAATTATAAAATAAATAATTTTTAAAATATTTATAAAACAAAAAGGATATTTTTTTAAAATTAAAATTAAAGTGTTCTTGAGTGTAAATATTTAAATTTTATGAAATAATAAAAATCAGAATTTAAAATCTTAAAAACAAAAAAAAATTAAACACAAAAATGTATACAATGTAAATGTAACGTATGTAGATACATTGTATGTATGTATGTATGTCTATCTGTTTGTATTTCCGTTAAATATAAATACGGTTTTTGTTGTATTGCCTTAATAGGCGCCTATTACCGGAAATAAGAAATTCAATGAATTTGTGCTTTGAAAAAGAAAACGAAGAAAAAATGTTGTTTGTGCTTGTATTTGTGTCTCTCTCTCTTTCTCTCTAGCAATAGATTCTGAGTTTAACTTTCTCTTTTTAATTTTATATTTTTGATTTTGTTGTCTATGATTTCTATGTATGATTTCTAAATATTAATTATTTAATTAAATATTAATTGTAATGAATTTTGTATTCTTATTTAATTATTATTATTATAATTATTGTTCTATTATTATTAATATAAAATAAATAAAAATAAAAAAACAATGAATATTTAATCTTAAATTTGTAATCTGTAAAACCAATCAACCAACCAACCAACAAATAATTTTACTTAATGTAAATAATATTTGCTAAACATTTTAAATTAAATTAATTCTTATTAATTATTAATTAATTATTCTTATTATAATTATTATTATTATTATAATTATTATTATTATTATAATTATTGTATTATTAAAAATAATTTTATATAGAATACAAAAAAAAAAAACGTTTAACGTTGGTATTACAGAAACCTCCCGCCCGCCAGCCTCCCCTCCCCCTACTTCTAAATATAAAAACTGCTGTAAACGACATTATGGTCATCATTTTAAATTTAAAATAAAAAAAAATGAAATGAAATTAAAAATAAAATTTTTAAATTAAAAAAAAAAAAAAAAATTATATGTTTAATATTTTTAAACGAATTAATTTAAATGTTATGCATTTTCTCATACGCTGCTTTCAATAAAAATTGATATGTACAGTGTCGGTCAAAACATATTGGACAAAATTCAGGTTATAATATTTTGTACGATTTAAAAGAAATTAGATATTGTTACGCAGATCGAAACGACCTAATATCGTTTCACATAAAAACAATAAACAAAGCTACCAGCCACACTAACACATATGTACATCGAACCATACATAAACCAACAATAACATCAGTATGAGTATGAGAGAGATGGATAACGCAAACGCAACAGAAGAGAACGCAACAAGAGGCAATGTGTACACAATACACACTCACAAATGCATCGAACATCTTCAAAATAAGGCAACAACAACAAGCATGAGAGTAAAAGGGATGGACAAGTAAGCATACGCAACAACAAATAACGCAGTTGCCATAGAAATTGCGAGAATGCGAAACCGCGAACATTCTTCTTCAAGAACGTTCGATGTACTGTTCGTGTTGGACTATAAAAGGGCAAGACAAAGCCGACGAGTGAGTCAGTTGTAATTGAGTCAGTCTTGAGTGAAGTTGCGTGTGAACGAGTGAGTCAGTTGTAATTGAGTCAGTCTTGAGTGAAGTTGCGTGTGAACTAAATAGTCGTGTTTGAAGATATCGGTTGCGAGCGAATTGTTGTGTGTGAATAATAGTGAACAAGCAATAAATTGTAGTAATTATTGTTGTATCGGTTAAGTGTGAACAGTGGCACATAAGAAAGTGTGGACAATAAAGAGAGTTCAATTGAAATAAAACACATATTTGTTTTTACTTTGGTTTGCAATTAACGAACTCATATTTAAACGTTTTTAAAAAGGTAAAAACGTAACAATATTTTAGAAACAACAAATACATACTAAAATAATAATACATCCCGGAACAGTATTTCGGATTTAGTCTGCTATTGACAGGTCTTTGAACTCTTCTCATTCCATCAGAATCCAGAAGAGTTCGAAGACCTCTCAGTAACAGACTTAACTGTTCCGGAACAGTATTTCGGATTAAGGCAGTTAAGCATGAAGGTGGCAATGTTATGGTGTGGGGTTGTTTTTCTGGGGAAAGCTTAGGACCTTTACACAAAATCGACGGTATTATGGACAAACAAATGTATAAAAATATATTGCTGGAGAAGATGTTGCCACATGCGCGTGATAAAATGCCACGACAATGGATATTTCAACACGACAACGACCCGAAACACACGTCCAAATTGATGAAAGGGTTTTTGGAACAAGAAGGCGTTAATGTCATGCAGTGACCTGCACAGTCACCCGACCTTAACCCTATAGAAAATTTATGGGAAATAGTAAATAGAAAGGTAAATCGGGAATCGGCACATCGGGATCCAAATAAATTATATCAAGCTATAAATGAGGCATGACCATAGCTAGTCCAATGAATATAATAGAGAATCTTATTAGTTTTATGCCGAAAAGATGTGCTGAAGTTTTGAAAAATCGCGGTTATGCAACAAAATATTAGATCATGCTGCATAATCCAATATGTTTTGTCGTATGAATTTTTTATCGTTATTTACCTTTTTGTTTAATTTTTAATATCATAATAAACACTGAAATTAAATTTTATTTTTAACTATACTGGGGATGTATTATTATTTTAGTATGTATTTGTTGTTTCTAAAATATCTAATTTCTTTTAAATCAAACAAAATATTATAACCTGAATTTTGTCCAATATGTTTTGACCGACACTGTACATATATAATGGTCCATATTAAAGTACGGAGATCTGTTGCCCTATAAAGGCCCACTTTGTTATGCATAATTGGTTTTCATCAAGATTACTTGCCAGACAACATCTCTCACATGGTGCAATTCTACTAAATGGCTTGTTACGCAGACAAATGATTGTATCTGGACGTCCTTTCGTCTCAGGATCCGCTAGTCTATGTATGAAATTCTCTATACATACCACGTCTGAAGAAGTCGCCGTAGTCTAGTAGGTAGTGTGTTGGCTTATTAGACGAAAGGCCCGAGTTCAAATCCCAGGTCAGACATTAAAACGAAAATATGAAAATATTTCTTCGGCGACTTCCTCTCAGCAGATTTCTGGCAAAAACTCTGAGAGTAAATAAAAATTGCCATGAAAAGCTTCTCAAAAATCTGTCGTTCGGAGTCGACTTTAAACTGTAGGTCCCGCCACTCATGTATAAAATTAACCCACACAACACGAGTGGTGTGAGAAGCTAGGACGTTGTACAATGGGTCAATTCGACCTCCGGGTACTGTACTTGTCACAGTTGACAAGTACACGTCCTCTAACCTAACCTAACCTACCACGTCTGAATCTAGTCTTGATAATAGAATTACCTCTACAATTCCAAGCAAGGATATCCACTTACATCGTGAGATAAGGGAATACTTAGGGAGTCTAACTGGACGGTTATAAACTTTAAAGTAATCTTAGGATATTTCCACATCTCCTTGACTATTGTAGTCTTTAGTAGTTAGGTACGTTGCCGAACTGATATACGGTAAAGGTATGAACACATAGACGGCAGACGACAGATAACAGAAAGCTGCCAAGTTTAGAATACACACGTTAATATGAAAACGATTATATTGAAGGCAGAACAGAAAAAGCCAAGACAACAACCTAAGCAATTTCTGCCCAAATTAAACTATTTTCTATTTTTGTGAGCAGCTAAAAGCAAATTAGTGATGCCAATACAACATAAAATCATAATAAAAAAACAGCTAAAAATACTTATATTATTGAAGAGAAACGTACAATTCTAAAATTAAGAAATAAAAAGCAATCCATGTATTCATAATAAATAAAATAGATTCAATTTTGTATCTGAATTCATTTGATAAATGTTTTGTGTGTGCGGTTTTTTCATAAGTGAGTTTATTTTTGCGTACAAAAAACCTGAAAGTGACAACACTGAAAAATATATGGGCAATTTCGTGTCAAGTGACCCAATTTTTAAAATCGATGTCTTCCGATTTGGATGAAATTTGCACCAAGGTTAGTACTATTGGATAGTTGGCCAGACACAAATTTTCAGCTCTATCAGTCAAGAACTGCCGGAGTTAGAGGGGGTCAAAGTTGGACATTTTGGTCATACAGGGTTTTTTTAAAATGTGTGTAACTTTTCACCTATTGGTCCTAGCAAAAATTTTCCAAATTTTTCATTCAAACAAGAATGAAATTGCCCATATTTATTTCTTTTGTTTTGATCAGTCGTTTTTTTCTGCTCTGCTTTCAAAAAATTTAAGCAGTCGGCATACGGCAGAAAAAACAGTTGGCAGAATTTTCTGTCGAACTGCCGAACTGTTGTCTATGTGTTTATACCTTAAGGCATCTCCAACTATCATTATCATTCACTTACACAATCTGGACGCTCTACTCTGGTAGGTAGTGTGTTGGCTCGCACGTTAGGCTGTGGTTCAAACCGCAGCCCAGACATCACAAACAAAACAAAATATGAAAATTAATTTCTTCGCCAACTTCTTCGCAGCAGTCTTTCAGCAAAAACTCTGCGAGTGAAATAAAATTGCTGTGACAAGTTTCTCAAACATCTTAACACACACAACATGGATAGTGTGAGAAGTTAGGTTGTAATCATGACTGAAGGGTTGTAAATGATCGTTTATGTAAGTAAGGAAGGTTGCAAACCCAAATGCAAAATATGGGTGGTGTTAGAATATAGATTGTTATGCTGACTGAACGGTTGTAATGACAAATTAAAGTAGACAGTCAAACGAAAATCAGATCACCTTCGAGTGCCACTTTCAGAAGGAGTGAATACCACACATTAGTACAGGCTGTCCTTACTTCTGTTAGACTAACCCAACCTGGCCTAGAGATAAATTTTACTTTATTTACAGACTCGTTTAGCCCAATTTGGATAGAAAGTGTACCAATCAGTTGCTTTAAATACTATATATCCTAGGAACGTTTCAGTCACTATACTGAGATCATTCATGGGGTATTTTGTAGTCGTTAGGCATTATCAGTAAACATGTTCAGTGTCGACCAGAGATTAGCAATGAATCGTATTTTCGCTACCCATAAGTACTCATGAAATTTTGAGTATGAGTGAGTCAAGAGTATTAAAATTCAACTACTCTGATTCATTCGTACTCGCTACAACATTGATTTATAAGTATAGGTTTCAATGAGTATGAGTACAACGTTGATATCAAACTCACAACATTCGATTCATTGTTTGATTCATACGCCTACTCATTCAGATTCATAAATATAGAAAAATACTTATAATACTTACGAATGATTCGAGTCACTCGAATCATTCATCAAAATTTACAGTCTAAGTTATTGTTGCATTTACAAAAGAAGAAAAAAGAAAAGCCAAAGACAGCAAGCAAAGCACACACACAACCTTCTAGCGAGTATTGTGGTGTTCGTACTCGAATCATACTTATTTTGTGCTTCGTGTATATATTGAATCATGGAGAGTCGAAATCAACAACATCGTGCGTATTGCTAAGTATGAGTACGAAGAGTATTTCTAACTTTGAATGAGTATCATATTAAAATAAGTATGAATGCGTATAAGTAGCCGAAATTATAAGTATGACTCGAATCTACTCATCGTTTTGAATACTCGTTGCTGTTCTCTGGTGTCGACCGATGTAGGAACACTAACGCCATCTATTGACAAAAAAAAAGTACGGATCCTTTTTCTACTACTTGATGTTCTAATTCAAAACTGAATTTTTCAAAATGATTGAAAGATGTTTTTGGATTTTGTTCACTGAAAAGTTAGCGTAACAATGTAAGCGTTTTCTATTGACACAATAGACAGAAAAAGGCTGAAAGAAACCAGAGGTGTAGGAGGTTGACAATCCCAGAAACTCTATGACAGTGTAACCCTATGGAGGGTAATTTCAAAAAAAAAAAAAATCCGCTTTGTTCAGCTTTTCCAAGAACACATATTCCGTGTGGATTTGTTTGTGCAACATTGTTAAAGCACCCTGTATTTTTTGATTGTGTTGTGTTTAGAAAATTTTCCATACAATATTTTAGATTTTCATTCCATGTTTTAAATAAGACAAGAAAAATGTTCTTCTTCATTCGACGAAGAAGCATTAAAGAAATCAACAACAACAACACTAAAGAGAAAAAAAAACAAAAAAAAAGCATGACAATGACAACAATTTTTAAACCATAAGAAGAGGGAAACTTCTTGGTGCTGCAGTTGCAGTAGTTGTTGCTGTTGTTGGTGATGGTTTTACAAACAACCGAGAACAAGAAGACATTCGTTCTGGTATTCCAGGCACGTGTTTATACTTGTAACAGCGACAGAGAGATACGAGAAGAGACTATATTTACACACAGTGGCACAGAGGCAAAGCAATAACAATAACAAATTGATTGTTATTGTTGTTAAAAAAAATAAGAAGTGGTAGCTGTTGCAACAACAGCAACAACAACAACTAAAAGAGGAGTCAAGTATTATTTTTAAAACAACAACAGAACAACTTTACATCACTTACTATGAGGCATTATTAGTGTAGGGAACACGCAGTATAACTTGCTTGCCTATGCTTGCAACACACATACATTGTTATATGCTAGAATGTTGCAACAACCAACATTATTACATGCCACATAGCATGGAAGCATAGAAAGTTTTAAGCCTTTGTGCTTGTTTGTGGCACAATCTACACATAAATGTGGGGAGGCATACAACACAAACCAAATTTGAAATGCAAACGACGACAAGCCAAACAAAATGCTCATGTTGCTGTGGCATGGCGTGGCACTGACTGTGTGCAGCAGCACTTTATATGCGGCGTGTTGTTGGCAATTTTACGGGTTATTCAAGGAAAGAAAAAAAAAACACAAAAAAAGTGGCAAGAAGAGGGAAAAAAATTGTTTTCCTTCTTCAAGTAAGTTTTTCTTCATTGGCCTCCATAAAAAAAAAAAAAAAAGAGAGTGGAAATGATTTGCAAAACACAACAACCATGGCAACACTACATATACAGCTGTGTGAAATATAATAGTAGCGCTGTATTAAAGATATTTTAGTTAAGTAAAAAAATTAATTTTTATTCAAGTTCAAAAGAGTTTGTTATTACATTTTATTACCCCACCAGAGTCTAAACTTTTGAAAAATAAAAAATCCTCAAGACAAATATTAATTTTCCAAAGAAAACTATGCTAAATTGTTAAAAACTCGAAATATTTGGCGTGCAAAAAAATAGTTGTAGTATTAGAAAACGTATCTGCAAAAGAAAATGTTGTCACAAGTGATTACTTTTTTATCTTACTTTGTTAGATATACCTTAATATATAGTTGAAAAGCCCTTATTGGCTATTACAGCTTCGCAACGCCGAGACATTGAGTCAACTAAAGATCTGCACCTTTCGATAGGAATACTTTCTCAAGCTGACCTCACAGACGCCCAAAACTGCTCTACATTTCCCGGCTTATCTTTAAAAACACCCTTTTTTTACATCGCCCCAAAGATGTTCAATGGGATTTAGGTCTGGGGACTGAGCCGGCCATTCTAATACCTCAATTTTATTTTCA
Source organism: Sarcophaga caerulescens (assembly GCA_927399465.1). Classification (NCBI taxonomy): domain Eukaryota; kingdom Metazoa; phylum Arthropoda; class Insecta; order Diptera; family Sarcophagidae; genus Sarcophaga; species Sarcophaga caerulescens. The sequence goes on along the minus strand of OV656873.1, from coordinate 25,092,230 downwards.
GAAAACCAATTTTTTGCCATTTTACTGGTATGTTTGGGATCGTTGTCCTGTTGGAACACCCATTTAAGCGGCATATTATATTCTGCATAAGGTAGCATGACAGTTTTTAAAATGTCCACATAAATTGAGGAGTCCATGTTGCCTTTAATCCAAAATATGGGTCCTGTACCATTATAAGAAAAACAACACCAAACGTTAATTTTTGCACCGCCATGCTTTACGGTCCTTATGACAAATTTAGGATCGTATTCCTTGTTCTTTGGTCTTCTTACATATTTTCTGGTGCCAGGATTACCAAAAAGAACAACTTTGGATTCATCTGTTCACAGAATATCAATCACCAATCAACGTGAAGTCTAGCAAATTTAAGTCGGTTGTGGACATGTCTCGAATTCATCAATGGTACTTTCCTTGGACTTCTACCACATAAATTGTCTTTAATTCAGGGATGCCCAAAGCTAAAACTGTAGTAGTATTGGTGAGCGAGAGAGAACTGCACTGAAAGAAAAGTTGTGTAAACTGAAATAAAATGTACGGAAAAAATCCAAAAAGCGGAATTTACAATAAAATTTGGAATAGAAATTTTTCTACAATGGCGGCTTCTAAAGATGCCCCCAATTGATCAGTGCGCCGAATAACACTACTGCGTGACAATGGAAGGTTTTCGATAAGCTTAAAATTTAGTTTTTGAAAACATTTATTTAAAATTTTTTTAATGAACTCCCCATCAGAAAATGGTCTACCATGCCTAACAATATCCAAGCTTATTAAGCTTGATAACTCCATTTATAACATTTTATTTTCTGAGGTTTTTTCATTGTTTTCTTCTTCAAGTAACCACTCATTCAATTTTTCCAAATAAATTTTTTTATTTTTACAAAATAAATCATTAAAATCATCCATATCACTATGATAAGAACAATAGTGCCTTCTAAAAGGATATTCTCTACATTCCTTCAATATTTTATAACATAAAATGCATTGAGCATCACCAAACGCATTTTTTATCATAAAATATGTTTCGTAAGTCATAGTAAATTTTTTTCAGTGCTTTAAGCAAAAAATATTACAAAAAAATCGTACACCCGTTACGCATGTGCATTCGTCGCTGTCTGAGTGACGACTAACCAAAGAGAATAAGAATATGTGTGTTTTAGCTTGCGCAAAAGCACTATGAAATGGGCATCTATGCTTTAATTAGATGCCGGCGAATAGTTGAGGTATGAACATCAAGCTCCAAGTCCTGTTTTACCTTTGTTGAAGTAACAAATGGGTCCGATGATACCATGCGTTTTATTCTTCTTGAGTCGTTGCGAGAAATTTTTGCTTTGCGACCGCGAGTTTCTGGCATTTGTTCAAATTTTTTGCAATTTGGAATAACCGTGTAAGATTTTCTTTCTGAGAGAAGATCTTTTAGTAGTTTTCTGGTGGCTGGAGAGCAGTGTTTTCCACGATCTTTAGTTGACTTAATGCCTCGGCGTTGCGGAGCTGTAATAGCCAATAAGGGCTTTTCAACTAAATATTAAGGTATATCTAACAAAATAAAATAAAAACATTTTGAAAACATTGTGACAACATTTTCTTTTGCAGATACGTTTTCTAATACTACTACTATTTTTTTGCACGCCAAATATTTCGAGTTTTTAACAATTTAGCATAGTTTTCTTTGGAAAATTAATATTTGTCTTGAGGTTTTTTTATTTTTCAAAAGTTTAGACTCTAGTGGTAATAAAATGTAATAACAAACTATTTTTAACTTGAATAAAAATTAATTTTTTTACTTAACTAAAATATCTTTAATACAGCGCTACTATTATATTTCACACAGCTATACATATAACATTAAATCATTTGCAACATGTGAGTGGAAATGTATTTGTGTGTGTGTGTATATATATTTGCCTGTATTGTCATCAGCATGAAATGATGTATGGGGGTTGTAATGTCGAAACGAAACGACATTGTAATGTGTGTTGCAATAAAAATGTTGCATTTTATGTTGCATTACAGGCAAGCGAGATTTATTTTTTTTTTTCTGATTTTTTCTTTGTGGCGTACGTGTTTAATGGAGGACATAAAAACAAACAGAAAAAAAGGACTTTAGCGGCCAGTTGCGATACAAATCAACAATGTTTTGCTCCATAAAAAACAAATCCTTGTTTTTTTCTTCGATTTTGTGTTTGGCATACAAAATGAATACGAAATCAAAAATTTCTTTTAAAAGCCTTATGACCCGCTTAAGGAGAAAAAAATATTTTGCTGCGGACCTTTAGAAATTTTGAAACATTAGTCCTCTGCAACAGCCATTTGGAGCAGGGGTTTGAAGCAAAATTCTTTAATCTTAAACTATACGAGAGGCCATCAACTTTATCTTTGCCAAAGTTACACAGCTCTAGCTAAGTTATTGGCTCCGCAAGACAAAAAAGCCAATGACCATCAACATTACCGCTTTCCGAAACATCTCTTTCAATGGAGCGGAAGTTAGTTCTTATTACGTGGCAGCATAAAAACTGAAAACTACAACAAGCTAACCGTAACAAAAAAGGAGATGTTGAAACTTTTGTAGTTCATCGCAAGCCATATGGAATGCCGTGCCTATCACACTTTATGGCTGCGAGACATGGAACATAGCACTGACGGAGCCAAAGACACTGCCAGTCTTCCCAAATAGAGGTTTGAGAAGCATAACGTGGCAGCATAAAAACTGGATTGAGGAGAAACTAAACGTATTAAAAAGCAAATTTAAACTGTTGAAGCGTTCTTAGTTCATCCTAAGCCACACAAAACTGCGGATATTTTACATCAATACCGTGTCTATCATACTTTATGGCTGTGGGACATAGAACTTAGCATTGAGAGAACCAAAGGCACTGCAAGTCTTCTTAAATAGTGGTTTGGGAAGAACCATGAAGGTAATCTGTTTCCATTAATACTACGTTCTGTGTTATGCAGTATTTGAGGCAGAGATCAGCGGAAGTATGCGTAAAAGAAGTATGCAAAAAAAAACTTGTTTGCGTTGGAAGGACCATTTCTAGGAAACCCTGCCTTTTATTGGTGTGACGAACCGCGGAAAACGTGCAAAAGAAGCAGATGCATCTGAAAGGATATGTTAAAACAGGCCGAAATCCGACAAACGGGTTGTTAATGGCCAATTAAATAAGTAAGTGTTATGGAGCGGTTAGGTTAGTGTTAGTGTGGTAGCTTTATACCAAAAGCTCACTTGAGCACGCATAGCGGCCCGTTGTGACGCTACAGGTGAACCCAGTCTTTGTACTGACCAAGTTCCTCCGAACCAAGGAGGGAGAAGTTGGTCAGCGCAAGGGCTGCACATTTAAAGCACGACTACCCCACGCTGGAAAACCAGCCAGAAAGCTTGATAAACGAGGCTATATCCTTGACATCAATGGACGATAGCTACGTCAAGCTGACAAGGGTTGGAGAGCCAAATAATCTATATCTGCACCTCGCAAGAGATGGTCATTGACAAAGAAAGTGGATAACAGTCTCCTCTTCCTCAGCGGATATGCATTCACGGCAGAAGTCGTTAAATTTGTGCCGCATTCTTTCCGTATAGAGCGGCACTAAATAGCAACCTACGGCCTACAGGAAATAAGAGAGTGCAAACGGAAATGCTAAAGACATACAAAACCAGATAGATCCTGATATGGAAACCGCAACAGATAGGCCGACAGATACTTGGAGAAAAACATTGTAAGCCAAAGCAAGAAGTACAGGTAAAAGTGGGAGTAAAAAGTGTATTTTGCACAAAGTTGATCGAATAGGCCCTCCTAACACGAGGGGGTATAAAATGAATAAATTTCATATCAGTTATTGGCTAAACACATTTTCCGGTAACATTCTTTAGATGAAAGCAGTTCTTCTATCTTGTCATCCTAATCAATTGGCATCTTCCATACACTTCCCTGGAGTCTTTGTCAAAAGCGGTTAATTTGAATCAGGATTTCATTTGCTCTTGGTATCAACTAATAAATATTTCCAGTGAGTGCATATCCTTAACAGAATTTTGTAATTCCCAGTTATATTTTTTGCAATGGGTGATGGGTTGCTCTCCAGTGGCACTAGTGGCATCTTTATTGAAATTACAGCTCACATGAGTGTGCATAGCGTTTCATGGGAATATCACAAGCAGTGACGCCACATAGTTAACTTCCAAACAATTAGCAATAGAACTTCATATAAAAGCATGACTCTCTTAGAATTAAGCTGGAAAAACACTCCGAATGAATCAAGTGCAGTAGAAAAGTGGCGACTTAAATGAAAGAGATAATGAAGTCGCCATAGTTTAGTAAGTAGTGTGTTAGATCGTGGTTCAAATCTCGGCTCAGACATCTAACATAATATAATTGGTCATTACAACCCTTCAGTCAGGATTACGACCTAACTTCTCACACCATTTATGTTGTGAGCGTTAATTTTATACATGAGTGGCGGGACCTACAGTTTAAAGTCGACTCCGAACGATGGATTTTTGAGAGGCTCTTCATGGCAATTTTATTTCCTCTCAGAGTTTTTTCCAGAAATCTGCTGAGAGGCAGTCGCTGAAGAAATATATTTTTTTTTCATATTCCGATTTGATGCCTGACCTGGGATACGAACCCGGGCTTTACGTCTAATAAGCCAAAACACACTACCTACTAGACTACTGCGACTACTCGGCTCAGACATCTACAGTATGAAAAAAAAAAAGTATTTCTGCCGTCAACTTCTTCTCAGCATTCTTATGACAAAAACTCTGAGAGTAAAAGAAAATTGTAATGAAAAGTTTCTCAAAAATTTTGCGTTTGCAATCGTCTTTAAACAGTAAATTCCGCACAGTATGGATGGTGTTAGAAGCTTGGCTGTAGTCTAGACTAAAGAAATGTAATGACCAATTAAGCAAGTGACTGTAAGTAAGAGTAAAGGGTGATTTTTTAGATATTCACCCTTATTCTGGTTGTCGTCGTCGTCGCCGTCGTCGTCGTCGTTACCAAAAATGATGTCGATAAAATCAGAGTCGACACAACACAATATCGACGGCGTATTGACTCACAGAATACCAAATGTGTGTCGACAGTCATCTATAACTGTCAATAACGACAAACAGAATACCAATTTTAAACTGTCGACGCAAGACGACGTCGGCGACGACAACCAGAATAAGGGTGATTATCTTTTTGGCAACACTGGTTTTAACAACTCACGCACGTTTCGTGTTTTGTTTCACTGTCAAACATCTTCAGTTTGGTCTATAATTTAACCATGAATCGTCTTACAAACGGACAACGCTTACAAATCATTGAATTTGGCATCATTGGACTGTACTTCTTCAAAGATGCTGCGAATCATAACGTAACTGTGAATGGTGAGCGCTACCGTGAGATGATATCCAACTTTTTTTTTGCCCAAAATGCAAGAGCTTGACTTGCATGACATGTGGTTTCAACAAGACGGTGCCACATGCCACACAGCACGCGTAACAATGGACTTATTGAGAGGCGAGTTCGGTGAACATTTTATTTCACGTTCGGGACCGGTCAATTGGCCGCCTAGATCGTGCGATTTAACGCCTTTAGACTATTTTTTGTGGGGCTATGTTAAAGCTCATGTCTATACAGACAAGCCCGCTTCAATTGACGCATTGGAAGACAACATTGAAGCATTTATTCGTGAGATACCGGCCGAAATATTGGAAAGAGTATGAAAAAATTGGACTAAGCGGATGGACCATTTGAGGTGCAGTCGCGGTCAACATTTGCATGAAATAATCTTCAAACATTAAATTATATGGACCGTACTATCGATTCAAATAAAGATTTCATGCATTTTTTTGAATTTTATGTGATTTTTTTTGAAAAACTTTCCTATAGCTCTTAAAAAATCACCCCTTACATGGTTTTAGGACGAAGTACGCTCTTGATCTTAGTCGCATCATGATCATACATACAATGTACATATGTACGTGATTGGTCATTACAACCCTTCAGTCAGGATTACGACCTAGCTTCTTACACTACTTGTGCTGTGTCCTCTAATTTTTATACAAGAGAGGCGGTACCTACAGTTTAAAATCGATTGGGAGAAAGTTTTCATGGCAATTTTTTTTTGCTCTCAGAGTTTTTTTTTTAAAGATTTCATGCATTTTTCTGAATTTCATGTATTTTTTTTTGGAAAAATTTTCCTATAGCTCTTAAAAAATCACTTTGAATGCTGTGCTCACAGGAGTGGAGAAGACTAAATACAAAGTCCAATAATCTTCTTTAGGTATAGACAGCTAGCTCTTCCATTTTGCCACCTCAATCAATTGACATTTTCAATATATTCACCTGGCGATTGAATAAAACAAACTCATGCCTCTATCCGTTTGCTTTTGAAACCCCTAAGCACTTTGCTTTCATACAGTTGGGGGTTTACTGTTGGCATAATCTTGTTGTTTTGGGGAAACGCAAGTTATTTTCCTTCAAAAAGTTCATGCCCTCGAGCCTTTTGAAATAAAATTCCCTTTAACGCCTCAAAAGAAAGAAAAAAAAAAAAAAAGAAATGAGCGCCCACATAAACCACAAACAATAGTGAAAGTAGTATTTAAAATAAAAAAAAAAAAATCTAGTATAATATCGTTGTGACTGTGTGTGTGCGTGTGTGTTAAACTTAAAAATTTATGTTAAAATACTCATGATTTAATTGTCTATCCTTCCGTTTGATGCGGTTGTTATTGCCATTCCGGTTGCAGTTAAACAGCCATGACTGATTGAATTTTCAAATGTTCGGATCAAATCCAAAGCAACAACAATAAGATTTTAATTATTTTCTTTTAGTGTGTGTAAGTGTGTGTGTCTCTGTTTCTATAATTAAATTATAAAATGCAACAACATTACTACTAGTAGTGTACTAGTTGTTGTTATTGTTGCATTAGCAACAACTACATGAAGATCAACTTTATTTTACCACTTTTAATAGGGCAGAGCAGCAGAGAAGAGCCGAACACTAAGCAACCGCAACAGCATAAACTCTGTTATCATTAGAGACATGACATGAGAGGATAAGCATTATAAAAGGGAGAAGGAGAATTTAAAGGGGGAAACTCTTATTGAGCATTTCCTTCCGGTTTATTTGAAAAAAAAAAATGTTTTTTCTTTTTTTGGGATATTTTTATCAACAACAACAAAAACCACATAAAAAAAATAAAGAAGAAAAAAAGAAAATAAGAAATCAATTGACAACTCAAACCAACCCGTATAGATTCACAAAAAAAAAATCCTCTTTTATATGCAAGGGCTTGTTGTGTTGTAATAAAGATGCCACATAAATTTGATGATTTTATTGTGTATGTTGCAGCACCTTTTCTTCTTCGCTTTTTTTTGTTTTTTGTTTTTGGATGAATTAAATTATTTTTGTTGTTGTTTGTTATAGTTTTTCATGTTTTTCATTTAAAATTTAAATTTTATTTTTCTGTCACACACATACACACACACTCAATTAAAATCCCAGCTAGCATTTGGAAGATTGTTTTTTAGAAAATCACCTTGCTGAGTCTTTTTAGAGTACTTTTGGTGATTAAAAACTTATTAGTCAGTTACACGATTAAAAAAGTACTCAAAAATGATTAAACGAGGACTGAAAGACGACTCGAAAAAGAATCATAAACGAAGGTAAATAAGACTAATAAATGATCAGAAAGCGATTCGAAAATGATCATAAAACTAATAGAAAAAGGATCGAAAATTACTCTAAACTAATATAGAAAATGACTCATAAATGACTTTTTAAGAAGAGTCGCTCGTAGTCACTTTTTTCTCCCGACAACAGAGTCTTTTATGATCAGAAAATAACTGGAATTTGATTAAAAATTTTCAAAAATGCTGGCTGGGAAGTGTGTTTTAAAAATAAATTTTTTTTTTTTTTTTTGTAATCACTTTGAAATGTTTGTTGCTCTCTTCATTAAGTTGCATGCATGTGCGTTATCTACATTGGGTTCTTAAGAGACGATCTTCGACGTCTCCACTATTTGTTGCATATTGTTTGGTAAGCACATAGGCATTCACACACAAACACTCATTCGTTTGCTTATGCGTTTACCAAAAATAGACAGAGAATTCCAGCATCTGTCAACATTTTTTTTCGTTTTTTTTTTCTGCTTCTTTTTGGTGGCAACCAGCTGCTGTGGCATGTAAATGAAAATGTGGAAAATATTTTTAAAAAGTTTTCTTTCTTTTTTATAATTATTTTTGCATTATTTGCATGCACTATGGGCTGCAGCTGGGAAAATGTGCAAACTACTCACACATAAAAGTACAGTGGACGTTCGCTAGTACGAATTATATATTGTCAGGCCCTTTCGTAGTACCGAAAAATTCGTATTATTGAACAACGCATTTTTATGTTTCAATTCAAATAATTAACATAAAATATTTAGATTTTATTAATATATATACAGTATATATATATATATACAGCATAAATCCAAATGAATTACATTCCCTATAACGGACGCTCCCATGACCGTACGCGGACAGGAAAAAAATACTTTCTTTGAAAAAAGTTCTAATAAGCGGACATTAAAAAAAATTAAACATGAAGAGTTGAAAAAAAGTATTGAAAATTTCGAACAATTGTACACTAAATTGTTTTCAGTGTGATTGCCGTCTCTGTTTTTTCAGTTACATAAGTTAAACATTAACAGTCTTATGCAAAAAAAAACCTTATTATGACTTTGATGTGAACATTAGTTAACAACGATTTTTAGCTTAATAATCCATTATTAAAAAAGTATATGCAAAAACAGTGTTTTAACTAATATCCATTTTAAGGCTTTTTTTTATTTGATGCTGGCAATACCATTATTTTATTCTGTCAATTTTTCCTTAATGTTGTGTATGAACGATTATTAGTTCATTTGGTATTCGTGTCTAATATTGTTTTTTTATGATTTTATACATTTAATTGTTTTTATTAATTGTTAATAATTAATTGTTTTTTTTATTTATTATTTGTTTTTTTTAATAACAACAATGTACAAATAAAATAAAACAACCAATGTAATTAAAATATTATATTTTGATTAAAGAAAGTATTCGAGTACCGGTTTCTTAAAATTTGTTTTGATAATTTAGACATCACTAAACTAATTTGTAAACAAAATTTTTATTTTGGTGAAAAAGAATAGTTTGAAAAGAATAATTAGAAAAAATATGGAGCAAAAACATGAAAATAAAAGGAAAATATTTGAAAATTGTTTTTTGTGTTTTTAAATTTTTTTTTAATTTATTTTTAAAAAATTAGAATATTTTTCACAAAATGTCAAAAATTCTAATAAAATTATGACATATGACTTTACTGTAGGTTTAAAGTACGGTTGAACCATTGTTAAATTTCATAGATTTAACAATGGTTTACTACACGTGTGTTAAGCTAATTATCGTTTTTGCATATACTTTTATCGAATTTTGCTTAACAACGGTTTGTAAGCCTGTTGTAAGTTTTTTTGCATAAGACTGTAATACTTTAAGGTACACTATAGAACTGCTATCATACAAAATTTACTGCCAGGCATTGAGTTTAATGATTCTGCAAAATCTTTAAAAGGGACAATTAACGTTTTGGATGCTTTGTATTTTATTAAACAATCACCCGAAGCCATAAAAAACTGTTTTGGGAAAGCAGGATTTATACAAAATTTTAATTCTGTAGAATTAGATGCAGAGGATGACATACCTTTGTCTATTCTTTCAAGGTTGGCAAGACAAAACTTAGAATGTGTTGAGTTTACAACTATTGATGAAAACCTTTTAACAGAATCTGATGATATAGAAGTTTTCGTTGAAGAAGTGAATTTAAGTTCATCAGAAAATGACATAAGCACCGTAGAAGAACATCCAAACAAAATATCCTCTTTTAAAGAAGCATTAGAAGAAGTTAGATGTTTAATGAAGTTTTCAGAAGAAGACTACACAGCATATGAACACTTAAAGTATTTAGAATGCTATTATGGGGAGCAAATTATGAAAGAAAATGAAGTAAAGTTAAAACAAAAAAATAATCTGGATTTTTTTTCTACCATGTAAAATATGTTGTTTAAAAAACATAAGCCAATAAATATCAAATAAAACTAAAACATTTTCTTTTTTATTTCTCTCCAACAAGCGGACATCTCCACTTGGCGGACAAAATAGTTGCCGACGGAAGGTGTCCGTTTATTAGAGCTTTCACTGTATAGATATATATTTTTTTATAAAAAAAAAAAATACATAACGAAACAAGATACATACATATGTTGCAAATTAGCATAAAATCGGTACATCCATCGATTTAAACAATTACAGATTCCAAATAGGCATTTGCATTTTTTCATGACGACTTCACTGAGGAGGTATCTAAAGAAAAGGTATTGAATTCCTTTTTTGGGAAATGGCAACAAAACTTTAAAACTGGGGGGTATTCTCTATTATACCTTGAAGGTTTACTGAGGAGAATACCGGATGTAGTCAATAATAATCTTTTGACCAACAACGAAATATAACGGGTTACACATTTTCGGATTCTAAGATAAAATTTAATAAAACACGCATAAAGCTACGATCTCGATCAAACTTTGCCATTATGTACGAAATATAATTTCATTTAAGTGATCATCTCTATATTAGTTGTAGTTTTCGAGATATCGGGCCGTATTTCGGGAAATTTTACGAATGTGTGTTTTTATTTGTTTCAACAGAGTTTTCTGAGTAGACATAGTCTTTGAAACAGGCCCACAAAAAAGTCCAACAGAGACAAATATCATGAAGTCAAAACGTGAGTTTACACTTACTGGAAACTTCTTATGTAACAAAGCCCAAATAGGTTGCTTGGAGTGGCTTGTGGCACCGTCCTGTTGAAACCACATACCATTCAGTTCATTATCTTTAATTGTAGGTCAAAAAAGTAAGTTATTACACAACTATAGTGTGGACGATTAATACATTCAGTCTCTGTGGAGAATTGATATATATAAAAACTTCATTCATACGTAAATAAAACAAAACTTCTTATAACAAACCACCATTCGTACTATCGAATAGAAAAAATGTCCATCTATTCGTACTATAGAGTAGTCAATGCAAAAATTTTGCCATTCGTATTATTGGAAATTCGTAATAAAGAGCGTTCGTACTACCGGACGTCCACTGTATTATGAATCCAGGTCCTCTTCCCACCCATGTTGTATGCGTTAATTTTTGAGAAGCTTTTCATGGCAATTTTCTTTTTTATTTACTCTCAGAGCAAAGGTAGTCGCCGCAGTCTAGTAGGTAGTGTGTTGGCTTATTAGACGCGAGGCCACGGTTCAAACCCCAGGTCAGACATGGAAACAAAAAAATATAAAAAAAATATTTCTTCTCCGACTACCTCTCAGCAGATTTCTGGCAAAAACTCTGAGAGTAAAATAAAATTGCTATGAAAAGTTTCTCAAAAAAATCTGCCATTCGGAGTCGACGTTAAACTAAAAGTCCCCGTTACTCATGTATAAAATTAACGCACACAACATCAGTGGTATGAGAAACTAGGTCCAAAATCCTGACTAAAGGGTTGTAATGACCAAGTATGTATTATGTTATGTATGTAAAGGGGAAGCCACCGTAAGAAATATTTTATTTCGTACTTCCTTTTGTTCGATACATTCTGAGCTTAGATTTGAACCACGGGTTCACGCCTAATAAACGTTAACACACTACTTCTACTGGCCAAAACCAGTAAACTCTAAGATTTTGGCAAATGCTTCGCAACAAAACTAAGTAATAAGAGTGAATAAAGCAATTTAAGGGGCAAATAGTTGTTTAATGTTGTTTTCTTTTCTACAAAGAAAATGTCACCCTCTTACAAGGTACATTAAAAAAATCGCTGACCAACCCTGTTGTAATGTAATTTTTTATTTGAGAAGAACAAAACACAAATTTTAAAAAAGGGTATGCCCTGTGTTTACCACTTATTATGAAAATGAATGAGGAAATGCCAATTTGTTCAAAAGATGACGAAGATGAATCTAATAACTGATTTATTTCAATTTTCGCAAATAAAATATATGCAGCAATATCCATATTTAAAAATATGTTGTATTTTTTGATTTGTTTTCAATAAAATATGTAAATATGAAAAAGGTGTTGCCAGATTGCTAATTTTTCGACTTAATTTTTTGAGCACTTTTTTATAACCAAAAAAAAATTTTTAACACTGTTCTAACACTGAATACAATTTTTTTATATAACTGACTATGTAGCTTTAATAATGTAATGTTTCCTTAATGTTACTCCACAAAACAATGAAAAAATTAACTTCAAAATTGGATAACGACACCAGGCGACTTTTTTTTAAATTTCATCTGGTAGCCCTATAAATAAACAAAAGTCATCTGCTTTACAGGGCATTATCAGCACTCTCGATTTATACAGGGCATAAAATGCAATGCCCTCCACCATTGGCAAGTGCGAATTATTTAGAATAAAACATACCACCCTTTTAGAGGGCGAAACATTTTTAAGAAACAAACGCAAAATTGCATTTTGCATTAATAAAATGCACATTTTTTGGTAGAAAAGGAAACACCATAAGACTTGGACAAGGTTGGACAGACAACAGAAAGTCACAAAAAAGCGGGAGTTTTTTGTAGTTTCTCATGGGAGAAACTTGAGGGTATGTTCCCAATGGAAACCCTTAAGCCATTGAAAGATATATGCAAGCCAACTTGGACGAGAAAAACAAAGTACGTGAGATAGAAGTTTCTAGCTGGCAGTCAGCCTTTACAGAATCTTTCTAGTTAGCGGGAAGATATATTTGGGAGGGCAAAGCGGAGACTTCTTCTGAAGCTAAATGCTGAATATTATGATGAGGAGAATTTAAGTTACGCATCAGAGTATGAAAAATACATTCTGAGGATTAGTAAACGGCCTTATGACGGCACACTGTAGACTGTAAGAATAGGGGATAGTCTCTGTGATTCTATAGTAAGGAGAATGAATTGTTTACATATGTACGTGAAGGTAGCAGGTGGTAGGCTCTATCTGAGTGAATAAAGTTCTGAAATAGGACACATCAGTCGGATATACAGAAATTACGCGGAAGATTTAATTGTAATTCACAAGGATTTGAACTGAGGACCTACAATATAAAACATAAAATTGTTCCTGTACAATTTAAAGCTCAGTGGCGTCACACTGCATAATAAATCGTTATGCCCTCAACTGCATATTTATGCCGTTTAACGTTGAACGTTAACGCATAACGTTTTCTAAGGTGGTCATATCGTGTTGGGCGGTAAAACAGCATTTGAATTGGAATTCGTATATTAAAAACGTCAATTAAACAAATTACCTGCCAATAATGAAAAAACAACAACAAAAACTACAAAAGAAAAGAAAACGTTTTTATGACTGTGGAAGTGATTAAAAATGATTTCCTAAGCGTATGAAAAATTTATTGTGGAAAAAACATAAACCAAAAAAATAGAGGGCCTCGTAAAAGTTTTAACGTTTAAACGTTAATCATGCTACCAAATCGAGTCAATATCGCCATTTCTAAGCAACAAAGTAATAAAAAAAAAAATTTATTTTCATTTTGTTGTTGTTGTTGTTATTGCAATATTATAACCGTTTTAATGGTCCCATGTGAATGAAGTGAGTTGTAAGTGTCGTTTATGTGGCCAATAAAATATTGAATGAAATGATTGATTGAGAAGAGGAAAAACTTTATGAATTTAGGAAGGATGTGTGAGATATCTAGACTGGTAAGCGGAGGGGATGTTGGTATCAGAGATCAGCAATGAGTATTCAAAAAGATGAGTAGAATCGAATCATACTCATAATTTCTGATACTTATACGCATTCATACTTCTTTTAATATCATGGAACCTCTGCTCATGTTCAAAGTACTTATCATATTCGTACTTAACACAACACATATGATGTTGTTGATTGCGACTCTCCATAACTCAACATATACACGAATCACAAAATAGGTATGATTTGTGTACGAAAACTAAAATACTTACTAGATGGTTGTGTGTTTACCCTGCTTGCTGCTCTGTCTTTTTTTTTTTGTAAATGCAACATCAACTAAGACTGTAAATTTTGATGAATGATTCGAGTGCTTCGAGTGGCTCGAATCATTTATGAGTATTATAAGTATTTTTCTAAAGTTATGAATCTAAATGAGAAGGCTTATGAATCAAACATATTTGGAATGGTATGTGTTTGATGTCAACGTTGTACTCATACTCATTGCAACCCTGTACTTATAAATCAACGTTGTAGAGAGTATGAATAAATCAGAGAGTACATAGTTAAATTTCAATATTGTTGACGACTCACTTATATTCAAAATTTCATGTGAGTGCTTATGAGTAGCGAAAAAACGATTTATTAATGATCTCTGGTTGGTATAACTGAAACCGAGTCTAAGAATCAAAATTGGGAGAATGTGTTACTTCAGAAGACATTTTGTTTTGTTAATGGACTCTTAAATTGAAACAACAATTTAAATTCTTTACAATACTGGCATATTTTATTATTGAAACTTATCACACCACCTTCGTTTAGCCATTTACCTACCCCAGCTATGGTAATAAATATTGTTTTTCATTATTTTTTATTGCCACTTGAATAACATTTTCTAAGCCATTCTCAAAAACCCATTCAAAACGTTATTTTTCTTTACTTTATTGGTATTACTTCATACCCTAACAAAGTACATACATGTGCGTGTGTGTGTGTGTTTGTGTGACGTACTACCAAATTATCATGCAAATGTGTAACGCGATTGACCAAACAACCCAACAATTCAATTCAATTGACCATTTCAAATGGAAATAAAAAACAAACAAAAAAAAAAAGAAAAAATCACGATTAAATAAATGCGAGTACAATGAATAAAACATTTAAGCCGCAACAAAAAACGGCAACGCTTTAGAAATCAGAGGCGTAAAGGAATGAAATCATTGAAATACATTTAAATGGATCAGAACAGGAATAAGCATTTTATTACCGACTTTTGATTCGAATAGTCAGATTGCTGTTCGCCTCAGATGAGCTGAATAGTATAATCACCCTTATTCTGGTTGTCGTCGTCGACGTCGTCTTGCGTCGACAGTTTAAAATTGGTATTCTGTTTGTCGTTATTGACAGTTATAGATGACTGTCGACACACATTTGGTATTCTGTGAGTCAATACGCCGTCGATATTGTGTTGTGTCGACTCTGAAGTTGTCGACTCTGATTTTATCGACATCATTTTTGGTAACGACGACGACGGCGACGACGACGACGACAACCAAAATAAGGGTGAATATTCATATCGCATGAATATTGGATTCCAATGATACTCCGCCAAACTGCTGGGCTGATGAACTGGTTTTCGAATTTATTAAGTATCTGCAAGCTAACTTACAACATTTTAGTCAGGATTACAACCTAGCTTCTCACACCACCGTATCATCATTCATTCCAATTCGTCATTACAATACTTTAGTTAGGATTACAACCTAGCTTCTCATACCACCGTGTGTCGTGTGGGTTAATTTAATCCATGAGAGGTGGGACGGAGTGGTTGTGAGTTTTGAATAAAGTCGACTACGAAAGACAGATTTTTATTGATTTTTTTTTTGCCGGAACACTACTACTTGCCAGATCTTTTCTGATAGCCAGGCTGCAATAAAGGCTCTGTCGAAAGTTGCAAATAATTCCAAGATCGTCAGGGTATGTCGCCGCTGCCTCAATCTTCTTTCTGGGCGCTTCAGTGTCACACTTATCTGGGTCCGCGGACACTGTGACATTCGGGAAAACGGTAAAGCCGACGAGCTGGCGCAGTGGCCATGCTTACAGGCCACTGTGTTATGAGTAGACACGCGGAAAGAATGCGGCTCACATCTAACGACTTCTGCCATGGATTCAGATCCGCTGAGGAAGAGGAGACTGTTATCCACTTTCTTTGCCAATGCCCATCTCTTGCGAGGTAGGTTATTTGGCTCTCCAGCCCTTGTCAGCTTGACGTAGCTATCGTCCATTGATGTCAAGGATATAGTTTCGTTTAACAAGCTTTCTGGCTGGTTTTCCAGCGTGGGGTAGTCGTGCTTTAAATGTGCAGCCCTTGCGCTGACCAACTTCTCCCTCCTTGGTTCGGAGGAACTTTGTCAGTACAGAGGCTGCGTTCACCTGTGGCGTCACAACGGGCCGCTATGCGTGCTCAAGTGAGCTTTTGGTATAAAGCTGCCACACTAATCTAACCTAACTTGCCAGAACGCTCCTGAGAGAAAATTGTCGACAGAAATATTTTTTTCGTATTCCGTTTTGTTGAGCTGGGGTTTGAACTACGAGTTCGCGTCTAATATGTCAACACGCTGCTTACTACTCTACGAGGACTTTAGAAGCCACTTATGTACGCTTTATGGTAAAAACTATAACACTGAGGAAGTTTATGAGAGTAGTTACAATTAAGAGACCTCAATAAGTA
Organism: Sarcophaga caerulescens; assembly: GCA_927399465.1. Taxonomy (NCBI): domain Eukaryota; kingdom Metazoa; phylum Arthropoda; class Insecta; order Diptera; family Sarcophagidae; genus Sarcophaga; species Sarcophaga caerulescens. The sequence continues at coordinate 25,075,763 of OV656873.1, read as the reverse complement.
TTAAACATCACTTTTGTAGACTGCTGGATCACTGCGGTGTCTTTTAGATCAAATGGTCTTTACGGGAAGGGAGATCCACATGCGAATATTTCAACAAAGAAAGGAATTCTGAGTGTAATGCAGTGTGCGATCCACTGGCCCATCGATCACAAACTAACGTGCTCCGCAAGAAAGACGAGTAGTACGTCAGAATTTCTGATTTTCGTGAATAAATTCTCTTTTCTTTCGCTCGAGTCAAATCTGTTGCTGTAGTGATAAAAACTGGGCAACACAAGCCACATTGAGCCGGTGCTCTAATGAATCAATAGAATCGGTTATCCTACCGTCATCAATGAGCACCTGTAGCCTCTGCTGTACACGGTCAAAAAGTCTCAAAATAGCCTTCGAGGCATTGGCCCATACAAGAAAGTTGTCTTCTAGTTTCGGTCAAATAATATCTTAACCAAAGTGGTAACCTCACGTCGTTGTGTATGTACAGTTAGGGACTTAAGTCTTCATACATACCCAAAATTTCATATATTCGTCAATCAAAGATAACCAGGGAAAAAGTTTTACACCAAAAGTATTCAAATACATTTTAATTACTGTACCAAGCAAAAAATTTTATTCTGCTTTTAAAATAACAATCAGTAAACTTTTCAACACACCCTTTGCTACGGTCCAATATATTGTCAACAAATTCAAAAACACTGGCTCTGTGGAAAATAAGCCAAGATCGGGACGCCCAAAAAAGCTCTCCAGACGAGATGTCAGTCTCATTGTAAGGGAAGTAGCGAAAAATCCAAGAATTTCAGGACCAAAATTGGCGGAAAGAATCGAAAATTCTACGGATAAAAAAGTTCATCCGAAAACTATCCAAAGGGCATTACGAGATCAAGGGTATGCAAGCCGAGTTCCCCGCAGAAAACCTTTGATATCTGAAAAGAATCGAAAAATTCGGCTCGAATTTGCAAAAACACATGTAAATAAAGGTATTGATTTTTGGAAAAGAGTTTTATTTACGGACGAAAGCAAGTTTAACTTGTTCGGAAATGATGGACGAGGAAAGGTTTGGCGTAAAAAAAATGCAGCTCTTGAGCTAAAGAATATTGTGCCAACAGTGAAACATGGTGGTGGCAACGTAATGGCTTGGGGCGCAATAGCAGCAGCATCTGGAGTTGGCCGACTAGTGTTTATTGATGGTATTATGGATCGATACTATTATAAACAACTATTAGAACATAATTTGCAGCCATCAGTGGATATGTTGGGTCTTGGCCAGAGTTGGATTTTCCAACAGGACAACGATCCCAAGCATACCGCGATCATTGTTAGACATTGGCTGCTATATCATGTACCAAGGCAATTAAAAACCCCTCCACAATCGCCGGACCTAAATCCTATTGAGCACGTTTGGGATATTTTAAAATGAAAAATTGCTCATGTCGATGTTACCAACAAACAAACGTTAAAAGAAGCTTTACAAAGGTGCGTGCTGGTCGGAAATTACCCCCGATGTGACCCAAAATCTTGTTGAATCTATGCCAAGACGTCTACAGGCAGTGATTAATGCTAACGGTGGACCAACAAAGTACTAATGTAGAAGGTATTGAATTCAAAAATTATGTTTTTTATTTAATGTTAAGAAATCTTTTGTTATGTATGAACACTTTTGTCCACTCTTATAATTTGTGTTTTTTTTTGTTTTTTTTATAATCTTAAAAGAATAATGAAAAATTTTGTTTTCGTATAATAATTGAAATTGAAAGACTTAAGTCCCTAACTGTATATTGATGTCCTGCAACTTGACTTAAACTAGACTTCACTAGACGACTTTAATTTTTACATTCAAAATCTTTGAAGAGATTTGATGTGGATTCAATACCTTTGCTCTTCTGCCCAAAATAATAGAAAAAAAATAGAAAAAATTTAAAATTCTATTCCATAATGCCCCAAGAGTAAGAAGCAGCTACTGGAAGTGCTAACTTCTAAACTCTTTTTCTTTCAAGTTTTTTTCTACGAGAATTTTTTTTTTTTTTTCGTTTTAAATTTATCCAACGATACGATCAATTGATTTGATTTAATGGCTGAATTTATGAATTTGTATTAAAAAAAAAAAATTAGGAATTCAAACAAAAAGAAATTCGATAGGAAAACATTAGAAAGAAATGCTTAATTAGAGAGCAGAGGCATGAAACTATTTGAAAACAATAACAACAACAATCACAACAACAACAGCAATAGAAACAAAATTTAATGGAAAAATAATGGACTTGTACGTGATGACCCTCAATAAACGAACGATTAGACACCGACACGACGACATTTAGACGATCAAAGCCAGTTAGCCAGCCAGCTAACCAGCCATGTGAGAAAGAGAGAGTCAGTTACAGGTAAAGAAAGACGACAGCATTTCGTTGTCTATAGAGTCAGTCATCTAATGAGTTCGTTATAAAGACAAACTGATAATCCGCCAAACTGCCAGTTTACAATGAAGGTTTTTACATTTTCTTGGTTCACTAAAGGGTGTTGTAATAAGAGTGTTACATTTTATATTGAAAATAAAGAACGACAGCTTTCACAGAAAAAGAATGAAACAACTCGCACAGAGTTAAGACATATGATTTTAGTAATCAGATGCAGACATAGGACTTTTGTTTTCAAAGCTCTATAATAGAGGACATCGTCCTCGCAAACGTATACTCATACATCCGAGATGATTATAAAAAAGTGACAGATCCGCTATAAGATCTTGTCTTGGATGCAACTGCTGGTTGATATTACTGAAGACCGACTGAAAAAGGTCGGGACTTTGAACTCTAATGTATTAAAGAAACCTTCGATAATAGGGGCAATAAGGCTGTGGTCATATGATTTCTGATTTCTGCTTGGCTGTGTACTTAATTTTTTTTTTTTTTAGTGAAACCAGCACTCAGGGGATGGCCCCTACTCATGCAGTGCATTGTGCAGGTTTTAGGAAAATGGGTTATAGGAAGGTGGAAGAGAGGGAGTAGTGTTTGTGGACATCTCAAGATGCGAACGGCAAGGAAACGATTTGCTGCTAGGTGACTATAAAATGGCCAGTGCTATACCTTCACCATTAGACAGTCTACAGCAAACGTCCCCAAGAAGCCCGCACCCTTCAGTCCTAGCTTCTCACACTACTAATGTTGTGTGTGTTAATTTTATACATGAGTGGCGGGACCTACAGTTTAAAGTTGACTCTGAACGACAAATTTTATTGAGAAGCTTTTCATGGCAATGTTATTTAATCTCAGAGTTTTTGCCAGAAATCTGCTGAGAGGAAGTCGCCGAAGAAATATTTTTCGTTGTGATGTCTGACCTGGGATTCGAACTCGGGCCTTCAGTCTAATAAGCCAACACACTACCTACTAGACCACGGCGACACAAATAATTAATTGGTGATTACAACCCTTCAGTTAAGTTTATGGACCTAGTTTCTCACACCACTGATGTTGTGTGTGTTAATTTCATACATGAGTGGCGGGACTTACAGTTTAAAGTCGACTCCGAACGACAGATTTCCGAGAAACTTTTCATTGCAATTTTATTTCACTCGCAGAGTTTTTGTCAGAAATCTGTTGAGAGGAAGTCGCCGGGCCTTACCGTCCAATAAGCCAACACACTACCTACTAGACTACGACCTCTGTTAGATTTAAGAGAGGGACCACTCTGGGAGTAGGTCAAGGATAGATATTGGGTATCAGGGCATTCGGTATCAGAGCAAAATTTTCAAAATCCATGGGGATTTTCGCGGGAGTTTACACCATCGATACATGTACACAGATGCGTGAAGGGAGCTCTACTGATAGGACCGAGCAGAACTTTTCTGCGTACTAGGAAAATAAGTTTAGAAGAGAAGATACATGGAGAAAGGAAAAACAGAGAAAAGCAGATACACTTCTCAAACCAAATGGGTTTGTGAAAATCTAAATTTTCGTTTTGCCAAAACAATGTAGTCGCCGTTGTCGAGTAGATGGTGTGTTAGCTTATTAGACGTGAAGCCGTAGTTCAAGCCCTAGCTCAGACATCACGAACAGAACGAAATATGAAAAGAAATCTTTCTTACAACGACTTTCTCTCAACAGTTTTCTAGCAAGAACTCTGAGAGCAAATAATATTGCTTGTAGTTCCCACCACTCATGTTGGGTGGTGGTGTGAGAAGCTAGATTGTAATCCTGGCTAAAGTGTTGTACATAATGAGTAATTAGGTAAGTAAGTAGGGGTCTACATTCTGTTTATTCATTCAGTTTTTAAATGGATTTTCGTTACGATTTCAATTTTAATGCGGCATTCTTATTGGGAAACCCTATATTAGCCGTTTAGTTTCGATTACAGTTGCAATCGTAACATTGACGATTATGACATACAGTGACGGTTTGTCTGTCTGTCTGTCTCGATGTCTGCTTTTGTCTATGTGTATATGGTATTGAGTTCGTATATGTCGCCATATCCGCTGCTAATTATTATAAACATTACTACCGCAGCCGATTAGTTGTTATTAATAAAATTATTTAAATTAACATTGCAGTTAACGTTGTTGATGTTTTTTCTATTTCTAATGACTTTATAAAACAATTGGCAGGCCTGGCCCTGCCTGGCTTTCCATTATTACCGGATTACACTTTCCTTTTACAGGCATTTGACTGGGGAATTCCGAAATATTTTTCTTTACAATTGGCTGGCAGGCGATAATAAATTATAAATCCAAGTGAAATTGTATTTTTTTTAATGGTTGTTGCTGTTGTCGTTATTATTATTGTAATTTACTTATAATTACAACAACAACAACAACAATATTAATAAACTTTGAATTGCATTTCAGTTTTTTTTCCCTCAAATTTCTCCCGCTTTTTTCTTTGGCTTGTTGAATTGATTTCCAATTACAAAATTTTGCAAATATTAGACAGAGAAAGAGGATGAGCGAAATTAACGAGGGTCGATTTTAAAAATAATTAATTTATTAAGTGATGAAAAAAAAATTTTTTTTTCTGTTTTAGAACACCACGCTGTGTATTTTTTTTCTTCTTGAATCCGTTGAAAATAAATAACCTGAGCGAATTTGTAAGCATACATACATAATTGGTCATTACAACCCTTCAGTCAGGATTACGACCTAGCTTCTCACACCACTTATGTTGTGTGCGTTAATTTTTATACATGAGTGGCGGGACCTACAGTTTAAAGTCGACTCCGAACGACAGTTTTTTGAGAAGCTCTTCACGGCAATTTTATTTACTCTCAGAGTTTTTGCCAGAAATCTGCTGATAGGAAGTCGCCGAAGAAATATTTTCATATTTTCGTTTTGATGTCTGACCTGGGATTCGAACTCGGGCCTTCAGTCCAATAAGCCAACACACTACCTACTAGACTACGGCGACTTCATGTAAGCATGTATAGAATTTCTCACAGTAATAGAATTCAACGCTTTTATTTGACAGACCTTTGACCTTTGTTCAGTCGAAATTAACGTCCAGCTTGATTCTACCCCAAGTTAGTCTCTTCCGTCATTGAAGATTATAAAATAGGGGGTGGGGTAGACTTTAGACATAACTCTTGGGTATGGTTGGATTAAATTTGTAACCGCTTTGAAAACAGTTCACTTAGATCCAATCGAAGTTAACATTGTAATACCACATCGATTGCAAAGAATTCAAGCTGAAGCAAAGGGCCATAATAAAATTCTCCAACTTGATCTATCTCGTGCCATTTTTTGCGGACAAAGTTGCTTCATTCCTAAGTAAAGTGCTTTTCATAATTATAGCACCACCAGCATTGCAATAATAACAAACAATGAATATAAAATTGTCTTCAGGTCATATTCTCTGATGAAAAAAAAGTGGAACTTAGATGGACCAGATGGCTATCGATACTATTGGCGTGACCTTAGAAAGGAACCAAAGTATTTTACTAAAAGAAATTTTGGGGGAGGTGCTTTTCTCATGGTTTGGGGGCTATTTCTTTAAGTGGTTGCCTACGTTGCCTACGCGAATGAATAGTACAGAGTACATTACTGTTCTTAGCTGTAGTTTGCTCCCCTTTTTGAGAGAAAATAATGAAAAAAAAAAATATATTTTCCAACAGGACAATGCCAGAATTCATGTCAGCAGACAGATGATGGAATGGTTTCGTAATCAATCTATTGAGGTTTTATCGTGGCCAGCTTGCTCTCCTGATTTGAATATTATTGAAAACGTTACCCCAAACGAATTACCCATTCTTATCCGAAGAGTATATTCAAATAACAGACAATTTACCACTGTTGAAGATTTGAAATTAAAAATAATCGAAGAGTGGGGGGAAAATAGACGGAGAAATATTAAATAATCTTTATAAGAGTATGAAAGATCGAATATTTAATTTAATAAGCTCTAAGGGAGGATTTACTAAGTTTTAAGTATCAATTTTTTGGTAAATAAAGCTTCTTATTTAACAAAAATGAGACTGGTGCTATAATTATGCAAAGACTAAAAACCTTAATTTTTATACTGAAGTAAAAACTACGCTAATAATTTGAAAAATTTACTGTTATTTTTTCTTTTACGTTACCACTAACACATACAGCCCAATCACGAATATTCTCAAGGAATTTCTTTCTCACGGAAAACGTTTTTCTCGAGAAAGAAATCCTCTAATTACAAATTCCGCGGGAGTAAAAGTTTGAAAAAGTGGCAATATCGAATTTTTAAGTCAGCTGCGTTTCTTATTGATATTAAATTTTTTAACAATTTGTGAAAATAAAGTAAAATTAAAGTTAAATAAAATTAATACAATTTGAAAAAATACATAAGAATTTAATATAATACAAGAAAATAACAATGAATAGTGCCATCATGTGTATCCTTGTGGAAGAAATTGGTAGTTTAGAGAAGCAACAACAAAACAGCCAACGTATTTCCAGAAGGCAATTAAGGGATAAATCTAATCTTCTTGAGTTGCCGCTGTCTTTGTAAGTAAATAAATAAAAATGAACGTGTTTGGTTTAAATTTTATCTTGCAACAGGTTTCAAAAGTACTACAGAGTAAATAAACCGGCCTTTCGGTATTTAATAGAAATTTTACCAACTCACAGTCAACCAACAAAAAATCAATTTGTGTTTCACCAATTGTAAATCTAAGTGCGATCATACGTTTTTTCACAGAAGGTGGGTACCAGACTGGTGTATGAAAAGACTTCAATGTGTCTTTAGGCCAGTCGACTTTGAGCAAAGTGCTTACAGATTGGCTTCCATTAATGTAACCAAATGTTGATCTTGAGTTTTATTAGTTGTTTTAGACCTACAGGAACATTTAAATATTTTTTATTTATTTAAATTTAGTTGTACAAAAATATACAAAAATTTTTAATCAAACTCCCTTGTGTTTTATAAGTGAATTTTTTTTGGGGAAAATACAAACTAAAATACATTGAGAATACCTACTTTTTTCCCTTCTTAATATTTCTCCCTTCACACGGTTGATAAAAATGGGATTAAAACAGAGAAAAAGGAAAGTAAAAAATTTCACGCGGAATTTGTATTCATAATAGGAGAGAAGGGAAAAGAGAGAAATTTCATGCGGAATTTTTATTCATGATTGGGCTGATAATGAAATGTTGTGATGTTGTTGTTATAAATGTACTTTTTTAGAAATTCAAAAAATTAAGGTGGTGCTATAATTATGAAAAGCACTGTATAAACAATTCTACTGCTTCTTCTACTGCCTTGCAATATTGAATGGCAATTCATTATTCAATATATCGCCCTGGGATTCTCTGGAAACATGATGAATATTTTTTAAATTTTGCTGCAAATCAGATTGCTATTCAGAGATCTGTATTGAAAGTTTTCATTCTAATTTCATCTGAACTGTAGGTTCAGTTATATTGGAAATCCCTGTTATACAGACTGTGGTGCTATCATAAGACGAAAATTGTGGATGTGATCAGTGCAAGATCGGTGTGGATGAGTGAAGACTACTACTACTATTCCCGTAATATTATTGGCCACAATACCCTTCTGGCATTCCTTAGCCACCCTGTTTATTTTGTAAAGATTTCGGTTTTTATTCAACTCACTCCCCTGCCAGATAAGTTCTGCCTGTGTACCCAGCAATCCTAGATAATAGAGAAGAGGCTCAGGAGCAGTGTTCGAAAAAATACTCTAAAGTACGCAACGTTTATATACTGTACTGAATGTCGTGTGTAAAGAACACAAACACATTCCCTACAACGAGAGCAAAACTCTTCGTTTCTATTTTAATGTTTATGAACATGAACGCAAACTCTAACATAACGTACTGAACAGGGTTCAGAAACACTATTTCTTAGTGTTTGTGTACAAAGTACGCTAAAAAGATCAGTACACAACGAAAAAATTGGGTTTTAGTGATCTTTTTTTGAGTACACTAACATTTTTAGTGTACGCGAGAGTTTATGTTCTCATTCAGTATTTTTAGAGATCGCGTTGGGTTTTTGATGCCTTTTATTTTCTTGAGGAATAAGAATACAAAGAAAAACTGTGAATTTTTCTCATTATAAAGGAAAGGAAAAAATTCATTAAGTTGAAAATATCATTATGGAAAGTTTTACATAATAAGAATGTTTGGAAATGTTATGGTGACTGGTTTGCGAAACAGAGGACTTTAAAATATAACCCTTTGAAATATCCCAGGTACCTGAAATATTTAATGATATTAGGTAGATTATTGGCGGGTTGTGAGGCTCAAACTCCAGGTCAGACATTTCCAACAAAACAAAATAGAAAAAATATTTCTTCTATATATACATAAATAAATAAATTTATTAAAAGATTTTAATTTTCATAATCAAATTTTCCATTGGCTTTGACCATCAATATATGTTCAACATTAGTTGCTGTTAATCTGTTTCGTTGATCTGATAAAATAAATTTAAGAGATGAGAATAACCGTTCCACGCTTACTTGGGAAGAAGGTACCGCCAATATTATTTCAGCTAAGCTGTACGAACAGGAATCAAGGCTTCCGCTGAACTGTAATATTTTGGAATACTGGAATAACAAAAATAATATTGTTTCAAGCTTAGCTGAAATTTTTTCTATTTCGTTTTGTTGGAAATTTGAGTTTGAGCCTCACAACCCGCCAATAATCTACCTAATATCATTAAATATTTCAGGTACCTGGGATATTTCAAAGGGTTATATTTTAAAGTCCTCTGTTTCGCAAACCAGTCACCATAACATTTCCAAACATTCTTATTATGTAAAACTTTCCATAATGATATTTTCAACTTAATGAATTTTTTCCTTTCCTTTATAATGAGAAAAATTCACAGTTTTTCTTTGTATTCTTATTCCTCAAGAAAATTTTTCGTTGTGTACTGATCTTTTTAGCGTACTTTGTACACAAACACTAAGAAATAGTGTTTCTGAACTCTGTTCAGTACGTTATGTTAGAGTTTGCGTTCATTTGTTTTGTGGATGTTGTGTACGTAATGTGTTTGCGTACGAGTTCACAAACACTTAAATGAAAGTTAAAAGTATTTTATCAGTTACGTACACAATGCTTAGTGTACAGTATTTTTTCGAACACTGCTCAGGAGAGTTTCCTCGTTTTTCCTCTTCATTAGAGCATCTGCAGAAGCCGTGGTAGAGCATTTTCAACCTTAAATGAGAATGCCTAGAGTCTCATTGTGATTACCCAGAAATCCTAAATTATAGAGCAGAGGCTCAGGAGAGGTTCCTCGTTTTTCCTTTTCATTAAAGCTTCTGCAAAAGTCGTTGTACGATATTTTCAGTCTTCATAAATACTTGAATACCTACAATCACGTTATAATTACCCAGAAATCGTAGACAATAGAGACGAGGCTCAGAAGACTCTCCGCTTTCTCCTCTTCATTGGAGCTTCTGGAGAAGCCGTGGTAGAATAATATAAGTGAATGCCTAGAGTCTCGTTATGATTCCCTAGAAATCCTAGATAATATGGAAAAGGTTCAGGAGAGTTTTCTCTTTTTTCTCTACATTAGAGCTTCTGCAGAAGTTAGTCTTTCTATGTAAATGCCTAGAGTTTCGTTATGATTACCAAGAGCTTCTAACGATTAGGGTCTAGGTACATATACATAATTAGCCATTACAACCCTTTAGTCAGGATTACGGCCTAGCTTCTCACATCACTCACCTTGTGTGTCTTATGTATATTTATACATGAGTGGCGGGACCTATAATTTAAGGTCGACTCCGAACGACAGATTTTTGAGAAATTTTTCATGGCAATTTTATTTACTCAGCAGTTTTTGCTGGAAGTCACCGAAGAAAATTTTTTTATATTTTTGCTTTTGATGTCTGACATGGGGGTTTGAACCGTGGCCTTACGTCTAATAAGCCAACACACTACCTACTAGACTATGGCGACTTTGATGATTTTCAAAGAGTCTAGGCACATTTAACACAAATCTTCTTTACTCTGAAATTGGTGACTGTTTTAAGAGGCTATACAGCACAGTTCTAACCATAAACAGACTATCTAGCGAGTATCACTGGGAAAAGTATAGTGAGAGACTACAACAAGATTATGTTGAGTAAAGAAGAAAATCTTTCTTCAATTTGTTGTGTTTAACATCAGAGGGAACGTATATGCGGAGTAAATTGCCAAGTACGCACTTAGGGCACCATTGATCAACAGGGACAACTACAACCCTAAAGATATAGACAGATACATTAAAAATTTCTACTTGGAACGAGACGACACCTTTTCGAGGACATCTGTCTGGTACAGGAGTGTGAACACTAACAGAATTAACGCTTTCGGCAGTTATGCGGGAATTCCAGTCATTCATTATTCTCTAATTAAACTAATGACGGGAATTCCCGCTGATTTTGAAATTTCATTGGATGATGATTTTTCAGGATCTTCAAGCTCTAAGGACACCGACGATGCAAGAGATGGTAACGTTGCGAGAACTCCCGTCATCGCGGGAATTCCCGTCATTTGACCCACAGTTAAAAATCATGATTTAACGATAAAAAGACGGAAATACCCGCTCTTCATTTTTGTATGGAAAAAATAAGTGATTCTCTTGGTAGCAACAGTTAAATTTAAATGCGGCCGAAAGGGTTAATCTATTCCGATATTTGAAATTACAACTGAATAGAGTTGCAACCACAAAGTTTTTAAGTATCTGTCTTGGACATATTCGTCTCACCCATGGAACTCTTCTTAACCTACACAATATCCCCACCTGTAACTGTAATATTAACAACCTCACTACTCCAGAACACTTCCTTTGCTACTGTCCCCAATTCCATAACAACAGGCTACACATATTTAAGAATAGAAATCCATTGGATTTAATTTCAAACCCAACCTTAGACAGTATAAATACTATAATAACTTTTCTAAAAATCAATCACCCTTATTCTGGTTGTCGTCGTCGACGTCGTCTTGCGTCGACAGTTTAAAATTGGTATTCTGTTTGTCGTTATTGACAGTTATAGATGACTGTCGGACACACATTTGTTGTGTCGACTCTGATTTTGTCGACTCTGATTTTATCGACCTCATTTTTGGTAACGACGACGACGACGACGGCGACGACGACAACCAGAATAAGGGTGAATAATATTTATAACTATATTTAATTATTTCAATTATATTTAAGTATTATATTCAATTGGTATCAAATATTTAAATTTAAGCGAGCTGAAAGCCCTTGTTGCTATTGCTCCTCTATTTGTAAATTGGCTGTTTATTTTTAATTATAGTCAATTTTGTTAATAAATAAATAAATAATTTGTTAATACATAATTTTAATTAATTAAATAAATAATAATTTGTTAATAATTTTTGCAATTTCCCTCGTATTACTTAGGCCTACCAGAACACAAAGATGGAATAACAAGCCAGAAGATTTTCGCTATTTTTCTTGTTTGTATTAAAAAGCGGAAATTGAAAGAAAAAAAATTGAAGAAAAATAAATCCAATAACATCCTCTTCGACGCCATTAGTTAGTTGTATTCATGGTGTTTTGATTTTAAAATCGAAAAAAAAAAAAATCAATTTTTTTTCGTGAAATTTTGATTCCCAAAAATTCATTTGACCTCGAAATTTCTGCGTTTCGGATTTTGTTTATAATTTAAAAACAAACATTGTATGGTACTAAAGCAATATAAAATATTTAAATTTTTTCTTAATAATTATTACTCTCTGAACAATTTAACAACAAAACAGAAACAAATTTTATAAATACACATTGCGATACAAAAAAAAAAAAAACAGAAAAAAAGCGATTTAAAAAAATTTATTTTTCGAAACAATTTATTGCGATACGTTAATACAAAAACCAGAGGGAGAATACGTAGGTATGGATGGTGGAGTATAAATGTTGTTGCAAAAATGTTCTGTTTATGGAATAAAATAGCAACAACAACAACAATAACAACAATTATAATAATATCTATTGCCAATTTGGTTATCGAATGAGGCCAAAAACTCAATTGTGTATACACAAATAAACAAACACAAGCAAAAATAAGCGATTATAATTAAACGATAGAAACAAAGCTTAACACTATTACAACCGATTGAGTTATGATGACAGGAAATGAGAAAATCTTTTTCAATTCTTTTAATCGAAAGTCTCAATTTTCCTTAATTGGTCATTACAACCTCTTAGTCGGGATTATAAACGTAAAAATGATGGCAACCCTATTATCCTAGAACATGCAACAGTAGTCTAATCACAAGCTTAGAAAAGGAATGACACGATATGTGAATGATTTGTGATAGATCTACATACATAATACAAAATTGGCCATTACAACCCTTTAGTCGGGATTACGATCTAGTTTCTCACATCATTTGTGTTGTGTGCGTTAATTTTATACATGAGTGGCAGGACCTACAGTTTAAAGTCGATTCCGAACGACAGATTTTTGAGAAACTTTTCATAGCAATTTTAATTACTCTCAGAGTTTTTGCTAGAAATTTGCTGAGAGGAAGTCGCCGAAGAAATATTTTTTTCATATTGATGTCTGACCTGGGGTTTGAACCATGGCTTTTCGTCTAATAAGCCGACACACTACCTACTAGACTGCGGCGACTTCTAATATAATTAAGTCGTCGTAGTCTAGTAGGTAGTGTGTTGGCTTATTAGACTGAAGGCCCGAGTTCGAATCCCAGGTCAGACATCAAAACGAAAATATGAAAATATTTCTTCGGCGACTTCCTCTCAGCAGATTTCTGGCAAAAACTCTGAGAGTAAATAAAATTGCCATGAAAAGCTTCTCAAAATACTGTCGTTCGGAGTCGACTTTAAACTGTAGGTCCCGCCACTCATGTATAAAATTAACGCACACATCATAAGTGGTGTGAGAAGCTAGGTCGTAATCCTGACTGAAGGGTTGTAATGACTAATTATGTATGTACATATGTATGTCTGACATGGGGTTTGAACCATGGCTTTTCGTCTAATAAGCCGACACACTACCTACTAGACTGCGGCGACTTCTGATATAACTAAGGGAACAATAATGTAATTCAGTGCTGTTTAGTTAATAGGAACGAATTAAAAATCTTTATAATTAAAGAGCTTCAATTTTAGATCACTATATGTTATGCAAAGACTTCATCTTCTTAACTATCGCCTTAGATGTAGTCGTTTTACAACCAATAGGATGGCAGTCTTTTGACTTACTAGACCAGGTCTTATACGGTGTTCAGATATGCACCTCTATTGCGTAAAACGCAATAAACGCCATTATTGAGCTTAATATTTCATAAAAAGTTTCAATTAATAATTGCGCAATAAATACGCAAATTGTTATAATATTGAGTAAAACTTAAAATACAAGCACTGTCATAAGTACGTTCTGTGAGCATATTAAAATTATCCTAACACTTTCAAGTGATATTTGACAACTCAAACGTCAACAACGACAAACAAACACTAATAAACTAACAAACAACACTAATTTTCGCGACCAAAATAAAAACAAAGTTGTTGTTTACCAGCTGTCAAATGAATATTGAGTAAGCTGACTTGCGAGTATTGAATGCATATCTGAACATAGTATTAGCTGTGACCTGTATTGAACAAAACGAAATACAAAAAAGTATTTCTGTCGGCGTCTCCTCCAGCAGTCTTCTGGCAAAGAGTGACAAGTTTCTCGAAAATCTGTCGTTCGGAGTTGTCGATACATTGCTGATGCCGCCATTCATGGATAAAATTAAAAAACACATAGCATGCATGAGTGGTGTGACATGCTAGGTTCCCATCAAACATATTGGCAAGCGTTTTGTAAATTAATGTTGCAGCAAGCTTGCATAAATAAGAGTTTTGCGAACGTCGTTGACAATTTGCTTGCAAATGCAAGTGTTTCATAAATTTAAGCAAAACGTGTCATTCTCGCCTTCAAAAATTGTGCTAATAAGTTGTGTTAATAAATTGTGTTAAATTGTTGTTAGAGTTGTTAAATTAAGTGCGTTTTATTCTTTTAATTATCTTGTGCTATTAAAAAAAGGTAATTATCTACTTATTTAATATCTGCAGCAAAAAAAAAGAAAAGTGTTTTACGCAGCAGCACCGAAATTTTTGAGCATCTATGGAACGTTGCGGCTGCAAGTTCCGTAAGTACCCAGAGTGAATTTGTGGAACAGGAGGTTGTGCCTGAAGCACAAAATAATTTAGAAGTAACATCGAAAGTTATATGCTTCTACACCAGATCGTCTTATACATATATTTGTGCCACTCATAGCATATCATGTCGCAGAACAATTTTAATTACATCGTCGACCCCATTAATGTGATGCAACCAAGTCCAAGCACAACAACAACTTGCTTGGATAATGCAACGTCGTCTGGTAAGATATTTATTTTTAAAGGATACTTTTAACTTAACACCGCAACACTTTTCTCATATTTGTTTTATATTTTTTTCGGCAGCAATTTAATCATGAATCAGCGACGCATGTCAAAAGGCCGTTGAAAAGGTGGAGGAAAAATATATGCTAATATTGCTGCGCCTTACAGCAAATGTTGAGGGGATGCGCAAAGAAATTATTGAGCTTCTGGCAACTCTGTGAAGTAATAGAAGTGTTTTATAAAAAGCTCTTGAAAATTTTAAAAATAAATAAATAAAAATTGGTTGTAAAATAGATAGGACTATTTAAAAACCATAAAAAAATAAAAAGCAATTCTTAGAAATTGAATTGCATTGAGAACAATAGTTTTAAAATTAAATAAAATAAATTTTATTAAAAATTTAGAAAACAAAAACAAAAAATAATAATAAATAGACAAAAATGGCTGACTGCAGTAAATGCAGAACAGCAATAAGGGGTGAAAGTGGAATCAGGTGCAACGGAGTGTGTGATAAAGTGTATCATCTCACCAAAAAATGCGCGGGAATAGATCAATACTCGGCAAAGATGATGGATGAGCACAACTTTATTAGATTTGTATGCGACGACTGCATGCAATATATTCAAAATATTGATTTGGTGTTAAGAGAAGTGCAAGATGAGGTGCATAAAAACAAACAAAATTTGGTTGAATATAAGCACGAATTTAAAGCTTCACTTAAGGAAAATGAAAATGAAATTAAACAATTACTTGAGGCTATAGAAAAGCGGTACGAGGAAAGGATAAATAAAATGATAAAATATCAGAAATCGTGTGAAAAAAATGTCGAAGAAATAAAAAAATTATCTAGTAGTTTAAAAGAATTTGAATGCAACAACAAACAGTTGTGCCAAACAATAGAAGAGAAAAATGAAAATATGTGCAAAGAAATAAAGAAAACGATAAATGAAACATGTAAACAAAGTGCAAAAACAACATATGCGGATGCAGTAAAAAATAAAGGGTTACCAAGTATAAATAAACAACTACCCCTAATTGTTAAACCTAAGGAAAAACAATCGGCTGAAAAAACTAAAGAAGAGTTAAATAAAATAAATCCAGACAACTTGAAGATAACAAATGTAGAAAGTAGAAGCAGTGGAACAATTGTTATTCAAAGTGGGAACTGTGAAGATAGAGAGAAAATTAAAAGTGCAATCCAGGAAAAAATATCTAAACAATATGAAGTAAAAATTCCAAATTCGACGGGACTAAATATCAAAATTATTGGCATGTCTTTTGACTATAGTGAAAATGATTTAATTGAGAAAGTAAGAAAACAAAATCCTGAATTAGCTGATGCCAATATTAAGTTTATGGGAAAATATGAAACAAAAAGAGGAAATAAAACTTTGTTCAATGTGAAACTGAGAGTTGATAATGAAGCTTACGGGAAAATTATGGAAGAAAGAAAAATAAATGTCGGTTGGGAAAGATGTAGAGTGTATGACGGAACCGAATTAGTTCAATGTATGAAATGCAGAGGATACAATCATATAGCAAGGGAATGTAAAAATCAGGAAATATGTATAAAGTGCCATGGTCAACATAAAACAGTTAATTGCGAAAGTCAAGAGAAGATAATGAAATGTATTAATTGTTCAAAAGTAAATAAAAGGCTCAATATGGGTTTAGATGAAAACCACTTTACAAACGATAAAGAATGTCCAGTTTATCAAAATAAATTGAAAAACAAAATGAGAAATATAGGCTTGACGATTTAACAACTAAAGGAAATGAATGCCCTCTATACAAATGTACAAGGTCTAGTTAACAACTATAATCAGATTGAAATTATCGCGGCAACAGAAAAACCTGACTTCTTAATATTGTCTGAAACACATTTGACGAAAGATATAGATGAACAAGAAATTGCGCTACAAGGATATGATAACATCGGGTTAGTGTCAACATCCTCAAGAACAGGTGGAGTTGTCGTATACTGTAAAAGTAACTGGAATGTGAAAAAGTTTATAGAGAGAACTGATGATTTGAAGTATTGGATATTATTTTGTAAAGCTGTACATAATGATAATAATCATAATATATTAATTGGTGCAATATATAGATCGCCTAGTTACAGCGAAGCTGAGTTCTGTGATATATTTGACGAAATAATTGAAGAAATCTGTGATAATAACTGTGATATTTTAATTGCAGGAGATTTTAATATTGATTGGAGAAAAAACTCTATATACAAGAATAGAATTAGGAATACTCTCAATGACAACGGCCTTAAACAAATAGTTACCGAAAGCACACGTGTAACAAGAAACTCGAGCACAATAATTGACTACGTAATAACTAATAATTATAAGATAAAATGTACAAACAGTAAAGATAATAAAATTTCTGACCATGAAGTTATTAATATAGACTTTGAGAGATCGAATGAAAACATTCTAAATACAGCAAAAACCATCAAGACCTTTAAATACGATAAGAATATATTTAATAGTGTGTTAACTGAGAATATGATATACGAAGATAATAAAGATCTTAATGAAAACGTTAAATTGTTTGATGCCTGTCTAGAAAATACAATACAAGGATTTACGTTTGAAAAGCAAGTGCACATAAATAACAAAGTGAATAACTGGTTTAACGAAGAACTTCGAACAATGAAAAGAGAAAAAATAATAAAATATTTACAGGCCAAATTTGAAAACACAAATCAAGCGTGGGGAGAATATAAACTAATAAGAAATCAATACAAAGTTCAAATTGAAAATAATAAGAATAATTACATAAAAAATAAAATTAACAACTCAACTAATCAAAAGCAAATGTGGACACACATCAAAAACCTAGTACTTAATAAGAAGCAAAACCCAACTAAATCTGTGATATTCGACCAGATAGAGTATAACGATATATGTGATATAGTAAATAAGTTCAATGCATTCTTTATCGATAGCATTAGTAATATAAGACAATCGATAGGGAGCGTGCAATATATTAACCGAATAGAATATAGAGTGAATGATGTTTTTAAATTCCGAAGGATAAATATTATTGAACTGGAGAGCATCGTGAAGTGTATGAATAACAAATCTGACCATGAACGTGTATCAAATAAAATTATACTTGACAACTGGAATGTAACAGGAAATATTATGGTAAAAGTAATAAACACATCGTTAGAGACAGGTATTTTTCCTGATAATTGGAAAAAATCAACCGTAACCCCAATTGAGAAAGTGCCCAGAACGAAAAAATGCGAGGAGTTTAGACCAATAAACTCTCTAAAAACTTGTGAAAAAATAATTGAAAAAGTAGTTAAAGATCAGCTTGAAAAATATATAGAGAATCGCGACATATTATCTAAATACCAGTCAGGATTCCGTAAAAAACATTCGTGTGAAACCACGGTAAATTATGTCATAAGTGAATGGAGAGCAGTAGGAAAAGATAAGAGGATTATTGCAATATTTCTTGACTTCAAAAGAGCCTTTGAGACGATTGATAGAGAAATAATACTGAATAAACTATATATGTATGGAATAAGAGGAATCGAGCTAGATTGGTTCAAATCGTACCTGAAAAAAAGAAGGCAAACGACAAAATTAAATGACATAGAATCTGATGAAATAATAAATAACTACGGAGTGCCACAAGGTTCCATTTTGGGAGCGTTGTTGTTCATAATTTATATAAATGACATGCCAAGTATTTTGGAAAAATGTAAAGTTGTCTTGTACGCTGATGACACTCTGATATATACTATAGCAAATAGTGATGAAGAATGTCGCGAAAATATCAAGTATGATATGAAAAAAATAGATGAATGGCTTAAAATGAATAAACTCAAACTAAATGAAAATAAAACAAAAATAATGGAAATAAACTTAAATTCAGAAGAAATATTTAAAATAAATGACACATCAATTGAAAAAGTCGAATATATAAAATACCTTGGTTTTATAATCGATAAAAACTTAAATTTCAGTGAACAAATAGATTACCTATGCAAAAAAGTTGGTAAAAAAATTAGTTTTTTAAAAAGAATAAGAAACAAAATATCAAAGTCTACAGCGATAAACATATACAGCACGATAATAAAACCACATTTTGAATATGGTTCCACAATTTTATTCACATGCAGCAGCACAAATCAATTAGCAAGGATGCAGAAACTGCAAAATAGAGCCATGAGAATAATACTAAATTGCGATCGTTACACACATATAAATACAATGTTAAATAATCTAAAATGGATGAGCATAACACAACGGCTCCAATTTAACACGTTAAGGTTTATTAGAAAATTAAAACAAGGAGACGCCCCGAAATATCTATGTGATCAATTACATTATGTGGGAGACAGCCAACCATATCAACTGAGAAATGCATGTGACTTTAGGATCCAAAGAGTGAGGTCAACGAAAATGCAGAAAACGATATTCTACAAGGGCCTACAGCTGTTTAACTCATTGCCAAACAACATTAAGAATGAAACGAATGAAAATGTTTTTAGACGAAAGTGTACTAATTTTGTATTATTTAATAATAATTTGTAATATATGCATTTATTGTAAATTTGTTGAAAATTTAAAGTATTTTTAATACTAATAATAATAATAAAAAAAAAAAAAAAAAAAAAAACTTAAAAAGCGGTATCACATAATAACGCTACTATTATACCAAGCAAGCCGTTTGCTAATTAATATTGAAGACTTCCTCAATTTTGAGAAAACAATACTGGAAGATGTAGATAAATTTTCCTTGCTGGTAAGAATTTAAATTTGAAATGTCCGGTGACTGTATACTGATGTCGATTTTATTTCTATTTTTAGAAGGCAGATCTAAAAAGATTGTCAAATTCCAATTCGAGAAAATTTGTTACGAAAGCGTAGCAGAAAATCATAACTGACAACGTTGCTGAGAGCTTTTCCTGGCGAGGCCATTCGTCGTAAGTGAAATACGTTTAATAGGTTTCTAGTTACATTTTTATATTCATATTTAAATTCTATTGCAGAAACTTTGGCTGAAAATGGAGGCAAGGAACAGGACTTTGTGTTTGCATCTAAGTCATATTTCCAGTACGCAAAAAATCGTATTAAAGTTAAAACAACAAAAAAAGTAAACTAAAATATCAATGATTTTTTAAATGAAACAACAATGAAGTTCCTATTTTTATATTTTAATTTAATATTTTTCTATTGAGAAATAAATTTATTATTAAAAATGATTTTTTAAATGTATCAATAAAAAAACATATCCAAAACAAATTAAAGGTTTAAAACGCTTACTAATTTCATTAAAAATACGTGTTTTTTAAAGTATTTTCAAAACGTTTTTTTTAAGCATTTAGAAAACGTCTAATTATGTTACTTAAAAAACATGTTTTGCAATCTTCTTTTTAACGCTTATAAAGTTGGGTGCTTTTCGATTATAAACCCCTTGCTTTGATGTCTTTTGTAAAGGTCATAGCAGCGTTTTATCAGTGTTTTGCTTACATTTGAACGCTTACAAAACGCTTATTTTTGTATGTAAATGCTGGCTGGGTTGTTTTCCTAACTGAGGAGTTGTAATGGCCAACTAAATAAGGATATCGTATATACAATTTAGTGTCTCTATATACATACATACTATATATATGATGTATGTATATTTAAGCTAATGCTTGTGAAAACTTTTATGGTGGAATTTAAGTAGACTTTAAATTTGATTCCACATTAGCAACGACCAGAACCAAATAAATAAAATTTTCATAAACCATTTTCGTAGACTTAAACCAAAAAAATATATATGTACTGTATTATTAAAATGTACACATTACAGTCAAATGAAAACGATGCGAAAGAGAAGTGCCGTCGTATTGAATTAATGCAAACGTTTGGAAAAGTTTTCTATCGCATATGGCCATTTTATTCATTTTAAAAACATGCATTGCCTGGAAAAGCTAAAAAATTTAAAGATTTAATGACATTTTTTTGTTTAAAGGCCAAACTAAACATTAGAATGACTTAGAAATCATGACGATATGTCTGGTGAAATGAAGCACGACACACGGTTGGTACAAATATTTAAATGAAAATCACATCAGGTTTTCGATCCGTTCATCTTGCGAAATCAATTTCAATTCAAACTGAGCCACCACTCGACATCAACAGGGATTTCTGTTGATTTTTTTTTATCACTGAACTAAACTAAGCAGGATGTAGGTCACAATATAATTCTTAGATCTCTTGAAGGTTATGGAAATATTTTAATGTTTTATAATCAGAATGGAATCCTTGATTGAAAGTTTTGAAGGGTCATGATGATCAGTTTACCATCGTTCTAAGTTTTTTCTATTTCAGTTTTGGCATCGATTATGTTTAAGTTGGACCGCCGGTTTGTCTATCGTATTTAAATTTGACATCAATATTCCTAATTGGAGCAGGCAAATCCGGTTCTTGGTGAGCGTAAGGCATTTGTGAGGTTGTGGTACCAATTGGTTAAATAGGCCAACAGGAGACAAATAACACGGTGCGACAGTGAAAATACACCCGAGTAACTACATAGTCTACGTTGTTCAGTTAGTTGTGTAGAACTCAAAAATACCTTTTTTATATTTCTCGAACCCTCCAAACTTGTTTTATTTGACAAAAACTGTTTTTTTTTTGGCTTTACGCACAAATTTTTGGATTATTCAAACATTTCTGACCCGATTTCCAAAATTTAAAACCTGTTGGAAAGGCGAGAGATGGACCTTTAAAACGGTATACATATATCTATTATTCGACTTAATATGCTATGAATTTTGATGAGGTAAACTTGGATTTTTTTTCATATATTTTCAAGTTTGTCCATTCATAGTAGCAAACTTTAATAAAAAAATATGAAATAAGTGATGACATTCTGAAATTGCATTATCTTGTGAAGAGATTGGCACTTCGTTTGATCAAATCGGACAAAAATTACCGTAGTTATTATTTAAAGAGTCTAACAGTCGAGTGATATTTTTTATATATGTCATCTCATCAAATGAACTTTTAGTTCAAAAATTTTCAGAATTTTTGATGGACCTTGATTGTTTATCGCAAAATATGTCAATTCCACGTTTGAGTGACCACCAGAAGTTGGACAATGTTTGCGCAAAGAGAAATAATAATATTTGCAAAAAACCCAAATATTAGCCGGCTTCTGGAAGTCGTGCAAACGTGAAATTGACACAATGTACTATAAACAATCAAGATCCATCAAAAATTCTGAAAATTTTTGAACTAAAAGTTCATTTGATGAGATCTCATATATAAAAATTATCACTCGACTGTTAGACTCTTTAAATAATAACTACAGTAATTTTTGTCCGATTTGATCAAATGATGGCTCAATCTCTTCACAAGAGAACAGATTTTAAGAATATTATCACTTATCACATATTTTTTTATTAAAGTTTGCTAATATGAATGGACAAACTTGAAAATATATGAAAAAATTCAAATTTTCCAAGTTTACCTCATCAAAACTCATAGCATATTAAGTCGAATAATATATATATGTATACCGTTTTAAAGGTCCATCTCTCCCCTTTCCAACAAGATTTAAATGTTGGAAATCGAGTCAGAAATGTTTGAGTAATCCAAAAATTTGTGCGTAAAGTCAAAAAAAAAAAAACAGTTTTTGTCAAATGAAACAAGTTTGGAGGGTTCGAGAAATATAAAAAAAATATTTTTGAGATCTACTCAACAAAACTCACTACCTGCACTATGTCATTAGCCGGGTGTATTTAATTTTTTTTATTTTGTCGCATAGTGTAATTATTTATCGTGGTTGCTTTGATTTCTAGAGAACCGAAAGGCTTCATTCTACTCAATACAATAACTCAATAGATTTTCACAGGTAAGGAGATATGGCAACCCTATCATTCTTCTCTCCGTCTTCCGGACTACTGCAGCGTGTTTCAGGCGGAGGTGATGGCGATCTACCGGGACGCTCAATGGATCCTCGTCAACGATGCTCCTTTCACTCGCGTCTCGGTCTTCTCTGACAGTCAGGCCGCGATAAAGTCTCTATCGGGTTTCGTGATTAACTCTAGGATCGTTAGGGAATGTCGTCGCTGTCTCGACCTTCTTTCGGGGCGCTTCACCAGTGTCTCTTTGGTGTGGGTCCCCGGGCACAGTGAAATTCCGGGTAACTGCATAGCCGACGAGCTCGCCAGAGCTGGTGCGCTGCTTCCGGAATCCTCTTCTGTTGAATTGGGTATACCACTTGCCTCGGTCAAATTGACCATTGCGCGGAAATTCTTTCGAGACGCCAACCTATCCTGGGTCAATGAGGAGTCCTGCTCCACCGCTAGGCTCACCTGGCCCTTGATGGATAAAAGGCGTACCAACCAATTACTTGGTCTTGGTCGTGGCGTCATCTCGACTACGGTGGCCGTGCTTACGGGTCATTGCGTCATGGGCAGACACGCGGAAAGAATGAGGCTCCCTTTTAACGATTTCTGTCGTGGATGCAGGTCCTCTGAGGAGGAGGAGACTGTTATTCACTTTCTTTGTCAGTGCCCGTCTCTTGCTAGGTGTAGATATAGGTTATTTGGCTCCCCATTCCTTGTTAGCTTAACGGAGCTATCATCCATTGATATCAAGGATATAGCTTCGTTCATCAAACTTTCTGGCTGGTTTTCCAGTGCGGGGTAGTCGTGCTTCCGTTGTGCAGCCCTTGCGCTGACCAACTTCTTCCCTTTCCCTGATTGTGGAGGAACCTGGTCAGTACAGGGACTGCGTTCACCCGTGGCATCACAACGGGCCGCTATGCGTGCTCAAGTGAGCTTTGTGACATCAGAGCTACCACTCTGACCTAACCTTACCTAACCCTATCATTCTAGAATCTATTACATGTAATAGAATAATGACCTGCTTAGCTGAAAAAAAATCGAATATCGAGTTTAAAAGATGGAAGCCATGCTTTGTGACAAAGGAATTTGAGAAATGTTAATAATAAAATCGTTTGAAAGGATGAAGCAAAAAGAGTCACATGGTGAGCCAGACCCTCAAACATTCTGACGGAGTATTATTTTGCTACAAACTATTATAAAATGAAGACCCTTAGGCCGTTAAGCAGTAAGAATTAAGAATTGCTTAATCGAATGCAAAAATAATGCCATACTCATGGCATGTTATCATTAATGTCTTTGAGGATACTCTGATCCACTTCTCATCAATTAACTTTCAAATACTTTTGTGGCCACAACAACAGCCGTAGCACGCTTTTGAAAATATACTCCAGGAAATAAAAAAAACTTACAACAATTTATCATTCACGTCACATTTCATTCAAAGGCCTCTCAAAGAGAGCGTTTAGCGTAAGAATTTTTAAAGTTCTTAGGCCAGCCAGCCAGTCTATACAAGGAGCAGCATATTTTCCAGTAATTTTTTTTGATTATTTTGCATACTCTTACTGCCACAGAACATTTGTATTCCCTTCTCCTTGTAGTTGCTTCTATTTACACCGTTAATCGTTGACCATTTATCATATTTAATGAAATTTTTCCCTCCCCTTTGTTGTGCGTTGTTGCCACAAGATGTATGTCGTTGATGTTGCGGTTGTCATCATTAAAAAAAAGGGGTGGTTTTGCCAGTACATGGATGGATGGCCTGGCCTCTCCGGCTGAAAGGTCTACTTGTAAAGCCTCTTCTATTTCGTTGCAAAAAAAAAAAAGAAAATTTTTTCGCAAACAAAATGCAATTTTTACGCTGCTCAATGTCACGTGACGCACGTGCGTAATTAAATTGATGCATTTCCACAGTATTGCCATACTTTGCTTGGAAATATTATTGCTACAAAATAACAACAACAGCAACAACAACAACAATAAAAGCAACAAAAATGTTGCCAATAATTATGATGGCATTTAAGGGGATTTAAAGCAACAACAACAACAAAAAAGTCATTCATTTAGTCCTTCTTGTCTGGCTTTATCTTGAAGTGTCATTAATCATGGCATTTAAACAGGTTTTCATAATAAAAAGTTAAGAATCCGTTTGCTTTTTAAATGGATTTTATTTACCGAGCGTAAGAATAATTAGTAGAAGGGGGAAGGGAAATTCTTTTCAAAGAAAACATTGCTGAATTATTCGGAGAAGGGTAGTAAGTCCACTACCCTTAAAAATAGTGCCACTGTGGCACTTATACCACTATGAATACCTTCGCTCCTGTACCAATACTAGTCTTTAATTACAAAGCTCTGCAGACACACATCGTATACTTGAGATATAGAGCCTAAATGCTCAGAGAGAAGACTGCTAATCATGCTGTTGTTCCCTCACAACGTTTACTTTTTTATTTTTAAAAATTACAAGCAAATCCGTGCTTAGGTTTCCAACACCCCTTCTATAAAATGTATGACACCACAAGGACTCCAGGAATATTAAACAGAGAAGAGAACACAGGCTACAGGCCAACCAACACAGCAATCAGTAGCTATGCAAAGTGCACAGGAGAGTTATTAGAAGAAGAGAGGAGCAATAACTTATGACATTTGAGGGATGCCCAAAGCTAAAACTGTAGTAGTATTGGTGAGCGAGAGAGAACTGCACTGAAAGAAAAGTTGTGTAAACTGAAATAAAATGTACGGAAAAAATCCAAAAAGCGGAATTTACAATAAAATTTGGAATAGAAATTTTTCTACAATGGCGGCTTCTAAAGATGCCCCCAATTGATCAGTGCGCCGAATAACACTACTGCGTGACAATTGAAGATTTTCGATAAGCTTAAAATTAAGTTTTTGAAAACATTTATTTAAAATTTTTTTAATGAACTCCCCATCAGAAAATGGTCTACCATGCCTAACAATATCCAAGCTTATTAACTTGATAACTCCATTTTTAACATTTTATTTTCGGAGGTTTTTTCATTGTTTTCTTCTTCAAGTAACCACTCTTTCAATTTTTCCAAAGAAATTTTTTTATTTTTACAAAATAAATCTTTTTTTCCCCATCATTAAAATCAACCATATCACTATGATAAGAACAATAGTGCCTTCTAAAAGCATATTCTCTACATTCCTTCAATATTTTATAACATAAAATGCATTGAGCATCACCAAGCGCATATTTTATCATAAAATATGTTTCGTAAGTCATAGTAAATTTTTTCAGTGCTTTAAGCAAAAAATATTTTAAAAAAATCGTACACCCGCTACGCGTGTGCATTCGTCGCTGTCTGAGTGACGATTAACCAAAGAGAATAAGAATATGTGTGTTTTTGTTTGCGCAAAAGCACTATGAAATGGGCATCTATGCATTAGAACAAAGAAATGGAAAGACGTGTATAAGAGGAGATTGAGATGTATAGGTGTCGAAATAAAGTCCGAAAATGTAAGATGAAGATGCTGAAGCAATAGTATGACAAGCTTGTCTATAAACCTAGGCATACCCGCTTCTAATACATCAAAAGACAAACTGTTTTTCATCGTATTTTGTCGGGTTTTAAAAAAAATCAAAAACGTTTCATCCATTAATCCATTCCGAAGGCATGAATATTAAGGTCGGACGGACCCCATCACTTGGGAATTAACGGACTACGTCCAATGCCATAACGAAATATGTTTTCAAAGAAAATATTTTTTTCTAGGCAACAAGAGATGGCAACTCTATTATCCTAGAACAGAATCAAAACTATTTTGTGGTATTTAGAAATCAAATCATCAAATGAAAAGCATAGATTACATCACCCTCACGATACTTAACTCTGTGTGGTGGTATAGCCATGATTTTTATAAGAGACTAGCTGTACCCTGCGCGTGTTGCTGCGCCACCAACTAAAATAAATTTGAAGGAAAGACATTACACGAATGTCTAATTAATTTTGAATCATTTTATTGATTTTGTTTCCCGTTGTCCTTATGATTCAGATGAACGGGCTTCGATCAGTTTCTAATCTCACTTTTCGTTGTTCAAGTGGTTCAAGCGAACGGGTCTCAGCGGCATATATTAGAAGATTTTCCAGTCTCAATGCTCGTCTGATTCTGAGGCTCGTAATGCTCTTTTCTTACGTGCTTAAGGTGTAGAGCGACCAATTGCTTATCATTCATTTTGAATAATTTTCAGTGACGCCATCCATTGGAAATTAATCGCACCAACCTCCGTCGACTCATACGCAACAACTTTGTTAAAGAATGCACAGTTTACGATTTAATTCATTTTGTGTAATTTTCAATGGTGCCACCAGTCGGAAATTGGTCATATTCACTTAGAAACCTTCTTCGGCTCATGCGCAACAACTTTGCTAAAGATCATAACATCATCAAATGCACAGTTTACGGTATAATTTATTTTAAGTAATTTTCAGTGGCGCCACCTATCGGATATTGGTCATACCAACTTAGAAGCCTTCTTCGGTTCATGCGCAATAACTTTGCTAAAGATCATAACATCATCAAATGCACAGTTTACGGTATAATTTATTTTAAGTAATTTTCAGTGGCGCCACCTATCGGATATTGGTCATACCAACTTAGAAGCCTTCTTCGGCTCATGCGCAATAACTTTGCTAAAGATCATAACATGATCAAATCCATAGTTTACGATTCTATAAGGTACATACAAACAAACAAATTGGATTTTGCCACGGCCCTCCGCATACAGACCGGAAATAAAAAATCAGACAGATTCCCTGAAAATTTTTATCAAAATCGGCCCAGCCGTTTTGGAGTCCATACGTTACATACATACACACATCCACTTTTATATACTCGTATATAGATTTTAGAAAATTTTTGTGTACCAAATCCGATCTATTCGTCCCACCAAGGCTGTTTTACACAACAAGCCATTTTTCATGGGTACCATACTTTGATACAGTATTTGATACCAGCTTCGGTATTAAAATCGTTCGAAAACTAAATCTGATCAGCCATTAAATATCTTCTACGTGGATTTTATAGCTCAGAAATTTAAATTCAGAACAACTTTCTGACTGTCATGAGCTAATCTCAAATTAATCTTTAAAATTATTTTACTCATTGCACTTGGCAGCTTTGAAATCATTTGCCATATTAACCATTAATGAACGTGTGTTGTTTTAAAGTGGATAGGGGTGTGTGGCAGCAGCAACATCAGCCATATACAGCCGAAGTAGTACGATTATCAGATTTTCCTTTAGCTTAAGGGTCCATTACAACAGTTTTGTTTTTTCACTACTTCCTCTACTAATTTTTGGTGTCATTTGACAACATTTATCCTTTTCTCTCTCCCACACACACACACACACACACGCACATAACACAAACACAAATGTTGTTGTCCCCTTTTTTGCATTGGTTTTCAAAAATTAATCCACCTTAGCTGCCTTATTTTCACAGTTGGACGCAACACTAACTGGACATTTCAATTTCAATTTGTGTCCTGTCACCAGCATTGCGCCATCTCAACGCTACACACAGTTGAGCATGTATGCGAATATGTGTGTACGTATGTGGAAAGCGAGAGAGAGAGAGACAGCCGTTAAACGTTACATTAAAAGTGTTGAAATTGAAACTCTTCTCTGCTCAAAGACCACAAACAAAAACATCGCATGCAAATGATTTCGTAATCGAAACAGAAACTGAAGTGTAATGGTGTGTGAGTAAAAAGGGAAGGCATTTGATAACGAAATTTTAAATAGAAAATCCAAAATTTGTTTTCATTTAAGCTTGAAAAAATAGTTCTTTTATGGAAGTTAGTCGTTGTGAAATTAATTTGAAGTGGTTGGTAAAACCATGAAGGATTTTTACGCCAGTGGACCATTCATCTGAGAAGGTTTTCTCCACAGGAAATTCTTTCAATTACTGAGCATTCTAAGCTACTGGTAAAGGAAATGGAAAAGCCAAGTGTCAGCATAGGAAGCTGTTTTAATAAAGACGCTGCTCGCATATGTGACGGTAAATACGGACACTAATGCTGTCACTAATGCAGTCAGAGGAGAAGCTCGAACATGAATGAGAAACTGACACTCCAAAACCATGACAAACCATGACTGGTCGCATCAAGAACAAAATCAAAAAGGCAAAGCATGTGTACAAAGATGCCTAACGCGGCATGTTCTCACTATCGAAAGTGAAATTCAAATATTCAGTAGCAATGTAAAGTGCATTCCTATCATTAGGCACGATGAGTATCATGGAATGCCATACCCAAACGTTTCCAATAAGATTAATTCTTTTGGGATAGCCTATAAAGGCTAGTGATAGTGGGTAGTGTAAGAAGCTAGATTGTAGTCCTGGCTAAAGGGTTGTAATGGCCCATTCAGTAAGTAAGTTAAGCAAGGAACGATATTCCAAAGAGGCAATTAATGCTTGCCTTTGTATATTGAATATTCCCTTTGTTCTGTAGCTTTATTCCTCAACCTTCAGGTATACGGGCATTTTAGAGAACAGTTAGTGTACAGAAACAAGGCTAAGGTGTACAGGAATCCGCTAGAAGACAGACATTTTTTTCGGGTATCGTTACTAAAGCCCGTTCGTTGGTTGATTTGTTTACGACAACCTGACTGCCACTGTCTAGTGTTTTATTGACATTCATTTGTAAACACTTTTCTTTCTGCCCTAGAAACTCTCATCTTTTATAATTACGGCTGCTGCCATGAGGGAGTTCGAGTTAATGAGGTGGTAGGGGGGAAGAGAATAAAAATGGAAAATTGTGGCATAATTTTTTACTGACAAAAGATATTTTTTTTTTGTGTTTTCATTTGCTGTGGCGTAAAAGCAAACAAAAGCCATTTAAAATGTAAATAAATTCCCTTTTATTTCAAGAATTTCTTTTCAAAAGAAAGTGTTTCGCACAATAATAATTGCATTTAATGGCTTCCCTTACAAAAAAAACACACGGCGGAATAATGGCGTGGAAAAAATGAAACAAAAGCCAACAATAGACACACAAGTGTCTTCACAATTATTTGCACTTTTAGGAAAAACAGGTGAGTTCTAAAGGAAAATGACTTTTCCTAGAACAAAAACAAACAAACAAAACAAAAAATTGTTTTTTTATGACAACTCTGGGAGGTAATGGAGCAAATTTTGTCTCAGAGTCTAGTCTCCACCATCATCAGCACCACAATCAGAGGCAATAGTGTGGCTGGAGTTTAACAAAAGCCTACAAGTTTAACTGGATTTCTTTTTTACGTTTCCATCCTTTAGACATCCTTGTATCTCATTTTAAAACAACACTTAGAGAACAATGAAACCAAAAAGCAACTGTTTCCAGGATAGGAGGTGTAAGTCATAGCAGAGTATAATAGAAGAGGGAAAGAGGAAGTTATAAGCGACAAAAACTTTTTGTTGTGCGTATTGCATCGCTTTACTCAAACCATCCCATCCTTCAACTCTCTTGACAAAATTTTTGTTTTTCAAAGACAAACAAAAAGTGTCTTGAAATAAAATTTTCCGCGAAATAAATTGTTTCTGTTAATTTGTTAATTTCAGAGTTTTTCCGTGCTAAACAATGTAAATCTCGAGAAAAAGTTCCAAACAATGTGAGTGGAATTGCAATTAAATCCTACAGAAATACTCTGCATAATTTAAATTTTAAATTTAAGCGATATTTTTAATTGCAAGGCTGAAATATATACGAGGTATGTTTAAAAATAGAATATCATGAGATTAGAATCACGCTTCTTATACAATAGCATGAGATAAGAATCTCGATTCTTACAGAGTAGCATGAGATAAGAATCTTGATTCTTACAGAGTAGCATGAGATAAGAATCTTGATTCTTATAGAATAGCATGCGAAAAGAATCTTGATTCTTATAGAATAGCATGCGAAAGGAATCTTGATTCTTATAGAATACCATGAGATAGAGAATCACGATCCTTATAGAATAGCGTGTGATAAGAATCTTGATTCTTATAGAATAGCATGAGATAAGAATCTTGATTCTTATGGAATAGCATGAGATAAGAATCTTGATTCTTATGGAATAGCATGAGATAAGAATCTTGATTCTTATGGAATAGCATGAGATAAGAATCTTGATTCTTATGGAATAGCATGAGATAAGAATCTTGATTCTTATAGAATAGCATGAGATAAGAATCTTGATTCTTACGGAATAGCATGAGATAAGAATCTTGATTCTTATAGAATAGCATGAGATTGGAATCTTGATTCTTATAGAATAGCATGAGATAAGAATCTTGATTCTTATAGAATAGCATGAGATAAGAATCTTGATTCTTATAGAATAGCATGAGATAAGAATCTTGATTCTTATAGAATAGCATGAGATAAGAATATTGATTCTTATAGAATAGCATGAGATAAGAATCTTGATTCTTATAGAATAGCATGAGATAAGAATATTGATTCTTATAGAATAGCATGAGATAAGAATATTGATTCTTATAGAATAGCATGAGATAAGAATCACGATTCTTATAGAATAGCATGAGATAAGAATCACGATTCTTATAGAATAGCATGAGATAAGAATCACGATTCTTATAGAATAGCATGAGATAAGAATTACGATTCTTATAGAATAGCATGAGATAAGAATTACGATTCTTATAGAATAGCATGAGATAAGAATTACGATTCTTATAGAATAGCATGAGATAAGAATCTTGATTCTTATAGAATAGCATGAGATAAGAATCTTGATTCTTATAGAATAGCATGAGATAAGAATCTTGATTCTTATAGAATAGCATGAGATAAGAATCTTGATTCTTATAGAATAGCATGAGATAAGAATCTTGATTCTTATAGAATAGCATGAGATAAGAATCTTGATTCTTATAGAATAGCATGAGATAAGAATCTTGATTCTTATAGAGTAGCATGAGATAAGAATCTTGATTCTTACAGAGTAGCATGAGATAAGAATCTTGATTCTTATAGAGTAGCATGCGCAAAGAATCTTGATTCTTATAGAATACCATGAGATAGAGAATCACGATCCTTATAGAATAGCATGCGCAAAGAATCTTGATTCTTATAGAATACCATGAGATAGAGAATCACGATCCTTATAGAATAGCATGAGATAAGAATCACGATTCTTATAGAATAGCATGAGATAAGAATCACGATTCTTATAGAATAGCATGAGATAAGAATCACGATTCTTATAGAATAGCATGAGATAAGAATTACGATTCTTATAGAATAGCATGAGATAAGAATTACGATTCTTATAGAATAGCATGAGATAAGAATCTTGATTCTTATAAAATAGCATGAGATAAGAATCTTGATTCTTATAGAATAGCATGAGATAAGAATCTTGATTCTTATAGAATAGCATGAGATAAGAATCTTGATTCTTATAGAATAGCATGAGATAAGAATCTTGATTCTTATAGAATAGCATGAGATAAGAATCTTGATTCTTATAGAATAGCATGAGATAAGAATCTTGATTCTTATAGAATAGCATGAGATAAGAATCTTGATTCTTATAGAATAGCATGAGATAAGAATCTTGATTCTTATAGAATAGCATGAGATAAGAATCTTGATTCTTATAGAATAGCATGAGATAAGAATCTTGATTCTTATAGAATAGCATGAGATAAGAATCTTGATTCTTATAGAATAGCATGAGATAAGAATCTTGATTCTTATAGAATAGCATGAGATAAGAATTACGATTCTTATAGAATAGCATGAGATAAGAATTACGATTCTTATAGAATAGCATGAGATAAGAATTACGATTCTTATGAAATCGGAAGATTTTTTTGTATCAACCAATATAATGTTGCACAGCACTACGATTCTTATAGAATAGCATGAGATAAGAATTACGATTCTTATAGAATAAATAGCATGCAACAAAAATCGGGATTCATATAGAATATTATGCAACAAAAAACATAGATTTTTTGTATGATTTTATTATGTCGGTAGAGTCATGTAAAGAATGTTTTGTTCCACCCTTACGACATTAATAGATCTTTCAAATGAATGAATGAATTTTGACGCTATCTCAGACACACTTTTTCTTCTAAATTCACAGATAGAAAGTGCTTAATGAAGGACCTTTTAAAATCATAAAAAGGATAACTCATTATTAAATAAATCCCACAATTAATGATATTGTCTGTCTATGATTGTGATGATGACGATGACTGCGATTTAAAACAATTTTGATTTCGTTTTTCCCATGAATACTGACCTTTTCTTTTACAACTTCCTTCCTTCCTTTCTTTCGATGCTCTGTCGACGATGACTGCCTTTTAAATCTCAGTGAAGTCCCTTAGAAGTTTACGAGTATGATGATGATGGTCAAGTCATTGATATTTCATCTTTGGGAGGGTAAAATGCTAAAGGGGGCAGAGGGTAAATTTCTTTTGGTTTTAAACGGATTTAATGTTTGTTAATGACAACGTATGGAATCACTATCATGACACATTAAACTCAAATATACGTACACACACACACTTACATATATAAAAGGGATATATAAAAGTGAAGGATACCAACAGAGATTGAGAGATGGACAGACATACAAAAGGATTTTCGTTAATAAACAACATGTGAACGAACAAATAGAAATGAATGTCAGCCAGCAGCAGCAGTCAAGTCATTCGGACAGTTGGTAATAAAAATAAATGTTCTCGAGAATCGTTTTATTTTCTATTTTGTTAGGAAATTAAGTTGTTGTTGTTATTGCTGTTTGTGTCATTTGTTAAGGATTAAGAGGAAATGGTTAAACAAAATCAAATTCCAGATTAAATAAATGAAATATAAACGAAACATACAAAAAAAAACCAATCGAATGAAGACAAAACAGAAAAGTTGACATCATTATTAATGTGGGTCATTAAAACGAAAACAAAAACAAAAAATGACCCACAGTGTCAATTTATTAAAGGAAGGGGAAGGACTATTAGTTTCACCATTTGTGCACTGTCATATTCCTTTGAAAAGGTAAATTTCCCCATTTAATGTTAGAAACAGGAAAAAAAGCTTTTTCTAAGGTGATGAAAACTTATAGGCTTATAAGGTCTTGTACTGTGCTTTCCTAGGGATTCAGATCAGACCCTCATGCTTTCGTGGTTGAGTTTACCTTCATATGGGTTCCTGAGCAAGGAAGGAAGGTAGCAAGCTCGATGTGCTTCCAAATTTACACATGAGATTGGCATTCCTCTACGGAGAAACAAATGAATGGTCGTAACTCAAACTTCATTCAATTTCAATGAAAAGATGCGACAATAAACCTACTTGTAGAGAAACCTAACAGATCTGGTCCGATATGGATTTGTGCAGACGAAAACATGCATTAAACCTCACTAGACCTCATCTTAGTAACCTTAAAGTAGTTATCACGTACCACTGGCCTCAGGATATATACATGCCCGGTGACTTTAAATAACTCACAACGATCTCTCCAGAATCTGTAACGGCGAATAAAGACAGGAGACCACAAAACCATCATCTTTCTTTGTATTGTTCCGGCGCTACGGAACCTAAGAAGAAGAATTATTGCGCATCCAAAAGCTATTGAAAGAACGTTATTAAAAGAACATGGCGATTCGAATAGAATGCTTATCATTATAGAACTCTCAGAATGGCTAAGACCAGCCAAGCATTAGTTTTGCTACGTAGTTGACGCTAAAACGACATCTTATAAACCCTAAGTAAACTATGCTCCTTAAAAAGGCAGCCACTTAAACCTAACCTAACGTTGTAAAAATGTCTTCATAGTGATTATGAGATAAGAATCTCGATACTTATAGAATAGCATAAGAGAAGAATCCGGATTCTTATACAATAGCATGAGAGAAGAATCCCGATTCTTATAGAATAGTATGAGAGAAGAATCTCGATTCTTATAGAATAGCTTGAGAGAAGAACCTCGATTCTTATAGAATAGCATGAGATAAGAATTACGATTCTTATAGAATAGCATGAGATAAGAATTACGATTCTTATAGAATAGCATGAGATAAGAATTACGATTCTTATAGAATAGCATGAGATAAGAATTACGATTCTTATAGAATAGCATGAGATAAGAATTACGATTCTTATAGAATAGCATGAGATAAGAATTACGATTCTTATAGAATAGCATGAGATAAGAATTACGATTCTTATAGAATAGCATGAGATAAGAATTACGATTCTTATAGAATAGCATGAGATAAGAATCACGATTCTTATAGAATAGCATGAGATAAGAATCACGATTCTTATAGAATAGCATGAGAGAAGAATTACGATTCTTATAGAATAGCATGAGAGAAGAATTACGATTCTTATAGAATAGCATGAGAGAAGAATTACGATTCTTATAGAATAGCATGAGAGAAGAATTACGATTCTTATAGAATAGCATGAGAGAATAATCCCGATTCTTATAGAATAGCTTGAGAGAATAATCTCGATTCTTATAGAATAGCTTGAGAATAATCTCGATTCTTATAGAATAGCATGAGAGAAGAATCTCGATTCTTATAGAATAGCATGAGAGAAGAATCACAATTCTTATAGAATAGCATGAGAGAAGAATTCCGATTCTTATAGAATAGCTTGAGAGAAGAATTCCGATTCTTATAGAATAGCATGAGAGAAGAATCCCGATTCTTATAGAATAGCATGAGAGAAGAATCCCGATTCTTATAGAATAGCATGAGAGAAGAATCCCGATTCTTATAGAATAGCATGAGAGAAGAATCCCGATTCTTATAGAATAGCATGAGAGAAGAATCCCGATTCTTATAGAATAGCATGAGAGAAGAATCCCGATTCTTATAGAATAGCATGAGAGAAGAATCCCGATTCTTATAGAATAGCATGAGAGAAGAATCCCGATTCTTATAGAATAGCATGAGAGAAGAATCCCGATTCTTAAAGAATAGCATGAGAGAAGAATCCCGATTCTTATAGAATAGCATGAGAGAAGAATCCCGATTCTTATAGAATAGCATGAGAGAAGAATCCCGATTCTTATAGAATAGCATGAGAGAAGAATCCCGATTCTTATAGAATAGCATGAGAGAAGAATCCCGATTCTTATAGAATAGCATGAGAGAAGAATCCCGATTCTTATAGAATAGCATGAGATAAGAACTACGATTCTTATAGAATAGAATGAGATAGGAACTACGATTCTTATAGAATAGCATGAGATAGGAACTACGATTCTTATAGAATAGCATGAGATAGGAACTACGATTCTTATAGAATAGCATGAGATAGGAACTACGATTCTTATAGAATATCATGAGAGAAGAATTACGATTCTTATAAAATCGGAAGATTTTTTGTATCAACCAATATAATGTTGCACAGCACTTGGTGCAACTTTATGAAATCTAGAGAACGAAAACCAAGATAGAAATGTCGTTGAATTCCAAATTACCGAAACGTGCTGGTATTAAGTGAATGTTCAAGATCAAAAATGTTTTTCTACTGTTATTTTGACGCCCAATGAAGCGAATAGGGTCTCAACTATCCACTTATATGAGACTCTATGTGGAGGTGTTGGGCTGACATCAATCCATGAGTAACTTGTCCTCCACAACAGAAAAAGATTGTTTTGTTTCAAAGACTCAAAGAGATTCAAGAAGTTTACAAAAGGATTTCTTTTAAAAATAAAGATTTTTTCAAGCTTCTTGAACAAGGATTCTATATGTTGCGAATTCAAGGAGAAATGTGTATGGAAAACGGAAGAATAAAATTGTTCGGTACAGAAGAATTGAAAATTTTATATATAGCATCAGTTTTATGTATGCCCAAATTAATTCGTGCACACTCCTTCATGTAAACCATAACGAAATAATTTAAAAATATCGAAAATATTTATAGAGAAATAGGATTATTGATTAATTTTTAAGTGTTTCCATGCATAATCGATATTTAAAATATATTTTTACATCGTTTACATACAAATATTTGTCTCTTCCCCTTGGTCTCTTAGTCGAAGAGAGCTATACACATCATAAGGACGAAGAGAATTGTTAGCTGGCTAGTAGCTCGCATGTCTATAAATTTTCATAATTAGAAAATAAATATGAAAACCCTTAATTTAGTAATAGAAAGAGAGCGGGAGAGGCAGAAGAGAGAGAGAATAAGTGTGAGTGAGAGAGGTTATGCATGTAATGGAGCAAAGTGTATAGTCCTTGAAGATTAATTAATCGTCTGTCTCATGTAAAATATCTCTTTATGGTCATTATGTACTCATACTCATACGATAGATAGACAGACACACACATACACACTCGAGCGGGCATATGGGCATACATACGTAGAACCACAGATAATGATGGTTGGTTTTCAATGGATGTAAAGGATGCGGGAATGTTTGTATTTCGTTAGGCAATGATAATAGATACGAGGGTAAGGGCGGCAATGGGGTTAAATTTTTAACTCATTAGGTAACAGATATGGCTGGCAAACGCAACACTCATTAGCTTACTGAAATGGAAGTTTGGGAAATGGATTCAACAGCAACAACTGGTGGTTAAACATAACTACACTGAGGCACACACATTGGCACACACTCATATGGAAAATATTTAAACGATGCCGCCGCCGCCAACGCCGCTTATCTCACACAGATTTAGTGAAAATAATTAATGACCTCATTTTTGCCACTGTGTGCCGCCTTGAATGTTTTCTTTTTGCCCATTGGCTCTCTCTCACACTCTCTCTTCCTATCTCTTTTGGTTTGAAAACATACGCACATTAAGCCTTGACTACAAAGCCTGCACACACATTTAAATACTCGTTAGCAGTGGTAGTGAACCAAAAAGGTAAGGGGGGCTTGGGCAAGCTGATGTGTAACTAAAATGTTCATTAAAGCCATACATTGGCACCACTGCACTCGCAGAGAGAGAGTGAGTGCAAGTTACTGTAACTGTGTGAGCCATTTTATGGATTTAAAAAACCATTAAAAATCGTTTATTTCGATTTCATTTAATCTCCTCCAGCTTCTATAGTCAATGCAGAGGTGACTAGCCAGCCCTGACCCTGGGTTTCAAGCATTGCAAAACGATGATGCTCTTCTCTGGCTTCTGTCTCTGTGGCTGTATTGTTTTTGGTTTGGTTTTCCTGTTTGTGATCATTAAATCAATTGAAATGGAAAACGTTTATAAATTACTTTTAATCCTTAAAATTCCTAGAGAATGCATTTTGTATTGGCCAAAAAATAAATTTTTATTGCATTATATTGGCCGCCCTGTACTTATTCTACGACAGAGGAAATGAGGCAGTGGGGGCGGCAATAGTAAACTAATGCAGCTTTATTTGGAACTGGCAACATGCAAATTTTTGCCTGATTTTTTTGTTGGCTTTTTGAGTTAAATTTGTTTGTGGAATTTTGCATTTTTGCACATTAGGCAGCTAAGTATTGGCACAATGGGACGATAAGGAGCAACAAAATCCTTTTTCCATTTTTATATTCAAATTTTCATAAGTTTCTAGCGAGACAAAGTGTCTACCACCAAAATTATTTGGTATACGCAGTTTAAAGGGGTAATAACTTAGGAAATTGTACTATAAGTTGGCCTATAAGACTAAGAACAATTTAATTAAGCGCCTTAAACTTCAGGCGGAACCGTATTGAGAAAAATGGAACACGTACGTGTGATAGCTTCCTTGAGATAAACCGATAATTGGACATGATGACTCTTTAGCCAAGATTACAACCTAGCTCGCCACACCACCCATGTTATGTGTGTTAATTTTATCGATAAGTGGCGGGATCTACAGTTTACCGAACTACAGATTTTTGAGTATTTTTTTATTGCAATTGTATGTACCCTCACGGTTTTTGCCGGAAGATTGCTGAGAGGAAATCGCCAAAAGAAATTTTGTTATATTTCGTTTGGTTGATGTCTAAGCTTGGATT
This sequence comes from Sarcophaga caerulescens, assembly GCA_927399465.1. NCBI lineage: Eukaryota > Metazoa > Arthropoda > Insecta > Diptera > Sarcophagidae > Sarcophaga > Sarcophaga caerulescens. The sequence goes on along the minus strand of OV656873.1, from coordinate 25,037,137 downwards.
GGAACCACAACCTAGCGTCTAGTAAGCCAACACACTGACTATAAGACTACGGGCACTTCGACTTAGAGATGAGTAGGGGCTCTAGTAATTATGAAAGCATAGAAGGGAATTTACACCCAAACCTTTTTTTACACGGTAGATACGTTCCAGTGGATACCGTGTAAAAAAAAAACGCGTAAAAAAAGACAAATATTATGTATGTATGTAAGTGTATAAACAAACTGAAAAGATATACATAGGATTGATGCAGCAGCCTACATATGCCTATAAAATTGAAAAACTTTATAAAAACGCACAGATTTAGTTCAATAGTATACACAGAGTTTTTATTTTATTTCATTTTATGATTATAAAAAAATAAAGAAAAACCTTAAAAATTCTCTTCCATTTATAAAAATAAAATTAGTTATCAAACTCTTAAGACAATTAGGAACGGAATTATTTTCAATAAAATTTTTTTTTTAATTTAATTGGGATTCAGTTTCTGATAGCAAGCGCATTCTCTTTTGCTGGGGTGGCTCAATATCAGTCTCGTCAGTAGAAATACTTATTACTTCTACATCTTCAGAAGCTGCTTCTGGCGCTGGTTTATTTCTTTTAACAGCAAATTCTGTTATAGTGCGTTGTGATCCAACTTTGGAAAGCTCTTTATAGAGCTCTCTGTATCTAGCCATACATGTTTGTAAGTCTGATTAAATTTCACAGCTCTTTCAATTATGTTATCACATGTCAAAAAGTGTTCTGCCAACTTATTTGCCATTTGAAGGCCGTCAAGTATCAACTTCACTCATTCAGTTTCAACATTTTGATCTTCATTTCCCAGCGCAACCTCCAATATCTCTTCTTCATTTAGAGCTTTATCAACAATTATTTCGTTTATATCTTCAATGTTAAGATTATCAAACCCTTCACCTCCAACTTTTCGCGCTAAATTAATTATATCTGCATACACTTCACCACCTGAATTATCATTCGCACAAGTGTCATTGCCTCTGACGCATTCTGGCCAAATGCTCTTCCAACTGGCATTTAAAGTTGATGGTTTTATTTCTGAAAAGGCTAAGGCAGCATGCTTTATGCAATCCATAATCGAAAATTTCTTCCATGCGTCGGATTTTATTCGTATAAAAAGGAGCGAACAAAAAAAAAATGGTAAATTTGTTAAAAAAAAAACCGTGTTATTTCAAATTCGCGTAAAAAAAACCGTGTAAAAACAGGTTTGGGTGTATATCGCTATGAGTTGATAAGGAGTTAGTATCTGGTTTGAAGCTTCACTATCTCTCTACCATAGTCTAAGTTTCAAAGCAATTGTTTGTTCTCTGTTAATGCCTTAGAGTTAAGTAGGATCTAGTAATTATGAAAGCATAGAAGAAAATTGAAATCCCTATGAGTTGATAAAGAGTTAATGAGAGAAACTGCGGGCTTCTTGGGGACGATTGCTTGTAGACTGTCTAATGGTGAAGGTATAGCACTGGCCATTTTATAGTCACCTTCCTAATCATCTTCCCCCTATCCACCTTTCCTAAAAAACCTGCACAATGCACTGCATGAGTAGGGGCCATCCCCTGAGTGCTGGTTTCATAAAAACAAAAAAAAAAACAAAACAAAAAAATGACTGGTTTGAAGCTCCACTATCTCCACCCTTCCCTGTGGATCTGCTGGCAGCAGAGCGGATGGAAATTTATAGGGCGAAATCGGCTGGAAATCACTTAATCGGTCACTTCAGGGAAAACACCATTTCAGAATGGCAACGACGATGGAACGATGAAGATAGAGAAAGGTGGACGGCGAGACTTATTCCGGCCGTAAAGCCATGGATTGGTCGGAAATTTGTAGAGGTAAATTACTACGTTACGCAGATGCTATCGGGTCACGGATATTTTAGGAAATATCTGCACAGAATGGGCAAGACCGCCTCCCCTTACTGCCTTTACGAGGAAGGGGAAGTAATTGATGACGCAGAACACACTGTTTTCGAATGTGCACGCTGACAGAGCTATCGCTCTGTACTGACATCCATGATTGGAACGATCACGGCCGCTAACATTGTCGGGGTTATGATTGCGAGTAGAGAGAATTGGGCCTCAGTGGCGAATTACGTGGAGCGCATTCTAAGACTGAAGAAGAGAGATCTTGAGGCTGCAGAACATGTAGGCACGCCGGTGTAGATGACACTGGCACAGGTGTCAAACGAAATTCCATTCGGGAACCAATCAGGAGGAAATATTGGAGACACTTAGATGTCTCCTTAACTTTCGATATGCAATCCGGACGCGGATATGAGCATGAAGGGGCCAAAGGGCCAAAAGGACTCCACTCCGAAGTAATACCAACGTAGTTCCGGAGTGGGCACAACAGTCCACGAGACAAGGGGGGATTTAGTGGGTGAGGGCCCCACACACGGAGGACGTGACGACTTCCTCTATGGTGCGGTTTGGTACATTTACCCCTCCTCGGCGTAAAAAAAAAAAACTATCTCCACCCTAGTCTAAACCTCTGAACAATTGTTTGCGTACTGTTTGCATGACTACAGCGAATAATTTTTTTGGTGAAGTGTTCAACACGATAGAAGCTTGTGAAAATCGAATATACAGGGTGGGGCAAAAGTCGCAAAGGGATTTGAAAAATTAATAACTTTTCTAATTTAATTTTTTTTTTATTTTTCTTTTTAGGACTTGTAAAATAAATCTGGGAGATTAATTATGGAAGGTTACAACGTTTTCCAGCGAACCAAAATCATAGAACTTTATTTTGAACATCATCGATCAATAATTCAAACTCAACGAGCCTTTTTAATGTGCGGAATTCACCATCCGAATCAATGATTCGACGCTTAGTGACACGTTTTCAGGAACAAGGCTCAGTAAGGGATCTTCCACGAAGCGGAAGACCACATTCTGTAATTAATGAAGCAAATATTCTACGCGTTCTGGAGAGTGTTGAGGAGAATCCTGAAACATCAACTCGAAGGCGCTCTGCTGAGCTGCAAATGTCTCGGCGGTCTTTACGCAGAATATTAAAGGGAAATTTACATCTTTTCCCATACAAGCTGCAGTTAGTGCAAGAACTAAAGCCACGAGATTCCCAAGAACGATTAAACGATTAAACCCCTTCGTGACTTTTGGCCCACCCTGTATAACCAGAAAAACCTAAAGAATACCTTTTTAATACACCTAATATTCTTAATTTTATTGTAAAATCTGAACATTTGTTAAGTTTTTGTGGCATTATTCACGGTCACCATAAAACCTATGCGATTGTGTATGTACATATGTATGTATGTACACGAATGTATGTATGTATGTCTACATAATCATTTGAATGTTTTAGAAAATTTATTCCAAATCATTTTGCGTATGTATGTAGGTATGTACATATGTGTAACAGTGTAACTGTCTGTCTGCTGTATTTAAATAAAATATACGATGACCACAGAGCAGCAACAATTAAAACTAATCACAGTCAGGGATTTAAGTGTGATTTTAAAATTTTTCATTCCCCTTTTTCGTTTTGGGGCTCTGGCTGTGGTAGTCAACATAGTTGGTTATGAGACATGAAAGGCTCTAAACAAACTGTTGGTTTTTTGGTATTTTTTTTTTGTAGGGAATTTAGTTTATGAAGCATAAAACTAAACCATGTTTTTCATACGCTCTGTGATCCTAACAACGCACATTAAATAAGAACGCAAAAAATGTTGCATTTTAAGCATGTAAAACGCACCAATAATATGCAAATATTATGTTATTTCTGTTGGTTTTTCTAATTAAATTTGCCAAATGTAAATAACAAACAATTTTAAAATTTCTCTCCTTTCCCTGCTGGGCCCCCCCCCCCCCCTTCCTTTTTTGATTTCTCTAAATAGTTATTATAACTGGTGGCTTCCGGTTTATTTATACTTTTATGTGGCATATTTAAAGGGTATTTCTATTCCCTTTCTCTCTTTTTCTTACTGCACACAATACTTATATCGTATATCGATAAATAAAAATAATCGTTATTCATATACACACACAAACACACACACACACCCGCAAATGATTAATGATGTGTGAGGATTTCATTTAACCATTTCCAGTTGGTTTGTTTTTTCCTCTCTCGTTACAAGGAAATATCTTTAATGCCGTAGAAAAAAGGATAATAAACGTGTGAAGAATTGTTGTTATTGCTGTTGTTGTTGTATATATTTATACCTTATCTGGTGTATTTATTTACTCTACTCCATCGGTAATAATACAATGAAGATTGAAAGAATGATAATGATGTTGTAGTCGTTTTTGGCGTCAGTGAAGCATAAAACCCCAAGACGTTAAACGCTGCCACAAACGATGCCACACACACACAAAAAGTTTAAGAACCAGCTGGTAGAACTTTAAAAGAATGAATTCTTCTGGTGATAATAACAACATGTTATCAACGATATCTTACTGAACTTACTACATTGTTTATTACAACCCTTTAGTCAGGACGACAACCTAAAGCTTCTCACACCACCCAAGGTATATTTGTTAATTTTATCCATGAGTGGCGGTGGACCTAATGTCGACTGTGGACAACAGATGAAGCTTTTGTGAAGCTTTTCATAGCAATTTTATTTTACCCTGAGTTTTTTTTGCCAGAAGACTGCATGAGAGGAAGTTGTCAAAGAAATGTTTTGTCGATTTCGTTGTTCGATATATTTGAGCTGGGTTTTGAACCATGAACTCACATGTAATACGCCAACACACTACCACCCAGACTACGTCCATATCTATTTGCTTACTTACTTAATTGGCCATTAACAGCCCGATTAACGGATTTCGGCCTGCCTTAACACATACTTCCAGGCGACTCTGGTCGGAGCATCCTCCTCCATTCAAATGACATGGCCGAGCCAGTGCAGCCGCCGGATGTTAGTTAATACACTGCTCAACGTCCAGCTCATTATTGTATCGAATACGGAAATCATCGCCAACTCGCTCTGGAACGAAGATCTTACGTAGGACTTTTCTCTCAAATACTCTCAACGCTGCTGCCTTAATAATGCTGCTTATTAGTGTTCATGCCTATGCGCCATAAAGAAAAGCGGAGAGGATGAGCATCTTGTAGAGTATTAGGATACGTCGATATCAGCCAATAGTGAGAAGAATAATGAGTTGCTCGAGTTATAACTGCGTTAACTTCACTCATGTTTATGTGAGTTTCAGTGAATAGGCCATATAGTCATCAGTGCTAAGAAGACTAGCCGGAACAGGAATAAACAGAGTTGGCTTTAGTGCGATAGCATAGGAGGAAGTAGTAACATACATACACTAGTGGCATAAACTAAAGCAACTGACTTAATTTTTGACATTTCCATATGAATCGTGTGAAAAACAATCCTGAGAATTTTTAAAGATAGCTTTTTCAAGTCTTTGAGGGTTTATTAATTTACTAAAAAAAAATTATTGAAATAAATTTTTTTAGTTCGAAGAAAATAAAATAATTTCTAAAATTTAGGTGGCAAAAACTAAAGCAACTCCCTTAGCAATTTTTTTTGATTTTTTTTACATAATTTAACAATTAATAAAATGTTCGATATTTTGTAAAATAAGAAGTCATCAGCGAGGCATTAGACCTATTAATTTATCAATTTTCTTTCTGAAATGTTTTTTAATGCAATCATTCACTTGGTTTAGAACAGGACATCAAATTCTAGCGAATGAAATAACAAGAGTTGAGTAGAAGTGATGGCGTTAGGTCAAAAAGAAGCATTAAAAAACATAAAATTGATGAATTAATAGGTCTAATGCCTCGCTGATGACTTTTTAATTTACAAAATATCGAACATTTTATTAATTGTTAAATTACATACACAATTTTTGAGAAACTTTTCATGGCAATTTTATTTACTCTCAGAGTTTTTGCCAGAAATCTGCTGAGAGGAAATCGCCGAAGAAATACTTTTTGTATTTTTTTGATGTCTGGCCTGGGATTCGAACTCGGGCCTTTCGTCTAATAAGCCAACACACTACCTACTAGACCACGGCGACTTTAATCAATGCGAGTTAATGACTCACACTTACTGGGAATTCCAAGTTCATGTGAATAGTTTCAGTTCACAATCCCAAGCATGAAAGTGGTTCAGCGGTTTACCCGGACCTCTCGGTCTAGGAAATACACGTTGATACTTTCATTGTAGCGCGCGTGCAGCCCTAATTGTTAAATTATGTAAAAAAAATCAAAAAAAATTGCTAAGGGAGTTGCTTTAGTTATTGCCACCTAAATTTTAGAAATTATTCTATTTTCTTCGACCTAAAAAAATTTATTTCAATAATTTTTTTTTTAGTAAATTAATAAACCCTCAAAGACTTGAAAAAGCTATCTTTAAAAATTCTCAGGATTGTTTTTCACACGATTCATATGGAAATGTCAAAAATTAAGTCAGTTGCTTTAGTTTATGCCACTAGTGTACATAATTGGTCATTACAACCCTTCAGTCAGGATTATGGACCTGGTTTCTCATACCACTTATGTTGTGTGTGTTAATTTTATACATGAGTGGCGGGACCTACAGTTTAAAGTCGACTCCGAATGACAGATTTTTTGGAAACATTCATTTTCTGCTGAGAGGAATTCGCCGAAATAAATAAAATTTTAGCACATAGATTGCGTCAGTTAAGCTGGGTATTCTGAGGTCGTTTTTTGGTAGCATGAGGGTACGTACAATATTGCTATCATGTGGTGGGCTGATATGATTAGGAAAAAAAGGAAGTAGAAGAAGGAAGTAGTAACTTTTGTTGAAATCAAAGTCTATCTACTGAAGCCCACACATATTTGTCTTAAAAAAAATTTTTAGAACACATTCTCTTACATTACTGCCTGCGGAAGTATGTATATCTCATATATTAACGTTAAATAAACATGCAAAAGTGTTTCATACACATGTATGTATGTATTTAAGCATGTGTTTGAATGTGAGTGTTATATCCTGGATTTCCTTTTAGCCAGTGATAACCGTGTCTTTTCTTTACACAATCTTACCAAAAAAAAATTTAATTCGAATACGAATAAAACTGCTTGTGTCTTCCTTAACGATACTGTCCTGGCGCTGGCTGCCATAAATAATATTCAACAAACCGTATAAAAATTAATACACATGTAAAATACTAACACACACAAGCACACATACATACATACGTGGTGTCTTTATAAGTGTAAGTGTAAATAATAATAGAATCATCATCATCACATAAATTTTATCGCTTTTATGCCCCAAAAAAAACAAGAAAAAAAAATGAAGAAGAAAGAAAAATGTACTCACATATGGATACCCTTGCTCCCTCCGCTTTATTTGGATTGTGTGAAGTGCGTCTGTGAGTGTGTGTTTATTCTGAGGCAGTTAAGATGACAGTTAATGTCATATTAAGAGAGCATAAATGCAAGCGTGCCTGATAGCTAGTGTGAGTACATATTTTACAGGTAAACAAGATAAACTGACTTTAATTAAACCCAACGCAACAAAACAAAACCATTCAGCAGAAAACGTAAGAAAAATAAACTGAAAATCTCTCTCATGATACTTAATAAATATAAATTACCTGGAGCCAACCATCATTCAAATATGGACCTCTCTCTAATTCTATTTTAAGCCTACCAGTTTACGAAAAAATTGGTTTTTATTTGGATTTACTCTAGGCTCCCATGAGGAACATGTTTGATAGATAGTCAGTAACGGGTACAGAAAAAAAGGCATTAAAAGGTGAACAAGAACTTCTAATAAAATTTTCCACACTTTTCCTATGATTCAAGAACTTTAATGAACTGTAACTGAAAACAGGATACAAAAGCGATCTTTTATAGACTTGGAAACTTCCTGTAATTAGCTGTAATAGAAGCAGCTAAGTGAATAGCTCAAGAAAAGGCGCGCATAATTTGTTAAACCATCACAAAGCATCACCGTTATCTTTTTTTTTTGTTTCGCTTTGTTTTCAGTTTCAAAAACCAAGTTTTTTTTTAGGTTCTGGAATGATAGGGTTGCCAATGTCTTTTTCAGAAACATTCGGCGACGCTTACGTAGTGCCTTGAAATTTTCTCGATAGCAGATTAGATTTTAGGATCCTAAATAGCAATTACTTGTTTGATGATACAGAGGAGCCGGGTGAAGCCCTTGAAGTATATACCGATTGTGATTCTGACAAACTAAACTTTCGTATAGGCTATCTTATCACGCACTGTTTTCCAGACAGAGGTCATGTTGTTGATTACATTTGCCCTGAAAATCTCTTAATTTACACGGACAGCCAGAGTGCGACTGCGAATGTTACCGCGATTTTCCTTTCTCGTCCATGAATTCTGGAGATTTCTTATGGAAATGTCTGGTCATTCAAACTTAACTTTGGTATGGATCCAAGACATAGGGATATTATCAAAAATTGGTACAGAAGCTCAAACACTTCGATTTTTTACAGCGTATAGATGGTCTCAGTTAAACTGGGTATTCTACGGTAGTTTCACAGAGAAACTCATTTTCATTGGCTCTATAAGGGTATACGTAGAATATTGTTATGATCTGTTGGGCTGATATGGTTAAGAAGAGGACTGTTGACTTCTTTCCTTAAGTCGGTTGCCTTGCATTGCACTATTACGGAAAGTTTTCAACTACGAGGCATGTCGATAGACTTGCCATAATCTTGGATGATTTCTGTATGCGCTGTAGATTTGAAGAGGAGTCTTTTGCCTTTATCGCGATGGGAGATGTTAGGTTAGAGGACGTGTACTTGTCAGTTAAGACAAGTACAGTACCCGGAGGTCGAATTGACCCATTGGGTCATGTTATTCACTTAGAATTTTCTATTACCTTTGCTCTCACATTGGTGAGTTGTAACGTTGGACACAACTTGTTTGAGGTTCGATCATGTTCGATCCATTATTCATTTCTTTTGTGTATTAAAGCAAGCATGTCTTCAGCGGTCGGGGCAGTTGGTGACGAGTTGCTGGTAAGGCAGGTCGATCTTGTGACATCCACTGAGCTAATAAACATAAGCAGGTCACGGGTGGTGTGGTTCTCCCACACTAGTGACTTGTTTACAGCCGGTAAAACGTTGGCAACTGTGACTGGACAGACACCAGAGGTTTCAGAACCACAATCATTCTGTGCGTAGGCCATTTGATTGTTCTTCTGACACTCCCCTTTGGTTGACTCAACTAAAACGATAATTTGACGAACCTGTAACTGGACAGACACCAAAGGTTTCAGAACCACAATCATTCTGTGCGTAGGCCATTTGATTGTTCTTCTGACACTCCCCTTTGGTTGACATGACTGACACTGCTACTTGACGAACCGTTATTTGGCCGGCCTAGGGCTTATTAACTAATATTAAACTTAATTTTTTCCTTCTATGTAGCCCTCACGTAGTGTAGTAAGTAAGCTATCTTAAGTTATTTTACAGATTGTAAATAAATAGCTTAGAATCTACAAGGAAATGTCTTTTCTTTATGTAACCACTGGACGCCGCTGAACTACCCCAGCACCCGAGCGGAAACGTGTCGTTACATCTACCTAACCACGCTCTGTTACAGCAGACCCAAGTCCATAATCTGCGAGTCTGTCATAAGCTGTTGCTTAGCGACGTACTTCGAACTCTGTTATGAAATGTAATTGGTCTTGCGGATTTCTACTTCTATTGACAAAGCTTCAATGACGCTTTAAATTAATTACTTTTGTTATCAGAAATGCTTGGTAAGGCCAATAGGAAATATATACATTTAGAATTGGTCATGACAAACCTTCAGAGAAGATTAGGACCTAGCTCCTCACACTACTTATGTTGTGTGTGTTAATTTTATACATGAGTGGCGGGACCTATAGTTTAAAGTCGATTACAAATAGGAAAGAGATCATCTATATTCATGCCTGTCTTCAGTAGGTAAGGGGGGTACTAAAAATTTATTGAAGTGAATAAGAAAGTCCTCCCGTGAGTCTGTCTACGAAGGGCCAACGCTATGAAGCTGCAAAAATAATTTTTCTGCGAAACAAATCCACCAACATGGCATTCATTACCAATTTAAGGAACAAAATAAGCATTTAAAGAAGAGTAAACCTTTATATCCTTGTTTTTAAATTATCCTTTTTAAACGTGCATGTAAATTGGCGGCTCATAAAAAAAATAAAACTTGAAGGCGTTTTTTTTTTTTTTTTTTTTTTTTTTGTTGCACTGTGGAGGAACGCAACAAGAAGTCAAGCCGCTAATAACACAACAAAAGGCAACCCAGACCGACTGCCACCCATGAAAGGATTACCAAAAAAAAAGAAAAAGAAGAAGCAAAAGAAAGAAGAGTTAAAAGTCAAAAGCCTGCAGGGATTTATTTTAAAATGTATAAACGTGTACAAACGAAACATTGAATATAAAATCAGAATACGAATGAACAACAGCACGAACAGAGAAAGAACAGAATTCCAACCAAAAAAAGGATTTAAAGTAACAAGAAGAAAATGAAAAACGAAAAGAAAAGAAGGAGTTGGTTATTTGGCTGGTTGGTTCAAAGATACAATATTTTGACTTTTGATACGGGGAAAGAAAAAAAAAAAAAAAAAAAAAATCGAAAAACGTTTCATAACACACTTACAAGGTGATGAGTTTTTTTACTGAGCCAGGGGTGGGAATTTTTTATTTAATTTTTTTTTTTTTAAATTATTGCGTGAAATATTCTGCATTTCGTAATGCGAATATTATTGGATTCTTGCGAATTAAGTTTCAGCACATTAAGAAGGGGTTATACTCCCTCCTTCATACGTGTGGTTAATAGTGAGTACGTACAGTAAGCGTCAAAAGAAACTGTACATTAAAAAAATATACATTAATAAATTACCGTTATTTTTATTTTAAAATTGTCTCATTACCAGTTTTTAAAATTGAAACAAAAAAAAAATTACAAACAATTTCGAAATAGTCTCTCCTTAAGTGGCAAAAGTTGAGTTTGGTGATTGTTAGAATTTTATACTAAGTGTACAGTTCCTTTTGATGCTCACTGTATGAATCCTTTAACTTTTTTTGTTCTTTTGTTGGTACTTTTTGCTTTAAAAAAAATTTTTTTTTTGATTTTTTTTTGAAATTCCTGGCACGTTTGTTTAACGCGTACATGCCGGTTACTTGTGGTTGGGTTATCCTATAACCCTGTCTGTTCTCTAAACGATAGACTAAGAGACGTAAGGTTCATCAAACCATTAAACACACTGATTGAGAACTAGATATACGATCCGCTATAAGAGACCTGAGTTGCGGCGCCTATATTGCGATGGAACTTTAAGTTTAAATTTTATATGGGAAGCGTAGTGATAGAGCGATGAAATTGAGACATTCAGGTAGCGCTCTTCGGCAAGTGCGAATTACTTCCGAATAATACTGGGTTCAGACATGCACCTTTATTGCGTAAATCGCAATAAACGGCATTATTGATCTCAATATTTCATATAAAATTTCAATTAATTATTGGCCAATAAATTCATAAATTGTTATAATCACCCATATTCTGGTTGTCGTCGTCGTCGTCGTTACCAAAAATGATGTCGATAAAATCAGAGTCGACATAACACAATATCGACCTCGTATTGACTCACAGAATACCAAATGTGTGTCGACAGTCATCTATAACTGTCAATAACGACAAACAGAATACCAATATTGAACTGTCGACGACGACAACCAGAATAAGGGTGAATATTGATAAAAAAAAAACTTTAAATACAACACTGTCATAAGTACGTTCAGTGAGCAGATTACATTTTTCCGAACGCTTTCTATTAATATTTGACAACTCAAATGTAAACAACGACAAACAAAAAATGGAAGGTCAGCAGAAATGTTTGTATTTTATATTGAGTTTCATATCAAATTTTTCTTTCTCATCCTTCTGAGAAAAGCCACTTTGGAGTCAAAAGTAGTTCCTATTAACCGCAACAGCTCGGCGTTTCGGTTAATCATTAGCAATACCTTTTTAAATGTTAAATTGTTTTCCATTTTTTCAAAAAAATTTTTGGCACTAATTTTCGCGATTAAATTAAAAGCAATGTTGTTGAAGCAATCAGCTGTTTTGTTTACCAGCTGTCAAATAAATTTTCGTATATTATATGTCTGAACGCTAAAAATATTGTTCTCAATAAACCGAATATTGATTTAATAAAAGTGCATGTCTGAACAATCGAATGTCCGTGTGCGTAATCACCCTTTTGAAGAGTTAAAATCTTAAGGGCTCTCACTTTCACTAGAAAGATCTTTGAATGGAGGTACTAGGTGAGTAGGTAGGTGGGAGTGGTAACTTTGATACTAAAAGCTCACTTGAGCATGCACAGCGGCCCGTTGTGACCCCGACAGGTAAACGCAGTCCTTGTTCTGACTGAGTATCACCAAACTAGGGAAGAAGTTGGTCCGCGCAAGGGGTGCACAATGAGGTACTGTTTCAATTTTTCATTCTTATTAATGTTTTACCCGGCGTGGATCACAAAAATCTTTTTCTATTGTTTGATCAATCCATTGCCTCTCAAGATATGAAGTCTTTGCGGATTCGTTTGTTTTTCTTGATAATCACGACATACATACATAAATACATAATTGGTCATTACAACCCTTCAGTCAGGATTATTGACCTAGTTTCTCACACCACTTATGTTGTGTGTGTTAACTTTATACATAAGTGGCGGGACCTACAGTTTACTATAAAGTCGACTCCGAACGACAGATTTTTTGAGAAACTTTTCATGGCAATTTTATTTACTCTCAGAGTTTTTGCCAGAAATCTGCTGAGAGGAAATCGCCGAAGAAATACTTTTTGTATTTTGTTTTGATGTCTGGCCTGGGGCTCGAACACTGGCTTTACGTCTAATAAGCCAACACACCACCTACTAGACTACGGCGGAATCACGACATGAATTTAGTTTAAGGCACGATAGATTTCTTTTCATTCTGTAGCGATTTTCATATTCGTTTAGAGCCCTAAAACTTTGCAATTCCCTTTGAATTTAAAATTGCTGGGCAAGTGTGAAAATTCGCCCCTTTTTTTTTAGGGGTGGGGGGAAAGAAAACTTTCTTTCCATGTGAATTGTGGTATTGTTGTTGTATTCAATTTAAATCGATGGATTTGTTATTGTTGATTGCATCATTAGATATGAAATCGGGCAGAAGTTACATGAGGATTTTTAAAATTTCAAAAGAAAACAGAAAAAAATGACTAAGAAAACGTACCGCACCAAGTGTGGCATGTTTAAACGTGCGTATGGCGAGAGTGAGCGAGTGAGCAAACACAATTGTAATGATTTTATTCGATACGCTAAGATAGCACATCCAGCAACAAGCCAACGTGGTCTTAGACAAAGAAAAGTAATTTTCATTTGAAACGTAACTTTTTTTTTCTTTTTAACGGGATTTTAAATTTTTTATTGCCCATCTTACACTCGGTTTTAGCGTTTTTATTATGGCTGTTATACGTGTTTTACACACAACAGCTTTGAACAATTTTTGGGGTGGTTAAGAGCGTAAAAAGAAAATGTAAAGAGAGAGAGTGCCACTTACCTTGACTTGGCAAAAAGGGTTCCTTATGCCTTTTGCTATGCATATGGCAGGCTAATATTATTCATGTGTTTTCTGCGCCAGTAAATTAACAAGGATTTTGCGTTTTATTTTCTGCCCGGTTTGCTGGTGATAGGCCCCCTCCACAATTCATTTCTGCATGAGCTGCTGTATTGGTTGTTGCTGCAACAAAAGCAAGTCAAAGAGAAAAAACTGAAAATTTTTTTAAATAATTTTTTTTTGTTTGTTTTTGTTGTTATTTTATTAATTAAATTAAAAACCTGTTTCTTTCTGTGTGTGTATGTGTGTGTTTGACATTAATTTTTTAATTCTATTTAAACAATTATTGGTTGCCAGCAGTTTGTTTGCTATTTTGGGTTCATTATGAGCGAGTGTGTGCCTAAAATATAAAGTCAATTTTGCAAAATTAAATATAAATTATGCAACACACACACATATACAGACACACACACACACACCAGCATACATTTTACCAATCAACCAACTCAGTTAAATAAATATTGACACTCACTATTCATTCATGCTCTGTTCATTCATATTCAACCAGAATTCTGAATACAATATTGCATGAATACCGGGGACCGGCCGTGTGATTTAAAGAAAATTAAATTTTAAAATTTTTTTTTATTTGTTTGTTGTTTTTGCTGCGAAATAAACTCACGAAACAACAGTCACTTATTCGCATTAATTTATACAAATAGACACAATGTGGCAAGCAATTTGTGGCACATGCATCCACATATGTATGTACACACACGCTCATTTACTGCATGCCTAACGCTACAGTGATATGCAAAAATATTAAATAATTTTATGCATATTGATGTGGTTACCACTACTACCACTGTAACTACCACCACAACCACTATTTTAATCTCCTTTACAGGGAGATTTAGCTACAACCCAGCAAACATTTTCTTTGCAAAACAGCATTTAATCCTGGCTTTAATTTAAAAGGGTGTCAAGCATTTGCTTTCCAAGTTGTCCCGTATTTTTAGCGAATTGTAACCAAAACAAATCTTTAAAAATGGAACGTGCATGGACGATTCTTAAACAATTCCTAGTCATTTAAAATTAAATTAAAATAGTGAAGTGTGTTACTAAAGTGCTTGATTATAATTCGCAACAATTAACGGAGAAGGTTTAAAAAATTTCCAGTTTGGTTTTTCGAATTTAAAATATCTTCAATCCCATGAAAATAATTCACTCAGGAAGCCTATGGAGCGCTGTTTTCATAATTTCTTCAATCTCATGAAAATATTCCACCCAGGAAGCGCTCAGACTCTAAGAGAGGATAACACATCAATCACATCAAATATCTGATAGAGATCAAATAGCGCAAACTCTTGAGAAAAGGTAAGCCTTATGGTGTTTTCTTTTCTACCAAAAACTGTGCATTTTATTAACGCAAAATGCAATTTTGCGTTTGTTTCTTAAAAATGTTTCGCCCTCAAAAAGGGTGGTATGTTTTATTCTAAATAATTCGCACTTGCCTATGGTGGAGGGCATTGCATTTTATGCCCTGTATAAATCGAGAGTGCTGATAATGCCCTGTAAAGCAGATGGCTTTTGTTTATTTATAGGGCTACCAGATGAAATTTAAAAAAAGTTGCCTGGTATTGTTATCCAATTTGAAGTTAATTTTTCCATTGTTTTGTGGAGTAACCTTAAGGAAATATTACATTATTAAAGCTACATGGTCAGCAATATAAAAAATTGCATTCAATGTTAGAACAGTGTTAAAATATTTTTTTTTTTTTTTGTTATAAAAAAAGCCTGCAAAAAATGAAGTCGAAAAATTAGCGATCTGGCAACACCTTTAAACAAATTGGCATTTCCTCATTCATTTTCTTAATAAGTGGTAAACACAGGGCATACCCTTTTTTACTATTTGGGTTATGTTCTTCTCAAATAAAAAATGACATTACAACAGGGTTGGTCAAAAATTTTTTTAATGTACTTTGTAAGAGGGTGACATTTTCTTTGTAGAAAAGAAAACACCATTAATGATTTAAGTTCCTTACCACTACACCCACTAAAAGTTGATAGAGGGATTTGTATCAAGATAACGACAGATGGCAATCCATTTATCCTGGAAATTTCGATGCATTGTTTGACATTAAATTGTGAAGTATGCAGATGACAGTGATGCTTTGCAATCTAAAAGACGAGAAATATTCTTTTTACCAATATCAATAATTCCTTGAATAAGATGGCAATCTAATTCACGGCTACTTGATTGGAGGTCTGAGAGAATGGAGGTGTTAGAAACAGCACCCGAGCGGTCACACCATCATTCTGAATTGAAGCTTTGTTAGAGATCGGATGACACCGGTAGAGTTTTTCAGGCGGAGATGTTCATTGTTTTAAAGGCTCTTGAAGTCACGCTTGACCTCCATTTCGCGATTTTCGTTCACAGTCAAGCGGCTATTCTTGTAATTGGATCGGTTTGTGTAAGGCGTGCGTGTTTCCTCACTGTAAGGACTCAAGAGCCCTTAGGTCAGAAAGAGAACGCTCTCGAGCTTGCTAAATTGGATTTAAACTGGATTATTGATACGGTTGTTCGTCTTAATTCTTCAACCTGCTGCAGCTATGACGTAATAGCGAGATACACAGAGCGCCATAAGTGAGTCAAAACCCACTATAATTTTAAATTTTCTATTATAAAAAAAACTTGTAGCACAACAATAATTTTTGCGATTTTTTTGTTTTAACATTTTATAATTAATAAATAAACGTTTTTAATTTATGGAAATTTATTCGACTATTCTCATTTACTTTTCTCGCTATCCTAAGAAAATGAATTATTTCAGCGGTGTTTACTCACTTTTGACGCTCACTGTAGGTTCGGGAGTGGGATCAGAGGCGTAGATAGCGCCATTTGTTCCGTAGTTCAGTAGAACTATCTCACTGGTAAGACTTAATATGTCCAAGTAATTGAATTCCTTACCGAAAATTTCGATTCAGGTAGCTGGCGGTAATCTGGGATAGATTACTGCCCGATTTTTATTGAATACGTGGAGATAAATACAAGTGAGTGACCGCCAGGCTTTTATTAGAAGAGAAGTTTTCTTTAAGAGTCTATACTCTCTGACGAGAGCAGATATTTAGCTTCCCTGGTGTTTTTTTATGGCGTAACTGATTTTTCCTTGCTTTACTTCTTTCACTCTCTATTGCATGAAACACGATCTCTCTTCTAATAAGCCAACCCCCAACCTACTAGACTATGGCGTCCGCGTTAGAATAGCCATGTAATTTAATGGTCAAGAAGTTTTCTTTCTTTTTTAAACCTTTAAAGAAATCGTTTCTAATTACCGTAATATGAACAAAATTACAATAATTTTATCGATTTATCGATCATAATTTTTTTTTTTTAAGCCCACACCAAATTGTTTACTGGATATCGCGTGTGTGCATCACATCATTAACTATAAATATGCAGGCAGGTATTTATGCATGTGTTGGAGTCAGTTGTGTATGGAAATGTAGAAGATACAGAGAGAGAGAGAGAGCATCCATATTTGCTTTTGATGTTCCGTTATGCGTTGTTTTTAATACGGAAGCGGATATACAATGTGCGAGATTTTTTCTAGAAAATAAACACGTTTGTGGCCAGAAAATTAACGCCTCTATGTGACCAGAAAAAAAAAAATAAACAGCGAACATGGGGTATACACTTTCACGCATTTAATCAATAATTTTTTTTTTGTATTTGTTTGTGGCACACAAAAGTTTACTTTTTGTTAAAGTTTTTTTTTGAATAATTTTCAATAATTTATTCGACAACAATTGACAAACAATTGAAATTGAATTGAACTGAATTGGCAATTGGTTTAAAACACTGACAATGTGGACAAATTTAAAAATGGGGATGCAGGGGGAAGACAATTATTGTAAAATAATTCAACAATAAGTCACAGATAATTTGGTAATGAGGCCAACTCATAGTCGATTGAATTATAAGAGGAAAAAAGTATGGAAGGATGATTAGAAATCTATTCAATATTTGTAACAAAGATTCAGAATCGGAATTATACTGTAACGAACATGCATATTTGTTACTGAAAGTATTAATAAAATGTAATTTGTCAAGAATGTTGACAACATTCTGGCTAAGTATAGAGAGCTCTGGCTTCCAGATAAGAATCTCAGGAACTTAGACGAAGCTTGGCGTCTTATCAAAGCGTTATAAGCAGGCATCAACATATGCTGTGAATGCTTTAGAGTAGCCTAGAGTAGCTTAATCCTTAGATCGCCTAGTTGAACCCAATACGAAAAGGAACAATGCGTTATGGGTTCTTAAATCCAGGCTGCTTGCTATACTCATAGTACAGGAAAATTTCCAAACAACCGCATACCTAAACTCATGCACCATAAACTTCTTGAGACGTAAGCTCCCACTTAGGTCAAAGGTTAGGATAGGATTGTTACATACATACATAATTGGTCATTACAACCCTTCAGTCAGGATTACGACCTAGCTTCGTGGGTTAATTTTATACATGAGTGGCGGGACCTCCAGTTTAAAGTCGACTCCGAACGACAGTTTTTTGAGAAGCTTTTCATGGCAATTTTATTTACTCTCAGGGTTTTTGGCCAGAAATCTGCTGAGAGGAAGTTGCCGAAGAAATATTTTCATATTTTCGTTTTGATGTTTGACCTGGGATTCGAACTCGGGCCTGCAGTCTAATAAGCCAACACACTACCTACTAGACTACGGCGAGGATTGTTATGATGTCCCAATTAATATCCAACACGGGGCTCAAACCATTCCTATTTTCTATAGAGAAGCAAGTTTTATTTTGGACATTTCAATTAAAAATCAGAGAATTAGAGACCAAGCATCTAAGCCTGCTCGTAACACTATCACATGCGGTTAAAGATACGATTCTTCTTAGATCGACAGCTCCTGCAGGAGTCATTAAGGGGAATGCTAGGTCCTTCGGTATGCATTCAATTAAGACAGTGGATGGCATATTCTGATCAGTCAAACAGAACCTAACAATATACCTCCGATAATTGAATTCGCCGTAGAGAGGGTCGCCGTGGTCTAGTAGGTAGTGTGATGGCTTATTAGACGTAAAAGCCAGGGTTCGAGTCCCAGGCAAAAAAAAAAAAAATTTCGGCGATTTCTTCTGTTTCTCAAAAAATCTGTCGTTCGGAGTCGATTTTAAACTGTAGGTCACGCCACTTATGTATAAAATTAACACACACAACATAAGTGGTGTGAGAAACTGCGGGCTTCTTGGGGACGATTGCCTGTAGACTGTCTAATGGTGATGGTATAGCACTGGCCATTTTATAGTCACCTAGCAGCAACTCGTTTCCTTGCCGTTCCCATCTTCCCCCTTTCCACCATTCCTAAAAAAACCTGCACAATGCACTGCATGAGTAGGGGCCATTCCCTGAGTGCTGGTTTCATAAAAAAAAAAAAAAAATAAAAAATAAAAAAAAAAAAGACTAGTAGTGGCTTATTACACGAGAGCCTGTGGTTCAAACCCTAGTTGAACATTTTGAACAAAACAAATTATCAAAAAGTATTTCTTTGGGAGTCTTCTCATTTATATTGGACCCGACAGTTTAACGTCAACTTCTAATGACCGATTTAAGAAACTTTTCATGACAATTTTATTTTACTTTCAGAGTTTTTACCAGAAGACTGCTGAGAGTAAGTCGTCCATAGAAATATTTGTTCATACTTCGTATTGTGCGAGATGACTCAGTTGGGATCAGAGATCAGCAATGAATCGTATTTTCGCTATTCATAGGTACTTATGAAATTTTGAGTATGAATGAGTCAAGAGTATTAAAATTCAACTACTCTGATTCATTCGTACTCGCTACAACATTGATTTATAAGTACAATGCACTGCATGAGTAGGGGCCATCCCCTGAGTGCTGGTTTCATAAAAAAAAAAAAAAATAAGTTGCAATGAGTATGAGTACAACGTTGACATCAAACTCACAACATTCGATTCATTGTTTGATTCATACGCCTACTCATTCAGATTAATAAATTTAGAAAAATACTTATAATACTTACGAATGATTCGAGTCACTCGAATCATTCATCAAAATTTACAGTAGTAGTTATTGTTGCATTTACAAAAGAAGAGAAAAGAAAAGACAAAGACAGCAAGCAAAGCACACACAGAACCTTCTAGCGAGTATTGTGGTGTTCGTACTCGAATCATACTTATTTTGTGTTTCGTGTATATGTTGAATCATGGAGAGTCGAAATCAACAACATCGTGCGTATTGTTAAGTATGAGTACGATGAGTATTTCTAACCTTGAATATGAGTAGTATGAGTATGATATTAAAATAAGTATGAATGCGTATAAGTAGCTGAAATTATAAGTATGACTCGAATCTACTCATCGTTTTGAATACTCGTTGCTGATCTCTGGTTGGGATTAGAACCATGGCCTCTCATCTAATAAGCCAAAACACAACCTATTATACTATGTCGACTTTATAACAAATTGCAATGCCTTTCAATAACTTTTTGATTGCTTTGCCTTGAAAACAATTGAAATTCACATTAAAATGCAATACAATTCCATAATGCCGATGCATGTGACAGTGATAATCATGATAATTTATTATGATGATGATGGTAATTAAATAATTTACCATATCGCACCCAGCCCTCTATGTTGCCCGTGTTCTGACCTGCCTTGGCTTATCTAAAGCTATTATGGAATATGCTGTTTGACCAACAAATTAAATTGTATTGAATTGAAGTGCAATGAAATGCTTTTAAAACTTATCGATAATTTCACAAAACCGATTGTGTTTATGACAACATTTGAATACGATTTTACAATCGTTTAAAGTACTCATACAAATGCAAATATCAATACAACCGCATACAATAACAATTGTATTGCATATGTATTGGTGTGGTAATTTGTTTAAATAATAAACGGGAAATAAAATAAAATACCAGAGTGTCTGTCTTTATGTATTTATGGAAATTCATTGGGAAACTGATTATTGCCAGCCAAATGAGCCAAAACAACTGACAGACTGAATGCATCCCATCAGTGATAGACTGACTAACTCGAACAGTCAATAACTATAGCCAGGGTTTGTGTATTTAAGAGTTTCGGTTTTTTTTTTGTTGTTATTATTGCTTTGGTTTAAATTAATATGATTATGGAGCTTATTATTAAAATATTGGCAATAAATTGTTTTGTTTTTTATTTGATTTATTAAATATTTATCGATAAAAACATGTACAATCGATACAAAGGAATGTTTGTTTGTTAGTTTGCAGGTTAATTTGTTGCTTACTTAAGCTGGTGTTCCGATTTTTCTGAAATATTCAGAGTAACTTTCTACAATTCCCGTAAAAACTGGAGAACTAATACAATCGACTTTGAGTCGTGCTTTAAGGCATAATATAATGACGAATCTATGCTGAGAAATAGTAGAACAAGCGCAATTACACTTGAACGTACACTCTGTGACATTTGATACATGCGAGGGAATACTTTTAATTAATAAAGGTACCCCTTATCTTAGGTACTCAATCGATCATGATCGCCACGAAAAATTATTTAAGAGAATTTAGATCTTCTTGACACGTTAGAAAACTCTAACATCGCAACATTAAGTTGGCTTCCTGGCCATTAAAGGTACGAAGCTATCTGACGAAATATGGGGAAAATCTTTCTTAAATTACCCTGAGCCATTCCATGGAAACCTTAGAAGTCGAACATGGTATACAAACGAATGCAAACTGGAAGTTGATAGGACAGCGGCGATTTCAAAGGACGTCTAATAAGCAATTTTCAAGATCCATGCCATTTGAACGAAGTCGCCGTAGTCTAGTAGGTAGTGTGTTGGCTTATTAGACTGAAGGCCCGAGTTCGAATCCCAGGTCAGACATCAAAACGAAAATATGAAAATATTTCTTCGGCGACTTCCTCTCAGCAGATTTCTGGCAAAAAACTCTGAGAGTAAATAAAATTGCCATGAAAAGCTTCTCAAAAAACTGTCGTTCGGAGTCGACTTTAAACTGTAGGTCCCGCCACTCATGTATAAAATTAACGCACACAACATAAGTGGTGTGAGAAGCTAGGTCGTAATCCTGACTGAAGGGTTGTAATGACCAATTATGTATGTATGTATGCCATTTGAACACAAGCGTGGGAATATTGCAAAATATCGCAGGTTCTATATACTTCCGGGTAGTCAAGCGGTTCTTAAAGCTTTTCAATTGAAGAAAATGGCATGTGAGCAGTGGTGTTGTGCTAATTTTTTTTTTTTTACCGGAACGCGTATATATAATTATATAGACAGGGCCGATCCTGGGTAGGCGGCCGGTCTTTGCGGTCTCATGTCTCAAATTTAACGACGGGGTTGATTTTCCATGATTATCCTGGCGGCGGCGTTTTTTTTTAGGTCTCATGTCCCAAATTTGACGACGGGGGGAGGGAGATTTCCCCCAATTTTCGCCCGTCGCCAGGGTTCACGTATTTGTTTCAGGTCGAGTTCCAGTTCAGCAGAAAAAAAGTTCCGGACTCCGGTTCACGGTTGGGAAAAACAAGCCGGTTCGTTCCGGTTTTTGTTCCGGTTCGGGTTCGGTTCAAGCCCTTGTTTAAAATTAGAAAAAAAAAAATCAGCAATTCCTTTTAATTTTTTTTTTTTTTTCAAAACGTCAGCCAATTCTGGTTATCAGAAATCGTCTTTAGTTCCGGAACGCGTTCCTGTCCAAAAAGGAAGTACCGGAACGACGTTCCAGAGCGTTCCGGCTCGACAACACCACTGCATGTGAGTGCTTAAACCTTTTTGATACGTTAGAGAACTCCAACGTCGTTCCAATGGGTTAGGTTCCCGAATATGAGGACTATCGGGATATACTGTGCACTTGATTAAAAAATGACAGAAGAAACTGGGGACACACAGGACAATTATGTCGTTCAGCGTAAAATCAAATATGTAGTTCTTAATTATAAGGAGGAAATCTCGTCAAGTGAAGTAGACTTAAGCCTTTAAACGTGCGATTTTACAAATCTTTGCAGCCTTTGGTACTATTTGAGACCAAACGTCTATCGAATTACAAAAAAAGTGAAATTAAGAGTCGCTTTGTCTAGTAGGTACTGTCTTGTCTTTTTTGATGAGAGTCTATGATTAAAACGCCAGCTCTAACATGTCGAATAAAAGATGAAATACGAAAAAAAAAAAAAAAATATTTCCTTCTTCTAGCAAACACTCAGAAAAATTTCTCAAAAATCTTTCGTTTGAAATGGACTTTAAACTGTAGGTCCTGCTACTCATTGATAAAATTAACACACACAATATGGTGGATGGTGTAAGAATCTAGGTTGTGATCCTGGCTAAATGGGTTTCAATGGCCAATTAAGCAAAGCAAGTAAGTTAAGCGTTCAAAGCTCAATTTTTTGTGATTGATAGGCGCTTAGCAGACAGAAGCTTCTCGGCCTTAGCGAATAAGTTATAAAACACAAAATTTTAGACAGTGTTTGAATTCCTTAACACTAGAAAGACGGACAGGGGTCATTTGACCCATTTACAAATCTAACTGCTAATATTTCTCTTATGAATTATATCACAGATTTCTTGCTTTAAAAGTAATTTTTTTTTATTTAGGTATTCCAAATTGCAATTATTAAAAGAACTACCTAAAAAGACTGAAAGGGGTCATCTGACCCTGCACATCTTTGACTACCGCTATATATTTTATCAATTACTTTTCACGTCCTTTATTTTTTGTTTAAGTTTTCTCTAGTATGCCGTAATGTAATTTCAACCAACACGTACCTAGCTTTTACTTATTTTTATAAGTTTGTCAAAACTAGACTAGACTAGATCTCTTCGGAACAAAGATATTGCAGCGTATTTGCAATCTTTATCAGAAGATCGATCAGGCAATGAAAGCTAAAATGAGTTATTAGCAAATGTAGAAGATAGTGAGTATTACGTTTCAGAAATAAGTTCTAGTGATAATTCGATCGATAATGAACCATTAGGTATGTTTTTTATTTACGTAAAAAGAAATTTGATATTATAATCATTTTTCACTCAGTTTGAAAACAGCGCGGCCAATGTCAAATTCCATCAATTGTAGAAAATGAACACGACATGCGGTCAGCAGGAGGAATTCTTTGGAAGACTTGTTCTCAAAACAGTTCCACACCAGGTCGTCTTGTTGCCCATAACATTTTGGTTGAACATCCAGGAGCTATCCATTACGCAAAACAACGAATTGGTGCTGAATTTACAACAGCCTGGCGACTGCAGATTGATGACACAATTTTGCGTCACATTCAAAAGTGTACACAGGCTGAGGCACTTAGACAACTTGGCGATACAAACTGGATTATGTCTTTACAAGAACTGGACAAATTCACCTCAGTTTTATACGCTAGCGGTGCTTGTGGATGCAAAAATATATCTGCTTTTTTTTCACAAACTATGTCTAGAGACCGATTCAAAGAAATAATGAATTATATTCGTTTTGATGTGCGAGAAGAAAGATTAACTAGACTAAAAACAGATAATTTAGCCTTAATTTCGTATGTTTGGAGCCGTTTTATTTAAAATTGCAATATAGACCAGGTGAAAACATCGCTGTGACGAACAACTCTTTCCTACAAAAGCAAGATGTAAATTTACACAATACATGGCGAATAAACCCGACAAATTTGGTATAAAATTTTGGCTTTGCATAGATGTCAAATCGAAATATCTGCTCAACGATTTCCCCTACTTGGGAAAAGATGACAATCATCCACAACATTACGCTTGGAGAGGATATTGTAATGCGTCTAATGGAACCTTTCGTAAACAAAGGGAGAAATGTGACGACTGACAACTTTTTTACCTCAGTGTCGGTGGCAGAGAGATTGCTCTCCAAACGTACAACTGTAGTTGGGACAGTTCATAAAGCAAGACGGGATGTTCCACCATATGTGAAAAAATGGAAATTAAATTTGCATGCCCATGAAGTTTCAAAAAACCGAAAATAATAAGTGCCTTCTGACAGTTTACCAAGCAAAGAGACATAAAAATATTTTATTGCTGAGTACTTTGCAATTTTAAAATTCAAATGTAAATTTTTACTACTAAAACTTGAAGATAGTCAAATGACCCCTACCCATCTTTTAAGGTATATTAATTCTCCCGTCTTTCTAGTGTTAAAGGCCCTGGATTAGTGTTATAGGCAATGCACACTAGACCATAGCAACGAATTATGTAGGCTCCAATAAACAACAATAATTGGACGTGGCTGCTTTTCTTTTCGAACAGAATGATGTCGGATGGTGCCAATATTGCACAGTTAGAAGCTATTGCGCCTTTATGTTCTAGACATGATAATACAGTGCGATGTCCGCTCACATTAATATATTTTTGAAGTGTTGAATGGAGCCTTAGTATCTTAAGACAGAACAACCAGTGCTTGCTAAGCAAGGCACCATAATTTTGATCCATAAACTCTATGAACTTTGGATGCATTTAAACACAGTATAATGGGGGGGTTAGCGAAGCGCACAGGGTATTAATAAGTAATAGTAGACTAGACTTTAAATAATAATTTTTACTATTCAAGTGTGAAATTTAATTTTTTTTAATTAAAACTTTGTTTAAACAATAAAAACTTATAGAAAAAAAAATAAAATAAAATTCTATTCAATTAATAATTAAAAATGTAAACTTTTCACACAACAGTTGCAATTAATCTGTGAAAATTCTCACAGTTCTTAAACAACAAAAAAAAAAATTTTTTTTTTTTTTTTTTTTTTTTTGTAATTTTTACTCTTCTACACACAAATTGAAAATAATTTTGAAAAAAAAAAGAGTAAAGAAATCTTTAAGCACTTCAAGCTTGTATTAGAAGGTTTGTTTTTCCCACTTTGTCGCAAGTCTTTTAAGATATTTCCGCCATTTCCTTGTCCTTCCTTTTTAAATGATTCCCTTCTTCGAGAGCAGGATTATAATTTTTTGCCCTCCTGATTTTGTGTGTCTTTTTGTTGAACTTTGGCTGGTTGATATTCGGTTTGATTTCTTTATTGTCTTGCCTTGTGTCATGGTAAATGCTTCGATTTTAATCGCGTCTTCATTCCATTGCCGTATTGAGAGAAGCACTTTACAACGTACATATATAGCAGTTGCATTAGTTATGAATGAGCAGCTGAAGAAGAAAAGTGTTTTTGGATTGTGTGCTGCAGCGTTGCTTTTGTTTTAATCCTTTTCCTTCAATGGTTTATAATGAATAGGGTTTTCAGGCGCTGATTATAATAGTAATCCAGACCCTTTAGTCGGGATTACAACCTAGCTTCTTACAGCACCCATATTGTGTGTGTGTGTTAATTTTATCAATACGTGCCGGGAGAACTACAATGACATGCAAGTTTTTTGGAGAAACTTTTCATGGCAATTTTAGTTTAATCTCGTAGATTTTGCCGGAAGGCGGCTGAGAGGAAGTCGCCTTAAGAAAAGTTTTTGTAAAATTTCGTTTTTGTTAGAGATCTCTGAATTAGAGCTCGGACCACGGACTCACGTCTAATAAGCCAGAAAAGGGTAGGTATTTACCAGTGGTGTTGTCGAGCCGGAACGTCGTTCCGGTACTTACTTTTTGGACAGGAACGCATTCCGGAACTAAAGATGATTTCTGATAACGAGAATTGGCTGACGCTTTGAAAAATAAAATTAAAAAGAATTGCTGATTTTTTTTTTTTAATTTTTGACGAATTTTTATAAACAAGGGTTTGACCCAACCCGAACCGGAACAAAAACCGGAACGAACCGGCTTGTTTTTCCGAACCGTGAAGCCAAACACACGGCGGAAGTCGCCGTGGTCTAGTAGGTAGTGTGTTGGCTTATTAGACGAAAGGCCCGAGTTCGAATCTCAGGTCAGGCATCAACCAAACGAAAATATGAAAATATTTCTTCGGCGACTTCCTCTTAGCAGATTTCTGGCAAAAACTCTGAGAGTAAATAAAATTGCCATGAAAAGCTTCTCAAAAAATCTGTCGTTCGGAGTCGACTTTAAACTGTAGGTCCCACCACTCATGTTTAAAATTAACACACACAACATAAGTGGTGTGAGAAGCTAGGTCGTAATCCTGACTGAAGGGTTGTAATGACCAATTATGTATGTATGTATGTGAACGGGCGAAATTTGGGGGAAATCTCCCTCCCCCCGTCGTCAAATTTGGGACATGAGACTTAAAAAAAAAAACGCCGCCGCCAGGATTATCATGGAAAATCACCCCCGTCGTTAAATTTGGGACATGAGACCGCACAGAGCGGCCGCTTACCCAGGATCGTTCCTGTCTATATAATTATATATACGCGTTCCGGTAAAAAAAAAAATTAACACAACACCACTGGTATTTACCCTTTACTTTAATTGACCATTAACAACCCGATTAACGGATTTCGGCCTGCCTAAACACAACCTTCCAGGAGCCTCTGATTCATGCGCTCCTTCGTCAGTTGGCCATACCAATCGGTGATAGGGCTTCCTCGAGTTGGTGCTTCCAACGCAAACTAGGATGTCCTCTTCGCCGACTTCTGCAATTCCACGCATCAAATACCCGTCTCGCCGGAGAATCCTTCTCCATTCGAACAACATTGCCGAGCCAGCAACGTCGATGTCGTTGAGGAGCTCATAAAGCTCATTATCGAATCGAATGCGGAAATTATCACCAAGTCGCATTGGTGCTAGGAATTTTCTCTCGAATACTCTCAAGGCTGCTGCATCAGTGTGCTTAATAGTGTTCATGCCTCAGAATCATTATGTGCCATGAAAACCCTTCTTTAGAAAACTGCCTTCTTTCTTTTTGCTAAAAATTATTGAAGTCTTCTATTCGATTCTATTCCTTCAGCAGCAGCATTTTAAATAATAAAATTGACTTGAATACGTATCTCCTTTTGGCCTTGGAACGGAAATATTAATGAAAGAATGACTGAATGAATGTATGTGTGATAATCATAATAATAATTGACTTTCCTTAAGGCTGCTAGCTGTTGGCTTAAGTGGCAAATTGAAGAAACATGTTCGTTTCTCTCTCTCTCTCTCTCTCAAATATTTATGAAAACTTTCTTAACAAACACACTCATGCCCCTGCTTTGTTTAACTTTCAAGGCATGAATGAAGTCTTGAAAATGAATTAAATTTTTGGAAAACTTTTCATGGCTAAAAGAAGTTGACGTAGAAGAAGAAGCCAAAGAAGTAGAAGAACTGCCTTTAAGGCAGTTATTGACTTATTGTGTTCACACATATGCATGAGGGGGGCATACATACAGCTATGGACATTAAATTAGCACAAAACTTCATTATAAAAACAATCAGATTTTTTATAGTATTTTAGGTCTATTCATAAAAAAAATTTAAACATTGAAACTTAAGATGCATATTCTTCTTTAAAAAAAAAAAACAAAAATTTTTGCGAAATTGCCAATCGTCTGCTCATTAAGACGTGCAACATATCAAACGCTAGATTTTAGCTGGACAGTAAAATAGCACAAATTAAAATTTCTGGAATAAAAATAATATATTTTAATAAATAGTAAAAATATTAATGTTTTCAGTTTATTTGATCAATATTTAGTAGAGTAGCCTCTATTTTCAAACACCACGTGGCATCTAAGGGACAAAGTTCTTTGGAAAAGATTTCTGGGAATCGAGTACCAAGCGTCCCGTATTCCAATCCACAAATCGTCCAAATTTTTGTACTTTTGTTGAGCAATAGTACATTTAACATCGTTTCAGAGGTTTTATATCGAGTTTAAGTCAGAAATTTGCGCCGGCCAGTCTAAAACGGGAATGTGCACTTTATAAAATCAATCCTTAGCCAGCTTAGATGTGTGTTTGGGGCCACTATCTTGCAAAAATATGAATAAAACTGGCATGTATTAAAAGCTTATGGTTCCATTTTGTTCTCTAGAATGTCCAAATACTGATAACGGTCCATTTTTTCATTAATTTTCACAATGGGACCTACAACACCGTGCCATGAAAATGCTCCCCACGTCATTGTGCTTTCTCGACCATGCGTTATGATCCTTTGAGTATAGCGTTGATTTAATTCTGGCCGTTAAACAACCACTCTACCATCTGGTCCCATACGATTTAGCATTGTTTCACCACTCCAAAATATTTTTTCCAGAATGGGAGATCTGTACCCTTGTGGGTGCGAGCAAACGTTAAACGCTTGACTATATTTTTCTTTTGGTAGAAGTGGCTTCTTTCGGCAAGAGCGTCCAAAGACCTTTCCGTGATTAAGACGTCATCGTATGAGCCTGTCCGATAAATTTAACCTAAATTGAGAATTAATTTCGTTCAAAATATCGTGTGACGACATGAAAGACTCCTTCTTTGACTTCCGGACAATAGCACGGTCCACGACTTCGGTTGTTTCCTTGACTCGGGGCTTTCGTTTTGAAGGAAATGATCACGTTATAAATCATTTTTCGCGAGCCATTCGAAATTTCGGCAATTTCAGCCAGGTTTTTCCCATCATTCCACAAGTCAACGATAACGAGCTTCTCCTCTGGCGAGCAATCTTTTCAACGTCCCATTTTTTAAAAAAATTACTTTAAATGCCATAAAATTAAAAGAATATACCGTAAGAATAAAAATACTTAAACAAAGCTTGTACCTATGCACGTTGTGCTAATTTACTGTCCAGCTCGAATTTAGCTACTGTTACAAATTAGCAGTCAAAACAAAAAATATGTACGATAACGGTAATATTTTTTGTTAAACAACAGCTAGATGTCATCGTGTAACATTCCAGACCAAAACAATTGGCCTAATTAGGATACAAATGAGAAAAAATTCACAATCAAACTATATATGAATTTTGGGCTAATTTAATGTCCATGGCTGTATGTATGTATGTGAGTGGCTTGAGATATTTTTAAATGTTTAATGTTGCTGCTGCTGCTTCCACACATAAAACAGTTTCCAACAGTTTCTAACAGTTTCAGTTTAAATTGAAGATGAAAGTGTTTTTCTTCTTTCCTTTTACTACCACCATCCCTCCCTCCTCGTCCTCGTTCTCATGCATTTTGTTTATCAAAATTTAAATTGAAAATGATTTTCTATTAGAACGTCCTCACAGAAAGACATGTGCCAGAGTGTTATTAATTTTCTTTAAATTTTTATTAAAGATTGCCTGCACACAAGAGGCTTATATGTCCTTATTGTGGGTCTGATCTCTATATGGAAAATATGTCACAATCAAATCATTCCTTTAATCCTTAATAAATAAAAAATTAAAAAAATATTTCCGTTGATATGTCTCTCATTCATATCCTTTAGGCAATTTTTGTTGTCCAGCAATTGTCCGGCATATCATTTCACATGAAAAGACACTTTTGTGGATCCCTTTTAAATTCCATTTTTTTTCTTTCTTTCTAAAACGTATGCTAAGAAGGCATTTCACAATTCGATTCCTTCTTTTCTCTACTGATTGTTATGACAACAGCAGTTCGTAAATCTGCTGCACAAGCATTTCAAGAAAAAGAATTTTTTTTTGTGTTGTCTTGCAAATGAATTGGAAATTTTTTTTTTGTAACAATAGTTACTGCCTGTGTGTTATTTGTTGTTTTTTTATTGTAATTCTAAGAATTTTTCTTGCCAGAGTCTCTCCAATGTTAAGAATGTCGTTTATTAAGTGCGTGTTTATGGAATCCGATACAGTTGTTAACGTGACTTAAAACGGCACAAACAAATCATTCTCATGTTGTCGTCGTTATGGTACTCCAGTTTTATGACTCACATCAGTAGAACTGCTAAAATGGTAGGTTGTACTGGGTTAAAGCTAACGTTGGTAACAATTTATAAAAAATTATTATCAGGGACACATTTTATGGGACACGTACTTAATCATTCATTACAACTCTTTAGTCAGGATTACAACCTAGCTTCTTACACCCACCCATGCCGGGTGTATTAATTTTTATGCAAGAGGGTTCTACCACTCTTACATGGCGACAGTTAAATGGCGACACCGAACGACAGGGTTTTGAGAAAATTTTCATTGTAATTTTTACTCTCCGGGTTTTTGCCACAACACTGCTGAGAGCAGAAGTCGCTGAAAGAAATGTTTCTCTTCATATTTCCTTTTATTCGAGATGTCTGAGCTGGGGTTTGAACCATGGGCTCGCGTCAAAGAAGCCAACACACTACCTACTAGACTACGGCGACTTTATCTTAATCCTGGACAGTAACAGAGAGAATGTTCAGTGATCTCCTCTAACATTTCATTCATACAGCTTCTGCTGTAGTTGTAGGGTTTTTTCATCAATCATTGGTTATGCTGAGTTCCGTTATGACTTTTATGAGGCTCCCATTTTTTTTTTTTTTTTTTTTTTTTGGTGAAACCAGCACTCAGGAGATGGCCCCTACTCATGCAGTGCATTGTGCAGGTTTTTTTTAGGAAAATGGGTTATAGGAAGGTGGAAGAGAGGGAGTAGTGTTTGTGGACATCTCAAGATGCGAACGGCAAGGAAACGAGTTGCTGCTAGGTGACTATAAAATGCCCAGTGCTATACCTTAACCATTAGACAGTCTACAGCAATCGTCCCCAAGAAGCCCGCACCCTTCAGTCCTAGGTTCTCACACTACTCATGTTGTGTGTGTTAATTTTATATATGAGTGGCGGGACCTACAGTTTAAAGTCGACTCCGAACGACAAATTTTATTGAGAAGCTTTACAGGGCAATTTTATTTACTCTCAGAGTTTTTGCCAGAAATCTGCTGAGAGGAAGTCGCCGAAGAAATATTTTCATATTTTCGTTTTGATGTCTGACCTGGGATTCGAACTCGGGCCTTCAGTCTAATAAGCCAACACACTACCTACTAGACCACGGCGACTTCAACCCATAATAAATTCTGGACAGATTTAATGAAAATCGTGTCCTCTACATTGAAATTTCTCTGATCGCTCACAAGTTGTTTCATTATTTGTCACTCAAGACCGGATTGCCAATATTTCGTCTGAATTTCTTCGAATAGTTGTACTAGCTTTCGCAAGTACATCGGCTATGTCCTGTTGAATGAATATATTCCATCACTTTTCGTTGTAATGTAAACTCCCTTTAATGATCTATTGGCAGACTTACTTACTTACTTGCTTATTTAATTGGGCCATTAACGTCCCGGATTAACATAATGGATTTTCTCCCTGACTCAACACATCCTTCCAGGCGCCTATGTTTCTTGCGCGCCTTGTCTCTTGGTGACACCAATCGATGACAGGGCTTTATCAATTTCAAAGGCAGACAAGGTCGTCCTCTACGCCGACTTTCGGTAATCCACGCTTCAAGTACCCGTCTCGCGGAAGTATCTTTTTCCATTCGAACGACATGGCCGAACCAGTTCAGCCGCTGAATGACAGTGGACTGCTCATCGTCTATAGCGTTGAGGAACTAATACAGCTCATTATTGGATCGAATGGGAAATCATCGTAGTGGATCAAGAACCTTAAATAAGACTTTTCTTTTGAATACTCTCAAGGCTGCTACATCAGTGCCAAATAGCGTGCTTGAGCGACTACCATGAGTGACTTGTTGTAGAGTGTTAGTTTTGTCGTACGAAAGAGATCTCTGCTAATCGATTGCCTATTGAGAGCATAATAGCTCCTGTTGGCAAGATTTCAAGAATGACATAATTTTTGCTGGTAACAGCTGATCCAAAATAAATAAATTCACTGACACATCGTGTCGTATAGTTATCGATCTTGATCTGGGATCCAATCCGCCGTATATCCCTACTTGTGGACAACATATACTTCGTTTTGCACACATTTAATGCCAGAGCCATTTTAATAGGCTCCCTTTCAATCCGCCTCATGTCCCTACTTGTCGACAACATATACTTCGTTTAGACCTCATTTACTGCCAGAGCCATTTTAATAGACCCCAGTTCAATAGCGCTGAAGGCAGCAGCAACATCTCACTTGGTACGCAATATGATATCGATTTCGTTAGCATATGCGGACAATCAAATAATCTGTTGGGTACGAATATTAAGAATCTAATGGTGTTTTCTTTTCTACAAAGAAAATGTCACCCTCTTACAAGGTGCATTAAAAAAATTTTTGACCAACCCTGTTGTAATGTCATTTTTTATTTGAGAAGAACAAAACACAAATATTAAAAAAGGGTATGCCCTTATTAAGAAAATGAGGAAATGCCAATTTGTTCAAAGGTGTTGCCAGATCGCTAATTTTTCGACTTCATTTTTTGCACGCTTTTTTTATAACAAAAAAAAAAAAAATATTTTAACACTGTTCTAACATTGAATGCAATTTTTTATATTGCTGACCATGTAGCTATAATAATGTAATATTTCCTTAAGATTACTCCACAAAACAATGAAAAAATTAACTTCAAATTGGATAACAATACCAGGCGACTTTTTTTAAATTTCATCTGGTAGCCCTATAAATAAACAAAAGTCATCTGCTTTACAGGGCATTATCAGCACTCTCGATTTATACAGGGCATAAAATGCAATGCCCTCCACCATTGGCAAGTGCGAATTATTTAGAATAAAACATCCCACCCTTTTAGAGGGCGAAACATTTTTAAGAAACAAACGCAAAATTGCATTTTGCGTTAATAAAATGCACATTTTTTGGTAGAAAAGAAAACACCATAAGAGGCTGTATCAGAAATTCCAAAACTAGGGGAAATGCATAACTGTGCTATTACAATGGGCCATATGTGAAAAAAGTACACCCATGCCCACCCGCATAGGTTGACTTCTCTAGCTAACTAGCTACTCAGGCAACAGATAAGTGGATTAAGATCTGACACTTCAATGTAAGCCATTTTGGTGCCAACTATGGATTCTTACCATTAATGCAGGGCAGTTCCAAAAATTGTAGTCTACTGTAGGGTAAAATATAGGCGATACTGATCTATCGTCACCTCCTTGTTTACTTGCTTTCTTACTTTTACTAGATTAGTTTTGAAAGAAAGAAACTTTCTTTCGAATAAGAACGCATCATAATTTTCTATTCCCCGTTCTGGAGGACTCAGGTGTCAAAACGCCAAAACAAAAAGTGCAGTTTGGCAAGAAATTTTTTGCTAAAAGCAATGTCAGCCAGCCAATCAGACGAGTGGCAAATAAATTACAAAACAACCGATGAAAAACTTTTGCAAGAGTTCACAAGGATCATATTTAATAAACTTTAAATGGCTAGAAAAACAAAAAATAAAACACGAAAGGATAAAAAAGAAACAACAAGAAAACAAGAATCCTAAAGCAAATAAATTCAATTATCCTGTAAGAAGGAACTTTGAACACAACAAAAACAAAGAGAAAAAAGAAGCTGAAATGGATTGTAATGGTATAGAGAAAGTGTCATCGTATAACAGCCTTAAATAATTCATAAAGAAATTAAGACAACACACAGACATACTCCCACACGCTTTCTAAGGATACACACATGCATTTACACTCGTAAGGATATTTAACGCAAAAAGGTTAGAAGACAGACGGACAGAGAGACATTTTATTTTAATAACTCGAAACTCTATTTGGACACTCCGCAAATGGCCCATGATAATCGCAAGGACTACTTCATGTAACATTCGGCTGCTCATAAAGCAATTATCTGCATGTGGTCACTTCGCATCTTAATGGTATCCAGAAAGTAGCCCACAAAAATTACTCTCTCTCTCTCTTCTATGCAGTGTGTGTATGCGACTCGGCTCTCAGGCCGAGATAATTTATTTAAAAATATTAATTTGTTGGATTTATACTGTGGCGGTGTCACAGGATATGAGATCTCCTCCTTTTGGTTGGTAGACAGACAGACAGACAGAAAAAAGGGTTTATTTTTGGCTAACAAATGAAAATTTGTAAGAGAATTATTTCCACACTCTTTACACTTGAGTGTGTGTGTTATTTTTAGTTACCAGTTACCGTTTAACAACCAACACAACCCAGTTAACAATTTAATTGCCTTTTTCATAAGGCCCCTTCCCCCTGTGTGCACAACAGTGTGGTGCTTATCACTATAGTTCCAACACAAACAAAATGACTGTGAGCTAGAATATAGGGTGTGTTAAATAAAGAGATTTTCTGTTTGCATTTACAAGAGGCATCCTAGTCTTTAGGACTTGATTTCCAACAGGCAATTAAGTTCCTCTGTGGAAAACCTTACATTATTCTCGTGCCATCAATAGAAATTTAGAAGAATTTCGAATTCAAATTCATTCCTGCAATTTTATAGTGAATCTTTGCAATAGTAAACCTCTATTAGCACCACCCTTTATCTTCTAATAATTTATTTGAGTCGAGTCTCTTTAATCCTTTTCTAGTTTAAAATGGAAATCTACACCCCTCCATCCATGGGAACGGAAAATTATGCGAAAAACAAAAAGTCAACATGAGCTCATAATTCAAATTTAATTGAAGCACTACTATTATGCCCCAAACCTCATGTGCTCCCCCACATCCCATACACCTCTCCCCTCCATCCACTGCATTCATTACAAAAAGAGACCCAAAAATATATGTAGTACCTTAAAACATAACGAAAGCACAAAAAAAGAGAGAAATTCTACTGAAATGTGAACACATTTTAATTTGAAAATCTTTTTTTTTTGGGGGGGGGGTTCCCAAAATCTTGTTTTTGTTGTTGGTGTTGTTGTTTTAGTAAAACATTTTCATACGAATTGATAATAATTCTCTGCAACTCAACTGATAACAACATTTAATTTAATGCCCGAGGTCGGAAATATTCTCCATTTATTATTGGATTATAAATGCGGTAGAGAAACAGAAACAAAACAAACAAACGAACAAACAAACAAAAAAATAGGGAAATATTAAATGGAAATGAAAGAAAAACTTTTTTTCATTTTCAACCGGCAAACCCAACTATTTTCAACTACAAAACTGAAATTCTGATACCCGATAGTGCTATTGTAAGAGAAACGAACGATACGACATGGCCCAGCCAGCCATATATGTAGTACAACTCACTTCATACATACACATACACATGTATGTACGTCTAACATGTGTGCCCTGCAAGAAATTCCATCCGCTTGTTGTGTATGTTTGACTGTGGGCCCGTTTGTTGTGATTTAATGTCAGGATAACACAGTTACACAGCCCAGCTACTATATATTCCTGTTTTTTTTTTTTCTTTTCATTTTTTGATTGTAAAACAAAGAAAATAAATGAAAACAGAAAACAAAACGGAAAAAAAAATCCGAAATTTTATTTAAATATTGTAGTTGGAATAATCATTTCGAGATTTTGTTTTTATTTCCTTACTTAAAGGGTAGTTTTTCCGGAGATGTTTTTAAAATTTTGCACAGCAAGTTTTGCTTTAAAATTAAGAGTTTCATTTCCATATAATCGCTTCAGAAAGCTAACCAACCCTTGAACGCCAGCCAAAGATGA
Source organism: Sarcophaga caerulescens (assembly GCA_927399465.1). Taxonomy (NCBI): domain Eukaryota; kingdom Metazoa; phylum Arthropoda; class Insecta; order Diptera; family Sarcophagidae; genus Sarcophaga; species Sarcophaga caerulescens. The sequence goes on along the minus strand of OV656873.1, from coordinate 25,001,185 downwards.
GATTATCATAGGAAGATCAGGGCCCTATTTCACTAAGCTACAAGTTCACAATTACAAGTGTTTTTGCCTGTAAAATTGTGAACTTGTAAATAATTGTGTTTCATAAAAATACAATTACAAGTTTGTGGCTACAAGTGATTTTTACAATTTACAAGTCTACAAGTCATACTTCTACAAGTCGTTATGTTTCACTAAAATAAATTTTCACCTATACACTTGTAGAATTGTAGAAACAAAGTTTAGGGTCGACGATGACAAGTTACAAGTGAATGATAAATTGAATTTGATTTTTAACTATTTTTTAATAAAAATTACTTTAAATCAAACAATTTAAATATTAATTAGCATTTATTTATTTATTTTGTTTGTTTATATTTATTTATTTTTTTAAATATGTGAATATAATAAAACAAACTATATCACAAATTATCGAAAGCGGCAACACCACTAATCATATGTTATAAACGTGCAAGTCAAACATATAAAATATTCAATTGTTCATATTTTTTTTGAGTGCAAAATGAACCTTTTATACGATTCAAGTGATTAAAGCGATAATGAAATCGCATTAAAAAGAAGAAGAACATTTAGACCACGTCTGGAATACGAATTCCTGGAATCCACGTTGGAGTACAATGAGCGTTTCAGGTTAAAACGGGACAAATTTCTTTTGCTGATAAATTTGTTGTCTCCAATACTGGAGAGAGAGACAAATAGAAGCCATTCTCTCACGGTACAACAGCAGCTGCAGATAACGTTACGCTGGCTAGGAACAGGAACTACATTCCATGCAATAGGTGACTTGCATGGTGTAAGCAAAGTTACTGTGTGCAGAGTTGTAAAAAGCGTAGTAACTGCAATTAATTCCGCTTTGTTTGCAACGTATGTAAGCTGGCCAGAAAACATGGATCAAGTGGTGTCTAAATTCTTCGCCATGAAAGGCATGCCGTTAGTTTGCGGCTGTTTGGACGGCATCTTAATAAAATTAGATGCACCCAAAGAGCATGAAGAAGCTTATGTTGATCGGCATGGTAATCACTTCATTTCATGTATGGTGGTTTGTGGACCCGATCTCCAATTCTATTACTCATATGCAAATTGGCCTGGGAGTACTCACGACTCTCGCGTCTTGCGTAATAGTTGTTTGTTCCGCAGAATGGAATGCGGATAAAATCTGCCGAACCACTCAAACTTTATTGTGTTGATTTGCCATTACAAAATAATAATTTTCAATTTTTTAAACACAAACTATATATGTTTTGATTGATTAGTGGTGTGATAACAATTAAAACAAATTATCGATATACATTAGAGTACCCATAATTACAAAAGTATTTAAAATAATTTTTGAAATTTTCATATATTTCATCAGTACTCTAATACATATATTCACACATATGTTTCATTTATCAAAATATCTTAGTAAAAATATTTTATTTTATTGGGATTGTAATTGTAGAAATTGTAATTGTAGGAATTGTAGTTTACAAGTACAAAAAGCTACAAGTATTGTGAAAATTTTCATGAAACATAATTCATTAGCACTTGTAAGAATTAGAATTGTGATTGTAACTTGTAAACTTGTAGAATTGTAGTTTAGTGAAACAGGCCCCAGGTTGCGCAACATCTTAAGAAAGAGTAGAATTCGATGTGCAAAGTTTTCCGCCACTACATCCAATACAATAACCTGATACACATACAGTATTCCCTCGATTTACGTCGTAAAATGTTCCGGAAAAAGGCGACGTAAATCGAAACGACGTAAATCGAATTTCACATTGCTCATACTACAAAGTAGTATGTTTTTAACAAGGAACTTAAAAAGTTACAGTAATCTTTCGATTTACGTCACAGTTGGTTCCAAAAAAAAGGCGACGTAAATCGAATGACAACGCAAATCGAAGTTGAAGGGAACAAAATTTTTTACGACGTTAATCGAAACAACGTAAATCGAGATGACGTAAATCGAGGGAATACTGTACATACACAATTGGTCATTATAACCCTGTAGTTAAAATTACAACCTATATTCTTACACCACTTATGTTGTGTGTGTTAATTTTATCCGTGAGTGACGGTACCTACAGTTTAAAGTCGACTCCGAACGACAGATTTTGATAAACTTTCCATGGCAATTTAATTTTCTCTTAGAGTTTTTGCCAGAAATCTGCAGATACGTTCTATATAAAAGCTATCGTTTCTAGGCAATGGCATTTGGTAACCCTATCATTCTAGAATTTGCTACGGTAAGCAAATTACCAAATTTTTTTAACGAAATTGAAACAAGTTAAAGGATAAACACTAAATCTCAATAAGAATAAGAAGCTGTGTGATAGTTCTGTTGTTCTTAAAGAAATTAAAGCAATAAACAGACACTCTAAATTGCGTTCCTAATATTAGCAGCCTATATCGTAATGGCTATTTTACTTTCTGTTTGAAGGTTGTCAATGCAAAGTTCCAGCTATGTTGTGATTTTTCCAACACTATTTCATGATTTGTCGGCATTGAACTTCAAAGGATGGCAGCAACCCAACCAAATATTCTGGTTGTCGTCGTCGCCGTCGTCGTCGTTACCAAAAATGATGTCGATAAATCAGAGTCGACACAACACAATATCGACGGCGTATTGACTCACAGAATACCAAATGTGTGTCGACAGTCATCTATAACTGTCAATAACGACAAACAGAATACCAATTTTAAACCAGAATAAGGGTGAATTTGTAAAAAAAAAAAAGAGTTTGTGCATCCAGTAACGCCAAGACATGCTCTAATTATGTCTAATAGGCTGTGGGCTTGGAGCTTTTTTTTCGAAACATACTGGTTTTGGTTTAGATTAGAGGTACTACAAGATTCCTTTAACCCTTTAGTCAGGATTACAACCTAGCTTCTCACATCACCCGTGTTTTGTTTGTTAATTTTATCCATGAGTGGCGAGACCTAGAGTTTAATTTCGCCTCCGAATGACAGATTTTTAAGTAATTTTTCATGACAATTTTATTTACTCTCAGAGCATTTTGCCAAAAGCCCGATGAGAGAAAGTTGCCGAAAGGAATACAGTGGACCCTCGGTTAACGAACGGCCCGCATAACGAACATTTCGTATAACGAACACTTTTTATGAAAAAGTTTCGCTTTTTTTTTTTTTGTGAAACCAGCACTCAGGGGATGGGCCCTACTCATGCAGTGCATTGTGCAGGTTATAGGAAAATGGGTTATAGGAAGGTGGAACAGAGGGAGTAGTGTTTGTGGACATCTCAAGATGCGAACGGCAAGGAAACGAGTTCTTGCTGGGTGACTATAAAATGGCCAGTGCTATACTTTCATCATTAGACAGTCTACAGCAATCGTCCCCAAGAAGCCGCACCCTTCAGTCCTAGCTTCTCACACTACTCATGTTGTGTGTGTTAATTTTACACATGAGTGGCGGGACCTACAGTTTAAAGTCGACTCCGAACGACAAATTTATTGAGAAGCTTTTCATGGCAATTTTATTTACTCTCAGAGTTTTTGCCAGAAATCTGCTGAGAGGAAGTCGCCGAAGTAATATTTTCGTTTTGATGTCTGACCTGGGATTCGAACTCGGGCCTTCAGTCTAATAAGCCAACACACTACCTACTAGACCACGGCGACTTCAAAGTTTCGCATAACGACAAAAAAAAAAAAGAGAAAACCTTAATTGCATGTAAAATTTCTTTCAGTTTATAGCAACGAAACAGGGGAAGTCCCTAATATACATTATTGTGTTGTCTGTGTTCATCTTTTGTTTCAAGTTCATAATTGCATCAATTGTGTTCGTATAATTTACAAGGTGTGTTTAAACATACAGTGAGCGTCAAAAGAAAGTATACACTATGGATAAAATTCTAACAATCTCAACTCACGTTTTCCACTTAAGGAGAGTGCCCGAAAAAAGTTTACAATATTTCCAAAATTTTCTAATTCTTTTCTTTTTGTTTCAATTTTAAAAACTGGCAATAAAATAATTTGAAAAAAAAATTAACGGTAATTTATTAATATATATTTTTTTGAATTGTACACTTTCTTTTGACGCTCACAGTATATGTAAGTGTTCTATTTGTAATTTTTTTTTTTTAAATTACAAAATAATATACATACATACTCGCAAATGCCTTCAAGAAAAGATTTGGAGAAAGAGAAAAATAAAAGAGCTAAAATAACTATTGAGATGAAACTCAAGATCATTGAAAAATATAAACAAGGTTTGGGTGTGTCTGGTTTAGGACGTGAGTACAACTTATCGAAATCGACGATTTCTACTATCCTCAAGAATACGGACAAGCTTGGGCTGGTGAATGCTGCAAAGGGAGTATCAGGAATTTCTTCGCAACGACCACAAATTATGGATGATGTTAAAAGATTGCTTCTGATAGTATTTTTTGTAACATTCTTTTAAATAAAAGTTCAAATTGAAACATATTAGTGTGTAGTTTTTTCGATCTGGAACGGATTAATTTATTTTACATGTATTTATATGGAAATATTCGTTTTGCTTAACGAACGCGGTGCTGGAACGAATTAAGTTCGTTAACCGAGGGTCCACTGTACTCGTATTTTCTTCATGTTTCGTTTTGTTCAAGCTGTCTGAGGTGGGGTTTGAAATATGGGCTCTCGTCTAATAATCTAAAAACCAATGGGTAGTTGGTTATTAGACTACGGCGACTATCACTGTATTTAGTGTGCAGCCTTAAAAGCTTTAAGGAGCACATAATTTTTGTGAACTTAAATAAGAAATTACTTCATGAGAATTTTACCCAAATCCATATTACAGTCAAACTCGTTTATAACGAACTCGGTTATAACGAATTCTTGGTTATTACGTACATATTTTCAAGTCCCAACGTTTTAATACCAATTTTCATACAAAAAAACATCATTTATTACGAACTCGTTTATAACGAATTCTCGGTTAAAAGGAACTACTTTAAATGGTCCCAGTAATTAAATTTCATACATTTTGCCTTTTTATAACGAACCCTCAGAAATACCTTTGAAGTGTGGCAATAGACTTTACTTTTATGGTGTTTTCTTTTCTACCAAAAAATGTGCATTTTATTAAGGCAAAATGCAATTTTGCGTTTGTTTCTTAAAAATGTTTCGCCCTCTAAAAGGGTGGTATGTTTTATTCTAAATAATTCGCACTTGCCAATGGTGGAGGGCATTGCATTTTATGCCCTGTATAAATCGAGAGTGCTGATAATGCCCTGTAAAGCGGATGACTTTTGTTTATTTATAGGGCTACCAGATGAAATTTAAAAAAAGTCGCCTGGCATTGTTATCCAATTTGAAGTTAATTTTTTCATTGTTTTGTGGAGTAATCTTAAGGAAATATTACATTATTAAAGCTACATGGTCAGCAATATAAAAAATTGCATTCAATGTTAGAACAGTGTTAAAATATTTTTTTTTGTTATAAAAAAAAGCGTGCAAAAAATGAAGTCGAAAAATTACCGATCTGGCAACACCTTTGAACAAATTGGCATTTCCTCATTCATTTTCTTAATAAGTGGTAAACACAGGGCATACCCTTTTTTAATATTTGTGTTATGTTCTTCTCAAATAAAAAATGACATTACAACAGGGTTGGTCAAAAATTTTTTTAATGCACCTTGTAAGAGGGTGACATTTTCTTTGTAGAAAAGAAAACACCATTATTTAATCTTTATCATTTATCAGCTGATAGATATAAAGGCTAGGAAAAATGTGAGCCAAAGTACTATTGGCAACTGTTTTTGTCATTGTGGTTTTGAGCAAGATTTTTTGATTTTGGATGACAATGTAAATGAAATGACGTTATGAACACTGTGGGAGCAAACAAATGTGGAAGCGCTGTCTTTGGAAGAATATATAAATATGGATGAAAATACTTTAACGTCGCCGCTTCTTTCTGATAGTGAAATTGTGGAAATTGTAAAGCCTCTATGTAATGATAAGTGATTGAGTGATGAAGAAGATGAGATGGAAATAGAGGATCAAATACCTAAAATTGAAAATGTGCATATTTTTTTGCAAAAAATAAAAAATTATGTTCAATCAAAGCCTTATGTAGAAGACCATTTATATGCCTTGGAAAAATGTATATCAATAGAAATTATCAATGCTGCTATACAAAGAAAAATAACAGACTTTTATATGTAAATATGTATACATAAATGTTTATAGTTAATTATAGTTTTTTGAAGTTATTTTTGTTATTTAGTTTTATTTTGTTCTTTAATACTATTTTATTCAATTTTTCACTGAAGTACATATTTTTGGTTTTTAATAAAAAAAAAAAAAAATTTTAATAAATGAAAAAAATTATTTTTATAATTTCTTCTATGACTTCACCCCGTTTATTACGAACTTTGCCTATAACGAACTATTTTTTCTGGTCCCATGGAGTTCGTTATAACCGAGTTTGACTGTATTTTTAAATGCAACAATTTAATAAGTTACCCAGTAAAATTAAAGGAATTTTTAAAATCTTTTCAAACAATTTGGTAGAGTAAATATTTAACAAAACATGACATTTTTGTTAAAATTATTTCTGATTAGTTCGGAAGGCGAAATATACATACCACACTTTAGGCCACTTTTGCATGAGCAATTTAGTTTGAAATAGTGTGAATAAATTGACTTCTAAAGAGTGATTTTTTAGCTATTATCTTTTTGGCAACACTGGTTTAAACAGCTCACGCATGTTTCGTGTTTTGTTTCACTGTCAAACATCTTCAGTTTGGTCTATAATTTAACCATGAAGCCGTCTTACAAACTAACAACGCTTGCAAATCATTGAATTTGGCATCATTGGACCGTACTTCTTCAAAGATGCTGCGAATCGTAACGTAACTGTGAATGGTGAGCGCTACCGTGAGATGATATCCAACTTTTTTTGCCCAAAATGCAAGAGCTTGACATGCATGACATGTGGTTTCAACAAGACGGTGCCACATGCCACACAGCACGCGTAACAATGGACTTATTGAGAGGCGAGTTCGGTGAACATTTTATTTTACGCTCGGGACCGGTCAATTGGCCGCCTAGATCGTGCGATTTAACGCCTTTAGACTATTTTTTGTGGGGCTATGTTAAAGCTCATGTCTATACAGACAAGCCCGCTTCAATTGACGCATTGGAAGACAACATTGAAGCATTTATTCGTGAGATACCGGCCGAAATGTTGGAAAGAGTATGTCAAAATTGGACTAAGCGGATGGACCATTTGAGACGCAGTCGCGGTCAACATTTGCATGAAATAATCTTCAAACATTAAATTATATGAACCGTACTATCGATTCAAATAAGGATTTCATGCATTTTTCTGAATTTTATGTGTTTTTTTTTTTTGAAAAATTTTCCTATAAAAAATCACCCCTTATTAAAATAAAATACGTTCCCTTGTTACGTATAGTTTAGTTTTAGATAAATCACTAGCATCGGTTTAACAATTTTATTGACAGGAGTAGCATCAATAGATTAACTTGACATCTTTGAAGACTTTTCAAATTTTTATAAAAGAAAAAAAATCGTTTTTTTTTTTCTTGTTTTCAGAGAGTTTATGAAAATTCATCTTTTTTAACCGACTCCTTCTCTATTTCCATATTATTTATGTCAAGTGGCATGGACCAGAATGAAAAAAAAATCAAGAAATGGTTTAACCAGACTAGAGACCATTGTGGATAGATTGGGAGCGGGCGACAGGACAGGAAATGTAATTTTATGTTTCAACTCAAATAAAACAACAAATAAAGTGATTAAATTTGCATGAATTCCACCGACTTCCACCAGCCAACCAGCCGATCAAACAACCAACTACTGACCACCCGTCCATGTCCATACTTCTATTTCCGACATGTTGCTTGCGCGCTTAACAGAAAAATGAATAGACGAGAGACAGAGAAAAACACACAAAAAAATAATTTAAATTGTCCACATCACTGCTGTTATCACTAACAGATGGAGGGGAGACAGGGCACAGTGGCTATATGGTGATATGTGATGCCATCCAGCCATGTACGTAAATTGTAGAAAAAAAAGCAAAAAAACAAAATTGAGAAGAGATTCGTAAAATGGCTACAAAATGCCCAAGAGGGATTAACTGTAAATCGTTTGTCCCTTTTTTTTTACTTCTTGATGATGCAGTTGTTATTGCTGCTGTACGTTCATTTGTTTCTTGTTGTTGAGTGTAGCAATAATTTTCACCGAGTGACACTTTGTTGCCATTGCTGGTGTTTGTTGTTTTAGAGCACAGTTTTTTTTTTTTTCTTCTCCTTCTCTGTAGGATTTTATTCAAACTTCTTGTATTTTTTTTTTTTCAACATTTTCTGCCGTTATATTTTAGGAATGTTTAAATTTTAAATCAAAATTTATAGGAATTACACCATTTTCAAATGAAACGTAAAGAGATCGCTCATTGTGTTTGCAAATGTTGAGGGAGACAGAGACGCGGACATTGAAGTATTATAGCCCCAGCTCCGTGTAAAGCATTTGGCGTATACAAATGTTGTACGAAGATGTTGCTCATGAGGATAATTTGTATGAAAACAATGATCAAGGAATTCCAGCTGCCACAACAAGTATAGGAGTAGAAACAGACGCAGAAAGCAGACTCAACAACAAAGCGAAAGTGACATTCAAATAACTGCAATCAAATCAGTGTGGAGAAGTTCAGATTGATGATGGCAATAACGGATTCTATTTTGCTTTACGGCAGTGAGGTCTGGGCAGAAGCATTGAGGGTCGACTGTAGAAGGAAAATTTTATCATCGGTACAACGAACCGCTGCACTTAGAGTGGCATCTGCGTATAGGACTGTATCTAAGTCAGCAATACTGGTAATTAGTGGTGTAATACCTATAGGTCTACAGGCAAGCGAGCGGAAGAGAGTGTGGGAGGCTAAAAACGTGCACGGAGAGACAGTAAATGTCGACGACGCCAGAAAGCGAACCATACAACAATGGCAAGAGGAATGGAACACTGAGACGAGTGGTAGATGGACGGCAAAACTTCTCCCAGATATTACCCGCTGGATGGAGAGGAAATTTGGTGAGGTTAACTATTATCTGACACAACTGTTATCTGGACACGGTTATTTTTGTAAGTACCTATCTAAAATGGGGAAGATGAGATTGATGATGCGGAACACACTTTCTTTCACTGTGAGAGATGGAGATTGGAAAGAAGGGATCTTGAGGCTAAAGTCGGCGCCTTTACTGTCGGGAACTTCTGCAATATGATTCTGACCAGCGAGGAAAATTGGAACAGCATAGCCAGCTACGCTGAAGTCTTACTGAAATCGAAGAAAATTGACTTGGATGAGAGAAGTAGAGTGGATGTGTAAGCATCTTCTCGGATTTTGTTGCGCAATCCGGACGCAGATATAAATGTAAAGGGTCCAAATGGCCAGACGGACTCCACCTTGAAGTAATACGAAGGTAGTTCCGGAATGGGCAAAAGGAGTTCAAAAAAGGGGGAGATTTAGTGGGTGAGGGCCCCACACACGGGGGATAGTGACGACTACCCCTATGGTGCGGGCGGTTAGGTACATTTACTCCTCCTCAGCGTAAAAAAGTCCAGCAACAAAAACGTCTCCGAAACACAACCAAAGAGGAGACCATATCCCATATCATCAGGAGCCAACTCCCGATAATGTCTCAAGCAAGGAAATAACAGTGTGCTCCGTATTAGAAGCGTGTTGTTCTAGCATCGAAGCAGCATACCTGAAGTTATGATTGGTCAGCCAGCTTTAATTGTTTTTTGAGTTGGCTCTGAGCAAGGATGACACACAAAATCGTTAAGCATTCCAAATTTTTTTGAGCGAATTAACTGGCTAGACGGTACAAAACCATAAAACTCTCCCATGAATATTCAAAGTTCGGAATCCCTTTGCGAACCTGCAAAATTACAAATTGACAATGCGGTCATAGACTCCATCAACAATAGGTGGGCGACTTTAAACGCGGGTAGAACAGCGCAGAAAAATCTCAGTCCAAGTTTGGATGGATGGCGTAAGACAACTCTGCTTAGATTCCAAAGAAGTAAGTTCAGTATGGTTGTCAGGGTTATTACAGGGCATTGCATTATGAGTATGCATGCGCAGTGCATTGTTAAAGCTGCAGAGATGAGAAGGAGAATGAGACTATACCACGACAACTTTCTGCCACATTTCGTGGTTTTTCACGGACGGTACGACGGTACATCCAATCTAATTACACGTTTGCTCTTAAATCTCTTTATGTCTTGGAATTCGAAAGAGTCTTGTCTTACGGAACAAATTCTCATTGCCTTTGCTTTATTGACAATGAATTTCAACCCAGATTTTGTAGATATTTCTGGCAACTTTGGCTTTAGATATGCCAGGCTATGTCTAAAGCTGTCCATTGCTGTTATGTGTACTGCATATTAAAATTTTCAATATAATCATGCCACGAGCAATAGGTAGTACACTCAAAAAAAGAATCAAGCCATCCGGGCTTGAATCAATCCATATCAGTCACAATAGTACGGTAAGTACGGTTTGGCTTGAATCAAAAACAAAAGAGTTGAATCAAACCCGAATCAGCCAAGTACAAAAGTGTTGATTTTAGCGCGATTTAAGCCTTTTTGGGATCAAAGTGATCTCATCATGTATTTGGTTTAAGCATATTTTTTCTTGATTTAAGATCGAATTCGTACTTGATTCAAGAGAATCAGAAGTTGAAGTAATTCTTAAGCGCACTTGTTTCAAGAATTATAAAGTTGATTTAAGCTAGATTTCGTACTTGAATTAACTTATAAATGGGATCGAATTGAGGCAAATCGTACTTTATTCGAGCACAATGAACTTGATTAAGCCCTAAATTGTACTTGATTTAAACCCAAATTTATCCAAAAACGAGCTTGTTTCAAGAATTTTGAACTTGATTTAAGCTCGAACTCGTACTTGATTTAATCCTAAAATCGATTGATTTGAAAAAAATGCAAGTCATCTAACAAAAAAAAAATGCAAGTCATCGACCGGAATAATTACGGTTTAGTTTTTCACATCAATCCCGTTTTTTGCTTGTTTTAAGCAAACAATAGCCAAAACGGGCTTAATTTTTCAAGCACGTTTTTTGGCTAAAATTGAGAATAGAAAAGTTGATTTTAGCACGCCGTTTTTCTTTCTGTGTAGGCGATCAAAATCCTCCAAAAATTAGGCTTTAAAGCAATTAATTGCCAAGCCTTAGAGGATGCTTGAAATGGTAATTTTTTTATTCAAAAATTCAAGGGAAATGGTGTACAAATACAAATTGCAGTCACTTTTTTTGTCCACTTTCTTTCATTATTTATTTTACCAAAATGGCTAAAGGCTTATAAACGACGGGCTTAGTAATGTACCATCCGTCCAAAAAAAAAAAAAAGGCAAAATAATGAAAAAAAATGGACACAATCCTGGACACTAGTAGCGCAGCATTCCATAGTTGATAGTCCATAATGTATGAACGTATGCAGCATGAACGTATGAATTGTAACCAGAAAAATGCTTGTAAATATAACTTTATATTGTAGATGCCTGGTGGACTCATATGATGACCATCATGTTTTATACTGGTTTTGGTCTCTTTTGGCCATTTTGTACATCTTCATCATGATGATGTACATGATATGTGTGGGCCACAAGTGAGCGAAGCAGAAATTTTTGGCTTAAAGACTTGTTATGTTGATGTGATTTTTAATGATTTCGTAATTGTTTTAGACGACACAACAACGTTTTAACAGCAGCCAACAACAGCCAACGACAACGACAGCAAAAAGTCGAAAGAGTTTATTTTTTAATCTTTTCATATGAAAAACAAGCAGAAAAAACAGAAATGTGGGTGGGTGTGGGGAGATAAATTTACTTTTAAAATAAATGTGGATTTTATTTAAATTTTGTTAAGCGTTGTACTGAATTTATAAATTTTAATTATTTTTCTCTTTCTTTATAAACGAAATGGAAAAAAAAAATGGAAAAAAACAAAATTTTTTTAAATTGTTTTGTTAACCAAGGCATGAAATTTTTTTCATTCTTGCAAATCTTTTATGTGTGCATACCAGAGCAGTAGCATAGGCAAGCATTGCGGAAATTTATTACAAAAAAAAAATGAAAAAAAAAAAAAAAAAGAGTAGAAAACCTCAGTAATAGGAAATAAAAAGGATATCAAATGTTATCAAAACATATTCATTAGCAACATACACACACATGCATATCTCTCTTTCTCTCCCTCTCCCTTTGTCTCTCTCACTCTCTTTCTTTGCCTTTTAGTTTGAATCATTGAATACATTTCCGCCTTATTTTCCGCCTTACTTTCCGCCTTCACGGCCACTTTACAGTTCGAGTTCGACTAACGAGACTTTCAAAATTACAGACAGTTTTCTTATGCTAGTGGCAATGGCAGTGGTACAGTATTGGCCAAAACTAAAGCACCCCCTCAGTACATTTAGGATTGAACCGTTGTCCGTTTGGCCTGCCTCTGGTTGCCTTATGCCATCTGAATCCTTTAATTTAAACTTAGATTCGTCAGAAAACAGCACATTCATCAATTTTTGGACACTCCAGTTAAGATGGGTCTTGGCGATATCAAAGGTTTTTTGCTGGTCGTCGACTGAATAATCCGGCCTCTACCGCCCTTCTGGGAATCGTTCTTTCGGTTATTTTTAAATATAAGCGGTTTCGTACGTGACTAGAAGATGCTGTAGGATCATTTTGGATTGTCCTTTTAATTAAGGAGTCTTCATGTCGCAAGGTTTCACGTGACCTTCCTCCAGAATGAGTAGGAGATGTGCGACCAGTCTGTAAAAACTTTTAAATTAGCCTAGAAATAATTGATTTGTTGATTGAATATTTTGCACTCAATTGATGCCTTGATAAGCCAGCTCTTCAATCCAATCATTAACTTAAAAATCAACCCACAAAATTGCAAAATCAAAGAAGATTTATTTGAAGACGCAAAAATAGCCTGGGAAGCAATATCTCCTGAAATAATTAATAATTTAATGTCCCCTATGCCTAAAAGATGTGCGTGTGTCATTCAGAATAAAGGATTCGCAACGAAATATTGATTTCAATAGTTTTTTGTGCACCTTAATTGGGGGGTGCTTTAGTTTTGTCCGCTTATATTTGAGACTTAAAATGTTTTTTTGAATTCTAACTTTTTTTTTTAAAATTCTGAATTCCTTAAGTTTGTGTTTTTCAATAATAAGGATATAAATAAATAAAAAATAAATAAAAATAAAATTTTATTAGCTTTGTTTTCTTAAAAAAATTATCATTTAAAAAAAATGTACTGGGGGGTGCTTCAGTTTTGGCCAATACTGTATGTGGCATGTGGCATAGCAGCAAGTGTAAACAAACTATAAATGCTTAATTCAATCATGAGTTGTTGGTTTCCTTACTTTTATTATTCGAAACTCTGCTTTTCATTGTGTTTCCATTCCATTATTATTTCAACACTAAACTTTATACGGGCAGCACTATCTACCATTACTGTTGTTTTTATTATCCTTTAGAAAATTTAACTAAATCAACAATAAACTGAGGAGGAACAAAAAAAAACGCACACAAACACATTAATTTTGTTAGACAACACAACAAGACTATCACTTATCAAATGTTGCAAATAAACAACAGACAACAAAAATAAAAAAAGTAAAAACAATAACTGTAAATAAAAACAAATGTAGGAAAACATAAATCAGAGGTTCACCAACTTTTTTTTTAAACCTAATGGAAGCCCGCTGAAAGCTTAAAATTATAATTGCCTTCTGCACTCATGTAGCTTACAAAGACAACAATTTGAAATAAAATATCCTTGCAACTACCTCTGGCTTCATTTCCTAGTTTAACTATTGCACTGAAAGGATAGAAGCACTGTAGACCAACATTAGATAAATGGTTGTTGTATGGGGCAACGACAGAGTAGAGTCCCGGGATATTCGATTTCAAAATATTGTTACGAAAATGAAAACATCGTTTAACATTAACATGATTAACAATAGCTACACTAACAAATATAACGAACATGTTACAAGTAAAGCAACAACATCGGTATGAAAGGAAATGTGATAGACAAGTAAGCGAGAATGCAACAACAAACAATGTGAACAAAATACTCAAACAACAATATAGTCGCTATAGAGTTCTCTAGAAGGCAGAACGTTCGGGGTTCTGCTTCAAGAACCTTCATCAGACTGTTTGCGTGCACATATAAAAAGGCAAGAAAAAGCAGGCAACGAGAAGTAGTAGTATTTCAGTCAGTCTTGTGTGAAGACGCGTTGCGTGTGAAGAAAACAGTCGTGGTTTGAAGATCTCCGCTATACAGATCTAATGAACAAGTGTTGGTGCTTACGCAAAGGGTGTGAGCAGAGGAGAATGTCGAATAAGCAATTATTGTTGTATACGTTGTATAAGTTGGAAACAGTGGCACACATAAATAGAGCGTAAAATAAAGAGTTCAATTGAAACTAAACACATATTTGTTTTTAGTTTATTTGCATCAACGAACTCATGTTTTAAACGTTTTTAAAAAGGTAAAAACGTAACAATATTAACACAGAAGAGGCAAACCATGGAATGTTTTTGTAGTATCATGTACGATCTACAGACTAATCCACGAGATAAATGGAATTGAGAAACTCATGTATAATCGCATACATTACGTTATACATAGATAATTGGTCATTACAAACCTTCAGTCAGGATTTCGACCTAGCTTCTCACACCACTTATGTTGTGTCCGTTAATTTTTATACATGAGTGGCGGGACCTACAGTTTAAAGTCGACTCTGTCGTTCGGAGGAACTTGACATGGTAATTCCATTTGCTCTCAGAGTTTTTGCCAGAAATCTGCTGAGAGGAAGCCGCCGAAAGAAATATTTTTTTTCATACTTTCATTTTGATGTCTGACCTGAGGTTTGAACCGTGGCCTTACGTCTAATAAGCCGACACACTACCTACTAGACTATGACGACTTATCGCTTGTTTACAGCCTTTTCAAATTATCTAGTATCGCTGCCGCTGCCTCTTCTATGGCTCGACATCATTATTTGCTTTCTTAGGCTCTTCTATGGCAAGTTTTGTCGCTTTTTGGGCTTGTGCGCTTGTGACCGCTCTATTTTGTTCCTTTATTTTTTTTCGCTAACCTCGCCAGAGTATACAGTATCGCTGTGACGCATTGAACAGGTTGTACAATATACGTTTTGCTATTTATCTTTCACCTCCTGAAGACCTCGTTGTTGTATAAATACGATGACATCATAACAGGTGACATTAGAAAAATAAGACCTCTTAGTACAACAAACGCATCATTTATAATTACTCGACTCAACATTTGAGTAGACGTGAATAAATGTCCGCCAAAAAAGGGAAAAAGCCAAAACCAAAGCCAGCCGCCTGTAAGACAGTATAATGGTGACAACTGTAGTCAAAGTAAACCGTGAGTAAGAACGGACAACAATGGGTCAATTCGACTTCCGGGTACTGTACTTGTCTCAGTCGACAAGTACACGTCCTCTAACCTAAGAACAGACCAATTGATTGGAAATAGCCATTCGAATACTGTAATCAATATTTGATTGCCTATTGAAGCCTGCAAAAGTCATGCTAGAATAGCTACACGTATTATATTGCTCGTTGAATACAGCCAATTTTTTGTTACGTCGCTTCAACAATCCTTAACAAAACCGGTATTTCGTGAAACACAAAGGCATGTCCCGAAACTTTCCAATTAAAACAGTAGAATTGTTAGCAACTACTTATTTTATACAGAGGTTTTCACTATTCGTGACCAGTGAACGTGTGCTTTCGGTAGTCATAATAATGCTTTCTGAGGTGCATAAAAAACTATTTTCGAGCAATTAAAATAAGACTTAATACACGAAGAAGTTAAATGTGTAGATTATTCTTTGAGCACAGGATGAGGGGTAATAAATAATTATCCAATTTTGGGCGGGGTGAAGCCACGATTGATGTGCAAAAAAAGGTTTATCTGAACAGAAATGAAGTTCCTTAAATTTTTTTTAATATTCATAAAATCTGATCAAAATTGTTGCTGTTTGCTATATTCGAACCTGGAATGCTTGGGCTGGCAGATAAGCACTACATTTCGTTATATACGTTAGGTTTAAAAAAATTGTTCGACTTTAATATCTTTTTCTCAATTTCAAGAATAATTTGCATCAAAATGCACAAAATGAAGTTGCGTTAAAGCTTCCAGACTTTTAAATGTTTTACAGATATTTCAGTGGCAATAACACAATAATTTTAAAATCCAATATTCTAGATCTATAATAAAAACAAATTTCTACTTACCGATATTCACCAATTTGGTTTCCCTGCCTCGTTACTATAATGGTGCGGTGTTCTTTTTTTTTTTTTGCAAAAAATTTAAATTCTTATGGAAAATCCAATTGGAAAAAGGGGTTTAAATTTTTATTGTCTTCACACTCAATCAGATAAAGGAAATGGTCGGTCGGTGCTGAAAAGAAGAAAAAGAACAACAAAAAATGAAGCAATAAACAACAACAAGGATTTCAAATAAAATAAGAACAAGCAATTGCTTGTTGTAATATTTTTCGTTTCCTTTTAAACAATAAAAATTATGATTTAATTTGAAAATTTCAAAATGGAATTCCTTGAATTCACATGGAAATGGAAAATGCAAAATGGAAATAATGCCAGCATAACAAAATGAAATTTTTTTAAAAATTCTTTAAACACTCGAAAAGGGAGGAGTACATAATGTAAAATACGTACCCAAAACTAACCCAACAATATTACTCAAGAATAGCTAGGCATTTAAGCCATTTGAATATTTCTTAAGAAAAGGAACAACAGGCAGCAAAGCACTCAACCTAATCATGATGGCATGGTGGGGTAAGCAAGTCTATAATTTGAATAAATTTTCTTTATTTTCTTACTGTAACAACACTACAACGATAACAACAGTAACAGCAACAACATCTTAATTAAAGTTTCACAACAAATTAGTTACAGATTAGTGGATCTCCCCACCCTCACATCCTTGCGTTTGTCCATCGCAGTCGTTATTGTGTTGTTGAACAACCACAAGAATAGCTTTGGCTGTGCTACAAAAGGATTCTTTTTTTTTTTCTTCCATTTTCCATAGAAATCGCGTGAATGGTGGTAAGAATCATGCCACACATAACGGTCGTTAATGTGGCATTTGCAACAATTTATGGCTGCCGAATGTCTGTATGCATGTGTGTTAGAGGTGTGTGGGAGTGGAAAAAGGAAAGGGAAGGGAACGAGGTGTATGTGTAAATATCGTTATCGTTTAGCCATAAATGTGTAACCCTTTTTTGAATTTCTTGTTTGCAAATAAACTTTCTTGGCCGTTTGGTACACAAAGCAATAAAGAAATGGAAAATGAAGAAAGAGAACAAGAAGACGAATACGAAGACGAAGAATAAGACATAAGTTGTAGAGACAACAACAAAATGAGCATTCATCCTTAAAGCATTAAATCTCATTTGTTTTGCCAGCCGGAACACAATAACAATGTCATGTGAAAGATATGCGTTCAAGGTAAAGCGGCAATACACTGTGAATTTTTTTTTTTAATATTCAGAAAAATGTTTTCAAAAATTGAAAATTAAAAACTTATTTCATAACATTGTTTTTAAGGAGCAATATTTGCTAATTTCTCCTATATGTTGGCCTAACACTGTACTGTTCCAATCTGGAAAGTCATTTCATACGCGATGCGTGATAAACTCTATGTTCTAGAATCCTGGTTTGTGTCTGTGCTTAGTTTGTTCTGAACAAAACAAATGTTTTTAAAGGTAGACAACTGTGCCGCAAACTGTTTAGATTAAACACCATCACCCTTATTATACCAGATAATAGAGACCAAGATCTCAGGAGGTTAATCGTACGATATATTTGCCATAACAAGATATCTGCAGCCAGGTGCTATACTGATGGTATACATTTCCTAAAGCTAGTCACTTATTAGTCACTTGTTTGGTTTGGATAACCCCTTCTTTATTCCAAAACTAAGTCCAAGAGAAGCAGCTCTTGGTAAGTGATTGATTCCATCAAATACAAAAGCAGCTCTTAGCAATTAGGCCACGACAGTTTCCGCTTAACATTGTTGTCACTTTTTTTCATCTGTTATAGCAATCACAATGGGACACTATTAACGAGCCAGAAGAGAGTACAACCGAACATCTTATCTGGCATTGTCGGGCAATAAAGAACCTGAGATGAAGGATTCAGGCACTCAATATTTATTGATCGAATGTGTTTAGGTTAGGTTAGGTTATAGGACGTGTACTTGTCAACTTGTGATAAGTACAGTACTCGGAGGTTGAATTGGCCCATTGTACCACGTCCGAGCTTCTCACACCACTCGTGTTGTGTGCGTTAATTTTATACATGAGTGGCGGGACCTACACTTTAAAGTCGACTCCGAACGACAGATTTTTAAGAAGCTTTTCATGGCAATTTTTAACAGAAATCTGCTGAGAGGAAGTCTCCACGAAGGGGTCGCCGTGGTCTAGTAGGTAGTGTGCTGGCTTATTAGACGTAAAAGCCAGGGTTCGAGTCCCAGGCCAGACATCAAAAATAAAAAAAAAATACAAAAAGTATTTTTTCGGCGATTTCTTCTCAGTTTCTCAAAAAATCTGTCGTTCGGAGTCGACTTTAAACTGTAGGTCCCGCCACTTATGTATAAAATTAACACACACAACATAAGTGGTGTGAGAAACTGCGGGCTTCTTGGGGACGATTGCCTGTAGACTGTCTAATGGTGAAGGTATAGCACTGGCCATTTTATAGTCACCTAGCAGCAACTCGTTTCCTTGCCGTTCGCATCTGCCCCCTTTCCACCTTTCCTAAAAAACCTGCACAATGCACTGCATGAGTAGGGGCCATCCCCTGAGAGCTGGTTTCATTAAAAAAAAAAAAAAAAAAAAAAAAATGACGACTTCTGTAGAAGTTGCAACGGCAAAGAAAAAGGGGGGACCAGAGAACATCTTCTCTGTGATAATCCCGCGCTTGGGAAGAATACTTGTACAGAAAGAATTTATTAATAAAACCGTGTCTAGGTGATTTGAGGAAAATTCACACTCTCATAAGACATTTGGGATGACAGATATCAACCAGGAGCAACAATTACATAGAGGAATAGATAATATCGGTGTTACAAAGGGAAACTTACAGGACCCAAGTAAACTGTACCCGATGAGGTGGCTGCCAAATTAACCTTACCTAACCTAGTCAGAATCAGATCTAATTAAAACATTTTTTTTTATGTAAGAAATTCGGCTAGAAGTGTCTTACATAGTCTTGTAGTCCGAGGTAGTTTAATAAAGGGTGATTTTTTAGCTATTATCTTTTTGGCAACAGCTCACGCCCGTTTCGTGTTTTGTTTCACTGTCAAACATCTTCAGTAATTTAACCATGAATCGTCTTACAAACGAATAACGCTTGCAAATCATTGAATTTGGCATCACTGGACCGTACTTCTTCAAAGATGCTGCGAATCGTAACGTAACTGTGAATGGTGAGCGCTACCGTGAGATGCTATCCAACTTTTTTTTTGCCCAAAATGCAAGAGCTTGACTTGCATGACATGTGGTTTCAACAAGACGGTGCCACATGCCACACAGCACGCGTAACAATGGACTTATTGAGAGGCGAGTTCGGTGAACATTTTATTTCACATTCGGGACCGGTCAATTGGTCGCCTAGATCGTGCGATTTAACGCCTTTAGACTATTTTTTGTGGAGCTATGTTAAAGCTCATGTCTACACAGACAAGCCCGCTTCAATTGACGTATTGTAAGACAACATTGAAGCATTTATTCGTGAGATACCGGCCGAAATGTTGGAAAGAGTATGCCAAAATTGGACTAAGCGGATGGACCATTTGAGACGCAGTCGCGGTCAACATTTGCATGAAATAATGTTCAAACATTAAATTATATGGACCGTACACTATCGATTCAAATAAAGATTTCATGCATGTTTCTGAATTTTTTATGGGTTTTTTTTTTAAATATTTTCCTATAGCTCTTAAAAAATCACCCCTTATAAGTTTCGGAAGTACTTTATATAATTGCAGGCATGCATACTTTAGTCATTATAGCCCTTGACTTAGGATTATGATCTAGGTTAACTTCATACCATTATATGGCAACTAGGTATACATACATAATTGGTCATTAAAACCCTTCAGTCAGGATTATTGACCTAGTTTCTCACACCACTTATGTTGTGTGTATTAATTTTATACATATGTAGGTGGCGGGACCTACAGTTTAAAGTCGACTTCGAACGACAGATTTTTTTGAGAAACTTTTCATGGCAATTTTATTTACTCTCAGAGTTTTTGCCAGAAATCTGCTGAGAGGAAATCGCCGAAGAAATACTTTTTGTATTTTGTTTTGATGTCTGGCCTTGGGCTCGAACCCTGGCTTTTACGTCTAATAAGCCAACACACTACCTACTAGACTACGGCGACTTCAACTAGATATGCTCGCAGCTTTTGTCAGATGATTGCTGAGAAGACGTACACAGAAAGAAAAACGGCGTGCTAAAATCAACTTTTCTATTCTCAATTTTAGCCAAAAAACGCGCTTGAAAAATTAAGCCCGTTTTGGCTATTGTTTGCTTAAAACAAGCAAAAAACGGGATTGATGTGAAAAACTAAGCCTTATATTACTAAAATCAACACTAAAAAGCTCAAATCTATCTAAAAAAAAGTGTAATTTTGAGTTATTTGTTATTTGAGTTGTGGAATTGTGGGTTTTAAGTTCAAAAGTAAAAATTTTAATAATTCTCATTTAGTTCATGTATTTTATACAATATATATCCAACAAAATGTCGTATTTTTCGCAAGTTGCATTTCTTTGGTAGATGACTTGGATTATTCCGGTCGATGGCTTGCATTTTTTTTTTTTGTGTAGATGACTTGCATTTTTTTTTCAAATCAATCGATTTTAGGATTAAATCAAGTACGTGTTCGAGCTTAAATCAAGTTCAAAATTCTTGAAACAAGCTCGTTTTTGGATAAATTTAGGTTTAAATCAAGTATAATTTAGGGCTTAAATCAAGTTCATTGTGCTCGAATAAAGTGCGATTTGCCTCAATTAGATCCCATTTATGAGTACGAAATCTAGCTTAAATCAACTTTATAATTCTTGAAACAAGTGCGCTTAAGGATTACTTCAACTTCTGATTCTCTTGAATCAAG
The DNA here is from genome assembly GCA_927399465.1 of Sarcophaga caerulescens. Lineage (NCBI taxonomy): Eukaryota > Metazoa > Arthropoda > Insecta > Diptera > Sarcophagidae > Sarcophaga > Sarcophaga caerulescens. The sequence goes on along the minus strand of OV656873.1, from coordinate 24,979,965 downwards.
TACGAATTCGATCTTAAATCAAGAAAAAATATGCTTAAACCAAATACATGATGAGATCACTTTGATCCCAAAAAGGCTTAAATCGCGCTAAAATCAACACTTTTGTACTTGGCTGATTCGGGCTTGATTCAACTCTTTTGTACTTGATTCAAGCCAAACCGTACTTACCGTACTATTGTGACCGATATGGATTGATTCAAGCCCGGATGGCTTGATTCTTTTTTTGAGTGTAGTCAAAAAAAATATTTTTTTTTTGGACTAGGAGCGAGCCGTTGTTCAGGTCTACACAACACCTAGCAGCTTACGAAACTACGACAATATGTCTTTAAAACAGTGTAGGGCAAACACATACTATCATAGTTTTGGTTGTGTTGGTAAAGCAGCGGAGAACAAAATTCAACGTAATTTTTGAGAATCGTACACTGGGAAAATAAAAAAAATGTCTTTTTATAAAAAAAAGAATTACGACATAAACTGCGATAACACACAATACATTGTGCATTACCATCCATATTCTCTATACAAAAAAATCATATTCCCAATTTTCATCAAACATTTTGCTGCGTGTATTTGCAAAAAACAAAAAATCATTCAAAAAAGTTGCGTAGCGAGATCTTGCTTCATCAAGTGCTAAACGTCAACTGAATTGATTTCGTTCTCTGAGATCAACACAAAACAACACACAAAGCAACAAACACACGATCATCATAAGAAACCACACAAGCAAGCTTATAGTGTATGTGTATCAACGCAGCGTCAGCAGAAATTTCTTTGCCTATCACATGTGATACGAAATTTCAAATGTGCCCTTCACTGCTTTAAAACATAACAAATTCTTTCAGTGTCTGTTTTTTATCAATTCTTCACAACTATTGTTGCCTTTCAAACTATAGAAACGGGAAATGTGTTGCCTATTATCTCAAGACGCTACTGTAACATCTCTTTCGAGTAACAATGCAATACAAAATTTGTTTTATTTTGTGTACCAAAACGTTTTCCAAAGACATTGCAAAACTTTTAAACACTTTTAATACCCATATGAGGGTATTAATTTTGAAAAGGAGCACAAACTACTCCCTGGCCTAAAATACGGAAACTTTAACGTCAATTTCTTATCTTAAAACAGAGGCCTTAACGCATGCAATACACTTCCTGCCGTTGCTTAATAAACATTTCTGGGCCCTTATAACTAGAAGCAGCAGCAACACTTTGGCAGTTTCCTTCTTCTTTTTTTTATTTGTTTCCAAAAAACGAAAGAAAGAAAAACTTTAAAATTTTAAGCTTCTTATAGTTTTTCTTACTTTCTTTACATTTTCTGTTGGTTTTGTTGTTGGTTTTGGGGGAAAAAAACAGTGAAAAGTTTACAACTTGATTTAGTGCTCTATGACCTCAGTTTAAATAGAGAAACCCAGCCCCCCCCCCCCCCCCCCCCCATAAACACCATCGCATCCCGTACAAGCATCATTATCCCGTACAATCATCTTCATTTGCCTACCCTCCTCCTTCCCCACCAAGCAGTTCATTTGAAATCATTTGCAAAACATTTACAATAACAATTTTATCTTAGATTTTAAAATAGATGGGCTAAGTAAGGGCTGGGGAGCGCTTTGGGGCTGAAAATGGAATCAAATTGGCCTCTGTTCCTTTCCTTAGTCTTCTTTTGAGGCCATTGATGTTGTGTTGGTCGACCACAATATAAGGAAACCCATACTCTTGATTTGTGGTTTCCCCACAAGAAAATAGTGTGTGAATAAACGTTACAGCACAGGGTTAAAGCAGTAGCAGTAGCAGCAGAAGAATGTGGCAAAGGGAGTAGCAACTAGTTTTTCCAATAAAGAAGGTCTTCGTTGCTGTATGCATGTAAATGGGATTATGATTTTATCACAATATAAACAGACTTTTAAAGATTTTAAAAACACACATACATACTCGTATACAACATAATAGCCAAACATTAAACAGGCTTGCTTTCGACCAGCATAAGGTCGAATGGTCCGGGTATGGCTTTGCCAGCCATTCACTTGGCACATTGGCAGCAGATGTCTTTGCTAAAGTTTTGTCCACAAGACAAATACGATTTTTTTTTTTTGTATTGTCTTCTTGGTCTTTTTCTTAAGATTTATAGATTTTCTATACTCCGCCCCCTCACCCTCTTCTCTCTTACATTAGTTTTGTTGTTTACAATTCATTGGTTTCGGGATTTGTTTCTTTGCCTGCCTTGTGGTCGCCACACAAGTCGTTTAAAAGTTTCGAAATTTTTGTTTGTCCAGCTTAAGAGATGGCATTTTAAAATCTTTTGCATGTTCCCTGTCCTTCTCAGACTCAATTCTCAATTTGAATTTGGGTTTTTGCGGCTTCAGATGCTTCTGCCACTCCATTCCATTCCATTCAATCGCATTCCATAGTTTTTAAGCTGGTAAAAGTTTAATTAAGACTCCTGTCCGTAGATGGACAGAAGAAGGAGTTGCAAGCATAAGAGAGCAAAATGTTTGATTAACATCTGCTGTTTGTGTTGTTTTTGTTTAGGATTTTAATGAACTTTGAACTTTTCTTAGCCACAAAAAAGTCTGTTTTTAGGATTTGAAGATTTAAAAGCACATTTAAATTACTTTTTCCCTCTACCTCTTCACATATGGTAAGAGATAATCGGAAAAATTAAAACAAAATTTTATATGGCAAGTCCAAATTCAGAACCAAGGTACTATCCAAGTTCCAATGATCCATACCAAAGATCAGCAACGAGTATTCAAAACGATGAGTAGATTCAAGTCATACTTATAATTTCAGCTACTTATACGTATTCATACTTATTTTAATATCATACTCATACTACTCATATTCAAAGTTAGAAATACTCATCGTACTCATACTTAACAATACGCACGATGTTGTTGATTTCGACTCTCCATGATTCAACATATAGTACACGAAGCACAAAATAAGTATGATTCGAGTACGAACACCACAATACTCGCTAGAAGGTTGTGTGTGTTGTGTGCTTTGCTTGCTGTCTTTGTCTTTTCTTTTCTCTTCTTTTGTAAATGCAACAATAACTACTACTGTAAATTTTGATGAATGATTCGAGTGACTCGAATCATTCGTAAGTATTATAAGTATTTTTCTAAATTTATGAATCTGAATGAGTAGGCGTATGAATCAAACAATGAATCGAATGTTGTGAGTTTGATGTCAACGTTGTACTCATACTCATTGCAACCTATACTTATAAATCAATGTTGTAGCGAGTACGAATGAATCCGAGTAGTTGAATTTTAATACTCTTGACTCACTCATACTCAAAATTTCATAAGTACCTATGAGTAGCGAAAATACGATTCATTGCTGATCTCTGATCCATACAATGGGCGTATTTAACCAGCTTGAATATTTCAATCCTTTAGTTTGAAATAAAGAACTTGATAAGGAAAAAGGCATGTTAGAATCATTGATTGTTCCGTCAAAATCAGCTCTAACATGCAATATGATATCCTCTCACTTTACCTATGCAAGACCAGTATACTTACTTACTTTATTGGTCATTACAACCCTTTAGTCAGGATTACAACCAAGCTTCTGACGCCACCCATGTTGTGTGTGTTAATTTTTTTCCATGAATGGTGCGATCAAACAGATTTTTTGGGTAACTTTTCATGACAATTTTATTTCAATTTATTTATTTATTTATTTATTTATTTATATTTGCCAACGGACAGCTGAGAGTGGAAGTCGCCGGAAGAAATTTTATTTTCATATTTCGTTTTTGTTCGGTGAGCTCTCGTATAATAAGTCAACACACTACCTATTCAAATTCACGACGTATGCGATTATAATTTTCCTGAAATGGTTGTCTGACCGACTGCCAATGTCGCTGTAACTTCATTTGTTGCAGCATTTTGCGTTTTCTCTCGATCAAGCGCAAAATTCGCATGGCGAGCAGTTGGTCTGCAGCCAAAACCTGCCACCAAAGCACGACGTTCTTCGGTGAATTCGTTGACCTGGTTGTGTAGCTACACTTGACTATCTGCGAGTTTAAAGCCAACTTGCATGGCTGGAAGCATGTAAAAATCTGTGTGAGATAATAATAATTCTCCATGCAATCTGGTAATTCACATTTTAATACAGAGTTTAGTAGTAAGAGCATACGACAACACACCTTTGCTGCCATTCGCTAAACAGACTGTGGGCGTTTCTCTGTGCTTTTTCTTGGATATCAAACATATTACCTCAGCGGGCAGTTTTCCAGTATTCACAGAGGACTGTTAACTTAGAGTGTCTATTAATTTCTTACTTAATGTGGCCATTACAACTCTGTAGTAAAGATTTCAACCAAACTCGTCTATTATATCCAAGAGTGGCGGGAGCTACAGTTTAACTTCCACTCCGAACGACAGATTTTTTTTTTAAGAAACTTTTCATGGTAATTTTTATTTTACTCTCAGAGTCTTTTTGCCAGAAGACTGCTGAGTGGAAGTCTCCGAATTTTTTTTTACATATTTTGAGCTGAGGTTTGAACCATGAGCCCTCGTCTAATAACTCAACACACTATACGTACTAGAATCTGTTAACATGTCAATAATCAAAGCTTTCCAGCTAAGTATGAGCCTCAGTCTCACTCTTTATTTCTAAGGTTGCCAGACTTTTTTTAAGTTTTAAGAATTATTTGCCTTGCCTTCGAACTAATGACGTTTGGAGGTGCCACTGTATTTTTACTCTGCTTACATACCAGAGATCAGCAATGAATCGTATTTTCGCTACTCATAGGTACTTATGAAATTATGAGTATGAGTGAGTCAAGAGTATTAAAATTCAACTACTCTGATTCATTCGTACTCGCTACAACATTGATTTATAAGTATTGGTAGCAATGAGTATGAGTACAACGTTGACAACAAACTCACAACATTCGATTCGTTGTTTGATTCATACGCCTACTCATTCGATTCATAAATTTAAAAAAATACTTATAATACTTACGAATGATTCGAGTCACTCGAATCATTCATCAAAATTTACAGTAGTAGTTATTGTTGCATTTACAAAAGAAAAGAAAAAACAAAGACAGCAAGCAAAGCACACACACAACCTTCTAGCGAGTATTATGGTGTTCGTACTCGAATCATACTTATTTTGTGCTTCGTGTATATGTTGAATCATGGAGAGTCGAAATCAACAACATCGTACGATGAGTATTTCTAACTTTGAATATGAGTAGTATGAGTATGATATTAAAATAAGTATGAATGCCTATAAGTAGCTGAAATTATAAGTATGACTCGAATCTACTCATCGTTTTGAATACTCGTTGCTGATCTCTGTTACATACTACATAATTAGTCGTTATAACCCTTCAGTCAGGATTACGACTTAGTATCTCACACCACTTATGCTGTGTGTGTTAATTTTATGCATGAATGGCGGGACCTACAGTTTAAAGTCGACTCCGAACGACAGTTTTCATTGCAATTTTATTTACTCTTAGAGTTTTTGTCCGAAATTTGCTGAGAGGAAGTCGCCGAAGAAATTTTTTTTCGTATTTCGTTTTTTGGAAATGTCTGACCTGGGGTTAGAACCGTGGCCTTTACTTTTAATAAGCCAACACATTACTTACTAGACTGCGTCGACTTCAATTTATTTTACTCTCAGATTTATATTGCCAGAAGACTGCTGAGAGTAAGTCGTCGAAATAATTTTTTATACTTCTAGCTGAGCTTAGAACCATGACCACGTACTAGAACCTGTCAACTTGTTAATAATCAAAGCTTTACAGCATGAGATTAGCCCACTGTAGACAATCGTATAGACAGTCTTCTTTCTGGTATTGTCAAACTTTCATTATTGGTGGAATAACTCCTCATAAATCAATGAATTTCAGAAAGGATTAGTTGGAGAGGTTGTGAAGTTGAGAGTTGTGAGCATAGCTGCCAGATTTAACGATTTATCGTCATTTTGACGATTCTGTGCTCCAAAAATACCATTATGACGATTTATGACCTTATTTTGACGATTTTTAGAAATTAAAAATTTACGTAATTTTCTTTACTTTTAAACATTAAAGCCACTTTAAGCTTTGTATTTGCTTTGAAATTTTTATTTTTGCAAATTTAGTTTAGTAATAACAAGAAGTAAAGTATTATATTTTTAAATTATTTACGAACAAAAAAAATACTAAATAACATAAATAAAAGCGCCAATAAGTAAAGAAATTTAAAAAAAAAAAAAATGGTCAGATATTTAAAGAAAAATGGTAAGTTCTGCAAATATCTTCAAATACCCTAACATTACCCAGCATACATACTCGTATAATATGCAATACTAAGAATTTTGAAATAAGATTGACACTCGTAGTTGAGCATAATTTACCATTTGCCTTTGCAGACCATTTGGAAAGTTTCGAATATAGATTCTAATCTCACTCTAGGAAAACCAAAGGCAAGTGCTATTACCTTTTTTTTTCGACCAACAGCGAATAGCCGCTACTCATGCAGTGCATTGTGTTGAAACTAGGAAAATATGTTATGGGAAGGAGGAAAGAGGGAGGAGTGTTTGTGGACACTAGATTTGAAACCTTTTACGACAGGAGTGATAGGAAAGACTTCTGCAAGAAGGGAGAACGAAAGAAGAATGAATTTTGTCTGTAACGCATTGTGCAATCCACTAGCCAATCGACCACAAACGGAGATGCTCGCCGAGAAACACGAGTGTTATATGATTCTCGGGAATAAGTCCTTTATTTCGCTCGAGCAAAATCCGTTGTAGTGCCAATATAACAGTGAAACACAAGCCACATTACAACGCTCTAATAAATCAATGAAGTTGGATAACCTGCCTTCTCCAGTACGCGATCGAGAAGTCTCAAAATAGACGTTGAGGTACCGGCCCACACATGAGAGTTGTATTCTATTCTTGATCGGATATAAGTGGTGTAAATAGGAAGAAGATCAAATGAAGTGAAATATTTCTTGCACCGTCTTAAGAAGCCAAGGCACTAAAAAATGTGTCGGTTCCAGTGAACATCACACAGAACTTTTTTAAAAACCTTTTAATTTATTTACTTATTTTTTCTGACGATTTTTTGACGATTTCAATGAACGTCTTTGACGATTTTGACGCGGTTTTTTTTTCTAATATACGACGATTTGGTGCTTTATCTATCTGGCAGCTATGGTTGTGAGGCCTCATAATTTTTTGAAATTTGAAGAATGATTTGCCTTATGCAGTAGTCAAACCTATTATGCTTGGAGTTGCCACACTATTTTTAATTCCAGGTAAGCGTTGATTATTAGTCTTGCTTTTCGTAAATTTTCAAAAATTTCAAACAGAAGCATCAAAACAACTTTATTTGTGAGCGTTAATTTAAAAGATTGAGGACCATTATTACAACTTGCCGTTAAACTTGGGTTTAGTTAAAGGTACCTTTCGCTAGAGGGAACTGTAAAGCATTGTTTACCATTTCATGGCACAATTGTGCTGAGAGAACTCACACGCATTCTTGTGTTTTTTGATTTAGTTGTCGATCAGACTGCGACAAGAACACATATGCGGCGGATGCTTTACCATTTTTTTCAGAATGACACTCAAAAAATATTGTGTGTATTGTGTATTTCAATTTTTTTTTTATTTTGTCGCATAGTATAATTTTTTTTAAATGCTTTGGAATGCTTGTTTTTTCTCTATAAAAAATGTTTTTTTTTTTTTATTTTTATTTATCTAAAAACATGGTCTAATTTTTAAGCCAAAGATGGATACCTTTACGATCTTTACGATCGAAAATGGATTTTTTTATTTTATTTTTATTTATCTAAAATTATTAAGCCAAAGATAGATAGCTTTACATATGTATGTTGATAAAATGAAAATCAAAATAACGTATATTACTAACACTTTTCTATGGCTGTAAATAAATAAATTCTCTCAACATATTTTCTCTCTCTTACTCACTAATACATAACCAAAAAATTTTTGGTAAACCCTGCTGTAAAGTTACCTTTAACTGATTTTCGTTATTACAACTTACAGATAAAATAAAATTAAAATATGGCAGTGCCGGAGCAAAGTCGATAAAACTGTTCAATTAAACAAGTTTTTTTTTAACGCAGTGGCAACAGCGGCCTTCGTTTTTTTTTTTTTTTTGTTGTATATGCTCATTTTGTTTAAATTTGAAGTTGCCATATCGAAAATAGTATATGATACGGCAAGTTCAAACATAAAGTGACCTTTAAATGTTAAAGGTAGGATGATCTTCCCTTTAGCTTAACGATCACTTCTATCTTACTGTCTACTTATAATAATGAAAAACAATTTATCTGCCCGTTAAAATCCTCCCTTTAGTTAACGGCAAGTTGTAATAATGGCCCTGAGTCTTTAATTGTGATTTTAATTTATTTTATTGCAGTTCCTTCAAATAAACAAAAAAAAAAAAAAGAAGAAAAATATCGTTACGGTTACGCTTTTTGTATCACCGATAAGCAGGAGAAGTACCTGAGAATGCAATAACTTAACATATGCACACACGCATAGTGTTTTAAATACCATATATGTACATACATGTGTGTAAATATGTGTGTGGTACATTATTTATTAGAAAACTTATCTCATAACATTAATTGTGGTCTCGAGCATTTCATTTCATTTCGTTTCATTTGGTTAAAATGGCACAAAAAAAAAGAAATTCTAAAACAAATAGAAGGCAAGCAGCAGAATTTGCTGAATTCTAAAAGGACATACGCATACATACACGTCTACAACAATAGTAAAAGGTTGGTTAGTTGTGTTGGATACTCCATGTTGTGGCAAGTGGACAGTGATTTATGCAACAACTCCAGATGACCATAAATATTCCTACTGAACAACAACAACAAGAAATCGAGAACTTTATTCATTCACTCACTAACGCTCTGTTACCTGAACTAAAGTCCTTTAGTTTAGTTGGTTTAGTTGCTATTTTATTTAAAACATGGTTTTAAGGAACTATATTCATTTCATAGTACATGCATACGTATGTGTGGTGGTGGTCTTAAATAGAATGTTAACGCCAACATTTTTTCAGCTTTATAAGTCCCCAGTGGCCAACTAAAATTAGAGACTCTAGCTGTAAGGAAAATAGAGAGAAAGAGGGAGAGCGGGAGTGAGCAGGGTTCAAGTTAAATAAATATTTAACCCGAGAAACAACTCAATTAATTTGAAAGGCTTCTTCTTCCTTGCATAACTCTACAGTTTTTTGCAAAAACTGCCTTTTTTTCTCTTTTCCCAATGCCTTGAATTTATTGGCACGTAATTGTAACAACACCTAAGACATTCTGCTTAAAGGATACGTTTTGGATTAGGAGGGGAAGAAGAGTGGAGGATTTAAAGCCAAAACAAAACAAACTATTCGAAAAACGCTAATAAAAACTGTTTACTTTACTCTTTCTTCAAATTTGTTTTTCTTTTCTTTTTTAATTTCTATCGTCATCCAAGTTTTTCTTCTCTTCTATTTTCAGTTCATTCATCTGCTGGTTTATTTTCCTCCTGTTTCCAGCATACAGCGGGTGAGGCCAGTGCGAGAATGTTTATTTTTATGGTTAAATCCCATGTAATCATCAGGACATTATTATTATGAAATTTCTTCATTATCCTGTGATGTTATTTGCTGTCTCCATTCCCCTTTCCCTTGCCTTTCTGATGGTATTTAGTCATGCCGTGAAGAAAACTTTGCGAACGAAAACAAAAAAGGCGAAAAATAAAAATGAAAACCCAACAATAAACTTGTGTCATACAATAGGCGATGCTAGGGAGGACTATATGTGTGGCACAGTGGTACATACATACCAGAGATCAGCAATGAATCGTATTTTCGCTACTCATAGCTACTTATGAAATTTTGAGTATGAGTGAGTCAAGAGTATTGAAATTTAACTACTCTGATTCATTCGTACTCGCTACAACATTGATTTATAAGTATAGGTTGCAATGAGTATGAGTACAACGTTGACATCAAACTCACAAAACATTCGATTCATTGTTTGATTCATACGCCTACTCATTCAGATTCATAAATTTAGAAAAATACTTATAATACTTACGAATGATTCGAGTCACTCGAATCATTCATCAAAATTTACAGTAGTAGTTATTGTTGCATTTACAAAAGAAGAGAAAAGAAAAGACAAAGACAGCAAGCAAAGCACATACACAACCTTCTAGCGAGTATTATGGTGTTCGTACTCGAATCATACTTATTTTGTGCTTCGTGTATATGTTGAATCATGGAGAGTCGAAATCAACAACATCGTGCGTATTGTTAAGTATGAGTACGATGAGTATTTCTAACTTTGAATATGAGTAGTCTGAGTATGATATTAAAATAAGTATGAATGCGTATAAGTATCTGAAATTATAAGTATGACTCGAATCTACTCATCGTTTTGAATACTCGTTGCTGATCTCTGATACATACATACATAATTGGTCATTACAACCCTTCAGTCAGGATTACGACCTAGCTTCTCACACCACTTATGTTGTGTGCGTTAATTTTATACATGAGTGGCGGGACCTACAGTTTAAAGTCGAATCGGCAATTTTATTTACTTTCAGAGTTTTTGCCAGAAATCTGCTGAGAGGAAGTCGCCGAAGAAATATTTTTTTTTTAAATTTTCGTTTTGATGTCTGACTTGGGGTTTGAACCCGAGCCTTACGTCTAATAAGCCAACACACTACCTACTAGGACTACGTCACAGTGGTACAGAAAAAGGAAAATTAAAGACGAAACTAAAGTCAACCAAAAGTAGTTTAAGAAAACAGACCTCACAAGCATAGCTGCCAGATAAATGAAGCATCAAATCGTCAAATATTTTAGAAAAAATCGTCAAAATCGTAAAAGGCGTTCATTGAAATCGTAAAAAAATCGTCAGAAAAAATAAATAAATAAATTGAAAGGTTTTTAAAAACAAAAACATATAAAGTCAATGTTAAGCAGCAATAATATTGCATCATCTATAGCCATGTGTGGTGTAAATATTAGGGAGTCAGAAGATCTTGACGTGAAAATACAGTGTGACGCTCGCTAGAACTGACACATTTTTAAGTGCCTTGGTTTCTTAAGACGCTGCAATAAATACTTCACTTCATCTGATCTACTTACCATTTACACCATTTATAACCGACCGAGAATGGAATACAACTCTCATGTATGGGTTGGCCCTGAACGTCAATTACAGGGGTGGTCATAGTTTACAGGGGAGGTCATAGTAGCTCTTTAATCACGATAGTGTGTCCAACTCCACTGATTCATTGGAGCATCGTTGCAATGTGGCTTTTGTTTCACTGTTCTATCACTACTACAACGGATATTGCTCGAGCGAAATAAGGGGACTAGTTTATGAAAATCATGTATTCCTACGTAACACTCGTCTTTCTCGGCCAGCACATCCGTATGTGGTCAATCGCACACTGCATTGCAGACAAAGTTCGTTTGTTAGACGGACTATTCGTATGTGGAACTCCCTTCCTGCAGAGATCTTTGCTTTTACTTATGGTATAAAAATATTCAAACCTAGTGCCCATAATCACTGCTCCCTCTTTCCTCCTTCCTATAATATATTTTTAAATTATAAATTTTTAATTGCTAGAAATCGTCAAAATAAGGGCATAAATCGTCATGTCGTCAATATGATATTTTTGGAGCACAAAATCGTCAAAATGACGATAAACCGTTAAATCTGGCAGCTATGCTCACAAGGAATAAAATAAAATGTTTATACTTGGGGGCCGCCTAGGAACTCATAAGTGCATGACTTTCTGAAAAACAACCACTTGACCACTTGACTTCCAAAAAAATTTGAAAATCTGTTTTATTTAGTTTATGCTTACCAACTATTGTCAGCAGACAGACTACCGCATGGGGAAAGGATAAAGGTCAGAAAAAATGGAATTTTTTGCATTACTTTCAGCGGAAGCATTCAATCACTCATTTACTTAATCCAAGGCCCGTAAGTACACCCCCAATCTCAAACGCAAAGTGTACCAAGGCAAGCCTATAAAATCATTGTCCAATTTCGTCCCAAACTTCCGCAGGTAGTTGTGAACTTCCAGTTCTCAATATTGCTGGAGGAGAATGATGCCGTAATCTTGTAGGTATTGTGTTGGCTTATTAGACGGCGAGACTGTGGCTCAAGCCTTAGCTTACTCATCTCGATCAACACGAAATAATGAAAAAAAATATTTTTCGGCGACTTCTCCTCAACAGTCTTATGGCAAAAACTCTGAGAGTAACAGAAAATTCCCGTGAAAAGTTTTACAAAAATCTGTCGTTCGGCGTCAACATTAACCCATTTACGGTCTCTGTGCCAATTTGGGAACACTTAATTATTAAGGCTGTATAAAAAAACTATTTATTCTAGTTTATTTATTTTTGCATTATTGAATAGTGGAAAGTGCTCTGAATAAATATTAAATGAAGCAATTTAACTACATTTATTGTTATTGTTGTAATAATCTATTAAACTTTATTAACAATACACATGTAGAGGTAGGTTAATGGTAACCAAAGTTATATTTTCTACCTAAAGCTTATAGTCGTTATTTGCATTATAATATAAAATTCAATAAACAGTGAATCATTGAAAAGCATTTTTAGTTTCATACTACAAATGTATAAGATCTTAGAAAACATATAATACTCGTAATGCTGTTCCAATTTGGGTACAATGGCCACAAGTATACAGTATTTGCATAACAGTAACATAACAGTATTTGCAAAATGGCGACCAATTACGATTCTTATGAACCAGTAGGAAAAGTTAAAAGATGGTCTTCTGAAAAAAAAAAACACAAAAAGTTGATATGCAAATACCTCACTTGTTCCAAACTTACAAAAAAAAAAGCATGGGCGTAGTTGATGAAATGGACCAATCTATATCTTTACATGGCTATATCAAATGCGTTGCGACTACATGAATTTTGTGAAGAAAATGCTATGCATCAATTACAATTTCATCGATCCATAGCTAGGTTTTATCTAAAACAGTCGTCCAAAAGACATTCTGCTCGGCCTTCGTCACCAAATATTGAGGGCCTACATTTAGACGGCGCAGATCATGTTCCAGAAAAGCTTCCTAAGCGTGTGCGTTGTGTCATCTGCCACAATAGAAGCCGCTGGAGTTGCAAAAAATGCAAAAAAAAAAACGCTCTCCGTTAAAAAAAATTGTTTTGCAAAATATCACTCATAAGTGGCCATTGTACCAATTTGGGTACACCCCTCTAATGTCCTGAATTTTTTATTTTTTTTTTTTACTTTTTTTTACGTTTCTGTTTCTTTGCATTGTTAAAAATAAATATACATACATTGAAATTTTAAAAATTTTACTTGTAGTTTTTGTTTGGCTATAAATGGGTTAATATGTGGTTTCCACAGCCACTCATGGATAAAATTATGAAACATATTATGGATGATGCGAGAAGCTAGGTTGTTTGCGTGTTGAACTAAATCAAGAAATCAGACCTTAGGATTAGCCTTTGGTTCTTTTTTTCTTGCACGATAAACGTGCATAAGAATCCCACTGTTCTTCATATTATAACACCCAGCCAGCCAGGAAGTCTTTCATTTTGACCAGAGTTTGTCGCTGTTCTCAATACTTAAATGGTCCGTGTTTTAACATCTTCATTAAACGATTTGCACCAACAAAAATTAGCAACAAAACATATATAAAAACACGATACAAAAAAGTCCTTAAAAACTAAGAAAATATCGTCGCAAAGGACAAGAAACAATAGACCGAAAAAAAGTAGCAAAAGTAAATAAGAAAGAAAGAAGTAAAGAAATAAAAAAAGAGTCGTTAATTTCTTTTTATGAACCAAAAGGGAATCATTTAAACAACAACAACAGCAGAAAAGTCTATGAAAAGATAATGACAGTGGACTGGAGGAGAATGACTATACTTTTTGTCAAGTACTTGAGCGTAGCAGCAAATATTGCAGGCAGGACTCTTGAGAACAACTGGAGAAAGAAAAATTCAATACGAAGTAAAAACAAATTCTCACGGCTAAAACGAAACGCAAGAAAAGACAGACAAAACTAAGTAGCCAGACAATGAATTAAATGACGAGATAAATATCACAGCTAAGCAGAGAAGCTTAACTATTGTTTCATAGACTCCTTGCCGTTTGAGCATTAACGCAACAGCATTCCACAGCATTCTGCTGCTCCCCTTCCTTACCTTCAATAAAAACCATCACAGTCAGCAGTTAACACAGCAATTTAAGATGACGTTACTTGGCCAAGAAAAGGCATGGAGTGAGGTGGGGATGGTAGTGGTCTTCTACAATAAATTGGTTATACTAACGAGCAATTAGATTTCATTTCTTGCAGAGGAATTAATTGCTGCTTCTACTGCCGTATTACTACTTCTTCTATGTACTTATGTGTTTAAGGCCATTTCATATTAGCCATTATGGGTATATTCCAATTGGCATCCTGCAAAAAAAAACGAGAGAGATGGTCAACATCTGGCTTTCGTTTTATTAACAATAATCCGTTGGCCAAATTTAAAGTGAGAGGGAGGAAAAGCCGTTCATGATCTTATAGAGTTCACGCACACACACTATTTGACAACGTAAGCACCTTTAACGTCTCTAACACGGGCAACAGGAGGAGGTGAAAGGACAATTTGTAGGATATTGTTTTTCCATCTCCTTGTTATATCCCTGGGATGATAGTTTTTGGGGTGTGGTAATTATTTTTTATTGGATATTGGAATTAAAATGAATCTTTTATTTACAACTCAAATGAAATTTAATGTTAACGGGGGGATAAGAAAAGTGAACAGGCGAAATAGTTCGAATTATTAAAGTAAAGTAAATGAACAAAAGACGTGAAAGGGAGGAACACACAAAGTGAGTAACTATTTTCGGAGAATTTTGCTCTGTTAATGTCAAAAGTGGCGCTGCTAAAGATGTAGGTTCGCGTCTTTGATTTTTAAATTCGTACACACATAAATTTTGCAAGTTATCAAAGTCCCCGTAGCCTAGTAGGTACTGTGTTGGCTTATTAGACGCACGGCCCTAGTTCAACCCCAGCCTCAGTCATTGCGAACAGGACGAAATAAGAAAAAGAAATATTTCTTTAGGCAACTATCTCTCAATAGTTTTCTGGCAAAAGAAACTCTAATGGTGTTTTCTTTTCTACAAAGAAAATGTCACCCTCTTACAAGGTACATTAAAAATTTTTTGACCAACCCTGTTGCAATGTCATTTTTTATTTGAGAAGAACATAACATAAATATTAAAAAAGGGTATGCCCTGTGTTTACCACTTATTAAGAAAATGAATGAGGAAATGCCAATTTGTTTAAAGGTGTTGCCAGATCGCTGATTTTTCGACTTCATTTTTTGCACGCTTTTTTTATAACAAAAAAAAAAAGAGTATTTTAACACTGTTCTAACATTGAATGCAATTTTTTATACAGCTGACCAAGTAGCTTTAATAATGTAATATTTCCTTAAGATTACTCCACAAAACAATGAAAAAATTAACTTCAAATTGGATAACAATACCAGGCGACTTTTTTTAAATTTCTTCTGGTAGCCCTATAAATAAACAAAAGTCATCTGCTTTACAGGGCATTAGCATACATAACATACATAATTGGTCATTACAACCCTTCAGTCAGGATTACGACCTAGCTTCTCACACCACTTATGTTGTGTGTGTTAATTTTATACATGAGTGGCGGGACCTACAGTTTAAAGTCGACTCCGAACGACAGTTTTGTTTGAGAAGCTTTTCATGGCAATTTTATTTACTCTCAGAGTTTTTGCCAGAAATCTGCTGAGAGGAAGTCGCCGAAGAAATATTTTCATATTTTCGTTTTGATGTCTGACCTGGGATTCGAACTCGGGCCTTCAGTCTAATAAGCCAACACACTACCTACTAGACTACGGCGACTTCCAGGGCATTAGCAGCACTCTCGATTTATACAGGGCATAAAATGCAATGCCCTCCACCATTGGCTAGTGCAAATTATTTAGAATAAAACATACCACCCTTTTAGAGGGCGAAACATTTTTAAGAAACAAACGCAAAATTGCATTTTGCGTTAATAAAATGCACATTTTTTGGTAGAAAAGAAAACACCATAAGAGTAAAATAAAATTGCCATGAAAAGTTTCTCAAAAATCTGCCGGTCGGCGATGACTTTAAACTGTAGACTCTGTAGGCTCTTCATGGATAAAATTAACACACGCAAAACAAGGGTGATGTCAGAACCTAGGCTGTTATCCTAACTAAAGTTAAGTAAACACATTGCCTGGTATATAACTAAGTGTTTCTAATAGTGTACATAACCGCCTGTATGATTTAATAGAATACGGTAACCTAACCCATGCTAACCGAGAGACTTCGTCTCATCTCTTTGGAATTAATGCAGAAGGTTTCAGAAGTAGAAAATAAAATGAATTAATGTCCAGCAACGGCATCTTTTGGAAACTAATACATCAGCCCTATAAATTCTCACAGAGCGTGTTGTTGCAACGGACGATGGCAACCCTATCATTCCAGAATCTGCTGCAGCAGTTGCCCGATCACTTTTTTGGATGAAAAATCTTTGTAACAATACTGTGCTCCTTAAATGGACAAAAGGATTAATAATAAAGAGAATAGAATAGAACAAGAGTATTACAGTGAAAGCAGAGGACAAATAAAGTAGAAGTGGAGTATACATAGGATCAGAGATCGATCGAATTGTCAAAGAATTCGACAATGCCAGAAGATATTCTACGATTGCTTTGGATATTAAAAATACTTTTGTTAATACTTTTCGAACAGGTTTATTATGACATAAATCTCAAAATGACGATTATTGCAGAATGTTATGCGATTTGTTTGGTTAGAGAACAAGGGTAGAGGCAATTTTACAAGAATCCTAATATATATTATAAATCTTTCTGTAAGTCTGTTTGTTGGTTTGTTTGTTAGCCAATCACGCCTGAACGCCTGGACCAATTTTCTTGAAATTTGGGATATAGATCGAGCCATTGTCGGTGCAGGTTATAGGCTATAAATTTTTTTATGCATAAATGCTGCATTTTATCTGTTTTAAAGATATTTTTTTACGATTTAGCTTGGTTAAGTTTCCCAAATAGCTATTGGAGGTGTTCCGTTTCTAAAGTTGGACCAAAAGGGGTCCAAAAAGGGGTAAAGGGGCCAAAAACGGGCAAATTGAGTGCATTTATATTTAGGACTTAGAGTATTCAAAAAACTGGGCTGTTTGTTAAACCGGTTTCCGAATAATTTAAAAAATTGCATTTTTTAAGAAACCGGTTTCGAAACCGGTTTTGAAAACCGATAAACAGGTTTTTCATTTATTGTTATTTTTAATGCAAAAATTACCCAATAATAATTTTTTTTAATTTTTTAAACTAATCCAAACCATATAACCCGCGCAACGCCGGGTACAATCTGCTAGTAGTGACATATAAGTAGTAAAGAAAAGTCTGGAAAAACCGAGAACGAACCTTTCAACTCTTTGTTAAAATGTCAAGGGAAATGAAAAAAAAATATGTTTTAGATTCTGAGGACGTAGGGATTAGCAATTTTCTTCCATATTAGTTGGAACATGAAGGTTATAGGAGATAAGTTTTGATGATGCAGAGCAGAGATCAGCAATGAATCGTTTTTTCGCTACTCATAAGTACTCATGAAAATTTGAGTATGAGTGAGTCAAGAGTATTGAAATTCAACTACTCTGATTCATTCGTACTCGCTACAACATTGATTTCTAAGTATAGGTTGCAATGAGTATGAGTACAACGTTGACATCAAACCCATAACATTCGAAATATGTTTGATTCATACGCCTACTCATTCAGATTCATAAATTTAGAAAAATACTTATAATACTTACGAATGATTCGAGTCACTCGAATCATTCATCAAAATTTACAGTAGTAGTTATTGTTGCATTTACAAAAGAAGAAAAAAGAAAAGACTAAGACAGCAAGCAAAGCACACACACAACCTTCTAGCGAGTATTGTGGTGTTCGTACTCGAATCATACTTATTTTGTGCTTCGTGTATACGTTGAGTCATGGAGAGTCGAAATCAACAACATCGTGCGTATTGTTAAGTATGAGTACGATGAGTATTTCTAACTTTGAATATGAGTAGTATGAGTATGATATTAAAATAAGTATGAATGCGTATAAGTATCTGAAATTATAAGTATGACTCGAATCTACTCATCGTTTTGAATACTCGTTGCTGATCTCTGATGCAGAGTCCCCAATCGGCAAGAGCCGCCTGAAACCAAAAAAATAGTAGAAGTGATGCTTATTTCTGAGGAATATGGGACCAACAAATTCATAGTCACAGTGATAAAGCTTTTCGAACATCGAAAGTCGGAAAACTATAAAAGCTATGCAGCGGCAATTTCGCTAAGTGAATGCAGTAAGCCGCCGTGGTCTAGTAGGTAGTGTGTTGGCTTATTAGACGTGATGCCTCGGTTCAAACCCAAGGTCAGGCATCTCCAACTAAACGAAATATGACAAAATATTTCTTCGACGACTTGCTCTGGCAAAATCTCTGAGAGTAAATAAAATTGCCAGGAAAAGTTCTTCAAAAATCTGTCGTTCGGAGTCGACTTTAAACTGTAGGTCCCATAAAAATTAACGCACGCGACATAAGTGGTGTGAGAAAATAAGTCGTAATCCAGACTAAAGGGTTGTAAAGGCCAGTTTGTATGTAAAATTATGTATGAATGCAGGTTTATTCAGTGCTACTATAGAGTATTGAAGGCAAAAATCCGGTTTTTAAAAAGGTAACAAAGCAAGGCGATTGAACTTTAAGAACCACCTATGAATACCACTTGCATATAGAAAAACAATGGACGTGAGAAACGAGAAGCTGACTAAATGGCAGATAAAGCATTGATGCATATATCACTGCTAGTACTATAGAAAAGGCGGTAAAGTACTCGTAACAATGTTAAGAATATAGCCAGTAAAGTTCGAAAGTTCTGAATAAAATTGAAATTTAAATTTTTTTATAATGATTTTAATTATTTTATGAATTCAATGCAGTCGTATCAGTTAATTAAAAACAATTCTAAAGTAAATGAAGAAACTATTCCGTCTCCGCCGCTTCAATCAATGTAAACTGAAGGTATCAAATGAAAATCCTTAAATAGCTGAGAATGAATATGAAATGATAGTGATATTATCTGTAACAACAATAACAACAACAAAAACAAATAAACAAAGAAAACATATTTTAAAATATATATTCCATCCATCTATTCGTTCATCCAGTGAAGAAAACACTGAAGTGAAGTGACAGTTGAATGTTTTCTAATGTGACACGTGACACATGTGAATGAGTATTAAAGTGAAATACAAAGTTTTACTGCGTGTTTCAATGAATGAATTCTGGTTGAATTCTAGTAAAAGCAGGCAATTATTTGAAAGTGATACTCAGGTACGAGATGTGTTTAAAAATTACTGTCAATTTAAGGGGATCCATATGTTTCACAAAGTTGTTCTACTTGTAGCATTCTTTGCTTGTTGTCCCATGCCCCGAAGCTAGAAACTTTTTTCTAATGTTGATAAAAAAAAACCGTTAAAAACCCTTTTAACATGTTTCTAAAAAAATAGGTCCAAAAAAGGTTAAAGAAACTGCCACTAAGGTGCTCCCAAAGTCAATATGAAGTCACCAACGAGTCAGGCTAGGGCAGTTGATGGACAATTGTAGAAAACTCTCCAGTAAAGGGTAACGAAGCCAAACTAGAATAGTTTAAAAACTTTCAAGAAGAAGACTTATGGTGTTTTCATTTCTACCAAAAAATGTGCATTTTATTAACGCAAAATGCAATTTTGCGTTTGTTTCTTAAAAATGTTTCACCCTCTAAAAGGGTGCTATGTTTTATTCTAAATAATTCGCACTTGCCAATGGTGGAGGGCATTGCATTTTATGCCCTGTATAAATCGAGAGTGCCCTGTAAAGCAGATGACTTTTGTTTATTTATAGGGCTACCAGATGAAATTTAAAAAAAGTTGCCTGGTATTGTTATCCAATTTGAAGTTAATTTTTTCATTGTTTTGTGGAGTAATCTTCAGGAAATATGACATTATTAAAGCTACATGGTCAGCAATATAAAAAATTGAATTCAATGTTAGAACAGTGTTAAAATACTCTTTTTTTTTTTTTTTTTTTTTGTTATAAAAAAGCGTGCAAAAAATGAAGTCGAAAAATTAGCGATCTGGCAATACCTTTGAACAAATTGGTATTTCCTCATTCATTTTCTTAATAAGTGGTAAACACAGGGCATACCCTTTTTTAATATTTGTGTTTTGTTCTTCTCAAATAAAAAATTACATTACAACAGGGTTGGTCAAAAATTTTTTTAATGCACCTTGTAAGAGGGTGACATTTTCTTTGTAGAAAAGAAAACACCATAAAAGTACAAAAAGAGATCTTTATCTGAACTGAGAGAACATTACACTTCTGTCCAAAAACAGGAAAACTCCAGGGGCCATTAAAATTATTGTCGCATTAGACAGAAACCATTCTGAGCTTTTGGTGCAACATTAAGTTTAAAAATTCTCCATACGAAATGGGGAGTGGTTACTGTGGCGTCCAAAAATTTGGAAGATCGACCAAGACATCACAAAGGACTACAAATCATTCAGCCTGTCATTGTTTTTTTATTAAAAAAAAAAAAAAAAAAAACTGAAACAAAATTCTTAGAACTATAAGGCAGAGAATGATTACGATTTGCGCTAAACTTCACAAGACTTCAGAGACGACTCCAGAAACCTAGACGTAATGCTGTCTTGGTCAACGAGAATAGCTCGGTTAGCATCTGTACACGAAAATGTGTGTACGGGTATCTACCCCACCTTCTTAGTAACTTCGTAACAGAAAAGAATGCCGCAATTCTGATGTACGATTTTTCTTGTTCGCTAAGGAGACAGAAACTTATGTGGATAAGCCCCCCACAAAGTTTAAGGCTTGGCACTCTTTTTTCATGACACAAAATCTCTTTAGAATAGAACTACTGGACTTCACTCTTCAGTCTGTATTATTCACCCATATTCTGGTTGTCGTCGTCGACGTCGTTTTGCGTCGACAGTTTAAAATTGGCATTCTGTTTGTCGTTATTGACAGTTATAGATGACTGTCGACACACATTTGGTATTCTGTGCGTCAATACGCCGTCGATATTGTGTTGTGTCGACTCTGATTTTATCGACATCATTTTTGGTAACGACGACGACGGCGATGACGACGACGACAACCAGAATAAGGGTGATTATGATGAGATTTTACAGAACAAATGTATGCAGGAAGTGTCCATACGAAGAAACCAGTAGGGCAGTAGGTTCTATGCCAATCGTGGATTGAGGCCGTACAATAATCAAAAATACGTCTGAGTTACTTCGAAACCATATTACCTCGACTAATCTAAACAGATTTTTACCATTGCAGGGGAAGTGACCCAATTCTGAAGCAATATTCAGAGCGGAGGACCAGATATCAATGATGAATTGTCTCTGGCTGTACAAGAACTTCAGTAAAGCCTCAGCAAATGATGAAAACCTTATAGATATGGAACAATGATGAAATCATCGAATTGTTAGTGGAGATAATACGGATCGGAACATAAAATTGATTTTGGTTTTGGACACGGAATACCTGGTGGCAGCAAACTCAATATTTAGGTACTATTGAATGGCTTCTATAGTTTGCTCTTTCAAGCTTTCAGTACATTTTTTTAAATGATAATTTTTTAAGAAAACAAAGCTATTAAAATTGTATTTTTATTTTTTTTATTCATTTATATCCTTATTATTGAAAAACACAAACTTAAGGAATTCAGAATTTAAAAAAAAAAAGTTAGAATTCAAAAAACATTTTAAGTCTCAAATATAAGCGGACAAAACTAAAGCACCCCCCAATTAAGGTGCACAAAAAACTATTGAAATCAATATTTCGTTGCGAATCCTTTATTCTGAATGACACACGCACATCTTTTAGGCATAGGGGACATTAAATTATTAATTATTTCAGGAGATATTGCTTCCCAGGCTATTTTTGCGTCTTCAAATAAATCTTCTTTGGTTTTGCAATTTTGTGGGTTGATTTTTAAGTTAATGATTGGATTGGAGAGCTGGCTTATCAAGGCTTCAATTGAG
This sequence comes from Sarcophaga caerulescens, assembly GCA_927399465.1. NCBI lineage: Eukaryota > Metazoa > Arthropoda > Insecta > Diptera > Sarcophagidae > Sarcophaga > Sarcophaga caerulescens. The sequence continues at coordinate 24,957,802 of OV656873.1, read as the reverse complement.
TGCAAAATATTCAATCAACAAATCAATTATTTCTAGGCTAATTTAAAAGTTTTTACAGACTGGTCGCACATCTCCTACTCATTCTGGAGGAAGGTCACGTGAAACCTTGCGACATGAAGACTCCTTAATTAAAAGGACAATCCAAAATGATCCTACAGCATCTTCTAGTCACGTACAAAACCGCATAGATTTAAAAGAAAGAACGATTCCCAGAAGGGCGGTAGAGGCCGGATTATTCAGTCGACGACCAGTAAAAAACCTTTGATATAGCCAAACTTGAATTCGCCAAGGCCCATCTCAACTGGAGTATCCAAAAATGGATGAATGTGCTGTTTTCTGACGAATCTAAGTTTAAATTAAAGGATTCAGATAGCATAAGGCATCCAGAGGCAGGCTAAACGGACAACGGTTCAATCCTAAATGTACTGAGGGGGTGCTTTAGTTTGGCCAATACTGTATTTTTCAAACACTTCAAGTAGTTCAGGAGAACAAAATTAAAAAGCAGGAAACAAATTTGCGGCATAATTTTTGAACACATCCCTCGTTCTATAAAGATTTAATTTCCAAAAATTATAAATGCCTGTTCGCTCCATATAGTCTTCATAGGAAGTAAGAGGAAATGCTTTAAGCAAATACCAGCTACAGGTAGCAAACAGCATAGCAACGTTGGCAACGATAGTTTTACATTCGCTTTTGGTGGCAGGTAAAAATATGGAAAGTTTATGCGGCTCAAGAATAAAACTTATTACACACGTACACATCAACCCAACTAACCATCCAAACACCACATATGAAGTGGAGTGTGGAGTAAAGTATTCTTAATGGAGGCAGGCAGCAGACAAACACTTGATTTAATTATGAGTGGCATTTATAATGCAGACATCATGAAGCTACGCATACAAATACTTAGCAAAAGGCAGGTATATGCTGCTCTCCCTCTCTCTCTCTCTGTAATGCCACTGGAAAGTTTTAAAAGATAAAAGTTTTCAATTTTTGTTGTTGTTTTTTTTCTGTATTTGTTGTGAACCCTGGTTAAAGGTGTTAGACTGTTGATAATGTAAACAAAGATGTCTGACTGTCAAACTGACAGTTAACTTAAGTGGCAACTTAATTTCTTTAATTGTTAGCATATGAGTGGAGTAGATAAGCCTCCATTCCATATTCCCATTACCTGTAAGAGAGAGTATAGTTTTGCTTAAGTGCAGTGAGGTGGTTTTTAAATAATTTACGGAAATAAAAAGTTTTTCATCATCTTTTTTGCTTTGCCGTTTGTTTGGCTTTGACGAAACAAAAATTGTATTCCCAGATACTTTATTTACCTGCTGCTTAAACTATCAAATTTCCAAAAACAGAAAAGAAAACTAGTAAAGCAGTTACAAGGGGGAGGGGAGGCAAATAAACTTTAAGAAAAGAAAATTTTATTTCCTTAAATGGCAAGGAAAACAAAATAAAAAACTTTTGCGGCTAAAAGTTGAATTGGCAAGAATAAAAGTTAATTTACATGCTTACGACTGACGAGAGTGGCAAGTTGTTGTTGTTCTTGTTTAACTTTGTCATTCAACTATTCAATTACAGGCTCTTTTAGAAAACTTCTCTCTCTCTCTTGGCCATGGATGTACAGCCCATTCATCCATCAATTGGAAACTTTTTGTTTTTCTAATCATAAATAATTAAGATAGTGAGCCAGAAAGAATGAGCGAGGGACGGAGAGTGGAAGGGGTGTATAGAGAGTAAAAGAAATTCTTAAAAACCTTTTATCATTTACTTCATTTGAATTTTTATTGACAGAATTAAAGGCTTTTCCACACGACTTCCTTGTCATTACAACTTAAAACGTTTCGTTTAAATTTCCACCTTCAGTTCTTTATTAATAGATTAGATTATAGGGGAGGGGAAAAAATATTTTCTCAACATTAGGAGTCATAAAAATCATTCACCATACGTCAGACAATAGGGCATACACACATACATAATTGGTCATTACAACACTTCAGTCAGGATTACGGTGTGGGTGCTAATTTTTTTACATGAGTGGCAGGACCTACAGTTTAAAAGTCGATTCCGAACGACAGATTTTTGAGAAACTTTTAATGGAAATTTTATTTTATTTGACAATTTCATATTTCGTTTCGTTTTGATGTCTGACCTGGGGTTTGAACCAGAGATCAGCAACGAGTATTCAAAACGATGAGTAGATTCGAGTCATACTTATTATTTCTGATACTTATACGCATTCATACTTATTTTAATATGATACTCATACTACTCATACTCATACTCGTACTCGTCGTATTCATACTTAACAATACGCATGATGTTATTGACTTCGACTCGTCTCTACTTAACATTTACACGAAGCACAAAATAAGTATGATTCGCGTACGAACACTACTATACTCACAAGAAGATTATGTGTATGCTTTGCTTGTTGTCTTTGTCTTTCCTTTCTTCTTTGTTTGTATATGCAACAATAACAAAGGCTGTAAATTTTGATGAATGATTCGAGCCGCTCGAATCACTTGTAAGTATTATAAGTATTTTTCTAAATTTATGAATCTGAATGAGTAGGCGTATGAATCAAACACATTTCGAATGTTGTGAGTTTGATGTCAACGTTGTACTCATACTCATTGTAACCAGTGTTGCCAAATTTTTTTCAAAATTTCCCGTCAAATTGGGCTTTAAAAATCGCCAGAAATCGCTAAATTAAATTTTTACAAAACCGTCAGAAACCCGTCAAATAAATTAACGTTAAAACAATTAACAATTGCGTATAGTCTGTATAGTATACTATTTCTTATGTGTTCGAAAATGGCTACTGCACATCTAGAGAATTTTCATATATTTTTCGGCCAAAAATCGATATTTTTAAATTTGAAAATCTCGACTCACAAAATTAGTTCAGCTATCCCACTACCACGGTTTGAAAGAGCACTCTCTGGAGTGTTGCCAAATTGAATAAAAATAAGAAACCACAAAATTCAATAAATTGCATTTTACAACTTATTATGTAATTCATTTAATTTTTCCATTTTCCTTTAATCATTGGAAAGATTTAGAAATATATATTTTTTTTAATTTAGAATTTAGCTTTTTGAGACTTTTTAAAATATTTTAATAAAAAAAATCTATATAAATTTAAATGTTTGCGTTAAAAGTAAAAAAAAAGCTAAAAAACGTTAAAGCGCTGTAAAAAACTCCAGATTTCACGCTAACCGCTAAAAAGCATTTTTTCCCGTAATTGGCATTGCAAAAACGTCAGATTTGACGGGAAAAACGTCAAATTGGCAACAATGATTGTAACCTATACTTATAAGTCAATGCTGTAGCGAGTACGAATGAATTAGAGTAGTTGAATTTCAATTCTGTTAATTCACTCATACTCAAAATTTCATGAGTGCTTATGAGTAGCGGAAAAACGATTTATTGCTCATCTCTGGTTTGAACTGAGGCCTTACGTCTAATAAGCCAACATACTACCTACTAGACTACGGCGACTATGACATAGGCCATATATACATCAGGCAAGTTTTAACTACGTTAACCGTAGAAATAAAATATTGCGAGCAAAATATCTAAAAAAAAAAAATTCGGAATATTTTTTAGTAAAAAGTGTAAAAAACGCTGTAATAACTCTCCGAAAAAATTGTAAAATAAATGGTAAGAATGCTGTAAGCGAACACTGTATAATAAATTGGTTTTTTCTATTCCGTGGCGGAAATTTCAACATCAAATATTTACCGGGGTCTAGTCAAATAGTCATTGAAAAAGTGGATAAAGCTTTGCAACTGAGAGAATACAAATGACACATAAACTAATGAGATTCAAACTGATTGAAAACTAATACCATTAAACACTCCTCCTATCACTTTCGTATCTCACATACACTGTTTTCCTCGTTTCGCCACAATACCTTTGAATGCTGATCAGCTCTTTAGAACCTACTCGCACAACTCCATTCAAAGATGGACTGTAGGTTTTTACCTTCATAGAAAGGGTGATTTTTTAGCTATTATCTTTTTGGCAACACTGGTTTAAACAGCTCACGCACGTTTCGTGTTCTGTTTCACTGTCAAACATCTTCAGTTTGGTCTATAATTTAACCATGAATCGTCTTACAAACGAACAACGCTTGCAAATCATTGAATTTGGCATCATTGGACCGTACTTCTTCAAAGATGCTGCGAATCGTAACGTAACTGTGAATGGTGAGCGCTACCGTGAGATGATATCCAACTTTTTTTTGCCCAAAATGCAAGAGCTTGACTTGCATGACATGTGGTTTCGACAAGACAGTGCCACATGCCACACAGCACGCGTAACAATGGACTTATTGAGAGGCGAGTTCGGTGAACATTTTATTTCACGTTCCGGACCGGTCAATTGGCCGCCTAGATCGTGCGATTTAACGCCTTTAGACTATTTTTGTGGGGCTATGTTAAAGCGCATGTCTATACAGACAAGCCCGCTTCAATTGACGCATTGGAAGACAACATTGAAGCATTTATTCGTGAGATACCGGCCGAAATGTTGGAAAGAGTATGCCAAAATGGGACTAAGCGGGTGGACCATTTGAGGCGCAGTCGCGGTCAACATTTGCATGAAATAATCTTCAAACATTAAATTGTATGGACCGTACTATCGATTCAAATAAAGATTTCATGCATTTTTCTGAATTTTATGTGATTTTTTTTGAAAAATTTTCCTATAGCTCTTAAAAAATCACCCCTTACATAGGGGTTGGTTTCCAGATCATCAAATTCAGCTTTCAGTCTGCGCTAAAAATCGAGGTTTGTAAACGAAGTGAAATCAACTGTCTCGGATTTTCCTGCACACTTAGATTTTTGCGTTTCATCGACGTACTGGTTGTGTCGGTCGATTGTTTACTGAACCAGTGTGGACTCGTATTTATCCACCACTTTGCAAATAGGCGATTTCCTCTCAGCAGATTTCTGGCAAAAACTCTGAGAGTAAATAAAATTAGCCAAGAAAAAGTTTCTCAAAAATCTGTCGTTAAATTGCAGGTCCCGCCACTCACGTATAAAATTAACACACACAACATGAGTAGTGTGAGAAGCTAGGACGTTTCGACCTCCGGGTACTTGTCACAGTTGACAAGTACACGCCCTCTAACCTAACCTAACCTTGCAAATAGTCTCATCGGCAAAACGATTATATCGATTGTAAGATGGGCAAAACACGTGGTACTTCCCCCGAATAAAACATCCAAAACACGCTGAATAAATGGCAACCAATTTGAGAAATTTAGTTTCAACAAGATGTCCGTTATTAACGGCCAAATGTCATCTCCAAAAGAGCAGATAGGATTAGAAATTAGGGAGAGCAGATCATTAAGAAAAATGTGGAATAAAATCTGAGAATCCTTGCCGGCTAAATACACTAAAAAGGTTGTTTATAATATTATTACGAAAATGGAAATGGTGTTGTTAAAATAATAAGCAAAAGCTCCAAAAACAACACAATGGACTTGATCACGCATAAAATGATAAAAAAAAAGCTCCAAAAAGAAAACAATGGACGTGATCAACGAATAAGTAAACATATAGCAACAAAAACAACGGGCTTGTTTATAAGATCGATGAATAAACAAAAATATAGCAACAACGTCCGTGTATAAAAAAATATAGCGGAAAGATAAATAAACAAAACAACAACAATTCTGCCTGGACGAAAGTAAACAAGATACACGAACAACAATGATGACGAGATGTTTACATTTTTGGATTGTCCCCGAAGGCCGTCATCATCCTTCAAGGGCATTTATCACACTGTTGATCCAGTGATATAAAAGGCAAGATAAAGCGAGCAAGGAGGATTCAGTTAGAATTCAGTCAGCCGTGTATGAAGACACGTGATTCTCGGAGTTCGAGTTAAGTTAGTCGTGTGACGACGTCGCGTTGAATTGAGTGAGAATTCAACCAGTGGTGTGTGAAGATACGAGATCGAGTTATAATTCAGTCAGAATTGTGTGCAGACAAGTTGCGTGAAGAAAACAGTTGTTAGTGTTGTTGCTTACAAAAAAGGTTGTAAGCAGAGAAATATCACGAACAAGCACATATTGTGAAAGTTACCATTGTATACGTGGAATAAGTTCGAACAGTGGCACAAAAGTTGTGCAGATAATAAAGAATTGACTTAAAATTAAACACATATTTATTTTTATTTTATTTGCAATCTACGAACTTATATTTTTAACGTTTTTAAAAGGTAAAAACGTAACAATATTTATACTGCGAATTTTCTTTTGCCCCTACCTAATATTTCGTCTAATCTTTTTCGCATTAAACTTTTATTGTCTTCTTAATAATATTTTTGTTGTACAGTGTAATTTAAATGTCACTTTAATTTTCAAAATGTCTTACCATTTAAATATGACAATAATTTACTCTCTCTTTCTCTCTCTCTCTCTCTCTTTCTCCTTGTTGTTGTTATAATTTAAATTGTAAAAAAGAAAAAAACTTAAGCTCCTCTGGATATGAAAGAAAGAAAGAGTTTATGGGGTTAAATAGATTGCAGGGTGTGGGTATGTGTAGTGGATTGTTTAATTCGTAGAAATTTTTTTCAGAAAGTTTTTTCTCTCATGATTCCTTTAAATTATTATTTCTTAACGTTCCCTCTCTCTCACTCTCTAGCATACTGTGTGGGAGTGAATGAGTATGTAAATCCTTTTGTATTTTAAATACAGTTAAAGAGTTAGCAAATAGTGCCTCTGTATACGTAAGATATGTGTGTGTGTGTGTTGATTTTAATTCGTTCGTGCCAAGCTTAACAATTTGTTTCGAATAATTTTCATAAACTGATTAACATGACTGAGCAGCAGTGAGCTGTAGTGAGCAGTGAGCTTAACTGAATGAACCAAGCAAGTCAAATTGCCACCGTTAGGGTCGTGTACACAAAAATAAAAACTTAGTTGTGGACAGTGCATAACACTTGGTTGTGTACAGGTTAGGAATTATGCACTACAAACATATTTTTTTTCAATGTGTTGCAGAACACTAGCACTAGGCAATACGATATGATGGGTACAAGGATCAAGAGTAAGAATTCGTGATTGATGGAATTGAATACGTAATAAATAGGGACAAATGACGTCATGCGGAATTGGGGCACATTTCAGTGGCACTGCAATTATTAAATATACTGGAGTACCTGACCCGAATACTCATGAACTATGTGCTCGAACAGAATTCTGTATTACAAGCCAAACAGCGGTGATGAGTCATAGGATATTGCTGTGTCATTTGATATTAAGGACGATGTGTTTAATTTGAAAAATCTGGGGGCATCCATTGTGACATTGTTAGATAATATCGGAGTGGTTATGTAAACAACTATTTTGACAAAACAACACCACATTATGTTTGAGATAAGATGAGCTCTCTGCATCTTCATTCTCGATGAATAGAGGTAGTCTGGGAAAAATTGCGGCTTTATCTACGGCGTGGAAGAAGTCGCCGTAGTCTAGTAGGTAGTGTGTTTGGCTTATTAGAGTAAGGCCACGGTTCAAACCCCAGCTCAGACATCAAAACGAAATGTGAAAAAATATTTCTTCGGGGACTTCGTCTCAGCAGATTTCTGGCAAAAACTCTGAGAGTAAATAAAGTTGGCATGAGAAGTTTTTCAAACATCTGTCGTTCGGAGTCGACTTTAAACTGTACAGACCGCCACTCATGTATAAAATTAACGCAGAAGCTGGGTCGTAATCCTGACTGAAGGGTTGTAATGACCAATTATGTATGTACAGTGAAAGCTCCACTAGCGGACAGCTCTAATAGGCGGACATCTCCGCTAGACGGACGATTTTCTAAGTCCCGTCAATTAGGTCGTATTTTTAGAGCAAATTCATCTCCCCTGGACCGACGCTCCCTTGGACGGACGCGGACACCTGTTTTTCCAAAAACATCTCCGATAGGCGGACAAATAAATATTACAAAAGGCAAAGCTGAGCCATTTTATTGTATTTCGTTTTATCCCCCTTTTGTACTATGCGCAATGTGTAGAGATTACATAAATTTTTCTTTGTTGAGTGTGTATTTTTCAACTGAATCAGATTATGTAACATTGCGTAGTGCGGTGATTTCCCGGTTTATTATTTTATGTAATGTGATTTTCATAGACAAAATCTAAATTGTGATTCCCCTTTTAATTATATGATGTGAAAGTTTAAAGTTAGTGTATTTCAAAATCGCATGGTGTTAAGATGGCTCCGCCAAATTTCCTTGCATTAAAAGAAAAAGTGTCTGTAATTGATATTACAGAAAATGAAAAACTTTCAGTTCGAGACATCACAAAAACGTTTGTGTATTTCAAATTTTGGATAGGTCAGCCTTATTCATCCTTGTTTTTTTTAACAGATTTAATATTGGTAAATTGTCTAAGGAAAGACTCACAATTCTATTTTGCTTTAATACGTTGGGGGGGAAGGAAAAACTATTGGTTATTGGTAAAGCGGCCCACGAGCCTTTAAAAACACCGCAGTTGCCGCTTTGCCGGTTGATTGGAAATCAGATAAGAAGGCTTGGATGACTGATGAAATTATGACGGAGTGGTTAAAAGGGTTGTATAAAAAAATGATGTTATGCAACAGAAAGATTATTTTATTTTTAAATAATGCTGCATCCCACCCAAAGGAGTTAGTGCTAACAAATGTAACAATACACTTTTTACCAGCCAATACCACATCTGTTTGTCAACCGCTAGACCAGGGCATCATTCAAAACTTTAAAGTTAGTTAGTCAATAAGGAATTTGTCCATTGACTTAAATAAATAAGTAAATAAATAAATAATGCTCACATTACAGGACCTTAATTTTAAAGCACATCATAACAAAAATGAATTTAGCGAATTCGGCCTCAGAGCTTTCAAAAGGCATAAATGTTCTTGATGCCTTATATTTCATAAAAACAGCTTGGAAAAAAGTTGAACCTGCCACCATCGAAAATTGTTTCCGGAAGTCTGGATTTATGCAAACAAACGATGAGTTTGAGGAATTTGAACCCCAAGATGACTTGCCTTTATCAACATTAATAAATTTCTATAAAATATCCGATGTAAATGAAGATAATTTTGAAGATTCCGTTAACATTGATGAATGTGCTTCAACTGAAAATGATTTGATGGAAAATATTTTGGAAGATCCAGAATAAATACTCATTAGTGATGAGGACCAAAAAATTCATTCGGAGCCCAACGAAATAAATACCTTTGAGGAAGCTTTTACACAAACTCAACGATTAAAAGCCTTTTCGTCAAACGACTTTGTAGCATATTCAATAATATACAGGTAAATATCTATTTATTAAATTTTTCCCGAAGTATTTTTCCCGAAGTAAATATCCCTTGGACGGACATCTCCCCTAGGCGGACAAAAATGCCTCGACGGTCGGTGTCCGCCTATGGGAGCTTTCACTGTATGTATGTACATATGTGGAAGCTTCCCACCAAGCAAGACCATCCGCCTGCTAATTGCTGTAAATTCCCATCTTATCAGAGAATCAGCAAAGGGTGACCCCAAATCAACAAAAAGTTCAAGCAGTCCCATGTTTGTACTTCCTCATTGCTTCTAAATTTATCAGCCCTGCTACGATCACAATACTTGTCCACAACTGTCCCTCTTCTAAACGAGTCAGTCTCAAGGCAAAGCTGTTCCCAAAATTGTGTTTTTTAGGGGATTGTTAAGTAGCCCCCGAATTTGTAAGACCACAATGCCTTCAGCTAAGTGTTACGTCAGGCTTCATAGCTTTAATCTTCATAATCATCTATCAAACCTCTAGTGAAGAGAGTGTTTTTCATTGCACTGAATTGTTCATTTACTTTTTTAATGCACTGTATACTTTTGGATCCTGTTTAAGTACATAAATGTTAATGTAAGTGGTTACCTACACCATTACCCATGCTGCTGATGCTTGGGTATATGACTTGGTGCGTGTGTGCAGCACTGGTGAACTGAAGACTGAATTTAGTTGTAACGTTTGCCGAGTTTAATTGTCGTCTTGTCGTAATATTTTTCTGTTTTTTTTTTTTGTTTTTTTTTTGTTTTTGTTTTACATGCAGCAATTTGAATAAGTTTTTATTTTTATTTTAATTTGAAATTATAATGTTTTTAGTTACACAGAGAAACATTTTATGCATGTTAATCCGCTAAATCCACTTTATCGTTTTAGTGTTTACTTTGCTGTTGCGTTAAATCAGTCCCCCTTCCGTCTTGCCTTAGCATTCATTTCACTTGTCATATGAAGTTAATTTATGCCAAGTGGTGGTATTTTTACGTCATTTTAATTGTACGAAGAAAAGATTTTTTATTTCTTTAACGAGTACGGCGGAGAATAACATTTTCAAATATTATGTAACGAGGTTACTCTTTCCTCTGAACTGGGGAGGGAATGGATAGCTGAGGTCTCCATAATCATAATGGAAATTTTTTTTTTTTTTTATTTCAACCCCTTTATCTAATACGAAAGCACTGCCACGAAAGGCAGCACCTTGTGAAACTGTTGTCGTTTCTCTTTTTAAAGGAATTTTAATTCGATGAAGAGAAAACAGTTTCATGCGCCAGTTCCCTGTTATTCGCATGAGCACAGTGTAATTAAGTAAGACATGGTTTCTAAAAAAAAAATTATTCAAGAAATTAAAATGTCTCTGCTGTTCTGTTCGAAAGTAATATGTTGTCCCCTCTTGCTGTATAATGTAAGAAAAGTTTTTAAAATATTCACGAAAAAAAAAAAAAAAAACATTTAAAGTTTAGGGTTCAGTTTGATAATGAGAAACATTAAGAAATGCTGTACTTTTACGAGAACGTTGTTCAAAAATCTAAAATGCAGCAACTTGATTTCTAGGAGAAGAGAAATTTCATACGTAGAACGAACATCATAGCCGCATGGCGCTTGTTTCAAGTCGTATACAATACTACAGTTAAGGACGTCCTTTGGACCGAATTCTCCCGGTGATTGAAGATTTTAGGTAAGAAGTAAAAAGTGTTCGTTTTGATAAATCAAAGCTCACTTAAGTGCACATTGAGACTCATTGGCATACCATTTGAAGCGCTGATTCAGAGACTAACTAAATTCTATTTAAGCGCTCTGGACAATCACTAATAGGGCTTCGTATTTAAGGCATGACTCCAATAGAAGCAAACTGAAAACCCGTCTGAAAATTGTCATTACAATTTAGTGACAGTAGGACATTGTAAAACAAAGTAGACAACCCATCTACAACCTCTACAAAAGTAATATACAGTGTTGGAAAAAATAATAGAAACGCATCAAATTTTTATTATTTCCTTAAATTTTTATTTATCTTTAAGTAAATAAAAAAAGTTTATTACGAAAAAGTATACAATATTATAATGATAAACTAGTAATCGTTTCTATTATTTTTTCCAACACTGTACATGTAAGCACAGTCGACGGAATTATTTCACGGTTCGAAAGAGGACCCTCTGGACTACCATTTGCATATAGTCTATATGGTGTACTATTTCTTATATGTTCGCAAATGGCCACTGATCTTCAAGAGAATTTTCATATAATTTTTGGCCAAAAATCGATTTTTTTTAAAATTCAAAATCTCAACTCTCAAAATTATTCCAGCTATCCCACTACCACGGTTGGAAAGGGGACCCTCTGGACTACCATTTGCATATTAATATGTTCGCAAATGGCCACTGATCTTCAAGAGAATTTTCAATAAAAAAATTGATATTTGCAAAGGCAATTTTCACAATACCATATCACTTTATATGGGACTATATTGCTGATTGTATTAAGAGGCCTTGGAACACTTCTTTGAGTATGATATGGTACTCATAGACCTAGTATATGCCCTAAAATTAGCTCCTAAACAAGTGACCTTGTTCAGGTGGATACTGTTAAACAGTTAACAGTGCTCTGTTAAGGGCAAATTTTGCACTGTTAACGCTAAATGTGGCGCTGGTAAAATTTATGGATTGCGTCTTGGATTTTCATGGCAATTTTATTTACTCTCAGTGCTTTTTCAGAAGACTACAACTGCCCTACTAATGAAGTCGCCGTAGTCTAGTAGGTAGTGTGTTGGCTTATTAGACGTAAAGCCAGGGTTCGAGCCCCAGGCCAGACAACAAAACAAAAATACAAAAAAAAAGTATTTCTTCGGCGATTTCCTCTCAGCAGATTTCTAGCAAAAACTCTGAGAGTAAATAAATTGCCATGAAAAGTTTCTCAAAAAATCTGTCGTTCGGAGTCGACCTTAAAACTGTAGGTCCCGCCACTTATGTATAAAATTAACACACACAACAAAAGTGGTGTGAGAAACTAGGTCAATAATCCTGACTGAAGGGTTGTAATGACCAATTATGTATGTACTACTGCCCTAGCTGGGGTTTGAACCACGGGCTCTCGTCTAACAAGCCAACACACTACCTACTACGCTATATCTGAGCTAGAAATAGGGTACAGCTCTCGTCTATGAATGGATGTTTTGAAATCTATTTTAAAAATCGTTATTATGTTGCTTGCCAGTCAGCCAAGTGAGCTGATATACACTTTCGTAGTAAAGCTCAGTAACCACAATGAAATAAAATTTTCTAAAACAATGTACCTTTGTTCGTTCGGCAGCTGTACAGACATTTAGTAGAAACCCTTCTTCTTTTGGTATGTCATGAAATTAAAAGTCAAATGAAGAGTCGTTTAGAAATCGTAAGTTTTTTTACGGTTGCTAAACAAATCTTATTTGTTTGTAAGTGATTTATTAACAGACTTCTGTACCATTTTACCTGCAAAACAATAATTTATTACAAACAAATCCTAGTTTAATTGCCACAAACCCAAAAAAAAGGATTTTAAAATGTCTCTTCCCTTGTCCCTTTCCTCTTACAAAAACGAAAGAGACAGAATTTAAATGTACAATTACCACCTCAATAAATACAAAATCAATGGCAATAAATTTTAAGTGCAACATTTCGATTCGTTTTCATTGAAAATAAGCCTCTCTGTGTGGCATCTACATAAAAAAATTTAAAGAGAAAAAAAATGAAAAAGAAATTCCAAACCAAATCTCCGATCATTATCTAAAGTGTCGCTTACTTTTATTTCTTCAACGATTTTTATTCTTTGGCATCCACAATATTTTTTTATGCAAAAATCGTTTAAAACGGACAGATAGGCAGACATACAGACAGTCGGATGGCTTGGTCTGGTCTATACTGTTGGTTGGTTGGTTGGCTTTATAAACGATTTATTTACTGGCTTCCAGCCACATGGCTCGCTCATACACCGCAAGGAATTTTCAAAAAAAAAAAAGCAAATCGGTAGAGGAGAAGTGAGTTTGGGGGCCATGAATAAATGTTTTGATAGGACAAATACGACGAAAAAAAATGTGCCCCCAAATGGTATCGATATCGACAAAGTGTTTATGGGTGGTGGTGATGGTGGTGGGTCGGTTGTGGGGTATCATTTGTAAATTAACACGAACGACAAAAGTTAACTGCCGTTTTTAAGCCATTTAAGCGAAAAACGATTAATCTATAAACGCATAAACAACGACAACAACAACTACCACTACTCGATTACAACTACTACTTGGCAATATTGGCAAGAGAACAGAAATCACAGGATAATTTAAAGGGTTTTACACAAAGAGAAAAACCCCGGTTGCTCATTCAGTCGCCGTAGTCCAGTAGGTAGTATGTTGGCTTATTAGACGAGAGCCTGTGTTCAAAACACAGCTCAGACATCTCGATCAAAACGAAATTTAAAAAAATATATCTTTTGGCGACCTTCTCTCAGCAGTCTCCTGGCAAAATCCACAAGAATAAAATATATTTGCCCTGAAAAGTTTCTTAATCTGCTGTTCGGAGTCGCGCATTAAACTGTAGGCCCCGCGACTAATGGAGAAAATTAACACATATAACATAGGTGATGTGAGATGATAGGTTGTAATCCTGGCTAAAGAGTTGTAATACCGACTGCGCCTTCCATTTACTTAAGGGCATGGTCTCAGCAGAAAAAGTGAACATTAGGCATTCAACGATTATTGTCCAGGCGCTTGAGGAAATTCTGAGACGTTCCAACGCTTCTAAAAGCTCAATTCCGTTGGATTATTCTTTTCAATTTTCGACAAATTAGAAGAGCTTCTGTGCCTCTCTATGTGAACTCTAGATAGATAGAGCGTGCAGTCTCCCAATGACGACTTTTATGTTGTTACGAAAATTGTAAACAAAAGCTACAAAAACAAAACAATGAACTTGTTTGCAAATTATCACACTGCGTAATATACCAACAAACACCAGCATAAAGAAATGGTAAACAAGTAAACAAAAATACAACAACAAACACTACAAGAATAATTGTAAACAAAAGCTACAAAAACAAAACAATGAACTTGTTTACAAATTATCGCACTGCGTAATATACCAACAAACACCAGCATAGAAAAAAATGGTAAACAAGTAAACAAAAATACAACAACAAACACTATAAGAATAAATGTAAACAAAATACACAAACAACAATAATGAAACAACGATGTTTACATTTATAGAGATCTCGAGAAGGCGAAGCAACATTCATTCGCCTTCAAGAACATTCATCACACTGATTACGTTGCCATATAAAAAGCAAGGCAAAGCAGGCGACTGAGTTAGTGAAGTTCAGTCAGTTTTGTATGAAGACGCGGTGCGTTTGAAGAGAGTAATTGTGGTTTGAAGATCTCCCTTACAAAGATCTGTCGAGTAATTGTTATTGCTTATGCAAAGGGTGTAAACAGAGAAATAACAAAGAAAAGCAATTCCTGTTGTTTAGATAAAGTTGTGAACAGTGGCACACAGAATTGTGCGAATAATAAAGAATTTTAATTAAAACTAAACACAAATTTATTTTAATTTTGTTTGCAATATACGAGCTCATATTTTAAACGTTTTTAAAAGGTAAAAACGTAACAACATCCATAGAATTTGCACCAAAGTATTGATCCTCCGGCAGAACGTTTGACCATGATGATCCGTGACTGCTTACCATTGTCACATTTCAGATCACTTCCCTTTTACATCAATTTGTGATTAACCCTGTACGTAGAAATTTTTGAATCTCCACAGGCTTTAAAATGATTTAACGTTCGGCTGGGGAGTGAGAGTATAGCCGAGAGAGCGATATTGAGTGGCTAAAAGTGTTGTGATAGTTAAGAGTGTATGTAGATGTGCGTTCGTGTATGTGTATGTTTGTATGCAAATTTATTTTTATATCGTTACAGATGGTCAAACTACAAATACGACAACGAAGGAACGATTGAAGGCCATACGAGGCCACAAAATTAATCGTTGGCTCATGCCAACACTCATGAACTCTATAACGCCACAAACAATACACACTCACACACAACCGACGCTTAATCCTTGGCTACTACACAGCTGGCTACTCTCGAATGAATGGATGATTTTGTTTAACGACGAAGGCTATTAAGTGGAATATTTTGAACAGAACAGTTGGAATTTATGACTAACAATAATCCATGCAATACACACACACCCAGAGGGACACATACACACGCGTACTGGAGAAGGGGAAAAACTGATAAAATGTTTGGCATTGCATGTGCAAAATGAACATGAAAACATGGAACATCAATATCAACATGGCTATGGACATCTGCATGTACAGGGTACATGTACTGGGACAAGGATAAGGATAACGCACCTACTACTAATGGTGTGAGAGAGGCATACAGCCAACATGTGCAACATCAGCGGAGACACTATTTTTTTGGTTACTCTCTTATCGTTGTTGGTTTTTGTACAAAAAACAAAAACAAATTTGTTTGCAACATTATATTGTAAAAACAAAGTAAATGATGCATGCAACACAATCAATGATGACGATACAACCAACAGTTGCCTACAATATTAGCCTGCAATGTTTTCTTTCATTTTTTGCTATCTGCAGCAGAAAAACAGAAAAAATTGTGTCGCAACAAGAATGTTGCACGTTTATCTCACTGACAATTGGATTTGGACCCAGCATCCATGCCATCGAAGGCAGTTGTTTTTGTTTTTCTGGTTGGCATGGAATTTGAATACCATGCAAGGATCTGCAATGTCATAAGGCATGCTGGTTACATAGTCTTTGGCATTAAAAATGTACCCCCTTTGGGTCCAAAGCTGTAATAACGAACAACAAGAGTAGCCTACTGAAAATCGTCTTTGTTACTGCCTGTTGGATTTGGAGTTCTGAGGCAAAACGTTGTTGATTCTTTTCGATATTTTAAAGAACGTAGCACTGTCACCGAGCAACCGCCTCATTTTCTTATCATTTCTTTTGCGTTGGTTCAGTTTCATGAAAATATTTTTTCCATTTAAAGAAGTGATTATAAAAAGTTCTAGAATGATAGGGTTGCCATCTGTAATTGGCTAAAAACAACGCCCTTTATAAAATTGTATTGGAATGCAGCATTGAGGGCCCATTGCCCTTTAAATATTACAGAATGCAAAAAGGAATTTTATTTTCATTGTTTCGTTCGGTTCGAGATGTCTGAGCTGGGCTTTGAACCATGGTCCCTCGTTTAACACGTTGATTTCCACGGCAATTTTCAGAAAACTCTCCAAAAAACGACAATTTGATTTTTTCACGTTAGTGAGTACGAGATAACTCGTAGTTTGGCACCCTAGAAGGGAACGCAATCTACGAGTTATCTCGTAGTTGGCAGTCAACGTGTTAATAAGCCAATACACTACCTATTGGACTACCTATTACGAAATGCTAATTACATGCTCGTTGTTTTCAAGATTTCTACTGGGTCAGATTGGTCCAATATAAAGTTCTCCTCAAATTCTCTACTCCTGTAACTAAAGAATGACAAGAGACCGTTTATCTATATTTACTGGTATGCAACTGGGACTATGTGGAAGCATATGATAGCAACTAAAATATTTCTCGAGGCAGTTAACGCCTTTTATTATGTGTCTGAGGGGTATTATACAAATCAGGTCAAAATTCAACTTAATTAGGGCATAAAATTAAGGACAGTTTAATTGTGAGATTCAATCCCAATGGCAAAATGGTCATGGGGAACAATTAAAAAATGTTTTTAAGCTAATGGACTGGACTGGTTGGCTTCTCTTTTGAAAATACAAAAAATTCTTTCCGCTTGCTATACCATGCCCCCCACCCCAATTAAGATTAAGTTGGTCAATATGACCGACAGAAATTTTTCCTTGTTTTTTTTTTCGTTTAAGTTCCATTGTTTTTATTTTCCCCTAACACCCCTCGTATTTAAAAGGTAATTTGATATTTTAAGAACTTCTTGAAGGCAACAACGGCAAATTTTTTCCTCTGCCAGTATTTGTCATATTTAAGGATTTAATTTTTTTTCGAAAATTTATTCTCCCCGAAATTAACTTTTCATTTATTTACTTAGGAATTCCTTGACAAACAAGCACCACTACGAGACACAGCACAGCATAGCATAGCCAGCAGGCGGACAAAAAAAAAAATTATTGAAACTCCAGAGGAGTGCAGGCGGCCCTTGGGAAAATGAAATGAAAAATTAAAACAAAAAAAGCAAAAGAAAAATGGAAGAAAAAAAATAAATCCCGGAAATATTTACACAGTTTGTAGGAAAAATAATAAAAACAAAAAAAATTAAAAAACACGGGCGGAAATAAAAAGAAATCCGAAATAAATTGTCTGCGAAATAAAAATTTGTTTCCGTGCATAAATACTTAGCGACGAGCGAATGAGGCCAAAATGTTTAACAAGATGTTGCACAAACCATTTATTTTTCACACACCATGTCCACCCCCACCATCTTCTACTTTTATGTACAATTTTTATAACATTTTTCCACAATATTTTCCAAGGTTTTTTTTCTTATTTTTCCAATAAAATTTTGGGTTCAAAAAGCTGTTTTCTTAAGGAAAATGCGAACAAAAGTGTATGAAAAAAAGAGAACCCAAGTAAACAGCCTCTATGAAAAAAAAAAACCTGTTGATTTCCTAGAATTACAGGGGGGGAGAAAAAAAATTCAAATTAGAACCCCTAAGTACAACATAAGATGAAGAAAAAAATCCGCAGCATAATTTTTAATTTTTTTCTTCCTTAAAAAAAATTTACGACGACCATCAACCGTTTATTGTATTAAAAAGGCATTAAAAACCATTTATAGACTATAAATGGGAGGAGGGTAGAGCAAAGGAATTGATTATCAAAAGTGTCGTTTGTGTACATCCTGTTGCATTTCCTTCACTTCATTAATTCACTTGGACTTTTCGTTGACCCAACGTTGGACGGACATAGGGACGTCTCTTAATCATGATTTATGGCGCCATTGCAGGCTGTTTGTTATCCTCCTGAATGGGTCGGACACCCAATATTTCATTTTTTATGAGAAAATTTTTAATTTATTTGCCTTCAAATTGAAGGGGGCTAGGCATTTGCATAATAATTAGCGAATGAATGAATGAAATACGGAGTACTGCAGCAAGGAAAAAAAATAAGAATTTCTTTTTGGTTTGTTTCTCTTATTTACCTGGGCTAGGTATGTAAGAGATTGTACTGAGACATGGAGCAGTTAGTACTGATAGCCTATCATTAAGGCATGATGACGATTTTCTACACCATCTAAGATTGTGCACAACAACGATAACAAAAACAACAGACGGCTCTTATTCGATCTGTTACCGCTGCTATGGAAAGTTGTTTAAAATAACACAGGTCTGCAACTAAAAAACTGCATAGGTTTTTTATGTATTTTCTTATAGATGTTGATGTCCTAAAACCGAAAAAAATATTTAAAAAATTCCATCACATCTATTTTTTTTACAATACAGTTGGATTACTCATGTTCCAACTGGCTAAGTCTATTATCTTTCTGACCCTGTCTTGCCACACTCAGTTGACATCCAGCATTCAAACGCTACTGTGCTCTTGTTTTTATATATATGTTATGGCTCATAGAGGTTGTGTAATTTCCCCGGACAGCTTCTGTTATATTTGTGGTGAATATACAGTGAAAAGTCAAATAAGAAATATAAGTGATTTTGTGAAGAAGGTTTATTTTGCTTACTTCAAATTAAAACTTGGTGATCAAGACAAAGCATGGACTCCTCATAAGGTGTGCAGAAGATGTGAGGAAGATCTGCGCTTGTGGTTTAAGGGTAAGAAAATTGCATTTCGTTTTCGCATTCCTATGATATGGCGTGAACAGAAAAATCACACAACCGACTGCTATTTCTGTTCGGTAGACGTGAAAGGATTTAATACGAAAAATAAGAAGAAAATCTCTTACCCTAACCTTGATTCAGCTTTTCGTCCAGTGTCCCATAGCTCTGAAATACCAGTTCCGCACCCACCTCCTAATTTAGATGACTCAGAAACGTTTGCTCCCCAGAACGAATCTAGCTCAGATTTTTCAGTTTACGAGGGACCTCAACTTTTTTCTCAGATTGAGCTCAATGACCTAGTCAGAGACTTGGGTCTTTCAAAAGATGCAGCCGACTTGCTAGGTTCAGGGCAAAAAACAAAAACCTTTTATCATCTGGTACCTTATTTTCCTGGTACAGACATCGAGAGAGAGAATTTACTCAGTATTTCACTAAAGAGGGAAATCTGGTTTATTGTAATGATGTTTGTGGGCTCATGAAATGTTTTGAAATAGAATATGATTCATCATTGATTCATCCAAAACTAGCCTCAAAGCAGTCTTGCTGCATAATGGAAATGTACGAGTATTTGCATCTCTTCCAATGGGACACTCAGTTCATATGAAAGAAAACTACAATGACTTAGCTACAATTCTTTAGAAAATCAAATATCAAGAACATCAATGGATGATTTATGGAGATTTGAAAATACTAACAATGTTGTTGGGTCAACAGTAAGGTTATACAAAGTTCCCTTGTTTTCTATGTTTATGGGATAGTAGAGCCAGAGACCTGCACTGGACAAAAACTGACTGGCCACCACGAGACGGTTTAACTCCTGGCGAGAAAAACGTTATTGATACCACTTTGGTTTCGCCAGAAAAGATTTTACTGCCACCTCTTCATATTAAATTGGGGCTAATTAAGCAGTTTGTAAAATCACTGCAAAAAGATGGGGATTGTTTTAGATATATATGTTCCAAGTTCCCGAAATTGTCTGAAGCAAAGTTAAAAGAAGGAGTTTTCACTGGTCCCGATATAAGAAAACTTTTGTCTGATCCCCTTTTTCCTGAATCAATGGGAGATATCGAAAAAGAAGCATGGATTCTTTCAAAAATGTAGTGCAGAGGTTTTTGGGCAATACTAAGGATCCCGAATATAAAACTATTGTACTGCGCATGCTGACAGCATATAAAGCTCAAGGGTGCAAGATGAGCTTAAAAGTTCACTTCTTACACTCCCATATTGAATATTTTCCTGAAAACTTGGGTGCCTACAGTGAAGAACAAGGTGAAAGATTTCACCCGGATGTACGTGATATCGAGAGACGTTACCAAGGAAGATGGGATGTCAGTATGTTAGCGGACTATTGTTGAATGCTTAAGCAAGAAACCAAAGAAGGAAACCAAAAAAGAGTTCGGAGAAGCATAAAAGAAAAGAAAAAAAGGTTTCACAAGGAAAAAGAGTAAAGATAAAGTTATGTATAAATTGAAGTAAGAAAAATAATGGTTGATAGGTTTTGATAAATATTATGTTGTGTGTTTGTTGTAATAAATAATTGATTTTTCTCATTATTGTGTTTTTCTTTTGCAAAAAAACTATACGTGATGGAGAGTAATAGGAGTTATTTTTGAAATCAGCGTACTTTAAAACATATAATTCAGCAAAAATATCTCATGCAGCTGAAAAAAAATTTTTTTTTGCAGATCTGTGTAATCCGACTACGGAACAGATATTCAGTGCCCAGATTGTGTACTCTGTTAGAATGGATGTTAATCTGAAGAGTAATGGAAGCTGTGCTGATAAAATAAGCAGTTGGTAAGAGTAAAACAACGAACTTGTACTTCTTAATAAAATTTAGTGCAGCCATGGGTCGAGTTTGGTTCTTCCACAAAATTGCGAGTGAGAATATCTAAAATTTAAGTGCTAAACTCTCCTGCAAAGCAGTGACGAATGTACATACATCCACCATACATATGTACATCTATTATATGGAGCAGTTCCATTCCAACATAAAAAAACAGCCACAGCGATCTGAACAAATACGTTTCCGAATCATAACGCGCCCCAATCAATCACTATTTTCGCTTTAACTTCTGGGTTCTCCAAGCCACATATGCTTTTGGCGTAACAAATGAAGACATAATCGCTGAAGAAATTTTAAAACCATTGCCTTCTACAAGTACACAGCAGATAAACAGATTTATAAATGGTCAGCAGGGTTTAAATGTAGAATGAGTTGAGCTTTTAAATGATAAATGCGCCATAATAAGCCGTAAGTTGCATTCAATTACTGTTAACGGCAAATTCGAATTATCCGCCACACTTTCCCTAAGAGAGGCAATATTTTCGGCAGAGCATACAAGCGATACTGCCGACGCCTGTCGGCGGGTCGTCATTACGACCCTTTAGTCAGGATTACAAACTAGCTTGCACCACGTAAATTGTGTGTGCTTATTTTATCTAAGAGTGGCGGGACCTACAGTTTAATTCCGATTCTCAACGACAGATTTTTTGAGAAACTTTTAATGGCAATTTTATTTTAGGTTAGATTAGGTTAGAGGACGTGTACTTGTCAATTGTGACAAGTACAGTACCCGCAGGTCGAATTGACCCATTGTACAACATCCTAGCTTCTCACAACACTCGTGTTGTGTGCGTTAATTTTATACATGAGTGGCGGGACCTACAGTTTAAAGTCGACTCCGAACGACAGATTTTTAAGAAGCTTTTCATTGCAATTTTTACTCTCACTGTTTTTGGCAGAAATCTGCTGAGAGGAAGTCGCCGAAGAAATATTTTCATATTTTCGTTTTGATGCCTGACCTGGGATTTAAACTCGGGCCTTTCGTCTAATAAGCCAACACACTACCTACTAGACTACGGCGACTTCTTTTTTTTTTTTTTATTTTACTCTACTCTGTTTTTGCAAACAGACTACTGAGAGGAAGTCGTCGCCGAAACAAATTTTCTTCTTCATATTTCTCTCTTGTCTGCAATGCCTGAGCTGTGGTTTGAACCACGGACTCACGTCTACCTACTACAGTATGATGACTTAAGTCGCCTAAAATTTCTTTATAATCTTGCCAATTCCTTGCGCAGTAGTGCGATTATTGTGGCCACGTTTTAATTACCGATTTTGTAGTCAGTTTCAACTATATTTAAGCGTTTTCCGATTGTTGAGCTATCCATATTCGTTAATGATACCACTGATGCCACATCCGATTCATGGGAATGATAATAAAACTTTTCCTGCACATTTACTAGCCAATGCAATAACTCAACTCACATTTGACGTCGACATAGTTCAAGGATTCTGGACCCAAATACTTAAAATTTAAATCTTATTAAGCTTTTCGGGCTAAGTTCATTTGAAGAGAAGTGATACTATTCCTCTGAATTATCATATATATTATTTCTAAAGCACTTTTTTTTGTCGGTTGCAAATATCTCCCATACTACCGCATCAAATTTAATGAATGATATCTCATTTTAAAGCTTATATCTAACACTAATGACGGAAAATAATTAGAAATTGAAAAATTAATATTTTCATTGATAAAAATTATATTTTATATAGAACTGCATGATAATACTGCTGTCATTATGATTATATGTTTTTATTCAAGTGTGTACTAACACAGGGTCGCTTAATAGTAATGCAGTTCTACATAATATAGTATGTATTAAAATCAATTCTGGCAATACCGCTATTTACTATAATGCCGTTTATCACTAAGGGCCATTATTACAACTTGTCGTTAACTAAAGGGAGGATTTTAACGGGCAGATAAATTGTTTTTCATTATTATGAGTACCCATTAAGATAGAAGTGATCGTTAAGCTAAAGGGAAGATCATCCTACCTTTAACATTTAAAGGTCATTTTATGTTTAAACTTGCCATATCATATACTATTTTCGATATGGCAACTACAAATTTAAACAGAAATGAGCATATACAACAAAAAAACGGAGTCCGCTATTGCCACTGCGTTAAAAGAAAACTTGTTTAATTGAGCAGTTTTATCGACTTTGCTCCGGCACTGCCATATTTTAATTTTATTTTATCTGTAAGTTGTAATAACGAAAATCAGTTAAAGGTAACTTTACAGTTCCCTTTAGCTAAAGGTACCTTTAATTAAACCCAAGTTTAAAGGCAAGTTGTAATAATGGCCCTAAGTCAGTTATATATAATATGCATATTAAGTTGTAAAAAGCTGTTTTGGCAATACTTTGCAGTAGTTGTTAGATCAAGTGCGATAAACAGGGTCGCTTAATTGTAATGCTATTCCACATAATATATAAAGTTGTAAAAGCCATTTTGGTAATGTCGTTATTGTCATGGCATTATTTGTTTTATGAAGTGTAGTAATACGGTGTCTTTTAATATATACATATATGTATATAGTGTCAGCTGATATTTAACAGTTAAAAAGGTTTTAAGAAAAACAAGGTCAAACCCTTCAACAGGTAGGATTGTATTTACCAGAACTGCTCTTTTCACATGGGCAGTTATACGTGGCTTTTTCTCGAGTGCGTACGTTTAAAGATATTTTTGTTTGTATTAAGGATTCGTACGGGCAAAAAGTTAACGATGATCATGTCATTAACTCTAACATTGTATTCAAAGAAGTATTATAAAAGCATTTAAACATATCGTTAGTATAACTCGCAAAGACGCTAAGTCCACTTTTTTCCAAAATTGAGATTTTAATGTAAAACGGTAACATTGTACATAATACATATTTTACAACAACAAAACATGTCATTATATAGTTTAAAGTTGTTGTAATTTTGTGGTTTGCAAAAAAGGCTAAGTCCACAAAACTACGAAAAATATTAATATTATTAATTAATTAGTAATAATAATAATAATTAACACTATTAGTTATTAGTATTAATATTATTTTGTAAAAATAATTGCGTTTAACAAGTTTACAAATTTTAAAAACTGTAAAAGCTACAATGTTTTTTGTGTCTCCTGTAAAATTTGAATAAAGGGACTTAACACATTTGCGAATTATACTAACGATATGTATGTATGTATGTATGTATGTAAATATGTATGATATATTATGATTTCTAATATTTTTATACTTTTAATAAAATTTCTATTAATTATTTTCATTTTATGTTACAAAAATGACAACTAACGGTGCGAAATATTCGCACGGGTCATCTAGTTTACAATAATTAGGCAATCTTTTTAAGTTTTTTAAATATTTTTTCCAGATTTAAAGAATTGTAATGCATGCCAGCCACTGCTGCTGCTACTTCGTAAAGTATGACAGTTAATATGAAAAAAAAAAATTCTCTTAAAAATATGTGTCACAGAAAAGGTACTCAGTACGCAGTGTAACAATGATAATAATGATGATGAATATGCTCCCCCAGTTTATTAATCGTTTATTAAAATTAATTGAAATTCAATGGAAATTGATACCATATCTTCTAAAGAATCCTTTGATGTATGTTTACAACAACAACAAAAAACATATTTGTTTTTCTCATTTTCTTTTGTTGTTGTCTTTTTTGTTGTTGCACTACATGGTTTTGAAACAATTTAATTGAGTCTCCACATTGCCTATGCGAAGAAACGAAGTGAAAATTTGATTTTTTCCAAACTCTCCCAACAAATACCGGCATAAATAAGAGGCAATGAATTGGGAAAAATTGCAAGAATAGGGGATGACGATGGATTTAATACAATAATAATGATGAGACATGTTATTGAATGAAGCCATAAACACAGTAGAAAAATAGCTCACAGCTCATTACCTAGACATGGTTAGAGACCGAAAGATAGACAAACAGGCAAAGAACCAGAGTAGTAAACAATTGGACAAATAGAAATACAAATACAAGACAGGAAAGATAAAAAGATACTGTTATAAAACAATTGTAACATACATACATACACACACACATATATACATAGATACGTACATACAGTGGGCATCAAAAGAAATTGTACATTAACAAAAAAAAAAAAGTATACATTAATAAATTACCGTTATTTTTATTTTAAAATTGTTTCATTGCGAGTTTTTAAAATTGAAACAAAAAAAGAATTACAAAAAATTTCGAAATATTGTCAAATTTTTTTCGGGCACACTCCTCAAATGTTAAAAGTTAAGTTTGGTGATTGTTAGAATTTTATCCTTAGTATACAGTTTCTTTTGACGCTCACTGTATATATACAGTGACCCAATAATGTTGTAAGTTTTAAAGGAGAAGATAAACAAACACTGTCTTCACATTTAGAACCAACGGATACCGCGCCACATAAAACATGAATAAAAACTCCTGTACTGGACAATGTTGTCAGATTTTTTTTTTTACCTCCATCGCCAAAAGCTATACGCAAAATCGCCAAAATAAAATATTATTCATTTTTTCCAAAATGAAAATCGCCAGAAGTTTAAAAAATCATTTATATTTATTTATTTCATGTGTTATAAAGTCAATATAAATCTAATAAAAGTCTATAATAAAAATATATTATAATTTTACATTACATTTGTACTTTTAGAGCATTAGTTATTAGTTGTCAAAATATTTTTTACAAAAATTAATTGCATAAATCTATAATATCATATACCTCATTCTCTGCAGATTCATTTTCACTGCTTGGTATATCATACATTGTATTAGAATTAAACTTTTTTAACATTTTATCTGTAGGCTGAAATGAATTGCAACAATATCTTATCAATGAATCTAAAAGTTCATATTGAATTTTATTACGTAAGCGAGTTTTAGTGTAATTCATAATAGAAAATACCATTTCTACGCAAGCGTTGCTGGTTGGTAAAATTAACATATTTAGAACGGCCAATACTAAGTCTTTAAAGTGAAATGTTCCAGCCGCATCGCAATAATTGTAAACTTGTGGCCAATAGTCTAATAAATTTGTTGGGATTTCAACTTTAAAGATATCAGTCCAATTGAAGTATGCTAATTTTGACCATTACAATTCATATTCCCCTGCAGATATTTTTGGATTTAAAAATAAAGTTAATGAATTTTGAACTACCGCAAATTTTGCTTGTGTTAAAGGGTTTCCACATTTTAATATTGAAAATTCATTATATGTTTTAAAAATATTTATATTTTATTTAGAAAAAACAATTTTATTTTAAAATTTCTGCATCATATTCATTCATTTTTATATTTTTTAATTCCATTTCAAATTCTGTGCCAAAATCTATAGATTCCAATGGCAGAAAAGAATCCGGCGAATCAATAGCCAAATTTAATGAATATATTAAGTTATCCAAATTTCCATTATTTTTTAAAAATGACGGCTTAAACATTTTAGAAGAAAAAATTAATATTGTTGAAACTATTTCATCATACATGCTACCTGCATCCATATGATTAGATTGAAATTCTAAATTTAAATGATTCATTTTATTAACTATTGGGTTAATAAATATCAAAAAAAGTCTATTTTTTCGTCAGATAGTTCTTTATAAATATGTTGAGCAGTCTTGTCGTTTTCAGCAGTTGAGATTAAAGAAAAGTGGTATTTTAACTCCACCCACTGCTCCAAAACTCTTCTGATGGCGGCCCCATAAGACAGCCAACGAGTCCCCGATATTTGTACAAGTTTTCTAAAATTATTTGAATCAACTCCAATGTGAACCAAATCAAAAGCTCTTTTGTATAGTAAAGTACGAAGTGGGCTATGGCTAAAATAGTTGTAAATTTCCTTAAGTAAAAAGTCAGCATTTTTGGGAATTTCACTTGAGGCTTTGGAGCAGCATAAATGGAGGGAGTGGCAGGTACATTTTAAAAGTAATAAATGTGGATTTTCTTGTTTTAAAAGGATAAATAAAGATTTATTTTTCCCACATAGATTACTGGCCCCGTCAGTTCCAAAAGCTATTAACTTCACTTCACATTTTTCAATATCAATTTTGACAGAAAAGTACTCTTAACAACAACAATATGAACTGTTTTACTTGTTGACATTAATTGTGCCATTCACTATGTAATAATAACATAATATTGAGGGATACCAGAGGTGTATAATGTAAGAACATTATGTTATTAAATTGAAGTGTAAAAAAGTACTTCAAGAAAATAAAAATAATTTGTTAAAAATAGCCAAATAAATCGCCAACTAGTCAGTAAATCGCCAAAAAAATCGCCACGTCGCCAATTGAAAATTTTGGTCGCCAAAGGCAATGAAAAATCGCCACGTTTGGCGAGAAATCGCCACATCTGACAGCCCTGGTATTGGACTGTAAACCCTGAAAGACTCTAGAGATTGTACAGAAGGAGGGTTACGAATGAGAAAAAAATATATACGTATTGATACCAAAGCACTAAGAGAAGTGCAGTGATAAAGGCCTATTGCCTCTCTGATACTAAGGAAAGTGTTTGGGAAGCAAACTTTATACTGATGGGTGCTTACAGGCTTTAAAAATGTTGATGGTTAGGTGGGTTAATTAAACTCTGACTAGCATGTAGAAACTTAGGTAGTTTGAGGGAGAGGGAGGCCAACCAAGTGTCTCATGCCAATTGACATACACCTAAGTCATCATGTAGGCTTGTTGTGCTCTCGCCATTAGGAACGCCACGTCAAGTAGAAACTTAGATCAGGTAAAAAAAAGTCAGAAACATTCCTTGTAAGTTTTGTTTTCTCCTGTTTATTATAATCTTTCTGCTGTTCTCAACGCAACTATGCGTCAACCTTAACTTTAAGGGCAAGAAAAACGTTTCACATTCTCTATTCATAGTTTCGCTGACAAGCTCGGTCTGCTCCGCCTGGATTACTGCAGAAGTTGACACATGATATAGAGGAAAAGGAATCGGTGTAACATCTTTTATGCGACTCCCCTGCACTTCAGGACAAACTTCATCAGCTTTTGGGAGACTGAAGGCTTTTGAGATTAACTTTTTTTTGGAATATTTTTCGGTTGTTAAACGATCCATATTCACTCAATCCATGACACTGCCGATGAACAATATTTTACAGCTGTGGAGAGAAGTATTGAGATCTTAATTGTTTCGCATTTGTAAGCATGAGGGCCTCGTTAGATAACTCAGAAGTACTTCTAAACGTTGTAAAATCGCTGGGGGGCTCATCATCTTTTTTTTTTGTCCGCTTTCGATGGTATTGCTCTCTTACTCCAATAGTACGTGGATATCGATCATTGGAAAAAGGATTACTAACCAACAACTTTCCTAAGGATATTGCAATGGGCCTGACGACTTCGAAGAGAATGCGGTAATTGCGGGCTACCAATCGAATTAAACTTCAACTAAAAACTGTGGTAATTTTTCTTCTTGGGATCGTTATTTTGTTTTGCACAATTTAAAAATAGTTTCATAACTTTTGTGTGCCACTGTTATTTGTACCTTATTTGGAAAATTTGATAATGAAATGCTTACATGCTTACATATACACGCAGCAGACAACAGAAGCATGTCTTCTCTTATACGGGCACTTTCAGAAACAAAAAATGGGAGATGAGATGGGAGAGTTAGTACAGGTTTTATTGAGTCTCTATCAGTTTGTTGGTGTTTCTCTCTCCTTCTCTCTGCCTTGATTTTGTATTATTTTTCTGGTTTATTGGGCTAATTCAATAACCAACAAAGCCATAAACAGTTACCACAAGAAGTTACAATGTGTGGCAAGCAAGTACATACGTATTATGTACGTAGTATATTTGAAAGGCATATTTAAACCTGTAACTAACTGTCTGTATGGCTGTATGTCTTTCTGTCTGTCTGTATCGTTATTTAAGAGTTTGCGAATAAAGCAGAAGCCCGGTTTTTCTGTATTGTATTGTATTGTAATGTGTATGTTGGCCCATAGGATTTCCGTTCTATAGATCATCTCTTTTCGCAAAATATTATCATTTTTACAGGCAAAAAAACCAACTGCTTGTCTGTCTGTCTGCCTATTCTGGTGTTCATTGTACAAAGAAAAACTAGAAAATAGAAAATACGATAACCACCTCCGGTAGTGTTCAGTTCACACTCAATCAGATAATATTGCAAAGGATTGCCCACAAAAAGGTACGGGTACAGGTAGTAAGTATACTCAGGTATACTGTTTGTATGTGTCATGCATACATGCATATATGGGTAGAGGGACTCCCATGCCACTACCACACACATGCTGAAGATACTGTTACATTTCGCACCGTGTTTGTTCGGCATGCATTTGTTGTTAAAGTCCATATTTGCTTAGATAAGCAAAACCACACAAAGGCCAGGCGAATAATTGAGCAATTAAACAGGAGCGTCTGGATTAGAAATATTCACAAGGGTGCTTTCCAAATATTTGGGAAATTTGGTTCTTAATTTCTCAATATAATCTTTTTTTAGGTGGGCACACTTTTTCCAGTGATATTAAAAGCCTTGAAATATTCACCCTTATTCTGGTTGTCGTCGTCGTCGTCGTCGTCGTCGTTACCAAAAATGATGTCGATAAAATCAGAGTCGACAAAATCAGAGTCGACACAACACAATATCGACGGCGTATTGACTCACAGAATACCAAATGTGTGTCCGACAGTCATTTATAACTGTCAATAACGACAAACAGAATACCAATTTTAAACTGTCGACGCAAGACGACGTCGACAACCAGAATAAGGGTGATTGTTTAGAGAATAGTTGCCCTATATACATACATAGCCATCAACTTCTGCATTGGGGTTTTATTAGACGAGAGCTCGTAATTCAATCACCAGCTCAGACATCAACAAAAATTGAATACCAGAAAATATTTAGGTCACTTCCTCTTAGCACTCTTCTGGCAAAATCTCTGAGAGTAAAATGAAATCACCATGAAAAAGTTTCTCAAAAATCTGTCGTTTGGAGTCGAATTTAAACTGCAGGTGCCGGCACTCATGAATAAAATAAACACACACAATTTGAATGCTATGAGAAGTAGTTTGTAATCCTGACTAAAGGGTTGTAATGACTGGTTAAGTAAGTAATTAAGAGAGGGGCTTGGCTGGCTACAACGGCATAGTTGTACGAATGTGGTCATTGAGGGCATAATGTATGTAGGGGGAGGACCTCTTTGTGCATTTTGAGGAGGTCATTGAAGATTCAAGAGACGCCAGAGCTTTGTATCAGTACTCTATCTAGTACGCATTCCAGATCATTACAATTGTTACCGACCAGCAAATCAGCTGAGTCTGAACAACCATAAGAATTCTAAATTGATTTTCGACTACAGATTTCTCTGTTTGCAGAGAAAAGATTTCAATTGTGATTTGCGTTGATTCCACAAACGAAAAAATAATGCCATCGGTGTAGGGGTGTCAGTTTTTCTGCTTAAAATGCAGATCGCTGTGTCTGTGGGCAAATGGTTTCTTTAAGTCTGAGATTTTCATATAATTTCAGTGCTCAATTATTTTTCGGATAGTCAAACTGAGAGCACTGGCTTCATAAGCGATGTAACCCCAACTGAACATGGGGTGGTTAGATCATATTCAACAATACGGTAAACGTAAATGAAGTTGTACAAGGCCGCGTCCTGCGGCCAATCTGAGATATCATCTCATCTAATATCATCTCCTAACTAAGATAGAATGCCGAGCCGGTCTAGAAGAGTCTGTAACCGGTATCAATTCTGATCAAATCAGTTATGTATTGGAATTCATTCGGACGGCGGAGCAGTTGCTATTTGAACATGGCCTTCGGCCGGCATCTTTCTTGAGAGAAACAGTAAAGTGGGAGGCGGTAAACAGGGTATCACCTGCTGTAGTGGACGAACAAATAATTGTGATGCACAGAACGACAGGATTCAAATTTCATGGCAAAAGTAGAGCACAAAACATTTGTTATTATAAATTATAAATTATAAATCTTTCTGTAAGTCTGTTTTTTTGTTTGTTTGTTTGTTTGTTGGTTTGTTTGTTAGCCAATCACGCCTGAACGCCTGGACCGATTTTCTTGAAATTTGGGATATAGATCGAGCCATTGCCGGTGCAGGTTATAGGCTATAAATCTTTTCAAAATTTTGACCAAAAGGGGAAAAAAATGGGACAAAGGGAGAAAAAATGGGCAAAAATTAGTACTTTTATGCATAAAATCTGTATTTTATCTTTTTTATAGGTAATTTTTTACGATTTAGCTTGGTTAAGTTTCCCAAATAGCTATTGGAGGTGTTCCGTTTCAAAAGTTGTACCAAAAGGGGTCCAAAAAGGGGGAAAGGGGCCAAAAACGGGCAAATTGAGTGTATAGCCAATCACGCCTGAACGCCTGGACCGATTTTCTTGAAATTTGGGATATTGATCGAACTTTTGTCGGTGCAGGTTATAGGCAATAAATCTTTTCAAAATTTTGACCCAAAGGGGGAAAAAATGGGTCAAAGGGGAGAAAAAATGGGCAAAAATTAGTACTTTATGCATAAATGCTGTATTTTATCTGTTTTAAAGGTATTTTTTTACGATTTAGCTTGGTTAAGTTTCCCAAATAGCTATTGGAGGTGTTCCGTTTCAAAAGTTGAACCAAAAGGGGTCCAAAAATGGGGAAAGGGGCGAAAAACGGGCAAATTGAGTGCATTTATATTTAGGACTTAGAGTATTCAAAAAACTGGGTTGTTTGTTAAACCGGTTTCCGAATAATTTAAAAAATTGCATTTTTTAAGAAACCGGTTTCAAAACCGATAAACCGATTTTTTATTTATTGTTATATTTAATGCAAAAATTACCCAATAATTTTTTTTAATTTTTTAAACTAATCCAAACTACATAACCCGCGCAACGCCGGGTACAATCTGCTAGTTGAAATATAAAACGAAAAAAATCCGCCACTTAGTTTTATTTCTATAACGAAAAGTGTAAGTTCAGATTTTTTTTTGTGCGCACTCCTTACTTACAACTATAATATAATCTAGTTAGGCTTTAACTTTAATTAAATGAGATCTTACGATGGTATACAACATAACAGGATATAACGGTTCAACATATACTTTTTCAATATTATGGGGATTTCTAAGTTCGTTTAAGTTAACCAACCTCTTTGTCATACACTACCCCCCTTCACATACATCTCTGGCTAATAACACATTTGGGAATTTTCAAATATAAACTCTATATAGCCTACCTCTTTTTTTTTGGCAAGCATTTAAAGAAAATCTCGTATTCAGAAACTACCACACAAACAGTTTATATTTTAAGGTTTTAGACGAGTATGTACGAGTAAGTGAATGAATTTTTGTTTTGAATTCAACATTTTGTTTCGTTTCATAATTTCAATAACATTTCACCAAAAAGAAATTGTGCAACACAGAAAACCAACAGCAAAAACAACTAAAATATTTTACAACCATAATGATGTCTTTGTCTGTACAACCATAAAATGAAAATGAAAATTGGTAATGAGAGTTTGAGAGATACTTTGCTAAACCAAAAACAGGCAGAAACAAAGAAAAACAAACGATATCATGTGAATAAATTTAAAACCAAACAACAAAAACACTTTATAAATGCCCAAAATGGTAAAGAACAGAATATGCCACAAGTATGGAAGTTGGCATGCAACACAATGTTGAAAGAATTTGAAAGTTTTTGTTTCAACTTGCAAGTCTGATAACTTTGTTATCGTCTATGAATACGTAAGGAAAAGTAGAAGCTCATCTCCTCCACATCATTGTTATTTAAAATTTAGAGGGTGTTGTTGCAATATATTTTACATTCCAAGTTACATAGTATGACTGACATACATACTGCCACATATGTACGTTTGTTGCATGTTTAAGAATGTTAAGACGATACATGAAACTAAGCTGGTACACAAACTGCATCTTTTCAAAATTATTTTTGAATGTGAATTCTTGAAAACTTTCCAGACTTTCAAGGAACTCTTTTGGTCCAGAAGAAGAAGACCACACATCCTGTTTATATATTCAATTCAATTCAATAAGGCCGTAATCGAATTTCTAACAAAAGTAGCAATCCAGCCGTCTCCGTCTACTAAGACATATCCTTGGGTATGTATACAATATGTGTGGAACAGTTTCCTCCTCTTTATCGTCTATGCAGGTCTAATATTTTTTTCATTGCAAACAAGAGCAAGACCATCGCGTCTCTTAACACATTCGCGGACAAGACGGCATATGCCGTCAATTTTAGTTCAAAATTATGGGACAGGACCGTCGCCAATATTCACCCTTATTCTGGTTGTCGTCGTCGACGTCGTCTTGCGTCGACAGTTTAAAATTGGTATTCTGTTTGTCGTTATTGACAGTTATAGATGACTGTCGACACACATTTGGTATTCTGTGAGTCAATACGCCGTCGATATTGTGTTGTGTCGACTCTGATTTTGTCGACTCTGATTTTATCGACATCATTTTTGGTAACGACGACGACGGCGTCGACGACGACGACAACCAGAATAAGGGTGATTATTTATCATTGGAACAAAACGGTAGCTCCCGCAGTAAAGTTAATGTTAAATTATGGTTTGTTAAAATGAGTGTCCTGTGCTACCAACTTGATATTATCGCTGGGACAAGACGGCATTACCCGTTGAATAAAATTATTAAAAAAAATTTGACTAAATATCACTATATTCTTGATTCTCATGATTTCGCTCCATGCCCCACAATGCGACAACACAGAATTTAACTGTCCGCGAATGTGTTAATGACGCCAACAACGACGTACATAGATGGTCATTCAGTAACTTAGCCGCCTTCTTACTCTAGCTGGCTTTTGAGCAAGAGTTCTGATTCAATTGCCCACCTGATGTAACAATCGAGCTACAACGTTCAAGAAATATATTTCGTAATAGACAATCCGTTCAACAAAGACAAAAATAACTCATTTAGAGACCTCGTTAATAGGTCAAAACAATCCTTTAGTCAAGATTACAACCTATCCTCTCACACCACCCATGTTGTGAGTTTTAATTTTATCCATGAGTGTCGCGAGCTACAGCTTAATGACGATTCTGCACGACAGATTTTAATGAAATTTCTCATGACTATTGTATTTACCCTCAGAGTTTTTACCACAAGATCTCCTGCAGAAAAAGTTGCTAGAATTTGAACCACAGACTCTCGCCTAATAAGGCAACACACTATCTAAGTATTTGACAACGGCGGTATCATTTAGCGATTACGACATTAATTTCGCATTCAAAACTACCGGATCTGCATCTGTAACGATGCTAAATAATATCATTCAGTAGCAGATACTTGAACTGTAAAAACCCTACAATCGTCCATTATCCTAAAGCTTATCGTCTCATTAATTTTTCTGTTGTGGAGGATGGCGCCCCGAACTCAGCCCGTTCGTATGATCTCCAGTCTACCCATCACATTTTCAAGCTTAACTGGCGCGACTAGGCATTATTATATTTCTCGACATAGAACGAGGAAGCAGAGAGCCCAGTTTACATTACTGGGAACTGAAAATTCGCTCTCTTAGCACAGGAATGTAGCCATATGATCTGCTAGTATACATCCAACTTCAAATCCACAATTTGAGGTACCTTTTTCACCATGAAAAGGAAGCCAGTTTAACATCACTATGGGAGCTTTCGTAAAAGTTTCGTAAACACAAAATGATGACAAGAAAGTTAGATAAACTTATTTTGTCAATAATTAGTTGGGCATACCCTTTAAGGCTTATATACTGCATATCTAATGGTAATTCAGCGGTACTTCAGCTGTTTTAAGCCTTTCAATCATAATGGCTGGTGGTATTTCAAAAACAGGGAACAGGGATCGCATTCAATGCAAAGAATACTGTGCTTAATGATCTACCCAATGCCCATATAGAGATTGATTCTGGTAACAAAATTACAATTTCAAGGCTTAGAAGTTTTAAGGTTTTTTCCAAATCATTTGGTTTAAAAACAAATTTTTTTATTTATCAACAATTAGTTGGCCACACCCTTTATATCTCATATACAGCATATTAGTAATAATTTAACGGCATTCCATGGTATTGTTACTTCCAAAAAAAAAAATTCAACATTTTGGAGGGAAAACAAAATAAAAAGAAAAAAAATCATATGAAAAGCTGACGATGAATTTTTATGCTGCGCTGCGATGCTGCTGCCGCTGATGATGATGACTGTGGAAAAACCGGAGTTTTTAAATCGCTTTTTTGCCTCATAGATAAAGCCACAAAATGATATTAAAAAGTAAAGCAAATGGCAACATTAAAATTGATAAGCGCCCAACTGAATATTAGACGCGGGAGAAAAAAAAAAAACTAATATTTTTTTTGATGAGCTGCTGCTACAAGCATATTATTTTTCAATATATTCACAGGACACAACAACAACAACAACAAAAAAGGATATTAAAGTCGTTTACTGCAGAGAGAAAAAAATGTACAGAAAATTTACACTTCATTAGATTGTAATGCAGTGGGGTTTTACGGCCCTGGGAATGATGTGCAGATTGCTACACACTTTTTGAATACACCAGGATGAGGAGGAGGCTTTTGCGACGGCCACTTTTTGCCAAGTTAATCATGTTAATGCATTACAAAAACAACAGCAACAACAATAAATATTTTGAAAAAGTACAACCAACTTTTCTTACAAGTGATGCCATGTCGGTTTGCACGCAGAGTATTTAACCCCATTTGCCTCTAATGCCCGCTAGAGAAGAAGAAGAACAAAAACCATCATATTCAAGACAAATCGCTAAATTTCCTGACTTTTTTTCATTTCTTCGTTTCTTTTTTTTTCCTATTTAAAAAGAAAGAAAAAACAGCTATGAAAACAAATATAAAAAAGTGCCATTAAAATAAGAAGAAACTTGACTTCCCAGACAATGGTACGTCTTAACAAAAAAAAAAAATCAAAATAAAGAATACTTAAGTGGGGTGGAGAGAAGGGGGGACAACCAACAAATCCTCTTAAATACTCAATGATTGCCTGTAAACTTTTCACACTCCCACCCATTTCAAAAGGGATACAATGAAAAAAGCGCGTAAAAATACGCATAAAAAAAATTTTGTAAAAAAATATCCTGGAAATCTCAAGGAGATTCACAGTTTGTAAAATACTTGTTTGGAAATCATACTTTTTCCTCTTGATTTTACTTTTTTTATAGAGAGAGAGTATCTCAGCTGTATTTAAAATCCAAGAGACAGTAAATAATGTTTTCAAAAGGCAAATGCACAGTGGGTCGAGTAGTAGGTTGCAATTGTGGAAAAAAAAATTTTGAAAGTTTTTTAAATCTAAGATACAACCCTAATTCAGATTATCAACAATGTCTTCATTCCTGGTAATAAAATATTCTGAAGAAAATTGTACTTCAAAGGTTAGGTTAGGTTAGAGGACGTGTACTTGTCCGTTAAGACAAGTACAATACCCGGAGGTCGAAATTGACCCATTGTACAACGTCCTTGGAGAGGGAAGGAAATAGAGGGAATAGGATGAAAGGAGGGCATAAGGGGAGGATGGGAATCACACAGAAAGAAACAGACACAAACAAGGGTTGAGCGCGCGACTACACTTATGAAGCCCTAGCACCTCTCAACCAGCTCAAACTGCTAATGAATCTGTGGAGAGCCTTGATGTCGGCTCTCGACACAGAACTCAAGCTCTCAAAGAAGGCTCTGCCAAGGGTCCTCAACCTCAACCTACCAAGGGCTGGGCAGTTACAGAGGAGGTGTTCGATAGTCTCTAACTCCTCCTCATCGCAACATACCCTGCAATAGTCCGGCTGGGATCTGTTCCAGATCCCCGTCAGCGACCTAATCTCGCAGTGCCCTGTGATAAAACTGACAACCAACCTTACGCTGGCCTTAACCAAGCCCAGCAGCCAATCTGTTCTCTTACTGTCCACAGCAGGCCATAGACGTCTAGAGACAGAACAACCTGATCCGTTCCTCCAACGCCTCTGCTCTTCCTCCCTGACCCATCGATGAGGCCATAGAGGTGGCAGACTGGTGGTTCAGGACCAACTATTAAATCGCCCCCCGAAAGGGAACCTAACCTAGCGAGGGCATCCGCCGTCTCATTGCCCAGTATTCCGCTATGACCCGGAACCCAGCATAGACGGATACGGTCCGGTCCAAAAGACCTCAACGACTCTTTGCACTCGCGAACCAGTCGTGATTTGCACCAGACCGACGCAATGGCCTTAAGGGCAGCCTGACTGTCAACGAAGATCATGTAAGATTCCGAATCCGAAGATGGGCCACCAGCTATGGCCTCAATAGCCTTCAGTATTGCGAAAATCTCCGCCTGAAAAACGCTGCAGTCATCATTCAACCTGAAGTGGAGTTGTACACAGTACATCCACCTAACTTAGACCCATCTGTGAAAATGGGTATACCACTCTACTTCAAAGGTAACTCTCTGGGTATACACGGCGGCAGTAGCTAAATCTTTGCGGACCTATGAATGCCTGATGTTGTGGAAATTACTCGGCAAAAGGACTAACAACTGGATAAAGTTCATAAAGTCAAAAATCTATCGTTCGCAGTTGACATTAACACTTCGAGTCCCGTCTCTCATGGATAGAATCAAAACACACAACATGGATGGCATGATAAGCTAGGTTGGAATCCTGACCAAAAGATTTGAATGATCAATGAAGTAAGCAAGTAATTAAGTATATAAAAATTAACTGCAACATTATAATTACCGGTTCATTGATTATTATACTGTTACGAAAATGAAAACAGAGTAGTATCGTTTAACAATAAAAACGATAAACAAAAGTTACCAGCTACACTAACACATGCATCGAACTTATTATAAGTAAACCAATAACAACAAGTATGAGAGAGAAAGGGATAGACAAGTAAGCAAACGCAACAACAAGCAATGTGTCGCGATAGAATTCTCGAGAAGGCGAAACCCCGAACGTTCCACTTCAAGAACCTTCATCAGACTGATTCGTGCGCATATAAAAAGACAAAAAAAAAAAAAGCAGACAACGAGTAGTAGTAGTAATTCAGTCAGTCTTGTGTGAAGACTCGTTGTGTGCGAAGATAACAGTCGTGGTTTGAAGATCTCCGCTATACAGATCTAACGAACAATTGTTGTCGCTTACAAAAAGGTTGTAAGCAGAGAAAGAAGAAATTAAACATATATTTGTTTTTACTTTGTTTGCAATTAACAACTCATATTTAAACGTTTTTAAAAAGATAAAAACGTAACAATACTTACTTCGATGCTGAAGGCATTTAAACATGTTTTTCAGCTAGACCTTCAGCAGCTACCACGAATCAGCACCTATTGACGACTACGCACTAGCAGGAGTCGACTGACGACCTTAGTCAATGACTCCTAACAAATCTTCACAGATGGTTCATAGCTAAATGGAGCTATGAATGGACCCATCTCTTCAAAGTCGGGGGTATAGTTTACTCCTTAAGTGTACCGAAAAATTGCAGCATCTTCCAGTCCCATGTATTGGCCACACACTCTGCATTGATGTTAATAGGGCAGCGTAATATTATCAGGAGAGGTATTAGCATTTTTTCGAATGGCCTGAGAGGTGTCAGGACACAGGATTGTTACATAGTGTGCTTGGGAACAGTTTTGAGCTGAGGAAGGCTCTCAACCAGATGGTTAAGCAGTTCAACTTTCAATCATATGAGTATTCGCAGAATGTAGTGTTTTTGGAAACTGCAAAGCGGATAAATTTGAGGACCTATAAACTTCGAATTGATAATGTGTAGAACTCTGCATACGGGTAGCATTCCGATAAAATTAAATAAGAAAAAGACAGAAAGTCTGCTCAAACTCCAAAGCATTGTTAAGCAGGAACATTGTACTCTGAGTGGAGTTCATGATGAATGATAAATCAGTGGATTATTATGAATACCGGATGGATTTCGAAACTACGAAGCAATTCACAGTCGCTCTCACCTTATCGACGTACATAAAATGTTGTTTTTTAAAGTAATACAGTATTCCCTCGATTTACGTCGTAGAATGTTCCGGAAAAAGGCGACGTAAATCGAAACGACGTAAATCGAATTTCATATTGCTCATACTACAAAGTAGTATGTTTTTAACAAGGAACTTAAAAAGGTTACAGTAATCCCTCGATTTACGTCACAGTTGGTTCCAAAAAAGGCGACGTAAATCGAATGACAACGCAAATCGAAGTTGAAGGGAACAAAATTTTTGACGACGTTAATCGAAACAACGTAAATCGAGACGACGTAAATCGAGGGAATACTGTAACCACTGCAGGCGATCTTTTTTGATTCACGATTGTTCTGAGTTCCCTGTTGAAATCACTATTTCGTTTTTTATAAATTCCCATAGTAGCAACTCTCCTACTAACTCATTGCAAAATATCCTGGCTATTCATTTGAATATTTTCGCTGGCATTTCTGTTTTTCCTTCTTTCCCTCTCCCCTCACAAAAAAAAAATTTTCCCTATTTTTCCTTTCTTTCCATCTTAAGTTATGAAGACAATTCTTAAGG
Source organism: Sarcophaga caerulescens (assembly GCA_927399465.1). Classification (NCBI taxonomy): domain Eukaryota; kingdom Metazoa; phylum Arthropoda; class Insecta; order Diptera; family Sarcophagidae; genus Sarcophaga; species Sarcophaga caerulescens. The sequence goes on along the minus strand of OV656873.1, from coordinate 24,918,280 downwards.
CCACATTGAAAGCCAAGAGGCATCCTTAAGGTCTCTTTTTCTTTTGAAACACTTTTCATTGAAATTTTTTTTCTGTGTGTTAAATGCCTCGCGTCTAAAGTATTTGGAAATGTTGTTCACGCGTTGATTTTTTAAAAAGAAAAAAAAAAACAGAAATGCCAGGATTTGTAAACATTTTTTGTAAGGATACTTACGCTCCTCCTCGTTGGTTAAATGATGAGAAAAACTTAAATAAACAACAATTTCATAACAATAAATGAAAAGCCTCTTAATGTAACAAAATACCCGCTCCAGCATTCCATTTTTTTTTTTTTTTTTTTTTTTTTTTTTGCAAAGGACTCTTAATAGACAATGAAAAATTGTACCAGCGAGAAAAGACACGACACAAGACAAGGCAAGACAAGTCAAGACATTCCATTTTGGGTCTGCGAATAAGAATAAGAATTTGTTACGAGGATTTACAAGACAACAGAGTCTAAGAATTTAATATCGTCATTGCCATCGTCGTTATCATCATTATCAGGATGTTTATTTATTGTTGTTCTCAGGATAATAATTATCCTTACGTTCAGTGAAAATAAATACAGTCTTAATGTCATTTAATGGCAAATTACGAGAGAGATTGAAGTTATTTTTTTTTGTTAAGACTCTCTTCACATTTTTTAGTGCGCCTTTAAATGTACTCGGATTATGGAATTATTTTTGGAAAACAAAACGTCAGTGTATACTTAACAATGTACAGATTGCAGATGAAGACATTTTAGCAAATCAGTTTAATTTTGTTTCGTTTATTTAAATTGCATTATGAAGTACATACCACAAGTAAAATAAAATAAAGTAAAGTACCTGCTGTCTGGGCTGGGAAAACTCTCCATTAAACTCAATTACAATTAAAAGAAATTATTTAAGGAGAGAAATTTCGAAACATACCAGAGAAGATGAATATAAAACTAACTCCAACACCCTCGAAGTAATGTTCAATAAAATTTAAGTTTAAGGTAATCAGAGTTACGTTGTTGGATATCGCATTACATTTAGCAGAAAGATTCGAGTCTACTTTTAATTCTCTCCTGGCGTTTTCACTCCAGAAGAGAGATCTCTACTAGAGCTTAAATGAAGACAATACCTGCCATCACTTATCACCTCTATTTGAGCAATGTTGGAATTTATCTTGCTTTACGGTCATTATGTCTGGCGGCCAGACGACAGATGTCCTCTTCACTGCAACACTCTGATCCCCTCTAACAAAGGCCTTCATTAATACACTCAATTGGCTTGTCTCTGACCACAGCAGAAAGTTAATCTGTTGGCCAAAAAGGATGTAACCTTGTAAAAACAAAGACTATGTCGAGTTAATTACACGATCCTTTACAATTTTTATGCAAAGAGTTTTGACTTTAGAATACTAAGGTCATATGACATGCCGATCGCAAGGTATATGCCCATGAAGTTTATACCGAAAGGTTCAAAATATTGGTCCGCGTAGGCTGTGGGCTTTATATTAAGGGTTCTAACATCCTATAGACTGCATAACCACTACAATGTTTTCCAGGCAGAGGGCATGGTCGTATTAAAAGCGGCACAATTCTTGCTGAGTGATTAGATTTTTCCTCATAATTTCCTAACTTGAAGTCGCTGTAGGCTAGCAGACAATGTGTTGGCTTATTAGACGTGAAGCTACGGTTCAAACCCCAAGTCATACATCTCAAATATACTATCGAAATACAAAAAATTGTTTCTACTGCAACTTCCTGTCAGCAGCCTATAGGCAAAACTTAGAGAGTATCTGAGGTGGTGTGAGAAGCTAAGTTGTAATCCTGACTAAAGGATTATAATGACAAATTATGTACGTAAAGTAAGTAATTTCCTAATTTACCGGCCTCAAAGGCCGTGCTCGCCCATGAATGCCAGAGATTTCTGAGGAAAATCTCCTTACATTTGGAATGTAGCTTTATTTAGAATAGGGTAGGCGTTGATAGATTCTGTTAAAGCAGCAGGGACATCTTCACAAACGCACAAGATAGTGCAGCAAATCTGGACAAAGTTGGTCAGAGGAAAATCATACTCAAACTCTAAGCAGCACGACCAGAGTTGCATGCACCTGGACCTCTACCACAATCACGCTGGTCTATCGAGGACTATTGAATGATTAAACGGCATCATCAAGAGCAATATTATAAAGTCGCCATAGTTTAGTAGTTAGTGTGTACACGTGAGGGCGTGGTTCAAACCCTGGCGCAGACATCTCAAACAAAACGAGTTTTGAAAAAATATTTCTCACAGGCGACTTTCTCTCAACAGATTTCTGGCATAAAATAAAACAAATAAAACTAAAATAAAATTGCCATGAAAAGTTTCTAAAAAAAAAATCTGTCGTTTGGACATTAACACACGTAACATGGGTGGCATGAGAAGTTAGATTGTAATTCTGACTAAAGGATTGACCAACTAAGTAAGTATTCCATGTGAATTATACCGCATGCATCGCAAAAAATGGTCGTCATGAATTTCTTGGATAACACTGGCTTCTTAGGTGCGGATTAGTTCCGAAAAACCTACTATTTATTTTCTATTTGCAAGGCTAAATTTTTTTTATCACACAACCATACAAGAAAAAAAAATTTTTCGGGCACATTTCCTTCAATCAAAGACTGAGAGCGGCAACCATATTCAAAATCTTTCTTTAAATTATTATTAAAAGCCTGGCACTCATTTTACGATTCCATTTTAATTTAAAAGAGTCTTTTATTTTTCCATTTTTGGAAGTGCAAGTTTTCAAAAGTCTTGCCGCAAAATGTCAACAAAATCAAACACAAACAATTGAACACAATGAATAAAAGAAAACGAAAACGAAAAGAAAACTCGTGATTTTATTTGAAAATATACGAGGCGGAAACGGAAATTTTTCTTAACCGTAATGAACAAAAATAACGGGGAAAATAAACGAAAAAAAAAAACTGAAGTGGCAGTGTCAACAAAATAACGTCAATGGTTCTTCATTTCCAAAGATTGGTTGTTAAAAATTCAAGAGAGAGGAAATAAATTATAAACAACAACAGCAAAGGATTAATTTAGCAAAAAAAAACAAAAGAAAACAATGATCGAATTTGTTTAAAAGGCAGCAATAATGAGGAAAAAGAAAGAAAAAATGTGAGTTTAAATGGATTTAATTTGAATTAAATTTAAAGATAAGTTCTCATACTCATATGTACTTTCATAGAGGGAATGTTTATGAAAACTCATCAACATTTATAAACTCCATACCCTCACTCACAACCAAAACATGTTGCAGGAAAAAAAAACAAAAATTATACACAGGCTGTCTAACAACACTTTAAAGTCCTCTACGGCATTAGTTTTTTTTTCTCATTGTCTTCTCTTGTGTAAGAGTGTATGAGAATTGTCTCTGTATTATTATATTCTCTCTTGTTTTTTTTATTGTTTCTAAAATCTTTATACAATCGGGGGTGTCATAGAATGCAATGTTGTCGGTATTGGTTTTAAAAACGACAAAAATTTTGCTTTGGTGTCATGAAATCCAACGTTATCGGTTTTATGTTCGAACTAGAGTTATTGTCGGTTTTAGGTGTCAGAGAAGCCAATGTTATCGGTTTTGTTATTGGAAACAAACCGATCAGCAATCAGCTGACGGATTTTGTTAACGCGCGAAGTTTTTTTCTAGAAGTAGGATATTTTTGCAAAATGTAAGTAAATTATTATTTATTTTAAAAATGTATTCAAAATGTTTGTTTATATTGATTTTAAAACGTGATTTGAAACGTGAAAGGTCCTCTTTTATTGTGTCTAATACAGTGTTTACCATTTCATAGCACAATTGTGCGGAGAGAACTCACACGCATTCTTGCGCTTTATGATTTAGTTGTAGGATGCATTAGCATTTTATTTCGGAATGACACTCAAAAAATATTTTATGTTAAAAGATGCTAATATTCAATGCCTTATATGTATGTTATAAAATATTTAAAGAATATAGGGAATATGTTCTTAAAAGACATTTTGTATGTTAATATGTAAAAAATGAATTTTTTATTTTTATTTATCTAAAATTATTAAGCCGAACATAGATAGTTTTATGTATGTTGATGAAATGAAAATCAAAATAGCGTATATTACTAACACTTTTCTATGGCTGTAAATAAATAAATTCTCTCACTTATTTTCTCTCTCTTACTCACTAATACATAACCAAAAATTTTTTGGTAACCCATGGTCTAATACAGGAATGCCCAAAGCTAAAACTGTAGTAGTATTGGTGAGCGAGAGAGAACTGCACTGAAAGAAAAGTTGTGTAAACTGAAATAAAATGTACGGAAAAAATCCAAAAAGCGGAATTTACAATAAAATTTGGAATAGAAATTTTTCTACAATGGCGGCTTCTAAAGATGCCCCCAATTGATCAGTGCGCCGAATAAAACTACTGCGTGACAATGGAAGGTTTTCGATAAGCTTAAAATTAAGTTTTTGAAAATATTTATTTAAAATTTTTTTAATGAACTTTTAAACAACCCATAAGAAAATGATCTACCATGACTAACAATATCCAAGCTTATTCAGCTTGATAACTCCATTTTTAACATTTTATTTTCTGAGGTTTTTTCATTGTTTTCTTCTTCAAGTAACCACTCATTCAATTTTTCCAAATAAATTTTTTTATTTTTACAAAATAAATCATTAAAATCATCCATATCACTATGATAAGAACAATAGTGCCTTCTAAAAGCATATTCTCTACATTCCTTCAATATTTTATAACATAAAATGCATTGAGCATCACCAAACGCATTTTTTATCATAAAATGTTTCGTAAGTCACAGTAAATTTTTTTCAGTGCTTTAAGCAAAAAATATTACAAAAAAATCGTACACCCGCCACGCATGTGCATTCGTCGCTGTCTGAGTGACGACTAACCAAAGAGAATAAGAATATGTGTGTTTTTAGTTTGCGCAAAAGCACTATGAAATGGGCATCTATGGTCTAATACCACACAAAAAGCGTCTTTGTTTAGCCGGTAGTATTCTATGAACCTGCAAAGCAACTTGAAAATTTGAACGCACATTATAAAAAATATACATACGCTGTCTCAGGCAGCTCAAGCGGATTGCTGCAGTCTCGCAATGTTTTTCTTCTCAGTTTTTCTAAACTTTCTTTCTCTAGCAGCAAATATAAAACAACAGCAGTGCTCATTCTATTTATTTCTTTTATTTTTTTATTAAAACACTAAAATCTGTAAAATTTTTAACAAACACACTATTTATCATATGAAAAATTAAGTTAAAATTGTAAACAATAATACAAATGTAAACAACAGCTGATTCGAATATCGGTTTTATTTGAGTTCGAAAATAATAAAAGCGACTTGGTTTTGTGATACCAAATGAATCCAATATTGGTTTTCAAAAACGACAAAAGGCAAAACCGACTTGGATTCTATGACACCCCTAAATATTAACACAAGAATAAACATTTACACACATCCATAGAGGCAAGCAAAAACTCATGCTTAAAGAACCTTGTGTGGCTCACATACTCTCGCACTTGAATGTTTACAACTGAAGTAGTTTTAATGCGGAGGGAGAATGAAAACTTATTCTCATATAAACTTCATGTACATATATGCATTATGTATGTATGTGTGTGTGTGTGTAAGTGTATATGTTTGTCATATTACAACTTCTCAAGTCAGACGCAACATGTTGAGGCGTTGGGAAACATCTTGTTTTGACATGAAGATGTTTTGAATTTTTTTTTTTCCTCTTCATTTACCATTGCCTTGCCATTATGCAAGTAAATGTTTGCATGGGAGTGTGTGTGTATGTGTGTATAAACACATATAAACACAAGAGAAAGACATTTTAACCAAATGATTAAGTGTTTATGTTGTTGATATATGATGGTTCGGTTAAATGTGGTTTGGTTTATTGTCTTCACTCATTCACTCACAAGGAGTTGTTTTATTTGATAAAGAGATAACATTTAAGCAAGAAAGAGAAAATAAAAACCGAGAGAGTGAGAGTGAGTAAGAAATGTATACAAAACAAAAAGAGAGAGAGCCTAAGTATTTGTTTACATAATGAGTATGTGTTTATTTGTTTTAACAACAACAACAACAACACACAAATAAATAAATACATACACCTCCTAAACAGAATAGCCTACACAACAACAATCAGTGTTAAATAGACTTTTAAAGTGTATGGTGAGAGGAGGTGTAGTTGAAGGTCTTTTGTTGTGACAGTAATTTGTAGGCATTTAATGGATATTTAAGACATCATCATTTATTATTGTGTTGTTAAGAGATCATATGTAGAAATATAAAGGAAAGATGCTGTGTGAAGAAAAGAATAAACTTATCTCCAGAAAATTTAAATCATTCGGTCCTTAGAATCAACAGAACTCTATTAACTTGCAAGGGACCTAAAGTTGTATCTGAGGCCAGAGTTCAGTGTATTTACAGAGTTTGTCTGGAGCTTTTTCCGTACAAACCGGAGTTGGAGTCGTGGAGTATGTCCATAACGAAAAAAAAAATATGGCTTATAACCGTCAATGATTTTAAAACACATGCTTATCCTTTTTTCTACTTAAAGCACACACTTAAGTGGATACCAAGTCAGATTCAAGATACGACGGTAACCTGTAACCTAGAAGCAGCTCCACTGAATGGTCTCTTAGCTGCGTAGATATCGACGCCTCCATCCTATAACGTTCTAAGTGTACTTAGAACGTTTTTAATGTTCTTGCATTTTTAAACTCTACGTTCTCTAACTTAAATACTGTCAAAATTTGGTTAAGATGCGCCGATCCGTTCCGAAGTTATAGGGAAAAATCTACTTAGAATACACATATAGTCATATGGTGCGTGAAAACTTTGAGAGCTCATAACTCAAAACACACTTTTTCGACTTAGAATGTTATAGAACGGAGGCGTCGATATTATGTTTGTTTTTATTTACATTGGCGATCTCTCTGTAAGAAAGGTTGCTTATTGTAGCATTTTGTTGATGCTTTTCGCAGTAGAGCATTTATATCTTCATCTGTATGCAGGTAACACCAAATTTATGAAAAAGATACACCTCAGAAAGGTACTAACTCCATTGCTATGAAACTCTTGGTCAACTAAAAACCACTCACTTAGCTTGAAAGGAAATGGATTGCAAATAGTAGGTAATACTAGTGATCTATCACTAGCTATGTATCTCACTCAGCATTTACCCAAAAGTGATTTTGATTACCTAAATGGTGCATTCTAACCCCAGCAGAGGGAATTGGAAGTTTCGCAATTTTCTAATTTCTAAATCCATAAAGAAATAATTTTTTTTTTTTACGGTTTAGAACCTGGATTGCTTACGTGTGAAGTCCACTTTCCTAGCCACTTTAGCACGTTGCACAATAACAGACCAATGCATCATAATTCAGAACCTATCGCATGCAAATGGAATCCTTGAACAATGAGATCCTGAAGAATCAAAATTATAGTGGAAGTAATGTTGTTGCTTACTTAGTTACTTTAGTCAGGATTACAATTTAGCTTCTCACACCATCCGTGTTGCGTGTGTTAAATTTATACATGAGTGGTTTAAAGTTTAACTAGTTTAAAGTCTACTCCGAACGAAAAATTTTTTTTGAGAAATTTTATTTACTCCCAGAGTTTTTTTCCAAAAAGAAAGTCGCTAACGGAGGAAGTCACTAACAGAAATTTTGTTTTCATATTGCGTTGTCTTCAAGATTTCCAAACTGGGGTTTGAACCAAAGGCTCTCATCTAATAAGCTAACATGCTACCTACTAGATTACGGCGACTTCATAATCTATAAAGCGATGCTAATTACTAGATCGTTATTTCAGAGATTTCTAGCAACTCAGATATTTGGTGGATATAAGTCTCCCCTCCCTCAAGCATTCAGACATGCAAATCAAATTCTTGATCAGTGAGGTCTTAACGATTAAAATTGTAATGGAAGTAGTACAGCAATTCAGAATACAGTAAACTTCAGAGTCCAAATATCAGAGTACAAAGTCCTGAAGTCATAAAACTGCAAAGTTAAGAACAGTTAATTTCAGAAAGCCTTCCTATGACTATGACAGACTAGCAATCTCAGCAAAAATTCGTGAAAATTGTGTAAAAAATATCATCGGGATTAGATATGAGAATAGGGAGCAGACTATTAATCAAAAAAATAATTTCTTTTTTAAATTTCATTTAATTTTTATGTTTTCTTCTTTTATTAAAGCGAAAACTTATGATTTCAATACAAAAAAATTAAAAATCCCATTCCATAATACCCTCTGACGTATGATTAATATTTATTAGCGACGCAATATTAATCATACGCCAACGACCCCTTTATACAATATAACACAATGCCCCCTAACATATGCAATAAATTATGTTCAAACTAAATAAAAAGTAAATTTAAACATAATTTCCCTCTCCATTCATCACTATTTTTTTATTATTTATTTTCCTCTCATTCATACAGCAAAAAAAAGGCTCCTCCCAGTTGTTGCTTGCTATTCATCTGTGTTAGTTGGGCTTACTTGGTGTTTATTTTTCTTCTCTTTTTTTCTGTTTATACTCCACCAGAGTATTTTATTACACGTTGAAAAAGGGGCGTTTCTGATTATTTTTTATTGTCGTTATATTTTGTTTGTTTTTCTCTTTTTTTCTTTTTTTTTTTTTGTATTTCATTTGATGATGAACTGCAAACTCCGCCTTTTTGGCATCATTTATAGTGGCGGTGACGGTGTCGGTGACTGTGAATTTATGTGTTGAGTTGGCAAAAGTAGTTTTGAATTCGTTTTTTCTTTCTAAATTTATTTTCTTTTATTTTTTTTTTTTTTGTTGTTGTTGTTACAACAACTTGATTAATGTCTCCATAGAGATGAAAACGAAATGAAACTCGATAAGCAAAAAATAAAGAAAATAAAGAAAAATTGACGCAAAAGTTGAAACAAAAACAAATAAAAAAAATTCTTAATTCAAGTGATTTAGTAGAGGAACCTACACAGGTAGAATAAATTTAATGGAAATTTTAGTGCCATTAAAAAGGACATTTAAATGAATATTAAAAAGGATATGAAATGTAAAATGAATTTACAAGTAATTTAAAGTTTAAAGGAAAAAAACAATCAGAATTTAAATGAAAATTTAAATAATCTCTTACCTTGATATTGTAAATAAACCAGGTACCACCAGGATAGTTGTTGCTGAAATACAAACAAAAAAAGTTTGAATTTAAAATATTTTTCTTGCGTTTAAACAGATTTTTAGTTAAATTATGAAACGTTTTCTTAAAAATTTTCAAAAAAAAAAATTAAACTTTATCAGGTTAAAGTCGGTAAAGTCTAGTAGATAGCCTGTTGGCTTGTTAGACGAGAGCTTATGGTTCAAACAACAGCTCAGACATCTCAAGCTAAAGAACATACGGAAAAAAATATCTTTAGACGACTTTCTCCCAGCAGTCTCCTGGCAAAAACTCGGAAAGTAAAATCAAATTGCCAAGAACAGTTTCTTAAAATAATCTGTTGTTCGAAATCGACATTAAATTTTAGCTACGCAGGCCGGTCACTCATGGATAACATTAACACTTACGACATGGGTGGATTGAGATGCTAGGTTGTTATCTTGGCTAAAGGATCATAATGGCCAATTAAGTTAATTAAGTTAAGAAATTATCAGGTTTATATATTACCTTGCATTGTTTTTTCAATATTTTGATAAAATTTTGTTACTTAAAAGTCACAATATTTTTCTATCTACTCCGTAAACACTTTTAATTATGTTAACAGGACTTAAATCAAACAAGCCATCTTAGAAACATCAGATTTCAATTAAAATTCACTGCTTTTGATTGTGCATTTGATCCACACGAGGACATGAATTTGTATGTCCCACTGTAAGGAAGTAGTCTAGTAGGCAGTGTGTTGCCTTATTAGGCATGAGGCCTTTGTTTAAAACCCAGGTCAGCAGTAGTGTTGTGCTAATTTTTTTTTACCGGAACGCGTATATTTAATTATATAGACAGGGCCGATCCGGGGTTGGCGGCCGCTCTGTGCGGTCTCATGTCCCAAATTTAAAGACGGGGGTGATTTTCCATGATAATCCTGGCGGCGGCGTTTTTTTTTTAAGTCTCATGTCCCAAATTTGACGACGGGGGGAGGGAGATTTCTCCCAATGTATATAGCATAAAAAGGAAAGGAAACGAAAATCATGTCCAATTCTCGTTATCAGAAATCATCTTTAGTTCCGGAACGCGTTCCTGTCCAAAAAGGAAGTACCGGAACGACGTTCCGGAGCGTTCCGGCTCGACAACACCACTGCAGGTCAGACATCAAAACGAAAACATGAAAAAATATTTCTTCGGCGACTTCCTCTAATCAGATTTCTGGCAAAAACTCTGAGAGCAAATAAAATTGCATTGAAAAGTTTCTCAAAAAATCTGTCTCATGTATAAAATTAAGACACACAACATAGGTGGTTTGAGATACTAGGTCGTAATCCTGACTAAATGGTTGTAATGACCAATTATGTATGTATGTATGTATCTATGTACTGTAGAGGAAATTCTATCAGCAGCCTTAAGAGAAACAATGCTCTCGGTATTGACAGTATTACAGCTGAGTTACTAAAGTGTAGTCCGCTTACTTTTGTTCCGATAATGCTCCCTATTATTCGGACAATCAGGAGAAAGAAAATTTACCAAATATATTGCGGAGAGAGAGAGAGAGCGTTATTACAAATAAATCAATAAGAATTAAGGTAGCGGTGGCTGGCTAACCAGTTCCATAGAAGTTGAAAAGAGATATTTAGGTCACATTAGGTCCATTGTGATAACCACAGTTTTCAAATTTCCCCCCTTTCCGGAACAATTTGGTGATTCTCATAAAGCCCTCATGCTGCCAATGTCCATACCCAATAGTTTGTCTAGGTCGTCCATGTTGTAGGCACCAATATGCCTTTTGCTTCTTCGGTATAGTGTTGGGCATGTATCCAATAGATGAAGAACAGTCTCCTCCTCATCCTCATTTCTACAGCTTCTGCAGAGACCGTTTATCGCCTTGCATGTGTAATCGTTACTTGATATCGGGACAATCGACAAAAATTCTAAGAATGTCATGCTTTAAATACAAAACTTTGGTGCTTATTGTCAAGACTGGTTAATTTGGATTTTTTAGGGAAGAGCCTCTTTGCGACACCAAGGGCATGTAAATTCAATTACCACGCTGCAAATGCCCCGCTGCAATTGCCGCACGGCAACAAATTCCGAGCTACAAAAAAATGTCACGCTGCAATTGCAGCACTACAAAAAATTCTGCGCTGCAATAACCGCCTAATTGCTGTCCTAAGTGGGACCTTTTCCCATAAGTGGGGTCCGTCGCCTTATGGTGTTTTCTTTTCTACAAAGAAAATGTCACCCTCTTACAAGGTACATTAAAAAAATGTTTGACCAACCCTGTTGTAATGTCATTTTTTATTTGAGAAGAACATAACACAAATATTAAAAAAGGGTATGCCCTGTGTTTACCACTTATTAAGAAAATGAATAAGGAAATGCCAATTTGTTCAAAGGTGTTGCCAGATCGCTAATTTTTCGACTTCATTTTTTGCACGCTTTTTTTATAACAAAGAAAAAATAAATAATTTGACACTGTTCTAACATTGAATGCAATTTTTGATATTGCTGACCATGTAGCTTTAATAATGTAATATTTCCTTAAGATTACTCCACAACACAATGAAAAAATTAACATCAAATTGGATAACAATACCAGGCGACTTTTTTTAAATTTCATCTGGTAGCCCTATAAATAAACAAAAGTCATCTGCTTTACAGGGCATTAGCAGCACTCTCAATTTTTACAGGGCATAAAATGCAATGCCCTCCACCATTGGCAAGTGCGAATTATTTAGAATAAAACATACCACCCTTTTAGAGGGCGAAACATTTTTAAGAAACAAACGCAAAATGCAATTTTGCGTTAATAAAATGCACATTTTTTGGTAGAAAAGAAAACACCATTAGTTAACCTAACCTTAATATTTTATAGAAGCATAAAGCATGAATCTTCTTGCAATAAAAGCTCACTTGAGCATTGCAGCCCGCTGTGATACCACATTGAGCCGGGCTTCGCGTCACAGCTTCACATTAAAGTTCAATTTGTTTCAAATCAAGCTCAAAACTTACCTAGAAGTTTAATAAATTCAGTGATTGATTTTATTTTCAAAAGGAGATAGATCTGTTGGAGTTTAGAGGCAGGTTGAACCAGATAAGTGAAATCCATATAAAATGAGATGGCCCATACGCTCCATCTCTTCGAAAATCTATGGCATCTGAGAAAGCTTTTCATAAGCTTGTCCATTTCACAGTGACCCGTGAAATCAAATGCAGATTCAGACCAGAGATCAGCAACGAGTATTCAAAACGATGAGTAGATTTGAGTCATACTTATAATTTCAGCTACTTATACGCATTCATACTTATTTTAATGTCATACTCATACTACTCATATTCAAAGTTAGAAATACTCATCGTACTCATACTTAACAATACGCATGATGTTGTTGATTTCGACTCTCCATGATTCAACATATACACGAAGCACAAAATAAGTATGATTCGAGTACGAACACCACAATACTCGCTAGAAGGTTGTGTGTGTGCTTTGCTTGCTGTCTTTGTCTTTTCTTTTCTCTTCTTTTGTAAATGCAACAATAACTACTACTGTAAATTTTGATGAATGATTCGAGTGACTCGAATCATTCGTAAGTATTATAAGTATTTTTCTAAATTTATGAATCTGAATGAGTAGGCGTATGAATCAAACAATGAATCGAATGTTGTGAGTTTGATGTCAACGTTGTACTCATACTCATTGCAACCTATACTTATAAATCAATGTTGTAGCGAGTACGAATGAATCAGAGTAGTTGAATTTCAATACTCTTGACTCACTCATACTCAAAATTTGATAAGTACCTATGAGTAGCGAAAATACGATTCATTGCTGATCTCTGATTCAGATAGAGATGTTCAGCGCAGTTTAAAAATTTGCTTTCTATCTAGACTTTCTCTTATGTTTAGGTCAAGTGAATCTGGCATAAGAGCGAAATTCATCCTCTTTTTCTCTAATGTTTAATGGAACTAAGAGATACAAAATGGTTGTCGAAAATAAAACCGATTATTCAACAGTTCAAGACAATATTTGTACAACGAAACAGCAGGTAAGAACTGCCAAAACAAAGGATTGATCCTCACCTTCATTTTTTAATTGATCTGAGTTTGCTTAAGCCATTATTTACTCTACGAAATTTAGCGTGAATGACAAGCTCAGGATTCTCCTCTACATCGCAGTCGTAATTTCTTAAAATAAAAAAAACCAGAGTTTCCTTACATAGACAAACAAAGTGAAATTAAAACAACAATTACAATGAAAACAAAAGAACACCAAAGAAATAAGAAAAAAAGAAGAAAATTAATGTAATTATCATTGTTATTGAAGCGGAATAATATTTTCAAAAAAAGAGAAAACAGGAGTAAAATCTTAACCCACAACAACAACAGCAATTAAATTTGTGAAGAAAATCAAATTAAAAGAAAAACGACAGGATTTTGGTGGTTGTTTTAATTGGATTTTTAAAACACAGACGGACAGACAGACAGCCGCCTCAGAGACACAAAAGATAATCGAACGAAACCAAAAACAGGAACAATAAAAGCAACAACAAATCCAAATAGAAATAGAAATAAATGCCAAAAAGGGGTAGAGAGACAAACAAATAAAAATTCATAGAAAATCTCTAAAAAGAAAAACAAACAAACGGACAGACAGACAGAGAGATAGGCAAACAAATGGTGAGATGAACAATATTAATGAAGAAAGAACGCAGAAGAACAACAACTTCAAGCATGTGAAACTTACAAGGCAATGCATGAAAATATTTACAGTGACACTGCGAAAGTATGAATTCAAATGCTGCATACTATGCCTTGAGAAGGAATTACACAGGAATAGCACCCAGGGGAACGATAAAAATTGGATTAAAACAACAGCAACAGCAATATTTGCATTTATAAACGGCCTGCCGCCAAGCCCACGCCCACTTGACACGATTTAAATGAAAAATATTCGGTGAATAGAAAATTACAACAACAATAATAAATATATTAAAACAACAATAACAAGAAATAGAATTGACACAAAATTACACTTACAAAAACAAAGGGGGAGAGAAGACTTTTCTAAATGCCAAAAGAAAAAAAATAATAGAATGCCTGTGTGATAAGCGGTATTTTAAATGAATTTTTATTTTTTCTTTTTTAATGCAACAACACCAATAACATTATTAATCATGAAAAAATTATAATAAAACTAGCTGAACCGGCGAACTTCGTCCCGCCCAAAAATTGATTTTTTTTGTTGCCCAAAACAGGTCACATTATATATTTATTGTAATACGCAGCATAAAACAGTTATATAAAAATAACTAACTTATTATAAGTGTGTGGATCTATGTATTTATCTAGTTCAAAATTTAATCGAAGTCGGTACGTTATTTAGGTGAGACATACAAATAAGAGGTCCGAATCATGGGTAGCGCTGACGAAGTTGTAGATGTTGTACTCGCTCCAAAACAAAAACTAACAGACATACTAACATGTATATGTACATGTGTATGTAGTCCATCGAATTAGCCGACTTATACCTAAAGGGGGAGGGTTGCCACGCCCATTTTTGGTGGATTTGTCAATATCGACTCTACGAACTTATCCACCAAATTGCACTCGTCTACGATCACTATGTCCCTAAATATTCAATTTTAAAGGTTTGCCACGCCTACTTTTTGCTATACCGAATTTTTTGTTTTGAAACCATCTAAACCTGATAAGCTTTCGAACAAAAGAAGAATGGTTAAAATCGGTTCAGTAGTTTAAGAGTTATAGGTATCACTTGAAGGGGGAGGGTTGCCACGCCCATTTTTGGTGAGTTTGTCGATATCGACTCTACGAACTTACCTACCAAATTTTTTTCGTCTACGATCAATATGTACCTAAATATTCAATTTTAACGATTTGCCACGCCCTCTTAACATTTAGGGATATGAAAAATAGATGTTGTCCGATTCTCAGACCTACCCGATATACATACAAAATTTCATGAAAATCGGTCGATCCATTTCGGAGGAGTTTAACCACTAACACCTTGACACGAGAGTAGTATGTTTATGGGGTTTCGGGGCCACTTTTTCCATACAAATTTGGGAGCATTCTAATACTTTTTTGTATGGGGTTTCGGGGCCACTTTTTCCATACAAATTTGGGATCACGCTAATACTTTTTTGTATGGCGTTTCGGGGCCACTTTTTCCATACAAATTTGGGATCACGCTAATACTTTTTTGTATGGCGTTTCGGGGCCACTTTTTCCATACAAATTTGGGATCACGCTAATACTTTTTTGTATGGGGTTTCGGGGCCAATCTTTCCATACAAATTTGGGAGCATTCTAATACTTTTTTGTATGTATGTTCGCGATCAATTTTTCCATACAAATTTGGGAGCATGCTAATGCTTTTTAATGTGTGTGTGCGTGTGTGTTAAAATTTGGGAGCGTGCATAGCTGTAAAATAATTAAATCATTACAGAATTGTGTACGATCGGTTAATAGGTTTGTAACATGTATTGTGAAAATTCAATGCCTTTTTAATGTGTGTTGTTGTTGTTGTTTTTTGTGCTATAAGAATATTTACTTTTAAATTGATAAGAAAGAAATGTATAGTGTCTGCGTTTTTTTAATAAATATATTTTTTAATGTAAACTTTTAATAAAAACGTTTCATATTACAGTTTTTGTTTTAAGTATAAAGAATTTTGGATGTGGTTTTGTTTATTTAATATTTATTTTTTTTGTATGATTTAATGTTGAAGAAACAGAAATATAGTTGTACGTGTTGTTGTTTAGATAGATCTTCTGGGTTTTGGTAGGGATGTGTGTGTGTGCTAAAATTTGGGAGCATGCATAGCTGTAAAAGAAATAAATAGTTGTAAAATTGTGTATGATCGACCTATTGTATACGCTTTGCATATAGGTGTGATTAATGTTTAAATAAAAAAATGTTTAATTTGTTTTATTTTTTATAAAAGTGCATTTATTAAAAATTAATAAACATATTACCACTGTTTATTCAATGCAAAACGCATATCAAGTTACATACTGACTGGCGCGTGTAAACAAAAAAAATATTTCATATATTTTTCATTGTGATATTTGATCTGCTGAATTCTCACGCTTTGCCAGGTGTGATTAATGTTGAAATAAAAAATGTTTAATTTGTCTTGTTTTGGTGGGGATGTGTGTGTGTGTTAAAATTAGGGAGCATGCATAGCCGTAAAAGACTGTATTCTTCAGTATTATTCTCTGTATTTTGTATTCTTTATTTTATTTTTTTGTATAATTTTTTTATTTTTTTATTGGAAAAATATAATTTTGATAAGGAATTTTAAAGTACGCTTTTCTTGTTTTGAAATATGGTTTTATTGAAAAAATAGTTTATTGTTTTGATCGCATGATCACGTTGCACCAACATGCACGAGCATGCAGACGCTGATTCAGCAAAGTTATTTTACCATCAAATTGTTTGTAATTGGAGACGATGCAGGTGTGAAGCAAAAAAATATTAAAAAAAAACGCTTACACTGCAGAATTAACTTCACTGACAGAACCGTCCCTGTCGTTAACTTGTATCAGGGTTGCAAAACTGAAATTTTGAAATGATACTGAATTGTATACACCCTTCAATCAGAATTATGACCTAATCACACCACTTATTTATTTTGTTTGCTAATACATTAATAGTTGAAAAGCGCAAGACATTAAATATGTAATAATAAAAAAGTACTGAAAGCGTAGCAGGGGTACTGCAGTATTTATTAAATGAAAAAGTACTGAAAAAAGTACAAAAGTATTGAATTTATCAACTCTGACTTGTACAAAAGTACTGAATTTTTCAACTCTGACTTGTACAAAAGTACTGAATTTTTCAACTCTGACTTGTACAAAAGTACTAAATTTTTCAACTCTGACTTGTACAAAAGTACTGAATTGTTCAACTCTGACTTGTACAAAAGTACTAAATTTTGCAACTCTGACTTGTACAAAAGTACAGAATTTTTCAACTCTGACTTGTACAAAAGTACTAAATTTTTCAACTCTGACTTGTACAAAAGTACTGAATTGTTCAACTCTGACTTGTACAAAAGTACTAAATTTTGCAACTCTGACTTGTACAAAAGTACAGAATTTTTCAACTCTGACTTGTATATTAAAAAAATTTTGGTATAAATAACGATAGTTGTTAGTTAATAGAGACATTCCTGTTTAAGAAAATCTATTTAACACATTATAAGCCCCTAAACAAAAAAAAAAAAAAAAATAAATAAGAAATGGCTGGCGGTTTAGTTTGTGAATTTTGTAGAAAAGTATTCACTCTGAATAGAAATTTAAGAAGACATATTAGATTGTTTCATGATGGACCATCCACATCATTTAAATGTCAAAAATGTGCGAAATATTTTTCAAATCATGGGGAATGGCATCGACACTCACATTCTCACACAGAAGACAACAAAAACAGTGAAAATAGTGTTTATTGTGAGTATTGTGCAAAATATATTCTAAAAACTAATTGGTTTAATCATAAAAGGACAAATAAACATAAACTTAAATGTGCTGAGAAACTAGACAATGGTTTGGATGTTGATGGTGTTAAATGCATAAAATCATCGTTTAATAATAGAATTATAACATATTTAGTTGAAAACAACAACAAAAATAATTTAATACCTGAAAACTTTTTAACGGAAATCAGAGACAAAATAATTAAATTATTAAGTGATGTGATTAAAAAATATGAAAGCATAAAATTTAACATGGAACTGTTTTGTGAATATATGTTAATAAAGGATGACGAAGATAATTGTATGATTGAAATAAAGTCACATCAGACTAAAATGAATATTCTTAGTATATATTCAACAAGTGATGACATTCTTAATACTTACAACGAGCAATGTGATGTTATAATTAAAAAGATGGGTGAATTTCAGGAGCGTGACAGCGGTTGGGCATTAATTGAAATATCACGTCTTGAGATAAACATTAATCAATATAAATGTATAAAAGGTTCCCAACACATCCCCCTACCACCGGAAATACAGAGAAAGTTTGCATGCATTAATGTTCAAAACAATGATGAGTATTGTTTCAAATGGGCAATAATATCAGCATTATATCCAATTGAAGACCATTCATATAGAACAACGTCCTATAATGTTAATATTGAAGATGAAATCATAAGACTGGAGAATAATATTGAATTAAATTTTAAGAACTTGAACTTTCCGCTTCCAGTTAATCAGATAAAACTATTTGAGATCAATAATCCTGGAATGAGTGTTAATGTGTTTGCATTAGATAATGAGAATAATATAGTCGGTCCGTATTATTTTTCGCAACAGGAAAAATCTAAGCACATTAACTTACTGCTGTTGGAAGATGGTGAAAAATTCCACTATGTATGGATTAAAAATATATCAAGGTAAATATAAAGAAAGAAATATATATAGTCACTTTAAAAACTTGTACTAATTAATTTTGTCCTTTATATTTACAGATTAATCAAAAGTCAAATAACAAAACATAAATGTAAGACATATATATGTAATACATGTTTAATACATTTTCATGCTGAGTCATCTCTGGAAAATCATAAGAAAGAATGTAATAAGATGGTAACTAAAATGCCTAGTATCGAAAACAGTATGCTTAGTTATAAAAATTTTAAAAAACAATTGGATGTGCCTTTTGTTGTATATGCTGATTTTGAATGTATTCTAGAATCAATTAATGTACAAAATTCAACAAATGTTAAATCAGTACAAAAGCATATTCCATTTGCTTATAGTTATTATATTAAATGTTCATATAATTCAGAGTTAAATATTTTTAAAATTTACAATGGTAATAATGCACCACAACATTTTTTTAAAAGCTTAGTTAACGATATTTTAGATATTTACACTGAACATCTAAGTGTTATTAAACCTATGAATTCCTTAACTCCACTTCAACAGATACAACATTATGAAAGCAAGACTTGTCATATTTGCAAAAAAATTTATTAAATAAAGACAAGGTAGCCGACCATTGTCATCTAACCGGTGAATATAGAGGTGCTGCTCATAACAAGTGTAATTTAGAATATCAAATTGCGAATTTCATTCCTATATTTTTTCATAATCTTTCAGCATATGATTGTCACTTGTTTGTTAGAGAGCTTTCATCTATTGAAGGTGATATAAATATTATACCTTTAAATAAGGAACTTTATGTATCCATATCAAAAAGAATTACTGTAAATGAAAAACAAACTATTGAGTTACGTTTTCTCGATTCTTTTAGGTTTATGCCATCTAGTTTAGAGAAATTAGCAACTTATTTATCCGACAACGATTTAACAATAGTAAAATCAAACTATTCAAATGATGAAGAATTCAATTTAATGAAACGTAAAGGTGTCTTTCCGTACGACTACTTAGATTCTGAAAATCGTCTCAATGAAACTCAATTACCTCCCATTACAGTTTTCTTTAATAAATTAACTAACGAGTCGTGTAGTGTAGAGGATTATGAACATGCACAAAAAGTATGGAAGACATTTAAATGTATAACATTAAAGGATTATTTACTTTTATATTTAAAGGTAGACGTTCTTTTACTCTGTGACATATTTGAAAATTTTCGACAAGTATGTAAAAACATTTATAATTTAGATCCCTCTCAATATTATACAACTCCTGGTCTATCCTGGGATGCAATGTTGAAAACAACTGAAGTAGAATTAGAGTTGTTAACTGATATTAATATATATAATTTTGTTCTTCGAGGTATCAGGGGAGGTATTGTTCAATGTTCTAACAGATATTCAATAGCTAATAATAAATATATTAGTGATTATGATTCTAACAAGGAATCAAATTATATAATATATTTAGATGTAAATAATTTATATGGTTATGCAATGTCAAAATACCTTCCATATAAAAATTTTAAATGGGTTGAAAATTTTGAAAATTTTAATGTTAATAGTATAGAAGAGGATTCTCCATTGGGTTATATATTAGAAGTAGATCTAGAATATCCATCGACATTACACGACTATCATAATGATTTACCATTTTGTGCGGAGAATAAGAAAATTGAAAACATGAAACAGCGAAAATTAATAACAGATCTGAATGATAAGAAAAACTATATTATACATTATAGAAACCTACAACAATGCTTACAACATGGTTTGATTTTGAAAAAAATTCATAGAATTCTTGAGTTTAGTCAGTCTGATTGGTTAAAGAAATATATTGATTTGAATAATCATTATAGAACACTAGCTAAAAATTCATTTGAACAAAATTTTTTTAAATTGTTAAATAATGCTGTATATGGAAAAACTATGGAAAATGTTGATAAGAGGAAAGACATTAAAATAGTATGTGAATGGGAGAGTAGAGGTAAAAAATTAGGTGCTAGAGCTCTTATTGCTAAACCTAATTTCCATAGTTCACTTAAAATTCATGAAAATATGCATGCCATCCAAATGAATAGAACTAAAACGGAATATAATAAACCAATTTATATTGGTTTTTCAGTTTTAGAAATATCCAAATGGAAAATGTATAGTTTTCATTATGATTATATAAAACCTAAATATTGTGAAAACCTTCAACTCAATTACATGGATACTGATTCCTTTATTTACGACATTAAAACAGATGATCTATATAGTGATATAAAAAATGATATTAGTACACATTTTGATACATCTGCATATTCAAAAGACAATCCATATAATATTCCGCAAATTAATAAAAAAGTATTAGGGATGATGAAGGATGAGTGTAATGGTAAAAATATTAAAGAATTCATTGGTTTAAGAGCTAAAATGTATTCAGTAAAAATTGATAGAGTTGATACGGAAATTAAAAAAATTAAAGGTGTTAAACAATGTGTAACTAAAAAATTAAGTATAAATGACTTTAGAAAATGTTTATTAGAGAAAAAATTATACTATGACACAATGTATATATTTAGATCTAAGGTACATCAAATTTATACACAAAATATTAGTAAACTAACGTTAAGTTATTTAGATGATAAGAGATATATTAAAGAAAATGGTATCAATACATATGCATGGGGACATTATAAAATAAATTCTCCATCAACATCATCATCATCAAATTTAAATGTATGTAGAGAATTTATGGAAGACGATGATGATGAAATGTTTTTAAATGTAAATATATAGATTAAGTAGTTCATAAGAAATGTAATGTACAAAATAATATGAATTAATAAAGAAAAAAATATATTATATGTATATATTTTAAACAATTTTTTTATTTCATTTCAATTTATATTTATTGAATAAAAATTTTGAACACAAGTGCCCACAATTAAATGTATTAAATTTTTGTTTTCGTTCATAATTATAGTCAATGGGAAATTTTAAGTACTTGACAATCTCAAGTGGTGGTTGTAAGTCTCCAAAGCTATCAAAGTATTCTTTTTGATTTTTGTAATATGCTACCCAATGTGTTCCAGCACCTTTTGTATCATCCAAATTGACTACACCACATTCTTGTTTGAATGGTTTTTTAGGTAAAGAATCACGCATGAAAACACCTCTAAAGTATTTGAGATGCTTACCATATTTTCTTATAACTAAATCAGTTAGCGGGCGATTGGGTAGATTTTCTAAAAGTTTTTTGGAGCTGGACTATAGTTGAGACCATATCCAGTTTTATATGGTTTTAGAAAAAGACCTTTTCCCATAGCAATTGATTCCATATATCTATTGCGACGGTTAACTTCTGCTAGTTGTTCTTTTCCATTTTTTATACTATTTATAGCTTTTACTATAGCTGATCCACCTGTAGCTAAACCGCCTAATGCTGATAATGCTGTCTAGACAGGAATTAATGGTAGAAGGCCACCAATTTTTGGCAATGGAATAACTTTTGGTATACTTATATTGGATCTCCTTTTGCCTTTGAAATTAGAATGAACAGCTTTCTTTGCAATTCTAACAGCATCATTTATATTATCGGGATTCTCCTTTTTCAAAAGGTTAAGTGTATTCTTAACGGTGTTTAAAAATAATTTCTTATTACACAGCTTTCGACTCTTTCTTTTTCAATTTTACTTTTGTTTTCATTGCATTGGTTACAAACCATGAATTTGCACGTTCTTTAATATCACTATCTGCTTATGATCTGCTCACGATCTGGTCACTATCTGCTCACGATCTGGTCACTATCTGCTTATGATCTGCTCACGATCTGGTCACTATCTGCTCACGATCTGGTCACTATCTGCTTATGATCTGCTCACGATCTGGTCGCTATCTGCTTATGATCTGCTCACGATCTGGTATCTGTTTACAATCTGGTAACGATCTGCTTTATATCTGTTCATGATCTTATTATTTAAAGAGTCTATCAGTGATTTACAAACTGATTATGATCTGGTAACGATCTGCTTTATATCTGATCATGATATTCTTATTTAAAGATCTATCAGTGGTTTTTGAATTTTTTGTTAGTCTTTATTTGCAATCTATTTCACAATATTAAGCAAATTTAGTAAATTATATTAATATCAGTTAACAACTCTAATTCTATTTCTTCATATAATTTTTTATTTGTTTTTATTTCTGCTGGATTTATGCATTTTTCCGGATTGACGTCTTCCTTGATGACGATGTAACGTGTTGTGGAACGGTTACAATCGAGGAGGACGGGGTCGTCTTCAATGATGAGAAATATTTCATCTTGTATAAAACCTTTACACAATCTGATATTGAATAAAAAAATAAATAAAATTTTCTTTTGTTTTTATTTACATATACTTAGGAAATTTCTTTTTTTCAGATATTTTTCAGGAAATAAAAATAAAAAAAGTAAATAAAGAACATTATTAAAAAAAAAAAACATTATTAAAAAAAAAAAAAAAAAAACAGAAAAAAAAAAGTAAAGTAATTTAATTCAAATTATGATAAAAGAAAAACCTTGAAATTCTGATTAAGTTTCAAGTGTTGCTATAGTTTTTGTTTTCATTAAATTATTTTACTTTTTTTTTCTGTTTTTTTTTTTTTTTTTTTAATAATGTTTTTGTTTTTTAATAATGTTCTTTATTTACTTTTTTTATTTTTATTTCCTGAAAAATATCTGAAAAAAAGAAATTTCCTAAGTATATGTAAATAAAAACAAAAGAAAATTTTATTTATTTTTTTATTCAATATCAGATTGTGTAAAGGTTTTATACAAGATGAAATATTTCTCATCATTGAAGACGACCCCGTCCTCCTCGATTGTAACCGTTCCACAACACGTTACATCGTCATCAAGGAAGACGTCAATCCGGAAAAATGCATAAATCCAGCAGAAATAAAAACAAATAAAAAATTATATGAAGAAATAGAATTAGAGTTGTTAACTGATATTAATATAATTTACTAAATTTGCTTAATATTGTGAAATAGATTGCAAATAAAGACTAACAAAAAATTCAAAAACCACTGATAGATCTTTAAATAAGAATATCATGATCAGATATAAAGCAGATCGTTACCAGATCATAATCAGTTTGTAAATCACTGATAGACTCTTTAAATAATAAGATCATGAACAGATATAAAGCAGATCGTTACCAGATTGTAAACAGATACCAGATCGTGAGCAGATCATAAGCAGATAGCGACCAGATCGTGAGCAGATCATAAGCAGATAGTGACCAGATCGTGAGCAGATAGTGACCAGATCGTGAGCAGATCATAAGCAGATAGTGACCAGATCGTGAGCAGATAGTGACCAGATCGTGAGCAGATCATAAGCAGATAGTGATATTAAAGAACGTGCAAATTCATGGTTTGTAACCAATGCAATGAAAACAAAAGTAAAATTGAAAAAGAAAGAGTCGAAAGCTGTGTAATAAGAAATTATTTTTAAACACCGTTAAGAATACACTTAACCTTTTGAAAAAGGAGAATCCCGATAATATAAATGATGCTGTTAGAATTGCAAAGAAAGCTGTTCATTCTAATTTCAAAGGCAAAAGGAGATCCAATATAAGTATACCAAAAGTTATTCCATTGCCAAAAATTGGTGGCCTTCTACCATTAATTCCTGTCTAGACAGCATTATCAGCATTAGGCGGTTTAGCTACAGGTGGATCAGCTATAGTAAAAGCTATAAATAGTATAAAAAATGGAAAAGAACAACTAGCAGAAGTTAACCGTCGCAATAGATATATGGAATCAATTGCTATGGGAAAAGGTCTTTTTCTAAAACCATATAAAACTGGATATGGTCTCAACTATAGTCCAGCTCCAAAAAACTTTTAGAAAATCTACCCAATCGCCCGCTAACTGATTTAGTTATAAGAAAATATGGTAAGCATCTCAAATACTTTAGAGGTGTTTTCATGCGTGATTCTTTACCTAAAAAACCATTCAAACAAGAATGTGGTGTAGTCAATTTGGATGATACAAAAGGTGCTGGAACACATTGGGTAGCATATTACAAAAATCAAAAAGAATACTTTGATAGCTTTGGAGACTTACAACCACCACTTGAGATTGTCAAGTACTTAAAATTTCCCATTGACTATAATTATGAACGAAAACAAAAATTTAATACATTTAATTGTGGGCACTTGTGTTCAAAATTTTTATTCAATAAATATAAATTGAAATGAAATAAAAAAATTGTTTAAAATATATACATATAATATATTTTTTTCTTTATTAATTCATATTATTTTGTACATTACATTTCTTATGAACTACTTAATCTATATATTTACATTTAAAAACATTTCATCATCATCGTCTTCCATAAATTCTCTACATACATTTAAATTTGATGATGATGATGTTGATGGAGAATTTATTTTATAATGTCCCCATGCATATGTATTGATACCATTTTCTTTAATATATCTCTTATCATCTAAATAACTTAACGTTAGTTTACTAATATTTTGTGTATAAATTTGATGTACCTTAGATCTAAATATATACATTGTGTCATAGTATAATTTTTTCTCTAATAAACATTTTCTAAAGTCATTTATACTTAATTTTTTAGTTACACATTGTTTAACACCTTTAATTTTTTTAATTTCCGTATCAACTCTATCAATTTTTACTGAATACATTTTAGCTCTTAAACCAATGAATTCTTTAATATTTTTACCATTACACTCATCCTTCATCATCCCTAATACTTTTTTATTAATTTGCGGAATATTATATGGATTGTCTTTTGAATATGCAGATGTATCAAAATGTGTACTAATATCATTTTTTATATCACTATATAGATCATCTGTTTTAATGTCGTAAATAAAGGAATCAGTATCCATGTAATTGAGTTGAAGGTTTTCACAATATTTAGGTTTTATATAATCATAATGAAAACTATACATTTTCCATTTGGATATTTCTAAAACTGAAAAACCAATATAAATTGGTTTATTATATTCCGTTTTAGTTCTATTCATTTGGATGGCATGCATATTTTCATGAATTTTAAGTGAACTATGGAAATTAGGTTTAGCAATAAGAGCTCTAGCACCTAATTTTTTACCTCTACTCTCCCATTCACATACTATTTTAATGTCTTTCCTCTTATCAACATTTTCCATAGTTTTTCCATATACAGCATTATTTAACAATTTAAAAAAATTTTGTTCAAATGAATTTTTAGCTAGTGTTCTATAATGATTATTCAAATCAATATATTTCTTTAACCAATCAGACTGACTAAACTCAAGAATTCTATGAATTTTTTTCAAAATCAAACCATGTTGTAAGCATTGTTGTAGGTTTCTATAATGTATAATATAGTTTTTCTTATCATTCAGATCTGTTATTAATTTTCGCTGTTTCATGTTTTCAATTTTCTTATTCTCCGCACAAAATGGTAAATCATTATGATAGTCGTGTAATGTCGATGGATATTCTAGATCTACTTCTAATATATAACCCAATGGAGAATCCTCTTCTATACTATTAACATTAAAATTTTCAAAATTTTCAACCCATTTAAAATTTTTATATGGAAGGTATTTTGACATTGCATAACCATATAAATTATTTACATCTAAATATATTATATAATTTGATTCCTTGTTAGAATCATAATCACTAATATATTTATTATTAGCTATTGAATATCTGTTAGAACATTGAACAATACCTCCCCTGATACCTCGAAGAACAAAATTATATATATTAATATCAGTTAACAACTCTAATTCTACTTCAGTTGTTTTCAACATTGCATCCCAGGATAGACCAGGAGTTGTATAATATTGAGAGGGATCTAAATTATAAATGTTTTTACATACTTGTCGAAAATTTTCAAATATGTCACAGAGTAAAAGAACGTCTACCTTTAAATATAAAAGTAAATAATCCTTTAATGTTATACATTTAAATGTCTTCCATACTTTTTGTGCATGTTCATAATCCTCTACACTACACGACTCGTTAGTTAATTTATTAAAGAAAACTGTAATGGGAGGTAATTGAGTTTCATTGAGACGATTTTCAGAATCTAAGTAGTCGTACGGAAAGACACCTTTACGTTTCATTAAATTGAATTCTTCATCATTTGAATAGTTTGATTTTACTATTGTTAAATCGTTGTCGGATAAATAAGTTGCTAATTTCTCTAAACTAGATGGCATAAACCTAAAAGAATCGAGAAAACGTAACTCAATAGTTTGTTTTTCATTTACAGTAATTCTTTTTGATATGGATACATAAAGTTCCTTATTTAAAGGTATAATATTTATATCACCTTCAATAGATGAAAGCTCTCTAACAAACAAGTGACAATCATATGCTGAAAGATTATGAAAAAATATAGGAATGAAATTCGCAATTTGATATTCTAAATTACACTTGTTATGAGCAGCACCTCTATATTCACCGGTTAGATGACAATGGTCGGCTACCTTGTCTTTATTTAATAAATTTTTTTGCAAATATGACAAGTCTTGCTTTCATAATGTTGTATCTGTTGAAGTGGAGTTAAGGAATTCATAGGTTTAATAACACTTAGATGTTCAGTGTAAATATCTAAAATATCGTTAACTAAGCTTTTAAAAAAATGTTGTGGTGCATTATTACCATTGTAAATTTTAAAAATATTTAACTCTGAATTATATGAACATTTAATATAATAACTATAAGCAAATGGAATATGCTTTTGTACTGATTTAACATTTGTTGAATTTTGTACATTAATTGATTCTAGAATACATTCAAAATCAGCATATACAACAAAAGGCACATCCAATTGTTTTTTAAAATTTTTATAACTAAGCATACTGTTTTCGATACTAGGCATTTTAGTTACCATCTTATTACATTCTTTCTTATGATTTTCCAGAGATGACTCAGCATGAAAATGTATTAAACATGTATTACATATATATGTCTTACATTTATGTTTTGTTATTTGACTTTTGATTAATCTGTAAATATAAAGGACAAAATTAATTAGTACAAGTTTTTAAAGTGACTATATATATTTCTTTCTTTATATTTACCTTGATATATTTTTAATCCATACATAGTGGAATTTTTCACCATCTTCCAACAGCAGTAAGTTAATGTGCTTAGATTTTTCCTGTTGCGAAAAATAATACGGACCGACTATATTATTCTCATTATCTAATGCAAACACATTAACACTCATTCCAGGATTATTGATCTCAAATAGTTTTATCTGATTAACTGGAAGCGGAAAGTTCAAGTTCTTAAAATTTAATTCAATATTATTCTCCAGTCTTATGATTTCATCTTCAATATTAACATTATAGGACGTTGTTCTATATGAATGGTCTTCAATTGGATATAATGCTGATATTATTGCCCATTTGAAACAATACTCATCATTGTTTTGAACATTAATGCATGCAAACTTTCTCTGTATTTCCGGTGGTAGGGGGATGTGTTGGGAACCTTTTATACATTTATATTGATTAATGTTTATCTCAAGACGTGATATTTCAATTAATGCCCAACCGCTGTCACGCTCCTGAAATTCACCCATCTTTTTAATTATAACATCACATTGCTCGTTGTAAGTATTAAGAATGTCATCACTTGTTGAATATATACTAAGAATATTCATTTTAGTCTGATGTGACTTTATTTCAATCATACAATTATCTTCGTCATCCTTTATTAACATATATTCACAAAACAGTTCCATGTTAAATTTTATGCTTTCATATTTTTTAATCACATCACTTAATAATTTAATTATTTTGTCTCTGATTTCCGTTAAAAAGTTTTCAGGTATTAAATTATTTTTGTTGTTGTTTTCAACTAAATATGTTATAATTCTATTATTAAACGATGATTTTATGCATTTAACACCATCAACATCCAAACCATTGTCTAGTTTCTCAGCACATTTAAGTTTATGTTTATTTGTCCTTTTATGATTAAACCAATTAGTTTTTAGAATATATTTTGCACAATACTCACAATAAACACTATTTTCACTGTTTTTGTTGTCTTCTGTGTGAGAATGTGAGTGTCGATGCCATTCCCCATGATTTGAAAAATATTTCGCACATTTTTGACATTTAAATGATGTGGATGGTCCATCATGAAACAATCTAATATGTCTTCTTAAATTTCTATTCAGAGTGAATACTTTTCTACAAAATTCACAAACTAAACCGCCAGCCATTTCTTATTTATTTTTTTTTTTTTTTTTGTTTAGGGGCTTATAATGTGTTAAATAGATTTTCTTAAACAGGAATGTCTCTATTAACTAACAACTATCGTTATTTATACCAAAATTTTTTTAATATACAAGTCAGAGTTGAAAAATTCTGTACTTTTGTACAAGTCAGAGTTGCAAAATTTAGTACTTTTGTACAAGTCAGAGTTGAACAATTCAGTACTTTTGTACAAGTCAGAGTTGAAAAATTTAGTACTTTTGTACAAGTCAGAGTTGAAAAATTCTGTACTTTTGTACAAGTCAGAGTTGCAAAATTTAGTACTTTTGTACAAGTCAGAGTTGAACAATTCAGTACTTTTGTACAAGTCAGAGTTGAAAAATTTAGTACTTTTGTACAAGTCAGAGTTGAAAAATTCAGTACTTTTGTACAAGTCAGAGTTGAAAAATTCAGTACTTTTGTACAAGTCAGAGTTGATAAATTCAATACTTTTGTACTTTTTTCAGTACTTTTTCATTTAATAAATACTGCAGTACCCCTGCTACGCTTTCAGTACTTTTTTATTATTACATATTTAATGTCTTGCGCTTTTCAACTATTAATGTATTAGCAAACAAAATAAATAAGTGGTGTGATTAGGTCATAATTCTGATTGAAGGGTGTATACAATTCAGTATCATTTCAAAATTTCAGTTTTGCAACCCTGATACAAGTTAACGACAGGGACGGTTCTGTCAGTGAAGTTAATTCTGCAGTGTAAGCGTTTTTTTTGCTTTACACCTGCATCGTCTCCAATTACAAACAATTCGATGGTAAAATAACTTTGTTGAATCAGCGTCTGCATGCTCGTGCATGTTGGTGCAACGTGATCATGCGATCAAAACAATAAACTATTTTTTCAATAAAACCATATTTCAAAACAAGAAAAGCGTACTTTAAAATTCCTTATCAAAATTATATTTTTCCAATAAAAAAATAAAAAAATTATACAAAAAAATAAAATAAAGAATACAAAATACAGAGAATAATACTGAAGAATACAGTCTTTTACGGCTATGCATGCTCCCTAATTTTAACACACACACACACACATCCCCACCAAAACAAGACAAATTAAACATTTTTTATTTCAACATTAATCACACCTGGCAAAGCGTGAGAATTCAGCAGATCAAATATCACAATGAAAAATATATGAAATATTTTTTTTGTTTACACGCGCCAGTCAGTATGTAACTTGATATGCGTTTTGCATTGAATAAACAGTGGTAATATGTTTATTAATTTTTAATAAATGCACTTTTATAAAAAATAAAACAAATTAAACATTTTTTTATTTAAACATTAATCACACCTATATGCAAAGCGTATACAATAGGTCGATCATACACAATTTTACAACTATTTATTTCTTTTACAGCTATGCATGCTCCCAAATTTTAGCACACACACACATCCCTACCAAAACCCAGAAGATCTATCTAAACAACAACACGTACAACTATATTTCTGTTTCTTCAACATTAAATCATACAAAAAAAATAAATATTAAATAAACAAAACCACATCCAAAATTCTTTATACTTAAAACAAAAACTGTAATATGAAACGTTTTTATTAAAAGTTTACATTAAAAAATATATTTATTAAAAAAACGCAGACACTATACATTTCTTTCTTATCAATTTAAAAGTAAATATTCTTATAGCACAAAAAACAACAACAACAACACACATTAAAAAGGCATTGAATTTTCACAATACATGTTACAAACCTATTAACCGATCGTACACAATTCTGTAATGATTTAATTATTTTACAGCTATGCACGCTCCCAAATTTTAACACACACGCACACACACATTAAAAAGCATTAGCATGCTCCCAAATTTGTATGGAAAAATTGATCGCGAACATACATACAAAAAAGTATTAGAATGCTCCCAAATTTGTATGGAAAGATTGGCCCCGAAACCCCATACAAAAAAGTATTAGCGTGATCCCAAATTTGTATGGAAAAAGTGGCCCCGAAACGCCATACAAAAAAGTATTAGCGTGATCCCAAATTTGTATGGAAAAAGTGGCCCCGAAACGCCATACAAAAAAGTATTAGCGTGATCCCAAATTTGTATGGAAAAAGTGGCCCCGAAACCCCATACAAAAAAGTATTAGAATGCTCCCAAATTTGTATGGAAAAAGTGGCCCCGAAACCCCATAAACATACTACTCACGAGAATTTTATATATTAGATTTAATTAAAATCGTTCAAATTCAAATTGGCTAAAGTCCGAACATGAAGCAGCTTAGTAAGCCCCATACTCTCATGCATACACAAGTAAGCGAGACAGGGTGAATCACAATTCAGTGATAAATTTCTTCAACGAAATCTTCTTTAAAACTTTTTAAACAATTCACCCCAATGAGAAGAAAAAGTACTTACTCCATAGCACTCTACACTTGTAAAAAAATGTCGGGGAAAAAGAATAAGGCTTGGTACCTAGGTTGACTGTGACTAATATCTTGACTTACGTAGGCTGCCTAGTTTGGTAGGAATTCCTGTATAGGACGACTAAATTCAAACTAATTCGGTAGCCTCGTTCCGCTTGACCTCTATTTTAATCGATTGGCGTCTAAGACAAGTAGGCGTCTCTGGGTGACTGACTGCACAGTGGCATGCATGAATCGAATACTGGTCACGCAAGTATCCTGAAAGAAGTGGACAGTTTCGACGGCAGCGACTACATGACCCAGTAGGGTGGTTTTAAAAAATCGATATCGGATTTTTTTGTGGGCACCCCCCTAAAATGTTTCTCTCTGTCAGATTTTAGGATTGCCAAAGTTTGAGCACAATTGGAAGATGTTAACCCGTGCCACTGGGGCCTCAAAGTTTTGAAAATCTCGATTTTTTGACTGTTTTGCGACTTCCGCGATCCATATCTCGGGAACGGCTAAAGCTATTTGCCCCTGTCATACATCAAATTAAAGGTCATACTGTTTATAATATTTTATATTCTACACAATAATACGCATCCAGTACTGCAACTGAAAAAAGAGAGCCAATGTCCCTAAAAACGTGACTAGACACCCCTGAGAGCGAAGATGCGTTATTTCTATTATTATTGGTTATTATGGACAAATACTTGTACTTTGGAATATCATTTCATTTAAATATGTTTGCTATGGTATACCCTTAATTTTAGACAAACATACTGTATCACTGTCATTGACCCAGCGTTACGATCGCTCAATAAAATTCCATCCATTAAGAACAAGAAAGTCTATAAAATAGTGCGGCGCACCTTGTAAGACTCCGTAGGAATTTACACCGATGGCTTCAAATTGGAGGGAACCTTTGGATATGGAATTTATTCGGAATCAATCGCAATAGCAGTCTATAAGGCTGTAGCACTGTAGCATCGTCTTTCAGGCGGAAGTGTCAGCAATAGAGGACGCAAATATATTCAAGCGGGACATTATCATAGTCTCCGATTGCCAAGCGACTAACAAAGCACTGAACTCCAACGTGATGAACTCCAAGACAGTGTACAGCTGTCGCAGATATCTCAATGAAATTGCTGAACGATATCCATATCGTATAGGTACCAGGACCCAGTGAAATTTAAAGTAACTATAGAGCAGATGATGATGGAAGTCGCCGTAGTCTATTAGGTAGTGTGTTGGCTTATTAGACTGAAGGCCCGAGTTCGAATCCCAGGTCAGTCATCAAAACAAAATACAAAAAGTATTTATTCGACGATTTCCTCCCAGCAGATTTCTGGCAAAAACTCTGAGAGTAAATAAAATTGCCATGAAAAAATTTCTCAAAAAATCTGTCGTTCGGAGTCGACTTTAAACTATAGGTCCCACCACTCATGTATAAAATTAACACACACAACATAAGTGGTGTGAGAAACTAGGTCAATAATCCTGACTGAAGGGTTGTAGTGACCAATTATGTACATATGTATGTATGTATAGAGCAGATGAACTAGCCAAGCGTGGCACAATCATCAAAATCCCCGTAAATTCTCAAATTTGACAATACCACTGAACACCGAAAGCTTATAACTGACAATGCGATCTTCGATTCTGTCAACAGTAGACGAATAGCTTTGGAAATGGATAGAACAGTGCAGAAAATCTGAACATAGCTAGATGAAAGGGGCACGACGACGAGTCTGTTTAAACTCCAAAGAAACACGCTCAGTATGGTTACCGGGATCATTACGGGACATTGCATTATGGGCACACAAGCGCGGCGTATCGGACACGAAGTCGAAGTTGCAGAGATGAGAAAGAGAAGGAAACTGTTTGACATTAACTGTGTCTACTATGTAAACAATCTGGAGGAACTGTTACGCATTAACATTGACAATCTGAGTCGCTTCATCAGAATCTTCGAGTGATTCTGGGACTAGAGGATAAAGGAAAACTGTGGTATCGCAATGGGCCCTATAGGTGCCCTATAGGGGCCTGTGTCCAACCTCCTCGCAGAGGACTTAAATCCAATATTGTGCCAGTATATCAATATGCGCTAGTCTCTTTATCTTGCTCTACTCTATTTGAGCTGTTTCCCATTTTTTCTACCTGCCACAACGGCCCCATAGTTCACTTTTGGTCTGAGCATCATAGTGAACATGCAGTGCATAAGTCCTGGGTTATGTCATCAGAATCTTCCCGAAGCCTTCTGAATATTAGAACGGTATATCTGGCCTTACCTGGGAGATTGCAGGGCGGTTCAATTCTGATTTCAACTTCTCAGCTCAACTGGACCGTTTGAGAGCAGTCAGTAATTGTTTCTTTAGCTATAAAATCGTTTTGGAAATAAAAAAAAATAGAGAAAAATTGCTGAAAACCTATTCACCACTAAAACAGAGAAAAGATGAAACGTTTTTGCCGCAAATGCCTTCCATAATTGAAAGTATTTCATGGCAGTCGTAATATTTTTTTAATTATTTTAGCAAATAACACCTCCTGATCGGGCAACTCTTTGAAATCATCACAAATATACTGAAAAGTCTTCGAACAAATACAATCGAAAATGCTGATGAATTTTCATTTTCGTTTTGAATGTCACCCGCATCTGATGAAAACCAATTGACCCTCATCACATGCATAAACCTCCACACACAATCAGGCACACCTTAAGCTTACATGGATATCATAAAGACAATCAAGATGAGTGAGTCCACTACCAATATTTATGCATTTGATATGTGCTCACAGAGAGAGAAAAAGAGAGAGAGAGAGAGAGAGAGAGAGAGAGAGAGCACGAGTGTGTATGGACGATTTAATTATAATCACCCCTTTGACCGGTTGTTGGATCTTTGCCTGCCAGAATATTTGTTTGTCTATTGCATTTGTTGAGTAAGTGTGTGTTCATATGTATGCAAAGGTGTCTGTCCAGTAGTTAATCGTTTAGCTTTAAAACCGTAATTAATACATGCTGGGCATGTTTATGACATTTCTACGCCACAGGTGTTTGCACCAGTCGTACTAATGTTTCTTAACAGAGAGACTCACACATCATTCCTCATTCGTTTTTCATTTATACGAGGGTTGATTTGATAAGTGAGTATAATTTTTGGGTAAAATGCAAAAATTTAATTGTAGCTCAATACAGTCTTATAACGTTTTACCTTATAACCTGTGAAAATTAATTCGAATTTGAAAATCCAAGACGCAAACCCTTCTTTCAATATTATATGGCACTTCTAGCCCTAGTAAATGTCCTATAAATAGCCTCTAGGTTAGGTTAGGTTAGGTTAGAGGACGTGTACTTGTCCGTTAAGACAAGTACAATACCCGGAGGTCGAAATTGACCCATTGTACAACGTCCTTGGAGAATGAAGGAAATAGAGGGAATAGGATGAAAGGAGGGCATAAGGGTAAGGGGAGGATGGGAATCACACAGAAAGAAACAGACACAAAACAAGGGTTGAGCGCGCGACTACACTTATGAAGCCCTAGCACCTCTCAACCAGCTCAAACTGCTAATGAATCTGTGGAGAGCCTTGATGTCGGCTCTCGACACAGAACTCAATCTCTCAAAGAAGGCTCTGCCAAGGGTCCTCAACCTCAACCTACCAAGGGCTAGGCAGTTACAGAGGAGGTGTTCGATAGTCTCTAACTCCTCCTCATCGCAACATACCCTGCAATAGTCCGGCTGGGATCTGTTCCAGATCCCAGTCAGCGACCTAATCTCGCAGTGCCCTGTGATAAAACTGACAACCAACCTTACGCTGGCCTTAACCAAGCCCAGCAGCCAATCTGTTCTCTTACTGTCCACAGCAGGCCATAGACGTCTAGAGACAGAACAACCTGATCCGTTCCTCCAACGCCTCTGCTCTTCCTCCCTGACCCATCCATCGGTGAGGCCATAGAGGTGGCAGACTGGTGGTTCAGGACCAACTATTAAATCGCCCCCCGAAAGGGAACCTAACCTAGCGAGGGCATCCGCCGTCTCATTGCCCAGTATTCCTCTATGACCCGGAACCCAGCATAGACGGATACGGTCCGGTCCAAAAGACCTCAACGACTCTTTGCACTCGCGAACCAGTCGTGATTTGCACCAGACCGACGCAATGGCCTTAAGGGCAGCCTGACTGTCAACGAAGATCATGTAAGATTCCGAATCCGAAGATGGGCCACCAGCTATGGCCTCAATAGCCTTCAGTATTGCGAAAATCTCCGCCTGAAAAACGCTGCAGTCATCATTCAACCTGAAGTGGAGTTCAAGACCGAGTTCCCTACAGAAAACCCCAGCACCTGTACATCCACCTAACTTAGACCCATCTGTGAAAATGGGTATACCACTCTGCCCCCGGAGTACCCCACCATTCCATTGTACCCTATCCGGTATAAGTGTCCTTAAACCAGGTAGGAATATAGCCTCGGGCACAATGTAATCAGTGGCTTTTTCCGAAAGTCCATACCTTCCGTCAGGAAAGACGATACTCAGAACTCTGGAGTGACCTATCGAGCGCTGCTTCCAGCAACCCGATTCCCTCAGGCGTATGGCACTACGCGCTGCACACCTCTTGACATATAAGTCAAGCGGAGTCAGACAGAGCATAGTATCAAGAGCAGCCTGAGGGCAACTCTTCCTCACTCCAGTGATACTCAAAGAGGCAATCCGCTGAACCTTATCCAAGATTTTCCGTTGAAAACTCTTGTCTAAGGCACACCACCAGACAACACAACCATAAGTAATAACCGGTCTAACAATCGCCAGCGAATGGCCCTAGGCGGAAGACCCCAGTTCTTACCTATGGAGTTCCTACACTGGTAGAAAGCATTCAATCCCTTCTTCATTCTTTCCTCGGTGTTTCGTTTCCAGTTCAGCTTACTGTCCAGGACAACACCCAAGTACTTGACCTCAGAAGACAACGGCAGCTCCCTACCAGCTAATCTTGGCAGCCTGAAGGTTTCAATTTTGTACCTACGCGAGAACAGAACGAGATCCGTCTTATTTGGATTTATCCCCAGGCCACAGTTCGTTGCCCAAGAGGATAAAATTCCAAGAGCAGACTCCATCAGTTCCCCCAGCGTCGGCAAAAATTTTCCACCCACAAGAATAGCCACATCGTCGGCATATGCCACAACCCTAAAACAAATAGCCTCTAAATGAGTGAACATTTTCAGATGGATGCTGTTAAGCAGTTAATACTACTTTTTAATGCGAATCTGCGTCTGTGATAAAAATTTTGGTTTGCGTCTTCGATTATCAAACCATGTTATGTGTGTTAATTTGATCCATTAGTAGCGGGACTTACAATTTAAAGTCGACTTCCAACGACAGATTTTTGAGAAGTTTTTCATGGCATTTTTATTTTACTTTCAGAGTCTTTGCCAGAAGACTGCTAAGACGAAGTAGCCGAACGGCCGTTCATTTTGTTGGAAATGTCTGTCTCGTCTAATAAGCCATCACAGTACCGTTTAGACTACGACGACTTCATTAAATGTTGACATTAGAATTAAGCTGTAATTATCGAGCTTTTTCAATTGAATATTACGACTGACGGATTGAACTACAGTTCTTTGTTGTACACCTAACGAAGTGTAGGAGACAGAGATTGTTTATTTACTTCCTTTGCAGTCCTTCGTCATAGAATCTTTGGGAAGTAGTTCTGATACAACATCTCAGGGATATTATATATGGACCGAGACGGTCTCTTTAGACATCTTATGAAATGGATTAGAGATGCTCTCAGCTTTATACAGGTCGAGTGATGCGGTAAACCACATAAAACTGTGTCTCTTGATACTACTTAGCACGCGTGATATCTACAGGAAGCCACTTCAACAACCAAAAGCATTTTTTCGTTTCCAGAACGAAGCTAGTAAGTCCCATTTTGTTCAAGTGATAGCTTTGGGTTACAAGTAACTTAACAACTGCTCCACGTATAAGCTTTGTGCTTTTAATGTGACCAAAACATATTCTCTTTATGAATATTAGCAACAAATAACCATTACATGTATGTATGTGTGACATAAACATATTAGCAGGGATGGGAGAGTATAAAACTAATTTGTTTGCATTAATATCTCTCTCACATTAAATAGTCAAAAAGAAAATGACAACAAATGTCCTTGACAGGCATACAAGCGACCAACCAACCCTCCTTCTATTAACTCTGTTAAGCAACCCTTTCTTTTACTATTTTATGGCTCATTAGTATAGGAATTAAATGCCCAAATATAATGTGTGTGTTACATACGATGTGTTGGTCAAAAGTTATGAAATTCAAGGCAACACAACAATAAAGGCTTAAAGCTACTAACCAAGGATGGACACAACTTATGGAAATATTTCATTAACAAAGCACAAGAACTAGAAGATTTCATTAATAAAACTTTTGTGAAAAAAAAAACAGAAACTAAACATTTAACCCGAACCATAAAAACAAAAACAGACAGTACAACAGCCAATTAAGATAGACAGAGATGGACAGACAGACAAACAGATTGGATAACTGAAATTCCTTTGGCCTTCTGTTGTTTCCGTTTCACTTACAATTTGTGTGACAGTGTATACGGCAGTGTTTCAACAAATGTTGTGTTGTGTTGTCTTGTTAGGCAATTATTCAATTCAATAAATCCTTAGTTCTAATGTTTCTTTTTTTTTCTTCCTCTTCTCTTACGGACATCCTGCCGCTCAGCTCTCATATGTTGCATGTTGAGAGTAGAGTATGCAGGAGAAATTGTTGACGAAAAATCTGTTGCCTTTGCAAATTTATCGTTTCTACAATTGCTGTTTGTCTCCACCAAATACAGTTAGTTTGAAAAGAAACCAAGTGTCATGCACTTGGTGTCATAATTAATGTCCTTCGGTTATCCTGCTGTAGCAGAAGTGCGAGCAAAACAAATGTTTGTGATAAAATGCATTAATTAAGCAGCTTGATTTTTAAGACTAAAGGCCTATTTATCTATTTATACATTTGTTGCATAAGAAGTCAAATTTCCATTTGTTTGCTTACATGAGACCTGCAACAGCGCCATTATCCCAGAACCTGCTACAGCAGACCAATCACCTGCTTATAGACTAACGAAACGGAAACAAGGCAGAATAACAATCAACCGGAGCTTATTGCGACAACAGCAGCCTACCAGATGAAAATCCTTTGTGGAAGCCATATCCTCTCAAGAGGAGTAGTGGCCAAGATCTTCAAATTCTATGTGAATAATTTTGATTTCGATCACTTACATAAGAGAAGAGTTCATTCATCTTCAAGAACAATGAAAATCGCAATATTACAGACAACAGAGTAAGGATCGTGCGACGAGAATCGCCTTTTTTTTTTTTTTTTAATTCAAGCAATGGACATATTAGAAGAGTACTTTACTTAACAATTAATCTCATGTTTTGACGCAATTGTACAGCAACGAGTCAGCCACAATTTCAGAAATACCGGCCGATATACTAGACAAATTACGCCAGAATTGCAGCTCACGACTGTAGAATATTTCATACTCTTTTGAAAAATTTCTATTTTCATCTGTGTTTTTTCTTTGATTTCTTTTCAACTTTCAATCGACGTTTAGTCTTCTGTGTCACACCACTTAGGAGTAAATTGAACACACACAATATAAGTAATAAGATAAGCTTGCCTTTAGTTCCCACTAATGTGTCGTAATGGTCAATAATATATGGTTACGACGATTAAAACTTTAAAATAAGTAAACACGACAAACAGACAACAACAAAATACCTACATCAGTGTTGCAAAACTGAAATTTTGAATTGGTACTGAACTATGACTGAAAAAGTACTTTTTTCCATCAAATGGTACTTTTGTAAAAAAAAAAAATGCACGCATATACGTATATAATTGGTCATTATAACTCTTCAATCAGGATTACAGGTAGGCCTCGTTGAATACGGGGGTTACGTTCCATGAAAATACCGTGTTAAGCAAAATCGTGTTAAGCGATACAAGAAACCAATACAAAAAGAGGGGTTACGTTCCATGGTTTTCAAAAAACAAATTTTATTA
Organism: Sarcophaga caerulescens; assembly: GCA_927399465.1. NCBI lineage: Eukaryota > Metazoa > Arthropoda > Insecta > Diptera > Sarcophagidae > Sarcophaga > Sarcophaga caerulescens. The sequence goes on along the minus strand of OV656873.1, from coordinate 24,878,946 downwards.
ATTTTAATTTAATTTTTTTTTAATAATATATGTAAGAAGGGTATATTAATTAACGTTTATTTAAGATTTTTTAAGTATTTTATATAAAAATAAAGGGAATTCATAAATTTTTCAAATATGTAGTATTATGTGCACAAACTTAAAGTTTTTTTTTTTAGGTTTTATAATTTAATAATTCAAGTTTTATTTCAATATAAGTAGATCTAAATATTTAGAACAATTTAAACTTTTAATAATTTTAAATAATTTTAATAACAACTTTTAGTTTTAAGACCAACTTTTCACTTTAAGAACAACTTTTAATTTTCAATAACTTTCAATGATAACTTTTTAAAATTCTCCAGTATACAACTTCAGCTTAGTACCTACTTTTACTGACTGACTATTTTTTTTAAGCTCGCTTCTTTTTCCACATTGATGTTCGATTTTAGTACTTACACGATGACCATTTTACTAATACGATTAACAATGTACCCTTTACACCCGGCCATCCTGTTATTCATCTGTCCCAGATGACAATAGATACTCAACGGATCCGTCATTCTTCCACGGCTTCATGAAGTCTGAACTTGTAGACGTTTTGTTTGGTCCCTCAAAGTTGGCTGCCTTAACTACATCATACCGGTTGTTTCTCTTGACTTGGTCTACTTTATATGGCCCCAGAAACTCACTTGCAAGTTTTCTGCCAGATACAAATTGAGTCCTCTTTATAGCCACTAAGTCTCCTACCTGGTAGCCGTTGTCTTCTTTTCGCCTTTTGTCGAAGTTACGTTTGTATTCAACTTGCGCTTTTTGGATTTGCATTTTAGCTTCAGTCCGCAGTTGTTGTCGGTCATCATCAAATTTTTCAATCATCTCCTCTTGTAACACTTGTAACATGTTGTCGTTTAGCCCCGTTCTCATCTTAACTCCTATTAATATTTGAAAAGGTGTAGTTTTAGTCGAATTATGCATGCAACTATTGATGGCCTTCTGTACATCACCAACAACTTTGTACCATTTAGTTGGATCGTCGTGTGAAAGTTTTGAGATGATTGATATTATGACGCGGTTCACACGCTCAATTTGTCCATTGCCACGTGCAACGCCTGTTGTTGTCAGGACATGTTCAACACCGTTGCGCTTGCAAAAATCGTCAAAGTTTTGTGACGTAAAGGCCGAGCCTTTATCGCTTATAATTCTTGCTGGAAACCCAAACGTATCTGACCACACCTTCAAGCATCTGACAGCTTCTTCAGCATTCGTTGTTTTTGTTGGGAACAACCATACGAATTTTGAAAACCCGTCCACGATAGCCAATATGTATTTGTACAGTTTAGATGTAGCGTCCATAGGACCAAGGTGATCAATATGAATTGTCTCCAACGGCACATCACCCTTGTCGATACAACTCAAAAAGCCTTCCTTCTTGCCAGTCTTTTTGTTATAGATGATACATTTCACGCAATTATTGATAACCTGTTGAACCTTTTTCTCCAAGTGCGGTATGTAATATTGCTGTTGTAACGCATGCATCGTTTTTTGAGTCGCGTAATGACCATTCTCGTGAGCATTTTTAATTATTTCTACTTCCATCTGTTTTGGTACAAGTAGTAGATCATTGCCGTTAATGTTTTTGTATACTAAACCACCTTTCAACTTAAAACTCTCATAAGGCCCAAAACTCAACGCTTGTATAATAGTCTTGATGTACGCGTCTTCATGTTGTTGCTTAAGAAATCTTGGAGCAATATTTGAAGAAATCACCATTACACCTGTTGGGTAACGGCTTAATGAGTCAACATGCTTCATTCGGTTTCCGCTTCTGTGCTCTATTGTGTAGTCAAAATCTTGGAAATATAATATCCACTGGGCAACATCTCGTGGAACATCTTTTTTAGAAATTGTTTGTTTAAAGGCAGAGCAATCTGTCACCAGTGTAAAATGAATGCCCAAAATATAATGCCTAAATTTTTTAAATGCTATATAGGCAGCCTTCACCTCCAGGATATAACTATGTAGTCGTCTTTCTTGCGCTGACGCTTTTTTACTATAGAAGAAAACAGGATGCAGCTGGCCATCAAATTTTTGGAGTAAAGTTGCACCAAATCCTTCTTTTGAAGCATCTGTGTGCAATTCAGTTTCTGCTTCTCTACAGAAAATTCTTAAAACGGGTTCATTAGTAAGCGAAGTCTTCAAATTGTTAATAGCATTTTTTTCCTCAGCTCCAATTTTAAAAATCGTATCTTTTTTCAGCATATTTGACAATGGCTTTGCTATGTAGGCATAGTTTTGGATAAATTTTCTAAAATACCCAGTCAATCCTAAAAACGATTGAACGTCTTTGATATTTTTGGGTTCTGGAAAGTTAGCAACAGCCTTGGTTTTTTCTTTTCCCGGCCAAATTTTGCCGCCTTCAATCGTATGACCGAGGAAATCAATCTTGGTTTTCATAAACTTACATTTTGACCACTTGATATTTAAACCATATTGCTGTGCTACTTCTAGCACTAATTTCAACTTACTCATGTTACTTTCTTCTGTTTCGCCGTAAATGACTATATCATCCATATATAGTTCCATAACGTCTGCAGCTATTAGTTCTTGAAAAATAAAGTTGATATATCTTATAAAATATGCAGGTGAATTACAAAACCCAAAAGGGGCACGGTTGAATTCGTATAGCCCCTGTTTAGTAACGAACGCTGTATATTTTTTGCTTGCTTCTTCGATGGGTACATGAAAAAACCCATTTTCTAAATCCATTACACAGAAAAACTTAGCCTTTTGTAGTTTTTGTAATACGTCTTCTGTAACAGGTACTGGAAAAGCATCTTTTAATACCATCTTATTCAGCTGTCTAAAATCGACACATACTCTGTAATCTCCAGTCTTCTTTTTTACTACAACCACTCTGCTTGCAATATCTGAACATGACTTACGTATAATTCCTTTTTGTAACCACTCCAGCACTTGCTTGTTGACTTCTTGTTCTTCAGGAAACGGTAATCTTGTTGGAGATTGACGAAAAGGTTTAATTTCTCCGTTCGGAATTATTTTCATCTCTACTGGACACTCTTTGACTGATGACGATGGATTATATTGCTGAATAAAATTTTTAATTTCTTGTTTGTATTTACCTTCGGCATCGATTTCAAATGCGTTTATATTAAATACATTTAAAATGTTATTTTCCTCTGAATTTTTATATTTAAATTCATAACCATCACTATCAACTATCATTTTAAATTTCGATATGAAGTCATGACCGATTAAAATGTCACATTTTATTACATCGTTTGGTAATATTAAGAAGTTTTGTTTCGTTTCCACTGCATCAACTTTAACATTGCATTCGATTGAACCATAGGGTCTTGTTTTTATATTACCAAGTCCAGTTAACAACGAGTCGTTAACCTTCAGTGGACAGTTTCTGAATTTATTCACGTATACATTGTACTTCATTATCGAAACATCCGACCCGGTATCTATTAGTCCATTTATCAATTGTTCATTTACCTGTAAACACTTGTACCTTTTTTGATCGACAATCATTAGAACACTATTATCAATATTTTCATTTGCTTTACACTGTTTTGCGATATGTCCGAATGAGTTGCATTTAAAACATTTTGTCTGAGTTTTGCATTCATTTCTTTTATGATCCGTTGAACCGCAATTATAACAATGTATTTTCTTTGCAGACAATTTAGTTTCATTTGCTTTGTGCCACTTTTTGTTTTGTGTTTCGGTATTTACATTAACGCGTTCATAAATCTCGTAGTTCTCACGTAATTCTTTAAAATTCTTTGAGGCATACATATTTTGTTTATATACACTTTTCGCCGGCAGACCGTCCACGATATATCTAACTACAGCCCGTTCTTCTACGTCACCTAGGGCAGCGATTTTACGCATGCAAAGCATATATTCGTAAAACGATTCCGCACTAGTTTTCTTTCTTTCTTTAAGCATTTTATGTATTTCGCCACTGTCATAATCACGCTTGAACTCTGCAATAAGCTCTTCTTTTAGACTTTCATAGTTACTAATACTTTTCGTTTCTAAAAACATTTTAGCAACACCTACAATCTTATTTCTTGCTTGCACGTATTTCTGTTTGTTATTTAGTTCATAAGCTTCGGCATTTTGCTCGAAATTGTCAAACCATTTATCCACCGGTACGTTTTCCCCATCGAAATCATTTAAAATTTTTGCGAATGTGTCCACTGTAATTATCGTTTTGTTGTTTTTATCTTGTTCATTTTTTATTTGTAACGAGAGTAACCTTACTAACTCGCTTAACTCGTTGTTTGACATTTCTGTGTCGTTATTTTTGACTGTCTTGACTATATTTTCTGTTTTATATATTACAACTTCTCCGATATTCTCCGTGGTTTTATCTTCTGTCAAGTCAGATTCACTCTTTGTTCTTAATGCTTCTCTTGATTTACTCGTTTTTGATCGTAAATCGTATGTTTTAGTATTTTTATTATTTTGCATTGATACCGTTACTCGTTATTTTTATTTTATTCTAGTCTCTTCTTAATTTTAACTCTAACTGTATTTCTTCTATTATACTATGTACTTGCTTTAGACTTTTTTTTTAATATCACATTTAATTGTTTTAATGTTTCAGGCGGTTGAGCCCCCAAATGTAAGAAGGGTATATTAATTAACGTTTATTTAAGATTTTTTAAGTATTTTATATAAAAATAAAGGGAATTCATAAATTTTTCAAATATGTAGTATTATGTGCACAAACTTAAAGTTTTTTTTTTTAGGTTTTATAATTTAATAATTCAAGTTTTATTTCAATATAAGTAGATCTAAATATTTAGAACAATTTAAACTTTTAATAATTTTAAATAATTTTAATAACAACTTTTAGTTTTAAGACCAACTTTTCACTTTAAGAACAACTTTTAATTTTCAATAACTTTCAATGATAACTTTTTAAAATTCTCCAGTATACAACTTCAGCTTAGTACCTACTTTTACTGACTGACTATTTTTTTTAAGCTCGCTTCTTTTTCCACATTGATGTTCGATTTTAGTACTTACACGATGACCATTTTACTAATACGATTAACAATGTACCCTTTACATATATACATACATGTTAATCCATATCTACGCATAAAAATAAAAATATTACATTCAATTAACTTAATAATTCTCGAAATATTAAAAAAAAAATATTTCACGACAGTAATATTAAAAAAAAATAAAAATACATAACCATAAAATTTAATCTTCATCACTGGATAGATCTATCCGACGTGGACGCTTTTGTAGTGATTCAATGTTGTTACTTTTTTCTTTAAAAAAATCTGTTATCTTTGTCTGATTAGAAAGATTTTTGTAAACCTCGCACAACCGAGGCTTTTTTAGTGTTAACCGAAAATGTGAACCAAAATGTGAATCGCGTTAGACCGAGGCCGTGTTAAAAAGAGTACGTGCTAAGCGAGGCTTACCTGTATATTCTAATTTTCGTCACATCATTTATTTTGTGTGTGTGTTAATTTTATACATTTTATACTGTTTTGACTCCGAACGACAGATTTTTGAGAAACTTTATCGTGGCAATTTTATTTACTATCAGAGTTTTTCGCCGGAGAAATATTTTTTCATATTTAGTTTTGATGTAAATGTCTGCCATGGGTTTTGAACCGTGGGCTCACGTCTAGTAAGACAGCAAACTATCCACTAGACTATTTATTTATATTAAATACACATACAGGACTAAAACAGCTGATTCGGCACGTAACAAAACGTAAAAGCCCCGTTTAGTCAAACGTCGATGGAACGTAATGTGACATACGTTCGTTTTTAGCATATAAAGAGCAATGCAAATGCTTACCGATATTACATTACGTTTCGGCAAGCGTTCTTTTTGTTCTTCGTATTCTAAAAACGAATCTACGTTCCGTGGACGTTTGGCTAACCGGGGCTAAAATTTAACTCTACCTTTAGCTTGATAGCTAATGCATTAATAGTTGCACTAGCGTAGTCTAGCAGTTAGTGGGTTGGCTTATTAGACGCGTGCCCGTATATACATATATTCCTTCGACTTGTTTTTTATTCTGTTAAATTAAATTGTGATATCGAATTTTATGTGCATTCTTTTAAAATTCTGCTAATATAATAAAATTATTTATAAAATCGCCGCAGCTTAGTCGGTAGTGTGTTGGCTTATTAGACGTGAGGCTACGGTTCAATCTCCAGGTCAGATATCTCCAGCAAAACGAAAGACTAAAAAATATTTTATTGGCAACTGCCCCTCAGCAGATTTCTGACAAAAGCTCTGAGAGTAAATGAAATAAAAATAACAATAAAAAAGTACTGAAAGCGGCGCGGGGGTACTGCGGTATTTTTGAAATGAGAAAGTACTGAAAAAAGTACTAAAGTACTGAATTTTTCAAAACTGACCTACATCGTACGGTACACAGAATTAAACAAACAAATATGAAAAGGAAAAAAAACCAAGATCAAAAATCCAAAAACAACAACATTTAAAGAACGATCGCAAAGTTAGACAGACGTGATATGAAAGGCAGTATAAAAAGCTTGAAGAATAATGCTACCAACCAATCCTGAATGATACTGTTTTTTATCAAAAGAAACATTTGATACTTTTAATGTGAGCCAATATCGTTAAATGATTTAAGCATTTAATCTGTTTTTAAATATATTTTTTCTGTTTTTTTTTTTAGGATTCGTATTAAAACTCTTACAAAACAACAATGAACGCATGTATGTATGTTTGTTTGTTTGTATGTGTGTTTTCTCTAATTTTATTAAAATAAATATGAAATCTTAAGCATTTCAAATGAAAACATTAAGAAAACTTTGGAACGGAAGTCAATAGAAAATTTTCTTTCTTTTTAATTCTTCTCTTTTTCAAATATCAGTCAGTCAGCCTCAGTCAACAGACGTATATGGAGGCCAGCTTGATTTCTTACAACTTCCGTTTAATACTCATGTTTATTGAAAAAACAACAAGAACAATAACAACTCTTGAAAAACAATTTAATTTTTTTCAAGATCCGGTCTTTACTGTTTGTCATTTGTAACTGTAACTGTAGCTGTAACTGTAACTGTAAATATAAACAATGTCCTGCAAGCCAGTGAGAAAAAAGAAAATAGAAAAAGCAAACCAAAGGATGAAAACAAATGTTTGCATTTGTATTTGTAAACGTGTATGCGTCTTATGTGTTGTGAATATCCTCTCCTCCAGCTCCTCCTCCTTCCATTCTCATCCTTATCATTTCCGCCATAAATTTTATTTCGTTTATTTTTCTATTAAAACTACAAAATGTTGATAAATTTTTGCCTTTTTTTTCTCTGCCTCTCATACTACTACAGAGTCACTTTGGGGCCGGGGGAATGTAGAGCTTATGAAGAATGATGATGGCAGTTGTAGTCCACATGTTATTTTGGGGAGAGATGGAGTTGGGGGCTTTTTGTCAACATTAAAATAAACATTTTTAAATTCTTTTGTTCAAATAAAACATAAAATATCCTATGAAAATGGATAGAATGTAAAGTAAATAACGAATGCCTTACCGGACAATTAAATTTAAAAAATAATTCTAAAAGTGTTGACCGAAAAGTTTTGTAAATTTTACATTATTACAACTTCCCGTTAAAGTTGGGTTTAGTTAAAGGTAACTTTAGCTAAAGTGAACTTTAAAGTCGCCTTTAACTTCTTTTCGTTATTACAATCTAATGATAAAATAAAGTTAACTTTTTCAAAAATATGGCAGTGTCGGCGCAATGCTCACTTAAACAAGTTTTTTTTTTAACGCAGAGGCAACGACGGGCTTTGTTTTTTTTTTTTTTTTTTTTTTTTTTTGTTGTATATGCTAATTTTGTTTATATTTGAAGTTGCCATATTGAAAATAATATATAATATGGCAAGTTCAAACATAAACTTAACTTTAAAAAAAGTTACCGGCAGGATGATACTCTCTTTAGCTTAACGCTCACTTCTACCATATTGTCCACTTATAATAATGAAAAACAATTTATCTGCCCGTTAAAATCCTCCATTTAGTTAACGGCAAGTTTTAATAATGGCCCTAAATCTCCAACATATATATCTATTAAGGAAGCCCCTTTTGACGAAGAAGTTATCTAGAATTCGCTTTCGAGAGTTGAAAGGTAAAAATAGATTGCCACACTGTATGTCCCTCTAAAGTAAAGTCCTCTTAATCTAGTGGATAGTATATTGGCTTACTAGCGTAGACATATCGGGAAAAACGAAATCTGAAAAGGAATATTTTTTAACAACTTCCTCTCGCCAGTCTTCTGGCAAAAACTCTGTCAAGTATTTCATATTTGCCGTGAAAAGTTCCTCAAAAAATCTGTGGTTCATAGTCGGCTTTAAACTGAATGTCTCGGCGCCCATGAAGACAAATTATCGCTCCTAATATATGTAGGTGGTGTGAGACAATAGGTTGTGGTCCTGACTAAAAGGCTGTATTTATAAAAAAATATTTTCGAATCTTTTAGAGTTATTGTAGCTCTTTTTGCATTACCCTATCATTTAAAAAAATGCGAGTGGGGTTTAAAAAAATAGAAACTAGAAAACAGAGGACACACATGGTCTCACCGGTATTGTTAACACAAACCGAAAACTAAACACAGGAATTTTAGGAAAAATCCCAACCTAGAGATGAGATCGAGAGAAGGAGACTGTATTGTGGGCATAAATCATAAATTTAAACTAAACGAAGCAACAAACGTAACGCAGAGCAAGGATATGAAATGAAAATGATACCAATTATGTGACAACCAGAACCCCCTACCCCCCTGAACCACTACACAAACCCTTACTGGCTCTACCTATCACTTCACTTGATTTTTTTTATGTGGAATAAATGAAGTTCCGAGACCATAAGAATTTTTCTTTGAATATTTTAGAATAAATTTTCTCTGTGTGTGAGCTCCTCGAGAAGAAAAAAAAAGCACGACTCGTACATATGTGTTGGCAGCAGCAGTGAGTGAGTGAGTGAGTATGTGAAAATGTCTGTTTTTTGTTGTTCCCAAATGCATACTGCACACAGCCATATAATGCGTTCATGTCTCAGCAGGAATCGTGATAAGTTTTGGGAAAAATATCACGTTTGTTGTCTCGTTGCTTCATGCAAATGTGACTACATTAGAATTTTCAACAGCCTCCCGGATTTTTTTTTATTTTTTTAAAGAAACTCACATGTGTGTGCCTGGAGAGTATAGGAAAAAAAAATTTGTATTTTTTTTTTGGTTACATTTCGTATCACATTCTAGTCATCTTTAGAAAACAAACAAAAAAAAACCGCAATAAAGTTGTCAGGTTTTCTTTTTAGATTTTCTTGTCTCCACCACATTATTTGCATTTTTTTTTCTTCGTTCTTCGTTTTGCTTTCAAATCTACTTGTTATTCACTTTTCTTTATCCTTTATGGAACAGAGCACGTTCTGTTTCGTTCTCTTATTTAAACTTTGACTTGGGAAAACATTTTTTTCTTTGCAAACGTCTTGTGCTTCTTGCGTTTGGCATTAAATCGTTTGTCATTTATTCTCCAACAACAAAAAAGAAAAAAGAAAACGAATCCTTTTTTGACAGTTATATCTCGTAGTTTAGAATAATCGCTTGAGAGAGGGAAAAAAATTTGCAAAAACTTTCTTAAGCCAATAAACACACACTTGGCTTGTATACACCCACCCAAATCTAACCACAACTACCCTCGTATGCATATGAAGAAGATGATGACGATGATAATGATGTTATCAGCTGTCATATTAAAACGAAGGGTGGATTAATTTAAATGGAAACTTCAACAACTGGTTGGGTAAAACTAATGATTCATGTGCCTGCTTCTTAAAACATAATAAATGATCACAAAAATGTGAAGAAATTAATGTCATTTATTCAATTAGGCCACCTAAAATAGGCCTCCTCCTTAAAACAAAATGCAAAACATTTTAGTTATGGTGTTAGAATGAAGAGGAATTATTTTTCGAAGCCTTTAAAAACTATGAACGATATACAGTGGGAAGCAAAACTGTCCAGATGTTTCGCATTGAGAAAGTAAATTAATGAAAGTAATACAAATATAGGTGTATTATCAAATATATGATTTTTTTTTATTTTATTAAACATTATTCTAAATTATAAAGAACAAAAACTTTATAAATTTCTTCAAAACAAAATAAAAAAATAAAAAATTCACTATTTGGACACTTATGCACTGTTTGCTCGGTTTGTTGAAAATCATTAATGGTTGCCAGTTTAATATTTCGTCTAAAGGCCTTTATTTTTAATTACGCTTTCAATACGTTTTGGCATACTCTCCACCAACTTTTGGATGGTATCACGGTCAAGAGCCCGCCATTCATGTTGTATTCACTTCCAAAGCTCGTCAACATTTTTTGGTGGGTTTTCATAAGTTATCAGCTTTCTTTTAACAATAGCCCATAAATTTTTTATAGGATTCAGGTCTGGGCTTTGTGCAGGCCAGTCTATCGTCCCAAAAGTTTGGTTTTGTAGCCAGCTTTTAACTATTTTGGCAGTGTGCTTCGGATCCCCGTCTTGCTGGAAAACAACTTTTTCGGCTGGATAGGAACTCTCGTCAATAAAATGTGGTAAATTTGAGTGTAAAATATTCAAATAATCCTCCTTCTTCATTATACCTTGGATTCTCACCAAAGGTCAAATGTTCCACCAAGTAATACAACACCACACCATAATACTGCCGCTACCATGTTTCATCGTTTCCCACACATGGTGTTTTTGGATGCGCTCATGAGGCCTATGCCAAAAATATTCTTTTCCATCAGACTGTTATTGATTGACTTTCGTTTCATCACTCCAAATAACCCGTTTCCAATCATCTACTGTCCATTTTTTGTGGGTTTTACAGAAATGTAAAATTTTCACATTTCTATCGGAAAGTGCTGGTTTTTTCTTTTTCACACTGGCTACTAAAACGACTCTATTTAATGCGCGTCTGACCGTCCATGAACTGACATCCTTACCAATACTTTTTGCAGCATTTTTAGGTGTTTTCGTGGCCTTAAGATGTAACAAACGTTCATTGTACCGGGCATCACAATCAGAAAGCTGAAGAAGTTGTTTTCCAGCTAGACGGGGATCCGAAGCACACTGCCAAAATAGTTAAAAGCTGGCTACAAAACCAAACTTTTGGGACGATGGACTGGCTTGCACAAAGTCTAGACCTGAATCCTATAAAAAATTTATGGGCTATTGTTAAAAGAAAGCTGATAGCTTATGAAAACCCACCAAAAAATGTTGACGAGCTTTGGGAGAGAATACAACATGAATGGCGGGCTCTTGACCGTGATACCATCCAAAAGTTGGTGGAGAGTATGCCAAAACGTATTGAAAGCGTAATTAAAAATAAAGGCCTTTGGACGAAATATTAAACTGGCAACCATTAATGATTTTCAACAAACCGAGCAAACAGTGCATAAGTGTCCAAATAGTGAATTTTTTGTTTTTTTATTTTTTTTTTTGAAGAAATTTATATAAGTTTTTGTTCTTTATAATTTAGAATAATGTTCAATAAAATAAAAAAAATTCATATATTTGATAATACACCTATATTTGTATTACTTTCATTAACTTACTTTCTCAATGCAAAACATCTGGACAGTTTTGTTTCTCACTGTATGTATTCCACACTCTCATTAAATGATAAATAGGCCTTCAAGTAATAAAGTAATGTCCCACAGTGTTTGTTTCCCCTTTGTGTGGATGAAGGAAATGTTCAATAGGCCCTACTTCTGAAATCGCCGTAGTCTAGTTGGCTTATTAAACAAGAGGTCGTGGTTCAAACCCCAGCCTAGACATCTCGAGCAAAACGAAATACGACAAAAATGTTCTATTCGGCAACTTGCTCTCAGCAGTCTCTTGACAAGAACTCTGAAAGTAAAATAAAATTGTCATAAGAAGTTTCCCTACAATATGTTGTTCGGAGTCGACATTAAGATGTAGCCCCCGCCACTCATGGATAAAATTAACACACACAACATGGGCGGTGTGAGAAACTAGGTTCTAGTCTTGACTAAAAGGGCAATTAAGTAAGTGAGTAAGTAATTTGACAGATTTAACTTCAACAAAATGGTCGTTAAGAACCTTAAGAATTCCGAAATTCCTCTTGGAAGGCCCAAAATAAAAAGAAAAACAACGGGAGTGTGTTCCTTGTAATAGACAAATTTTCCTGCATGGCTAACTAGGGAGTGTAATGCAGTTTTGGTGAATCAACATTTCATGTAGGCATACTGAGGCCCTTTTCGTTAGAGTCTAAAGTCTTTCGTCATGATGTGATAGGCTCTTCTGTTTTTAGACAATCTTGTAGACTTGCCAATTCAAAAGAAACCTCACAGCATAAACGTAAAAGGACACTTTTTAGCAGATACGGCAAGTTTCATTTGTAAGCATTATAAACGACAAAGCTTGTCATCGAATGCGATGTTCTAAGACCAGTATACATATCTTCGACATGAAATCCTGTGTTTGCGTCCCCGATGAATGAAAAACGATTTCTTGACACCCTAAAAGGAACGCCTCTAAGGATAGATTGGGAGTATTAGTGGGGTCCAGTGCAAAGTTTAACTTATTTTGGCAGTTAAATTATCCCAGATGGTGGTACCCGAAACAGATATCGAGCTTGCGAAAGCTAAAAGGGCATAAGAAAGCGAAACCTGACTCTTGCCGGTGGAAACAATGAACAAACTGCAGGCTTTTATTAAACGTTGCCTCGGGAATATATTTTACATATGGTGAGGCCCCCACAAATGGATTTCCAACTCACAGCTTTACAGAAGATGCAGACAAACACCCATTACAGTAGACATGAGATTAAGGAAATGGCAAGGGATTGGGCACGCGAAAGCCGAAATAAAATGTTGCAAAAATGTCCTTCGATTTTAATCCAAAATCCGAAGCCGTCAGGGACACAGCGAAAAAACTTGTTGGACGACATAAAATCTGTTGATAAAGATCTGAACTGGACGCTGGTCTAAAGTCTTCAAAAAACTTTGTACGACACGAAACGGCTTGAAACGAAATCAACAACTTTCCTTGCTTGTTAAACACAATAGGCTAGAGCAGTAGATGTTATGATTTCATATGGCAAGTGAGAAAGAAAACCTTTCTCCAACATTAATGGTTTTCATGTCAACTTCTTTTCGGAACATAAAACTGCAATTAGAATCCAAAAATATTTCTCAAAAAAAAAAAAAAGGAACTTCCAGACGCTTTAATATCACTTTCTGTGCCGGGCCCAAAAACATTAACAAAATCACACAGAGACTCTTCTGCTTTCTAAAGTTAAAAAGTGTTATTAAAAGCCATAAAGAAGAAAGAAAATTGTTAAAAGAGATAAGAAAACTTTTTGTTTAATAACATAAAAGCCATGAATATTCATGGCACTTAAAATACGTACTCAAAAACTGCTTTGAATGCGGTCTAAACGGCAGAAGGCAGTTAGAAGAGACTGTAATGTCGAATACTTTTTATCTAATCGCTCTCATTTTTCTCATTTACATTTGGATTTTATTTTATTTCATTTGAGATATTCATGCCATAATAATTTAAATAAAATTTGTTTAACAGTGTAAAAACGATAAAAAAAAAAAGAAGAGAAAACTGCCTTGGCTTCATACAACGCATAAAAATGCAGCCACAAATTGCTGGAGCACAAGCACAAGTGCCATTGACTTCCTTTTTTCGTAACCAGGATTTAATTGCGGATGTTCGGAATGCCAATATCATGTCATGTAATGTGGGTATGGAGGTATGGTGGTATGGGTAATGTAATGTTATGTAAACTGTAAAGTAATGGTTGTTTTATAATTTCATTTATTCTTCGTGTTATTGTTGTAGTTGCTATATTTAATGTCCTTCATCAGATTCATGAATGAATGCGAATCTCTTTTTCAAGGTAATGACCGTTTTATTTATGCCCCGTGTTGTTGTTGGGTTGGTTTGTCGACCTGGGTATACTTTACCAAAATTTAAACGTTATTTAAGTGGCTGGATATGTTATGATTTGAAAATGATGAAACGGTAAAATGAAAAAGGAACCGTTAAAATTTGTTTGGTGTTGACACCAAGTGTTACACAAGAGGTGCTTAAGTATGGACGATAACACGTTCACATACGCAAATATTACCAAACACACATGTAATTTACGCACTGCAGAGTTTTAAAGGATTGATTTCTTGTTAAAATAGCATGAATTTTAAAGGAAACACATTTAAAAACTCATATCCTTCTAAAGTGGATCCTTAAAGCCTTCTTGTAAGAAATAGAGTTTGACCAGAAAGATTCCACACAAGATTTTTTTCTTATTGATGGACAATGCGATATGATAACATGAGGAAATTGGTAATAATTGTTTAAAAGACTAAGCTTTACCTCTCGCATTTGTATCACACATCGACTAGTAACTACCCTAGCCGGATTGAGGCCGAAAATTTCTTATAATTATAATGGAGCTTAACCTTCAAGCATATGAAGCCGCCGTACACTAATATGTGGTGTGTGGGCCTATTAGACGAGAGTCTGAGGTTCTAAACTCAGGCCAAACAATCTCGACCAAAACGCAATAACAAAAAAAAACATTTTTTTGACGACTTCCTTTCAGCAGTTTTCTGGCTAAATTCAGATTTATCATTCAGAGTTGATAGTTTAAGCTATGGGTCCCACCACTCATGGATGAAATTGACACATGCAACATGATTAGTGTGAGAAGCTAATTTGTAATCCTTACTAAAGGTTTGCAATGATGAATTAGGTTAGGTTAGGTTAGAGGACGTGTACTTGTCCGTTAAGACAAGTACAATACTCGGAGGTCGAAATTGACCCATTGTACAACGTCCTTGGAGAGGGAAGGAAATAGAGGGAATAGGATGAAAGGAGGGCATAAGGATAAGGGGAGGATGGGAATCACACAGAAACAAACAAGGGTTGAGCGCGCGACTACACTTATGAAGCCCTAGCACCTCTCAACCAACTCAAACTGCTAATGAATCTGTGGAGAGCCTTGATGTCGGCTCTCGACACAGAACTCAAGCTCTCAAAGAAGGCTCTGCCAAGGGTCCTCAACCTCAACCTACCAAGGGCTGGGCAGTTACAGAGGAGGTGTTCGATAGTCTCTAACTCCTCCTCATCGCAACATACCCTGCAATAGTCCGGCTGGGATCTGTTCCAGATCCCCGTCAGCGACCTAATCTCGCAGTGCCCTGTGATAAAACCGACAACCAACCTTACGCTGGCCTTAACCAAGCCCAGCAGCCAATCTGTTCTCTTACTGTCCACAGCAGGCCATAGACGTCTAGAGACAGAACAACCTGATCCGTTCCTCCAACGCCTCTGCTCTTCCTCCCTGACCCATCCATCGATGAGGCCATAGAGGTGGCAGACTGGGGGTTCAGGACCAACTATTAAATCGCCCCCCGAAAGGGAACCTAACCTAGCGAGGGCATCCGCCGTCTCATTGCCCAGTATTCCGCTATGACCCGGAACCCAGCATAGACGGATACGGTCCGCTCCAAAAGACCTCAACGACTCTTTGCACTCGCGAACCAGTCGTGATTTGCACCAGACCGACGCAATGGCCTTAAGGGCAGCCTGACTGTCAACGAAGATCATGTAAGATTCCGAATCCGAAGATGGGCCACCAGCTATGGCCTCAATAGCCTTCAGTATTGCGAAAATCTCCGCCTGAAAAACGCTGCAGTCATCATTCAACCTGAAGTGGAGTTCAAGACCGAGTTCCCTACAGAAAACCCCAGCACCTATACATCCACCTAACTTAGACCCATCTGTGAAAATGGGTATACCACTCTGCCCCCGGAGTACCCCACCATTCCATTGTGCCCTATCCGGTATAAGTGTCCTTAAAACAGGTAGGAATATAGCCTCGGGCACAATGTAATCAGTGGCTTTTTCCGAAAGTCCATACCTTCCGTCAGGAAAGACGATACTCAGAACTCTGGAGTGACCTATCGAGCGCTGCTTCCAGCAACCCGATTCCCTCAGGCGTATGGCACTACGCGCTGCACACCTCTTGACATATAAGTCAAGTGAATTAAGTAAGTAATCTTAAAATACAAGTCCATCTACAGCATCTGACCTGCGCTTTACTTTCTAGTCGAATAGTTGGTCGTCAAGCATGTGATCAATGTCTGTATAACCATGAAAAGTTTCTCAAAAATCTGTCGTTCAAAGTCGACTTTAAATTCTAGGTCCTGTCACTTACAGGTAAAATTAACCCACACAACATGGGTGGTGTGAGAAGCTGGGTTTTAATCCTAACTAAAGAGTTGTAATCATCAATTAAGTAAGTTCCCTTCAATGGCAGTTTTTTTTATCGCTTATCATGTAGAAATTCAATGGAATTTCTGGTGATATCTTCTAATTTCTAGTCAGAGAGTAGAACGGGTTTTCAAATTTGACTTCTTTTGCTTCTTGCAACATGCAATTGTTTGGGTTCCATTGAAAAATCGCTTTTTGTGATTGATTTTGGCCGAAAGAAAAGCATAGTTTTGCAACCAAAGTGCTAAAAGTTTTCACACACAATGATTGCATTCTTTTAAGTATCTCTTTACACCCATAAAATATTCAAATGCGGCATAATTGTTATGAATTTTTTGTTCGTAATGATTATGACACACCTCAGCCACAAAAGCAAGAAAAAACAATTCGTAAAATTTATGAAAATTAAAACCTTTTTTAACCAAATCACTCTCATAAGCATCCCATCAAATTACAGAAATTGTAGAAAAACAACCCGAAAAAACAATTGTTATCATCATTTGCATTTGACAATTCAGTTTCAGTTTCAAAGTCTGTTACCCTCCCCCTTGGTCGGCCTATCTTCTGGGCACTTGCTTTTAGAGGGTGAATGTGATTTAATTATTGTGATAAATTTTATTACGGCTGCACAATTCCATATTCCCCCGTCTCTACGAAAACAATATGATTTTATAACTTCATTTCACTTTACTTTCTATCTTTCTTTCCTTCTCTCTTTCTCTCTTGTTTTTGGGTTAAAAAGTACCAGATTTCTTGGGTGAAAAAAAAACACATTTTTCAGGCCTTAAAACACTTTGTTAAATAGAGTGGAAATGGTGTGTTTATTTTCTGGATTCGGTTTCTGGATATCATTTTTACCTTTTGTTTGAAAGGGTACGTTCGGTTCGGGTTCGCTTATAAAATTTTATGTGGCGTTAATGCATTTCTCTTTCCCCTGGTCTTTTTAGAGAAATTAAGGGAAAAATGTTTTGAAAAAATGTTTTTTTTTCTCTTTTAATAGAAGGGTTTTCATTCTCATTATAAGTATGAAACAATATTTCTGCAGTTTCTGTTTGTTTAAAGGCTTTAAAAAGTTAGTTTCAGTTTGCATTTGTAGTTATAATTTGTAATTAAAATGATCATAAATCAAGCTGGTAATTATTTTAATGAGACAATAATACCATCAAATAGCCATCTTACACTTAGAAAAATTCCATGTATTTCTTTCTTTTTTACAATTATTTAGTCAGGATTACAACCTTAGCTTCTACCACTCACCCATGTTGTGTGTATTAATTTTAGCCATGAGTGGCGGTAACTACCTACAATTTAAAGTCGACTCCGAACGATAGATTTTTGAGAAACTTTTCATCACAATTTTATTTGACTCTGAGAGTTTTTGCCAGAAAGCAGCTCCGATATCTTAGCCGAGGTTTGAAGCACTGGCTCGCATCTAATAAGCCTAGACTCTAACTACAAGAATTTGACAAATTCATGAAGTCTTCGGCGTACCTCAAAACCCAAACAAACCGTCATGAATCAAATTTAAAAAAATATGCTCCTTTTTAAAATCTCCCCTTATAGGTCCATATTACAGAGTTTGCTTTAAATTCTACTGAATTTCATTCACGATTTTCTCTCAGTGTTTACAACGTAATGCCGCGAATAACAAGAATATCATTTACATTTACACAACACGTCGTGTAAAACAAATACATCTTACCACCTTACCACCTATTCTTTAACCCTCTACCTTCCCCTCCTTTTCACCACTCCAACAACAAATAACAAACAAACAGAAATACAACAACAAATCCAAGTACAAATACAAGACAATTAAAAGGTGAAATATTAATTTATGACACTCACGCTCGCTAATTTACAACACAACTGAAAAAGAAGCAGAAGCAGAAACAGAAACAGGCACAGAATGGCAATTAAAATGCCAACAAATCTACGCGTTATAGACGACCATTAAACATATACACGTACATACATACATATGTACATGCTTAATACCAATTATGTACGCGTATGTACGTACGGCACATTTAAATGCAACAAAATCCGCGCGCGTAATTAAACACACCTGATGTCTGTTGTTGACTGTCGTTGACTACTCGACCCCTTCTTTAACAATTGGGCACAAAAGAATGAAATGTGGAGTGTGTGGTGTATAAGAAATTTTAAACACAAGATGTCCACCATGATTTTATTAACGGTAATAATTCATACATAACAATATGTATTATTATGATTATGAATGTAAAATGAGTGTATGTGTGATACGTGCATATGTATGCATAAGAAATAGGGACAATTAAAATCTAAAAGCCTAAGAAAAGTATTAAAAAAGCAGGCATGGCTTAGATTAGAAATTAGACTAGTTAGACTACAGTTTGAAATGTCATTGTAAAAGCTTTAAATGAACAATTTGAATTGGTTCCTAAATATCCTTAGGCACTTATTTTTCTCCTTAAATCATCAAATGACTATTCCTCACCATTTCATAAGTTTTATCTTCATTCGTATGGTGGTCAACCATAGACTCGTTACGAACGATGCAAAGTTGGAAGTTTCAAGTTAAGACTTTTGCCGGAATATTCTATCACAATCGAATAGAGCAGCTAAAACACAAGTTCTATGCAATGTGGTTTGTGTGCTGAACGATCACTAACGTGCTTCTTCGACTTACTTAATTTGTCATTACAAGATAACAACCTTACTTTTCCCACCACCCCTGTTGCGCGTGTTTATTGTATCCGTGAGTGGCGGGCGTTTAAAATCGTCTCCGAACGATAGATTTTTGAGAAACTTTTCTTGGCAATTTTATTTTACTCTCGAGAGTTTTTGTCAGAAGACTGCTGAGAGGAAGTAAATTGCCGAAAGAAATAGTTTTTTCACTTTTGTTTTGTTCGAGATTTCTGAGCTGGAGTTTGAACCGCGGACTCTCGTCTAGTAAGGAAACACGCTTTCTACTAAACTACGGCAACTTGTAGTCAAAGCAGAGCGAAAATGTACCTGAGTACCTAATACGAATAGTCAGGAACTGCTTCTCAAAATCCGTCAGTGTTAATAGGTTATTCAGCATTACGGTAACAGTTTCGCAAGGTTCTGTGTTGGGACTTCGATTGTAGGCTATTATGTATGATACGACATTTGGTTTAAGGCTTAAATTTTGAAATTCTCTGGTGGTGCAGCAGTAGGTGTGCTAACAAAGTTGTACAGCAGTATGCAAATGAAATCAAACTAGTGAATAAATTCTAACTGGAGTCAATGAATCTAAAACTGGGGAGGCTTAAGGCAAAGCTCTCACAAGAGCTAGATTCATAATGATTCATGATCGGACAAACTTTCAAAGCCACAGGATTAATGCTGAGAAAAAGTCACGGAAGGCCCAGAATCATTGAGGCAAATGTGGAGGGACGTAAGGTATAACGAATTCATTTTTACCGTAGGTTTTAACAATAATGGGAGAAGGACATGGGACACGTTACATTTAAAAGCTTTACGAACAATTTCAAGCAAGACAGCTCGCCAATCAGTGAGTGGTTAACAAGTTTATTGTAGAACTTAACGCAACAAAAGGTATTTGCGCGACCATAACGATAATTCGGGCAATGTTAGACAGAGTGACTAATAAACGTTCAGCCAGGAAGACAATCTGGATGAAGTTTTAGCCAGTAAGGGTACAACAAATATTCCACCTCCCATACGCAAAGAAAAATTAGTGTCTCAGAATGCAACTCTTCCACGTAATAATTTATATACGTGACCACCAGTACATCTTCTGTTATCATCTCCATGGAATTCGCCATATTATCGTGCCAACTCAAGAAATACCAACACAATTAAGTTATGTTGGCAAAAATAATCAAGAAATATGACGGCGGTTACATGTAATGGCATTTAGAATTATTTATGGAATGTTCCAAATCAAATGGAAAAACACGAAATGTAACATTAAATAAGATCCCGTGCCATCCCCATCTCCACCGCTAGCACCAGGGGCATTGTAAGGAAAAGAATAGAAATAGAAAAAACAGATGGTGAAATCGCAGCTACGCACGATTTATTAACTAAATAAGGATTATAACAACAATAATAATAATAATAACAACAGCAATAACAACAACTGACACTAATAAAGTAATATTTTGTGCTTTAAACCATAAACAGATTACAGCGCCACCTCTAACGACAGAGCAGTAACACTTGTTATCCCCCCCGAATACGTTGAACAGAAATTGCAACAGTTCGTCCATAACCTGATAAATGTTTGCGAAGAAAACATTTTGCAAAATTATAAGAATATTAAGCCAAGACCTTTCCCCTGCCCACACTTATTACAAATAGACGCTGGTGCATTACGCGCAATATTTTAATAATGCCAAGCCGAACCAGAACATTATTTTTGATTCAGAGTGTTCGAGTGTCGTTAATCATTTCGCAACAAAAATGCTACACGCACTGTACTCGAGGAGTAGCAGCAAAAAAAAAACGCGAATTGTATGCCAGGATACACACGCCAACAGGAAAAGATGTTGCCGCTGCTGTTGTTGTTGTTGTTGTTGTATTCTACTCGCGCCTTGAAACATTAAAAATAATTGCGAAATATTTTCGCGCATTAATCGAAACACTTTCAATGCTTAATGTCATGTCATGCTGGAATGAAGACATATTATATGCTTGCGTTGTTGGCTGAGGGCTAGAAATTAATAAAATTGGAATTTTTTTTTCTGTTGCGCAAAATTTTGAACATAGGATCGACCCTGTTGGCTTCAGGCACTAAAAATATCTGTTTCGGTTTGCATAATCGCCAGGACAATTTTTGCAAGCACAATCTGGCATTACTTCCGATATTTTGAATGTCCGGGAAAAAGATATAGTCGTTGAAAAAATATACAACGCCTCTAGCCTTTTGAATTTTTTTTCTCTTTTAACACAACGCACAATCTTTGGTTGGGTGGGGTGAGTGAGTTATGGTTATAATTTCTAGGACTTCGTTTTTTGTTGTATTCCATTTGAAATAATCAGGTTCCAGGTTGTTTTTCTTTAACGGCACAAAATGTTTTCCTTTATTGTCTGTGAAATTATTATTTATGGCCGGGGGAAAAACTGTTCCAAAAGATATTTATTTTTTTCTATCATTAGATATGACGATGATGACTTGACTTAAAACAAATTTGTTTAAGCGCCACTCTACCCAATAGAGATTTTAGAGAATTTAAAATCACATAAAGTGACGCTATACATAGTATGTAGTCCGAAAGATATACCAAAAACATACTACTGAGGAGAACACGACTGGAGAAAAAAAAATAATATACTGAGGTTGGGAACATACAATTCCAAGAGTAGGAAGAAGGTCGACCTTGACACAATACAACGAAATGATACATGAGAAGACGAGCCAATAGCATGAAGCTGGCTTCAAATATGGCGTACCCAGACGTGGGAGAGTAGACAACGGTCCCTAACGGGACGTCGTTCTGGGCCCTTCCCGAAGTAATGCAGATAGCCGTCCCGGGAAGGGAGTATCCCCAGAAGAGGAGGAGGGATTGTTTTAGTGGAAGCACCACTCGACGCAGTTGACGACGGTCACTGTAAGTGCGAGCACTGTAAGGCATTTTGAACCCTACCTCACACGCCAAAAAAAAAAAAAAAAAAAAAAAAAAAAAAAAGAGTATAAGAAACCTAAGATTATTCAATGGAAATTGGTAGATCAAGGGGTCGACTAAGAAACCCCATACATACATACATAATTGGTCATTACAACCCTTCAGTCAGGATTACGACCTAGCTTCTCACACCACTCGTGTTGTGTGCGTTAATTTTATACATGAGTGGGCGGGACCTACAGTTTAAAGTCGACTCCGAACGACAGATTTTTGAGAAGCTTTTCATGGCAATTTGTTTTACTCTCAGAGTTTTTGCCACAAATCTGCTGAGAGGAAGTCGCCGAAGAAATATTTTCATATTTTCGTTTTGATGTCTGACCTGGGATTCGAACTCGGGCCTTCAGTCTAATAAGCCAACACACTACCTACTAGACTACGGCGTCTTCAAGAAACCCCATGGAAACCTGAAATTATTTGCGTCAAACCACTTATGGAGTCTCTTAGTGAACGTCTTGGACTACCATTTGCGTATAGTGGTATATGGGAACATTTCCCCTGCAACTATCTAAACGGATGACGTCACCAATGTCACCACAAATAGGGATTACTGCAATGCAAGTTCTGTGAATACATACACCGATAACAAGAAAATGGAGGAGAAAACAGAATGTGGAGCCTACTTGGCTCCTTGGATATCAGAACCTCATATATAAGAAACTCGGAGTCATTCAGCAAGAAGACATATGTAGCTACTTTCATGGTGATTTAGGCTGCTAAGCAGCGTAATACTGAGAATTCTGAGAATATAAGGAGTGTGCACAAAAAAAATGGGCCTACTTTTAAGCTTATAACTTTTATCATAATTGAAAAAAATGAATACCGTTACATTGTTTTTGTTAGTCATCTGTTTCAAAATCCACGTGCTAAATCTCATTGCAATAGCAAAATTAGTTTTTTGAAAAGAACGTCGTAAAAAAATAATTGAAATTTTCAATGAAAAACCGCGCCGCTTACAAAAAACGATTGCTAGGCTCGCAAGTGTTAACCAAAAAACAGTTTCTAAGGTAATACTTAAAACAATATAAGGAGTCTTTGAGTATTGAGAGAAAGCGTGGAAGTGGAAGAAAAAAAGGATTTGCCGACCAAAACAAAGCAAGTAAAATAATACGTATTTTTCAAAAAAACACCCTAACATGCATGTCTGGAAGAAAAGTGGCTCAAAAAGTTGGATGCTCTAAGACCTTTGTCAGAAAAAAAATGTTATACAGAAAAGAATTCAAATATTATTTACTTTAATTGAAATATAAAACGAAAAAAATCCGACACTTAGTTTTATTTCTATAACGAAAAGTGTAAGTCCAGTTTTTTTCGTGCGCACTCCTTACTCCAACGGTCCATACTTGCACATGAATGCCATCTATTTCTACGTTAAATAGCGGGTTATTCAAAGGTCCCCATTATTTTGGTCTTAGGCCACAGGGGTATATGGAAACTGTATTTCGGATGTTAAGGCCAATGCGAATACCAGACTGGACAACACCCTACCTACTATATTACGTTGATTTCATTCCATTCCTAGCCGAATATTGCCAGAAAATAAACTGATATACTCAGACAGTCATGTTTTCTTTTGAACGTCGTCTAAACAGGAGAAAACAGCCCATATTTTCTCACCCGGCTGAACACACTCACGTTGTCTGAAGTCTGTCTTCACGGGGCTTTGTATAATACGGAAACATGTCCGTCGTCTATAGGTCCCCAGGGTAAGTTCTGTAGAAGTTGTGACTTGAAGAGGGAGAAGTGACTGTCTATCACTTAAAATTAACTGTCACGCACTCTCTGAAGATCCCATTTGAAATGCTGGATCAATTATTACAGTGATGACATCCTGATGTTAAAGAGAAGATCAGGGCCTAAGTGGATGACTACAGTGACTGTTCATTTTGTGTTTGGAAAGCCTAACTGACTATATGAAATAGGTAATTATCGCATGTCTGTCACTCACATCGACATCTACATGAGAGAGCAGGAAGCAACGACAAAGAAACTGAAAGGAAATAACCACTGAAGAACCAGATTCGCGAAAACATTGAAAAATTTTAAAAGTTCCAATTAAGAAATTTAATGATAATGAATACACAACAAGCCCATATCCTATGAGACTGTAAAGCTTTAGTTTCGGTTTCACCAGCAGCCGTATTATCTCTCCAAGCCCTCTCTATTTTGCAATACTTTTTTAAACAGAAATTTTCCAAGATGACAATTTTCCTACTGGGATTTTTAAAATCGAAAAAAAGAAAATAAAAGCGGCGCTAAAAACACAAACGGATATTAGTTGTTGTATGTATTTGGTTGGTAACATTCAAAGATACATTAACCAGAGGAGATATTTTTTTTTTAGGCAAAATGTTTAACAACCTGGCAATACAACACGTCGAATGGTAATAAAATTGAATTATAGCCATCTCTTCTTCTCTTTTCTTTTTGGCTTATATTTAGCAAATATTGTGTTACCCCCTCTTACTCTCCTGTGTACATCTACTCTTTTATCGGTGTTATCTGGAGTTCATAATAAAAGTTAATGGGGGGAAATTCAAAATGAACATTAAAAAGTTCAACGTCAATAAAATTCTATGAGTCTTGAGAGTGTAAAATGTAAACGGAAGAGAGTAGAAGAAAGGAAAAGAAAGAGAAAAGGAGAAAATACTTGAAAATCCTTAACAAAAAAATAATTTCAAATTCAAAATTTCCAATTAAACAAATGCCAACAAATTTTTCTTTGGCAAAACTTTTCAATACCTTAAGTTAATACCAGTAAAGGCAGTTAATTAAGGAAAATTGGTAAAAAAAAAAATAGAAACAGAGAGAGAGAGAGAGAAGGTGAAAGAGATTGAGCAAAAAGAATACAATAGAAGACGCATTTTAATTTTATTGCTCACTTAAGTGGCCGAGAGATTGAACAGCGCAATTAATTTGCATTTTTAAATTGCAATTCAAAACCTAAACCCCGAAAGGATTATGTATTGAATGAAGGAATTATTTTCGATGTGTTAGTAAAACATTAACCCGATCCTAGAGAAGGCAATTAAAATTAAATTTCAACATATTGCCAAATGGTTTGTACATCCAAATGGGAAATACCCAAATGGGACAGTGCCTGGCATTTATTTTTTTAATTGTTTGAACTGAAGCCATTAAAAAAAACATTCTCATTCTCAAATAATAATGAAAAGATTAAAACAACATTTTCTTTTTATTGCTGCCCTGCTTAAATGAGAAAAAACGGCGCGCTGCACTAAAGTGACACCTTTTGTGGAATACAAAACAAGTACGAGGGATAGGAAGAGTTTTTTTTTTCTAAAAGGGTTGGAAAATAATAATAATTTCTAATTAATGAAAATAAATTATAAAATACTGCCTGTTAAGGACGATGCAAAAAAAGAAAAACACAGAAAGAAGGGTTAATTTTGTAATTTCATATCATTACGGGGACACCCTATACACAATTGTTTAAAGTATTCATTATAGCCTTCGTTAAAAGAAAATCGAGAACAAGTGATAACGAATAAGTGGAAAAGGCAGTGTTTTCAATACCGTTATTATTATAAATTTCGAGAAAATAAAGCCGGTTTGAGCGGATTATATGGATCGTGATCATCATGATAAGATGTGCCCTTAAGACTACATCATATCCAAGGCATTGTTTACTATCCTTGGCGAAACAAGTGATTGCAAATGCGACAATGAAACTAAGCGCAATAGGAGCTTGGAAAAACAAAAGCAATGGTCATATCAAAATCGTGGGTATGGGTGGTTTGAATATACCGATTGACTACATGATACCTGAACCTGCTTTCGATCCGCAGATACCAGAGAAATCCTTTTACGATAATGGTTTGAACCACCCGGGAAACGTCATTCAAGTTTTCACTGATAGAACCAGATCCTACAACAAAGTCGGATGTGAAATCTTTTCACAACAACTTAATATTAGATGGTTCCTTTCACTACCAAAGATTATTTTAGTACTTTTTAAGCTTAATTGGTCATTACAACCCTCCAGCCAGGATTATAGCCTAGTTTCTTACACCACTTATGTTGTGTGTGTTAATTTTATACATGAGTCCCGAGACCTCCGAACTAACATTTTTGAGAAACTTTTCATGGCAATTTCCATTTACCGTCACAGTTTTTTCCAGAACGCTTGTGAAAGAAGAAGTTGCCTAGAGAATTATTTCATTATTTCGTTTTTTTCGAGACGTCTAAATCAGGAGTTGAACCACAGCCTCACATCTAATAAGTCAACACACTACCTACTAGACTACAGCAACTGCATCAACCTAAGTTTACATAAAGGCTGCAAAGTTAACTCGGTATACAGTATTGGCCAAAACTAAAGCACCCCCTCAGTACATTTAGGATTGAACCGTTGTCCGTTTGGCTTGCCTCTGGATGCCTTATGCCATCTGAATCCTTTAATTTAAACATAGATTCGTCAGAAAACAGCACATTCATCCATTTTTGGACACTCCAGTTGAGATGGGTCTAGGCGAATTCAATTTTGGCGATATCAAAGGTTTTTTGCTGGTCGTCGACTGAATAATCCGGCCTCTACCGCCCTTCTGGGAATCGTTCTTTCGGTTATTTTTAAATCTAAGCGGTTTCGTACGTGACTAGAAGATGCTGTAGGATCATTTTGGATTTTCCTTTTAATTAAGGAGTCTTCATGTCGCAAGGTTTCACGTGACCTTCCTCCAGAATGAGTAGGAAATGTGCGACCAGTCTGTAAAAATTTTTAAATTAGCCTAGAAATAATTGACCTGTTGATTGAATATTTTACACTCAATTGATGCCTTGATAAGCCAGCTCTCCAATCCAATCATTAGCTTAAAAATCAACCCACAAAATTGCAAAACCAAAGAAGATTTATTTGAAGCCGCAAAAATAGCCTGGGAAGCAATATCTCCTGAAATAATTAATAATTTAATGTCCCCTATGCCTAAAAGATGTGCGTGTGACATTCAGAATAAAGGATTCGCAACGAAATATTGATTTCAATAGTTTTTTGTGCACCTTAATTGGGGGTGCTTTAGTTTTGTCCGCTTATATTTGCGACTTAAAATGTTTTTTGAATTTTAACTTTTTTTTTTAAATTCTGAATTCCTTAAGTTTGTGTTTTTCAATAATAAGGATATAAATAAATAAAAAAAATAAAAATAAAATTTTAATAGCTTTGTTTTCTTAAAAAAATTATCATTTAAAAAAAATGTACTGAGGGGGTGCTTTAGTTTTGGCCAATACTGTATATACCCTACGAGCAGTTTTGCTTTATCGGGATTCTATCGGGACATAGCTGGCTTATATGGCACTAGCGTACAATAGGCAAGAAAGAGACTGCACAATATATTCGGAGCCGAATTTGTTATTTCTTTTTGGAAAGGAAATGATTTCTTATTTAAAAACCTATCCGCCAACCGCTGCCGAGTGCATTCAACTGTGGAGTGACATCATTATTTATGATTCAACTCTTAATGAAAAATTATAATCACGTTTTCTTAATTCTTTTTTCATTTTTCCTCTTTTTTTCTTCCAAACAGGAAATCATCCAGAAAAACCGCTTTAAAAAACCAACGGAAAAAACTCAAAAGTCTTGTTGCAAAAAAGGGTTAAAAATCCTCATTTTTTGTCTTAAAGACCCGTAAATAATGCAGCTTCAATAAATCATTTTAAACAGGCTGTGGCAAGTTCTTAAATAACCACAAGAATCAAGTAATTTCCTTCACAATTAATTTTATTTTGAAGTAAAAAAAAAAAACAAAAACAGAGAATTTTTCATTATTTTTTGGATGATTTTCTTGAGTTTTAAATTTTTAATTTCATTTATTTTTCTTTGTAAAGAAGATTATTTAATTTCTTTTTGTTTGTTGTTTGTCTATAAATTAAGTTTAATAAATTATACGTCATACGACGAATATTATTAAAAAGATAAGGCACAGTTTTGATTTCATTTTGTTTCATTTTTTTCATTTCATTTAAGAAATGATTTATAAACGCATTTCATTTCATTTCCTCAAGGTATTCTCTTCTCTCGCTATCGAAAATGATTCACAAGATTGCCAAACATGCCACGGGACAGACAGTTAATTATGACTTCAAAACTAAAGAGACAAGCAGACAGACAGACAGATAGTCACAATAATTTAAAATTTAATCAACAATTAAACAAGATTTTAAAAGGATAAAGAATAGAAATCGAATTACGAATGAAGAAAATTAAAAAAAAAAACTAAAACCCTTGGTTAAAAAAAATTTTTTTTTTAAAAAGTTCTTTTAAGCCAAACAATTTTTTTTTTTTCCTATAATTGCTTGCCCCTATACATATATTGTCGATTGGCCAGTGGATCGTACAATATGTTGCAAAGAGAAATCGTTTTCTTGCCGTTGTTCCACAAAACATTCATTCTTGTTCTACAAAACATTCTTCCTACAGAAGTTTCGTGTAGTAGTGCCAGAGTATTGCCTTTAGTCTAAATATATGAAGTCCCTATAAAATCTCTCTACTGCTGCGTGCGTTCTCGAGTCTTTGCTTTTGAGATGCATTAACTATGTTTGCATACAACTACGTGTCTTGATGATAGAGTCTCTTTATCACAGGATATACAGTGGGAAGCAAAACTGTCCAGATGTTTTGCACTATGAAAGTAAGGTAATGAAAGTAATACAAATATATTTTCAAATACAAATAAATTTTCATATGCTATAAGCTTTCTTTAAACAATAGCCCATACATTTTCTATAGGATTAAGGTATGGGCTTTGTGTAGGCCAGTCCATCTTCCGAAAAGTTTAGTTTTGTAGCCAGCTTTTAACTATTTTGGCAGTGTGCTTCGGAAACCCGTCTTGCTGGAAAACAACTTCTTCGGCTTTCTGGTGGTGATGCCCGGCACATTGAACGTTTGTTTCATCATAAGGCCAAAAAAACACCTAAAAATGCTGTAAAAAGTATTGGCAAGAATGTGAGTGCATGTACGGTCAGACGCGCATTAAATAGAATTGGTTTAGTAGCCAGTGTGAAAAAGAAAAAGCCAGCACTTTCCGATAGAAATGTGAAAAGGCGCCTTCATTTCTGTAAAACCCACAAAAATTGGACAGTAGATGATTGGAAACGGTTTATTTGGAGTGATGAAACGAAAGTCAAGCGATACCAGTCTGATGGAAAAGAATATTTTTGGCTTGGGCCTCATGAGCGCAGCCAAAACCACCATGTGAAGGAAACGATGAAACATGGTGGCTGCAGTATTATGGTGTGGGGATGTTTTACTTGGTGGAACATTGGACCTTTGGTGAGAATCCAAGGTATAATGAATAAGGAGGATTATTTAAATATCTGACACACAAATTTACCACATTTTGTTGACGAGAGTGCCTATCCAGCCGAAAAAGTTGTTTCCCAGCAAGACGGGGATCCGACGAACACTGCCAAAATAGATAAAAACTGGCTACAAAACCAAACTTTTGGGATGATGGACTGACCTGCATAAAGCCCAGACCTGAATCCTATAGAAAATGTATGGGCTATTGTTTAAAGAAAGCTGTTAGCATATGAAAACACACCAAAACTTTTTGACGAGCTTTGGGAGAGAATCCAACATGAATGGCGAGGTCTTGACCGTGATACCATCCAAAAGTTGGTGGAGAGTATGCCAAAACGTATTGAAAGCGTAATTAAAAATAAAGGCCTTTGGACGAAATATAAAATTGGCAAGGATTAATGATTTTCAACAAACTCCGCAAACAGTGCAAAAATGTCCAAATAGTGAATTTTTTGTTTTTTGAATTTTTTTTATTTTTTTTTTGAAGAAATTTTTATAAGTTTTTTTCTTTATAATTTAGAATAATGTTCAATAAAATAGAAAAAATACATACATTTGATAATACACCTATATTTGTATTGTTTTCATTACCTTACTTTCTTAATGCAAAACATCTGGACAGTTTTGCTTCTAACTGTACATGAGTCTGTCCTCCGGCTTTCTCGATTCTTATCAAATATCTTCCCATAGTAATGGTCCAACTATTTTCGTTTTTCTCCATCTTCCCTTTTCCCGTGTATAACATTCCAAATATCTCTTCCCACTCTACAGGAAATATAGATGATTCTGGGCAGCGTTGTGGAAGCTCTCCTCCTTTATTTATCTCCTCCAAATTTATCTGCCTGGTCATTGCAATTATTTCCCAGCTGGCAGTGATGGTTTCATACTATTCTAGAAGGGCTTTCATATGAGACCACATGGCGACCTGACTGTCTGATAGTACTGCTACGTACAATCCTTTGTACAATCAGCTATCTGAACGCTTTCAGATGGAGTCAATAAAAGTATGACACTGCTGGAGAAAGTTTAGAAATCAATGAGCAAAGTTCCGCAGCACTACACCAAATACAACATCCCAATTTCACAGAAGGTGTTGTTTCTATACACGGGCAAATGATGTAATCACCCTTATTATGGTTGTCGTTGTCGTCGTCGTCGTCGTCGTCGTTACCAAAAATGATGTCGATAAAATCAGAGTCGACAAAATCAGAGTCGACACAACACAATATCGACGGCGTATTGACTCACAGAATACCAAATGTGTGTCGACAGTCATCTATAACTGTCAATAACGACAAACAAAATACCAATTTTAAACTGTCGACGCAATACGACGTCGACGACGACAACCAGAATAAGGGTGAATGATTTGGAAACCGCCATCGATCTAACAAGGCCAGGCCAGTTGTTAAATATTTTTCATTTGAAGTTTATTAAATGAGGACGACTTTGCTAGCCATTTACGAATATGAAACCGTGACCGTAATTTACAGTGCTGTGAATTATTTACAAATGACGTTTTGTTTCCTGGAATTGAAGGTTTTGTACTGGGGCGGAGTGTAATTTAAACAATTTGGTGATCACGACCCACACTAAACGACGAATTTTAAGTTTATGTCTTAAGGAGCTTTCGAAAAGAATAATTTCACATTTTGGGGACTACAATTGGCCACCAATACCTTGGGAATTTAAAGATTTTGCAACAAAAAATTGTTAGAAGTTAGAAAAAAGCTTTGTTGCCGCTCTAAATTTCCTACAGGATTGAGAAGGAATAAGAAAATGACTAATCTTCGAGAAATGTCACTTGTGATCTGATTCTTTTTGGATTAAACCCAAACCAACTGTAGTAATCTTAAATAAAAGCCAACAGATATCAGGTAGTACCCATGCAAGCACGTTATACATAGTTTACGTATGTACATAATTAGTCATAACAACCATAGCTGCCAGATTTGACGATTTATCGTCATTTTGACGATTTTATGCCGTTATTTTGACGATTTTTAGAAACTAAAAGTTTACGTCATATTCTTTACTTTAGTACATCAAAAAGCCACTTTAAGCTTTGTATTTACTTTGCAGTTATTACTATTACAAATGTAAGTGATGATTTTTCTGTATCTTATGTCTTTTTCATCCCTTAACCTTCCTATACCCGCGCGTTGGTCGGTGAGACCGATTTTTTTTATTATCGCGATTTTTTTTTGTAAAACGTTAGTGCCAGTAAGTTGATATCACTGGTAGCTTCGTTATTCGTAATAAGCTTCGTTTTTGATTCAAAATAATTTTTTTGAAATAGTACCAAGGATATAGGATATACCATTGTCGGTCCCACAGACCAACGCGCGGGTATTGGTGTTTCACTTTTTGGCGCGGGTATAGGAAGGTTAAAAGCCAAAAAATTACAACCTCTGCAGGAAGTGAGCACCGCATACGAATAGGCCGACTATAGAACGAATTTTGTCTGTAATGCAATCGACCAATACTCGCCGAGAAAGGCGAGTGATACGTAGGAATACATGATTCTTGGGAACAAGTCCCTTATTTCGCTCGAGCAAAATCCGTTATAATAGGATAGAACAGTAAAACACAAACCACACTGCAACGATGCTCTAATGAATCAATGGAGTTCGATACCCTACCGTCATTAACGGGCAACTTCGACCTCTTTTGTACGCGGTCGAGAAGTCTCAAAATAGACATTGAGGCACAGCCCTATACATGAGAGTTGTATTTCATTCTCTTTCGGATATTAGTGGTGTAAATAGTATATAAGAAGATCAGATGAAGTGAAGTATTTCTTGCACTCTCTTAAGAAGCTAAGGCACTGAAAAATGTGTCGATTCTAGCGAACATCACACTGAATTTCATACAGATTTTGTGACGATTATTTTTACGATATCCATGAACGTCTTTGACGATTTTGACGATTTTTTTTCTAATATTTGACGATTTGCTGTTTATTTATCTGACAGCTATGATTACAACCCTTCAGTCAGGACTACGATCTACCTTCTCACACCACGTATGTTGTGTGTGTTAATTTTATACATGAGTGGCGGGACTTACAGTTTAAAGTGGACTCCGAACGACAGATTTTTTAAGAAACTTTACATGGCAATTTCATTTGCTCTCAGAATTTTTGCCAGAAATCTGCAGTGAGGATGCCGCCGAAGAAATATTTTTTTCATATTTTCGTTTTGATGTCTGACCTGTGGTTTGAACCGGGACCTTTACATCCAATAAGCGAACACACTACCTACAGCGACTTCACATAAATGTACATACCGATCTATAAATATTTAATTGGATTGAAGAAAATCTGTACATGTGTCAATTACATTTTGATTTCGGATAAAATATTTGAAAAATGCGCCTATAAAGGGTCACATGTGTAACTGAAAAGCTTTACAAATTTCTTACAATATGAGAAAAAATAAAAAAAAAAACAAAATAACATAAAAGAGATAATTAATGCATGTCCATAGGCTTAGACGGCTGGTGGTGGTGGTATGAATGAATGAATTCAACTCAGCACAACTCAGCTCAGCTATACACCTAATCAGTGTCAAAAACACGCCGACACACCCCTACCACTCTTAACAAAAATGTTTTTAATACGATTAATTACAAACAATCAACACAATGTCCGTCTGCACACAAAAAAAAAACCGACGAAAAAAAACAATGACAGACAAAGAGGAGAGAAATGTTCAATGAATGTTAAAACACAATACAGTTAAATAAACAGACAGACGGGTGGGAGGACAAGGAGCCAGGTCTCCCCCGGCTTTTGCTATTGTTTTATTGAGTTAAAGAAAATCTGTTTCGGTTGATGGCATGGCAGGGGGACAACATTCACACACAAATTAATCAACAAATCGACATAATGAATCTAAACAACCCACACAGCCATCACCCAAGGCACCCAATTACACAGGCATAGAAGGATAAGGATTTCGAAACGCAGACCATTTTTCGATTACGATTGTACATACATAACGAAACAATCGAATAATAATGACAATGATCGATTTGCTAATATATGTCAATATTATTGTTCTTCCTCTCTCTCTCTCTTTCTCTCTTTCTCTCTTTCTCTCCTCTGTCCTCTAAAAGCTGTGTTCTGAGATGCAGAGCAGAGCAGATTTGGAAAACAAGGAAAATTTTGGTCATTTACCGCATGCCAAGCATACCAACAATCGACTACAACAACAAGAAGACTTGCCAACTTGAAGAAAGTTGTTCATACAGCTGTTGCCATTTGTTACATGGGCTCCACAATGTCAATTAACTTACCAAGTTTCGATATACAAACACACACACACACAAATTTCTGAATGAACGAATGAATGGTTTAAGGAATGAAAAACAATGGAATGGTTGTTGTTTTTGTTGTACGAATAATGAAATAATTGTTGTACGACGAGTATTTAAACGCATTTATTATTAGATTGAAAAACGATTACAGAACCATACTCGTGTAACACAACAACAGTTACAGGATACGGTTTTTATTTAAACACCACCACTGGCGTATATTTAAAGAACAACCTACGAGGGTCAATTGAAAATGTTTTAACACATAAAAAACACAAAAAAAAGAACGACACTACGTGCAGCAGTTCATGTTACATTGAATATTCGGTCATCTCACGCAGAGGTGATGTAAACTGGCCACTGAGATCGTGTGATTTGATCCCGTAAAACTTTTTCTTGAGCGTTCTGCTTAAGTCGCAGATGTAGGTCTTTTAAAGCCAATACAACATAAGCCGTTGATCAAATACAGCTTGATTTACGCTCCAAAGTAATGGAAAATTGAACGATTCGGTTGCGCTCTGCTCAGAGAAATTGTGGCTGACATTTGAATGGAACGATATTCCAAACATAATTGCATCAAAAGATCTTTTAAACAAATAAAATATTTCGGTGATATCTCACACTGGTATTTTACGTAATTGATCTCTACAACCCTTTAGTCAGGATTACAACCTAGCTTCTCACAGCACCTATGTTAGCCGTGCTCATTTTATCCATGAGTGGAGAGGACATACAGTTTAAAGTCGACTCCAAACGACAAATTATTGAGAAACTTTTCATGACAATTTTATTTTGCTGTCAGGGTTTTTGCTGAAAGGAGTTCTGAAGTGCGCTGAAGACATATTTTTTCACATTTCATTTTGCCTTGAGCTGGGGTTTGAACACACAGCCAACACACTTGGTCAATTCACACAAGCCGTTGTATCGTTGTATTGAGTGTATTGTTGGACGATTATACAACAGTGTATGCTTGTTGTTGATAATTTTCATGTAAAAATCCGATACACTTATACACATTTTTTTCATATGTTTTTAAAAGTTGTGTTGGTTTCGTGCTATCAAATTGCTTGAATGCCAAAAAAATACATTTGGAATACGAAATACACAATACAGCATAGCATTGAGCGTTCACAAACAACCAAGTGTATTCAATACAACATACACGATACAAAGTCGTGTGAATTGCCCAACTATTTTCTAGACTACTGAGACTTCATTTCTCACACATGGTTTGTTTTTATCAAAAATCAAAATTTAAAAATAGGCAGCGTTTAATAAAAGACTCTTATTTGATTTGCAACTGGTAATACTGAACTTCTTGGCTTGACTTTAAGACTCATTCATTCCATCCGTTTATAAAACTCTTGAATTGCCCGGAAGAATAGCAAAGAAACGCAAATAAAACCTCATCGAACACAACAAAACAAAACAAAACAGAGAGAGAAGACTTATACGAATTTATACGAAAAGATTGCCAAAGACAAACGCCAAGATAAAGATGAGCGAAAGAAACTTTTTTTTGAAACATTGGCATACAAGGTTAATAAAAAAACACAAGACATCAGCCCTACGGCTGATAAAAATTAAGTCATTAGTTGACTCCCAGAGAGCGAGAGAGTGAGAGTGTGGGACTGAGTTGAGTGGGGTGGGGGCCAGGGAAAATAAATTGCAAAACGTTTGTTTTAAGATTAACCACGATTAGAGAAAAGTTTAACAAAAAAAAACAACAACAACAACAACTGGCATCAAACTTTTTTTTCTTCATATTCAGGCAACAAAAAAAAGAAGACAGAAAAATACAAAGGAAACATGCAGCAAATGTTGTTACAAATTACAATGAGAAACACGCACATACATACACATGGAGAACATGGGTATATTTACAAGGATAAGAAGGAGGTTTTAGACTAAGAACAGGATAGGATAGGCTAGGGTAGATGGCGGGCGTTTGTAAAACAAAATTTTACCTAAAAACTGACAGTTACAAATATGAACAGCCACCCGACTATGCGCCACTCTGCCTTAGACGAATACAAGTCGTTTTGAATTCTAAAACAAAACAAAAGAGAAATAGAGAAACGTAATGATAAACAACACAACACAATACAACAAATGCGAGAATAATTACCCGGGATTAAAAGTTTTTACTATGCATTGTACGTTCAAGAAAAATAAATGTGAAGAGAACGTATTTGAGAAAACTGAAAAGATAAAATGGATCAGGATTTAATGCCAAGCAATTAAAGGAAAACTTTCTAAATACAGTGCACTCGCGGTAACGTGAACACCGTCTAACGTGAACACCGCCTAACGTGAACAACGCCTAACGTGAACAAACTTTTTTTACGGTGACTACTCTGTAACGTGAACAAACACAGAAAGCTCTATAACGTGAACAATTTTTTTCACTGTATATATTTTCTAAGCATGTAGACAACATTGAAATACATACAGTAAATTCGAATTTTAAAATTTTGGGAATCCCCTTATATAAATAATGAGTGTATATCCCCTAAATTATTGTGTTTGTATGGCAAAGGAATTTGAAGTTAGTGATTCAGTCGGCATGAGTGTAAAAAAATCTAAATGTTTGGAGTTAAAAGAAAAGGCAGACATTTTAGATAGTTTACAAAAAGGAACAAGTGTGACTAGTTTAGCAAAAAAGTATAATGTCGCTAAGTCAACAATAAAGTTGAAAAAATTAGTAAATATTTTCTCGTGATCTCGTTTTGTAATGGATTTTAATTAAAATTTTAGTTTTATATTTTAATAATGTAAATAATAATAAAAGAATTTCATGTTCAAGCGTGTAAAACACAGATTTATATTGTAAAATTTGATATTTTTTCATGAAATTTGACAATCGCTAACGTGAACAATTTCGCTAACATGAACTCCCTTGGTTTTAATTAGTTCACGTTACCGCGAGTGCACTGTACAGTTATTGGATAACAACGTTTACAGTTTCTATCAAAAATTCAATATGCCATGGCATGGCATTCCAAGCCATGTATTTCTGCAATTTATTTTCTACATCCCCTCCCCCTCCCTCTAACAGATATATGAGTGTATCTGTGTAATTAATAATAGAATTTAAAAGTTGACATATGCCGTACAAATAAATAAATTGTGAAATTTGTTTAAATCAACTGTTTGTGACAGTTACGCAGAAAATCCAATTCTCTCGCTCCTAAACTAAACTCCTTCCTTGAAGCGAAAGCAAAAAATCTGGCATGAGAACGTGTAGTTCACAGTTTCTTTTTCCTTTCTTTTTATCATCATAACCAGCAGCAGCAACAACAACAACAATAATAACAACTACTTTATTCCCGACTATTCCAAAATGTCATTGCGCTGAAGATGCTTCTGCTCTTTTACCCCACTGTTGATGACTTTTATAGTTTTTTTTCTTTCTTTCTTTTCTGTGACAACTTTAGCTCCAACGCGAGTTTGTGTTTTTTTTTTTTTTTTTTGCCGGAAATGGGTGTTGACATTTGAAACTTGGCCACTCCTTTTCTAAGGACAAGAAAATACAACTGCAACTACAATTACACATACAACTACACATATGTACACTATAAACCACATCAACTTATAAGTAAGGTAAATGAGATGACATAGTAGTTGAACCCCAATGACCTTTTGAAAGAAAAAAGAAAGAAAAAAATTATGACAAAAGGAGCATCATAATGCACCATGATGCACATAAAAAATAACTGAAATGAGATTTTGAATGACAATTTTAAGTCTGCGGGGTTTGTTTAATAATTAAAGTGAATTCAAATCAGATTTAACCACCAATTAGTAAAAGAGATGTTTCCCCCATCCTTGCTATACAGGGTCACAGTTGCTGCAGCAGCAAGATTCTAGACGGCATTAGAGGACAAATTGCCTTTCTTAATACCAGTGCCCTTGGCTTTCTTGCCTTGGCTGATCTTCTTCTCTGATATGCCCAAGGGCGTAAAAATTCCTACACAGATTCCTGGGGAGAACATCCCTCGAAAAAGGCGAACGCAAATATATGATTTTCGAGAACAAGTGCATACCTTTCTTTGCTAGAACACAATCTGTTGCAGTCGCAATTGAAAATGAAAGCTTCAAGCTTTAAAAATCCAAATCTTTAGTTCGATATTTCGAAGACTAACGCCAATGTTTACAAACAAAACGGGCTTTACGGAAACCATATTGCTTGTCGCTAATCGAATTGTTTAATTCCAAATATATCACATGCATTGGACTTTCCATAACCTTGCAAAGTGCGGAACAAATTGCTATGTTAGGTTAGGTCGGAGTGGTAGTTCTGATATCACAAAGCTCACTTGAGCACGCATAGCGGCCCTGTACTAACCAAGTTCCACCAAAATCAGGGAAAAGGAAGAAGTTGTTCAGCACAAGGGCTGCACAACAAAAGCACGACTACCCCGCACTGGAAAACCAGCCAGAAAGTTTGATGAACGAAGCTATATTCTTGATGTCAATAGATGATAGCTCCGTTAAGCTGACAAGGAATGGGGAGCCAAATAACCTATATCTACACCTAGCAAGAGACGGGCACTGGCAAAGAAAGTGAACAACAGTCTCCTCTTCCTCAGCGGACCTGCATCAACGACAGAAGTCGTTGAAAGGGAGCCTCATTCTTTCCGCGTGTCTACCCATGACGCAATGACCTGTAAGCACGGCCACTGTAGTCGAGATGACATTACGACCGAGACCAAGTAATCGGCTGGTACGCCTTCTATCCATCTTGGGCCAGGTGAGTCTAGCGGTGGAGCAGGACGCCTCATTGACCCAGGATAGGTTGGCGTCCCGAGAGAACTTCCGCGCAATGGTCAGCTTGACCGAGGCAAGTGGCATGCCCAATTCAACAGAAGAGGATTCCGGAAGGAGCGCACCAGCTCTGGCGGGCTCGTCGGCCCTACAGTTTCCCGGAATTTCACTGTGCCCAGGGACCCACACCAGAGAGACACTGGTGAAGCGCCCAGAGAGAAGGTCGACACAGCGGCGACATTCCCTCACGATCCTACAGTTATTAACGAAATCCGTTAGAGATCCTATCGCGGCCTGACTATCAGAAAAGACCGAGACGCGAGTGAAAGGAGCATCGTTGACGAGGATCCATTGAGCGGCCCGGTAAATTGCCATCACCTCCGCCTGAAACACGCTGCAGTAGTCCGGCAGACGGAGAGAAATATTCAGGTCCAGTTCCCCAGAGTAGACACCGCTACCAACCCCATTATCGAGTTTAGAGCCGTCGGTATATATATCCAGGACTTCCGGGAGGACGACCGTATTAGAATTCCAGTCATCCCTACTCGGAATCAGAGAGTGGAAACATCTGTCAAGACAAAATTCAGCAGGGAGACAAAAATTCACAGGGGCCACCGGATCAACCTCCAGACTAGTGGAGTGACCAGAAGGTACAATGTGCCAACGAGAAAGAGCATTAAGTCTAGTCGCAGCAAACTTGGCCACCTGCTTAGCGAGAAGCACAGTAGGAACAAATTGCTACTGAGTTATAGTTTTCAACGTTATTTGCGCTGCATTCTTTTCGACGATTGCCATCACATTAACAATCTCTCAGGAAGATGCAGAGATACCGGGGCGGTATGAAGTAATAGAAAGGTTAGTTAATGGACAAGCAAGCACATCAGAACACTGCTTTGGAACCAGTAATTGAATACCAACCGGCCTAAAAGACTTGTTTACGTTAGGTTTAAGGTGATGGACCCTACTTGAAGGAAGAGGTGCCATTTTGTGCGTGAATTTAGCTACGAAAGTTATATTATTTTTCTACAGTGAATTTTATATTCACAGAGAGTTATGTTAGGGGACTGGATAACTATTGAATCAAGGATTCCAAAACAGTTTTCGTTACGTTCGGTTAATCAATGGGACCGAAGGTATAGCCGATGAAACTAAATATTTTCATCAAATCAGCAAAAAAAAAGTGGTCTTTGTAAAGAAATGCATATCAACGAACGAAAAGATGCAAGTCATCGTCGAAAAAACCAAGTCATGGACCAAAAAATGCAAGTCATGAACCAAAAAATGCAATTCTTCAACCAAAATCAAAGAAATGCAAGTCATCGACTAAAAACTGCAAGTCATCGACGAAAACAATCTAAACCATCGTACAAAAATATGAATGTCATCGAGCAAAAATTGCAAAACGTCGACCAAAAATCTGCAAATCATCAACCAAAAAATGCAAGTCATCGACAAAAAAAAAATGCATGTCATCGACAAAAAAGAAATGGAAGCCACCCACAAAAAAAAAAAAACAAGTCATCGACAAAAAGAGAATGCAATGCGGCAATTTTGCCCGATTTATATAGAAAACTTTTTTTGTTCATTTAAAGTAACGCCTGACCGTAAGGAACCCTGTTTGGAATCTTATGCAACCAATAGGTTCATTTCCCCCACAAGTCCATTTTTTTATTCGATTTAGGCCGATTTTATGGAGCACTTTTTGTTGCTCATTTGAAGAAAACAAGCGATCCCCTTTAAAATAATCGGACTAATGAATGCGATAAGAGCAGGAATTGAAC
This sequence comes from Sarcophaga caerulescens, assembly GCA_927399465.1. Taxonomy (NCBI): domain Eukaryota; kingdom Metazoa; phylum Arthropoda; class Insecta; order Diptera; family Sarcophagidae; genus Sarcophaga; species Sarcophaga caerulescens. The sequence goes on along the minus strand of OV656873.1, from coordinate 24,838,795 downwards.
TAAGATTGTTCCCTACAGCTTTAATGAATGATCAAAAGGTCTTATTATCAAAATATATTGTTGCCATTGTTCACAATTGTCAATTTTAATTTCTTAAGGGAAATAATCTTCTCCCCATGGTTTAAAAGCTTTCGTAATGTTTAAATAGCGTATAAACGCATGAAAAACATTTAAAGACTTACGGGTACAATAAGAAAATTTAGCAGAAAATGAAAAACGGTTTGGAAAATTAAATGAGCCTGTTAGGAATACAACAGCATTTGACACTCCCAATCAAACTGAGAGATGCTTATTGTATTTATTCATGGCATTTTTATTTGACAGAAATATGAATTGCCATTAATCAACCAATTTTTGCCGCCTAACAATAGACGACGAAGAAAACTTCAATGTCAAGAGGATTTATTCCAAAAAAGCAAAAAAGGAAAACCAAATCAAACTCGTCATTCAATTTTTCAGGCACACACAATTTAAATTGGCAACAAACAAACAACAATTGAAGCCAAAAACATTGACGAGTGATTAATGACTATCAACGATGGAGTTCACCCAACGAAAAAAAACAACAAATCTTTTGATGGCCTTCGAGAGAGTAATAACATCAAGTCCACACTATTCCAATTGATGTAGCACTAATGGTGCGGCGGTGTGGTGGCGGAAACTATGGACGATTGAGTTGCAACAATATGAGGTTTCAACAGAAAACAAAAAATAGAAAATAGAAGCGATTGAATGAATAATGAAATCGAATGATTTAATTTGATGCTTCCCATACAGACAGTCGTCACTCAGTCACACAGCCACTCACTAGCACAGTCAGAGTCATTCAATGTATTGTGTTGAAAAGCGAAAAAAAAAACGAGAGAAAAAAATCTGAAAGACGAAAACCATTGAAATGTGATATGATATGCAGGGTATAAGCAAATAACGCGTAGCAAAATAGACAAGTTTTTGAAAAACAGCTGGGTTCTCATACAAACCAGAGTATTGACGTCATATCTCCTACTCTCTCTCTCTCTCTTTTGCGTTTGCAGCCAATTATCTACATCCATAAATATGCCAATTTAAATAACAACAAAAAGAAATAGGATCCTTTTAAACTCATATTGCTAAACATTCTCTGCTGCTCTAAATGTTTAAATAAATTGTCATAAATTTTCAAAATATTTTTATCCTCAAAGCATTGACAAAGAATTCTTCTTACTGCAACCCATTCTACTCTCTACAGTATCCTGTAACTGTTATTAATTAAATAAATTAGTGAAATTTCTTCTTACCTCCTGCCTCCTTTGCCATCAGCCTTAACCCCTTCTTCTTACTTAGTTCAGTTACTCTTGTTTCTGAGATTTAATTACAAAACGACGCTTGTTTGTCATTTTGTAATATTCATTCCTTAAACGGGAGAAGATAAAAACACCACCTTGAACTCTACTCTACGCCACTAAACATTGTCAGCAATTAGCAACTTGAGTACATATTTTCGAGGAATGCTTTTGATAAATCCTTTACCTTCTCCATTTATCCTTGTAATGCGATGTTGCCGCTGCTACTGGTTTTTGTAAAACGCTTAAAACCCTTACGGGAGCTGGAAATTGGAATTTCCTTTGAGTTTCATTCCGCACAGCCGTTTCGAGTAAATGAGTTGAGTTTTTTAGATGACAAATGTTACGTTTGAAGTGGTTTTGTTGATTTAATTTCATAAAGTTTTGAATTTCGAAGAGAAATTTCAAAAGTTATTCATTTGTAGGCATCATATTTTGCAAGAAAAGTATATTTGTCACAAGGATAATCAAGGTAAACTTATGACGACGCTAAGTAATCTCAAAGGTTTAAAAAGATGTTTAAAGATTTGAAACTCAATATGAGATTAGGAAAGAAAGTTTCGACTCAAAAAAAGGGGACTCTGTGAGACAGAAGACGGTGTAAAGACGGCCGCTTTACAATGGCCTTAGCGCGAAGAAGCAATGGGTGTCATTGTTACGGGCGATAGGATGGACTTAAGTAGAGCCTTAGCTAAGGATCGGCCTAAGCAAAGGAACTAGCTCTTTAGTAGGAGAAGAACGCGAGTGGGTTGATCGTAGGTTACCCTTTCGGTCTCGTCCCGGTCAGCCGGTCCCTGTAGCTTTTCGTTTGTGTACACATCCTACATTAGTGGGTTGCCAATATATACATACATAATTGGTCATTACAACCCTTCAGTCAGGGTTATTGACCTAGTTTCTCACACCACTTATGTTGTGTGTGTTAATTTTATACATAAGTGGCGGGACCTACAGTTTAAAGTCGACTCCGAACGACAGATTTTTTGAGAAACTTTTCATGGCAATTTATTTACTCTCAGAGTTTTTGCCAGAAATCTACTGAGAGGAAATCGCCGAAGAAATACTTTTTGTATTTTTGTTTTGATGTCTGGCCTGGGGCTCAAACCCTGGCTTTACGTCTAATAAGCCAACACACTAACTACTAGACTACTGCCAATATAGGTAGGTGATTAGTGTTTACCATTTTTGGGCCCTCCGTGAGAGCTGCTTTCATCGTTGATACATTCTGCCCTCTTCTTGTTATATGTATGTTTGTGCATGGGTTACCAGTTCCGAACCGTTTTGAGTTCAACTGGTAGACGACTAAACTACGAAGTCTGACCGGAGGCATATTTATGGAACCACGGGTGTCAGGAGCTTCAGAGACTTGTCTCTGCACGGCTACGCTAGGGCCCCCTTGGGGGGTAAGGTGGTGGTTATGGTTTATACCCTAATCGCAGGAAGAGCGCAAGCCCATTTTCATAGAAGAGTTTATATAGTCACCGACCCCTAATCAAGAGAGATGTCATGTCCAAATGCAGAGCCTCGAATTGATACTCACATATGGTTATGCAATCTATAATATCCTTACCATAGGGTTGCATCATTGTGCGTAAGAACTTTAGTAGACGCATTGCATTCACCCGTGTTTAGAGCTCCGCTAGGTGTGCCACTCACGTTAAGCCTTGGACTTTATGTAGGATTACGACCTAGCTTCTCACACCAAACATGTTGTGTTCATTTCATCAAAGAGTCGACTTTTCATGGAAATTTGAAGAAGAAGTCGCCAAAAGAAATATTTTTTTTTTTTTTCATTTTTCGTGTTGTTCGAGATGTCTGAGCTGGGCCTTGAACCACAAACTCACGTCTAATAAGCCAACACTCTATCAACTAGACTACAACGACTTCCATTTGTTGCATTACTTCACAGATATGGAGCAGAAGCTGGATGCTATCGTAAATTTGGCACCAGCGGTACCGTGGCATGGTGAATCTGGGAATTACTAAGGCATTGCCTATAAATTTTGAAGTAACACGAAATTTCAGAATTTAAAAACAAGGACATCGAATATATTGACTTTATTGCTACTTGAGCTGCCTTTTTACAAAGTCTGGAGGTTCTTGTTCAGACTTTGAAAACAAAATCAAATGGACAAGGTGGTAAACGTTTCGTAGCCTTCATAAAATACGGAGATCAGCAGTGCTTTCTTGTAAGTTTAAAAGAATGATTGAATGACGATTGGAAATGAATGATTTTGAAGTTTATGTAGGTGGATGTAAAAGAAGAATTCTTTAAATATTTTGGCCAAATAAAAAAAGCTATGGTAGCTAGCTCAATAAATTCCAAATCAGCAGGAAATTCAAAGGAGAAAATGTAGAACGGAGTCTTCAAAGCTGTCTTAGAAGAGGGTGTACTGTCAAGAAAACCACCAAGTTCGCAAAGAGATGACTCGAAATCAAAACCTGAAAAATGTGCAAAGCCCTTTTAGTTTTCGTAGAAACCTTGGGAACAGTTTAAAAAGAGATTTTTCTCAGTGTAATAATTTCATTGTGATTTTATTGTACAGCCTTAAACCATTTCCATTAAAACTAAAACTGATGTGATAAGGCTGAAAATATCTTCACTTTATGATTTAATATTTTGCTTTGCGTTTAACCATAAGAACATATTAGAAAACTATCATTAGAAATAGAAAAAAGATATCCCATCCATCCATTCATCTCTGCCTCCTATCCTACTTGTACTCTCCTCTCCTCCTTCAACGCCCTTCTATATTCTTGCACTGTAATGCCAAATAATGTAATGACGCGTGTTGCCAGCTAATAAAAATCATTGAACAGCATTAGAGCGAAATGCTAGTGTAACCAATCGATGGATGAGGGATACCACATATACTCGAATAGCATATGAATATCGAGATAAAGAAAAGCAACATTATCCTGCGGGCAAATATTGAATTACAAAGAAAGTTTGTTTGGAAGTTAAATAATGAAAGGAACAACCAGAAACATACAAAAAGAATTTTGTGCGGCTGATAAGCATCTTGGCCTTAAAAATGACGAAGAGAAATTTGGTGAGACGAAATGGAAAAACTATGGTAGTATGGTGCTGGTACTGGGTGCTGTTATAACTTGAATTTCTTTAGAAAACTTTTTTTCCTTGTTTTATTTTCTTTGGCTTATCAGTAGCAAATGAAAATCTTTTGTTTTATTACACTTGTTCTTTGTCAAGTTGTTGTTATTATTATTATTATTGTTATTGCCGCTGCCACTGATGCTGCTGATATGCTAGATTAGATACACTGGTTTGCTGGTATGTTTATGGAGTCAAACACGAAGTTGGAGGAGGCTACTGACGCCAGCCAGCCCTCCAGCCTGTGTTTTAAGCGTTAGTGTCATAATCATTGTTAAACTTAAATTTTCTATACCCTCCCCCCTTACCCAAAGGCTAAGGGGAGGGGCATGCGTTTATCTTTATCATTCTATTGAAAAGAATTTTTCAAACTGTCGGTGGTTTCTTTTTTTTTCTTTCTACTTAAGCTTCCAAATGAAAATGTTTCAATTTATTATGAAAGAAGAATTGTTTTCATTGTTTCCAGAGTTATAAAATAAAATAACAAATAAAATTTAAATTAAAGATAGAAAAACAAATCATAAAAATATAAATGAATTCAAATTCTTTTTCTATCTATCTCTATGTGCATTATAATTCAAATAAATTTCATATTTTCATTCATTAATTTCCACCCTATTTGGATGGGCTTTTGTTTTCAAAACTCTCAAAAAATTTAAAATTTAAACAATTTGTGCCATTAAAACAACCCTCAACCTGCACTCCTTTTTCTACAAAAAAAAAAAAACATTGAAAATGCTTTTGAAAATTATTACCAAAGGTTCAAAGGTAAAAATAGTTTTAAAATTATTTAAAGGATTATCATTATAAAAGAAAGTTTATGACCATGGAGTCAGGAAAAACCAAAAGGTTCGAGGTTAAATTATTGCATTGCGTGTTGTTTTTAAAGCACACGATGAATTTACTCTTCGTCACGAAGAAGCATTTGCCAACAACGTAGGACGGAGTCGCCATAGTCTAGTAGGCAGTGTGTTGGCTTATTAGACGTGGGGTCGTGGTTCAAAGGCCAGCCCATACCTACTGGATTGAATAGCTAATAGTATCAAAGATTCCAAAGCAGGTTTCCTCACGGGCGGGCGTCACTTGCGACCGGAGCTATAGCAGACGAAAATGTTTTCTTCAAATCAGGAAAAATAACAAGCCAATACACTAACTACTAGACTACGACCATTAGGGCTGTCCCAAATGCTTTCCCTTACCCCTCGTCCCACTAGCAACATGATGACAACTGTAAAGATAAATTCGAATCTATTTAGCAAAGAAAAAAAACCAAAACTTCTAAAAGAACCTCGGAACATACATATATTCCATCGCCTTGATTTTACAGCAATAGTTCCTGAAAGGGACAGTGTCACTAGCACTCCTCTAATGGTTTCGGAAATTGAGAAAATTAAACAAACAAAATTTAATTTTTTTTAACAATATCTAGAGAGTATGACCAGTAGAGTGGACAAAAGGAGATTTGCTGCGAATATGCAAGTCGCTACTTAAACTCGATTAGTAGTGCGTCCCAACTTATTTTGAAATTTAATAAACTCGAAATTGAAATACTCTCTATAACACAACGATCTGGAAAGGATGATCAATATTGTGAAAATATCGGAGACCCCTCAAGCTACAATTGCGATACCATCCTCTCTAGACCACCAAAACCGATTTTCTAATTTTCCAAAAGCATTTAGCGACGGCGCACAAGTACTATACTTTGCAACTTTTCACGACAACGTGACTGAAAACACATCGTCGTTATTGTTCCGAAAACGCAAGTGAACAAATAGTAAATGACTGCCGTGTATATGCAACAGCAGCCTCTATGGATCAATAAGTAATTGCCGTAGTTACATGGCGTAAGCCATTGTTATGCACTAACTGACTGCCGATCCACGGCACCCGCCTAGATAGATTTAAGAGATGGGATACTAGGGAAACTAGGCACAATTTTAATACAAAATATTAATATTTTATGAGCAACAAAATCAATTTAAAAACTTACCAAGGAATTTTACGAACTCATCATTTCAAAACTTCTTATTCACCTTTTTTTTTTTTTTTTGTTGTTGACTTTAAAGACCGATTTGTAACATCGCACTTTAAGGATGAAGAGAGGGTAGAGGTGGACGGACAATTGGATTTTCTTCTATTTGTTTAGCAATTAAGCAAACGGAATTGCTTTGGTTTTTAATAAATTTTTTATGAAAATATTCACAAATAATGTCCATAAATTTAAAAAATGTTCCGTTAAAAGCAAAAACAAAACGCGTTTGATTGTCCATTCAGCAAGATGACATGAAAACTCGTGTCTTATTTGGAGGAATTAAAAAGAAAAACTAACGAAAACCGTAGTAAACAATTTGAAGAATTTATTTTTTAAATAATTTTATTCGTTTACAGTTCTACTGATAGATTTAATTGAATTTTATTTGATTTTCACACAAATTTTCTCACTTGAATACTGAATTTCACAATAACTTTACAAAACAAAACGAAACGAAAAAACACTCCCGCATTACAAGTAAAAAATACAACAACTAACACTTTCCAATAGGATCCCGTTTTTAAAGTTAACAGTGATGCCAGATGTTTATAGCATGTTCATGAGCTTTTTATTACGGTTTTTTTTTTTTGCACGGGAAAATAATGAAAATGCTTGCCGTAATTCTATTACGGGTGGGTATCGCCAGCATTGCATTTCATATGCTGGAAATGAGCGATTTTGCCTGAAGAGTACTAAAAAGTAAGCCAACACACTACAGACCAACACACTGTAGACTACGGCATACATAAAACTGTAACGTTTTGTGTCCGTTGACGCAACGTCACGTTAAGCTTAGTGTTCACAAGGCGAAAAAGATCACATTGAGCAATCACATACGAGAACAATTATACTGGCACAAAATGGCAGCTTGTGGGCAAGAGAGGTGAGGAGAGTGGTTTTTTGCTGGCATAATTTTTCAACCAGCTTCTACCCCGCACAAACCAATACACATTTATTTATAAAACAGCAGGTTTAGAAATTTAAGTAAAAAAACTAATACATACAAAGCAGAGTACATGTATATAATTTTATGCCAGATGAAATAGTCTCGTGTGTGACTGAAAGAACAAAAATTGTGCGGCTTAAAAAATAGTCTCGTGCGTGAAAGCACATTGATAATGAAAATTATTTTTAATCTTTATCAACCCTTTCGCTATGGCGCGCCTGTATAAAACTTTTCACGTCGACGCGACTGATCATACATTGTCGTCATCGTTTGTGAAAACGCAAGTGAAAAAGTAAGCACTGCAGTGTATATGCGGCATTAGTCTCTGTGGACCAATAAGTAACTGGCTTAGTTATACGTCTTCAGCCACTGTGATACACCAAGTGACGTATACATGCATGTATGTATGTACATGGCACCCGTCACGAAAGGGTTAAGGGATACTATACTTTTATGCATTGTTATACGTAAGAGATTGCAATAAAAACTAGGCACAATTTTAGCACAAAATCTTAATATTTCATGAACAACAAAATTTATTTAAAAACTTACCAAACGACGTTACTGGGATTACAATTACGAACTCATCATTTCAATACTTCTTATTTCCTTTTTTGTTGTTGATTTTACAGGCTGATTTTTAACAACGCACTTTATTGAAGAACAGAGGGTAGAGGAGGCAGGCGGACAATTGGAGTCTGATCTGATATTTATTTAGCAATACGGCAAATGGAATTGCTTTGGTTTTTAATGAATTTGTTTTTGTTTCGTAAAAATATTCACAAAGAATGTCCATACATTCACAAAATGTTCCGTTAAAAGCAAAAACAAAAAGTGTTTGATTGTTCAAAAAAAAAAAAAACTCCACCATTCAGTAAGACATGGAAGTTTATATTTTAGAATTTAAACGAAACCAATAAAAAACGTAATAAATAATATCAAGAATTCATTTTTCTATTCGTTTATAGTTCTCCTATGAAATTTAATTCAATTTTATTTGATTTTCACACAATTTTTCTCACTTGAACACTGAATTTCACAATAACTTCACAAAATAATAAGAAACAAAAAAACACTCCCGCGTTACAAGTGATAAATACAACAACTAACACTTTCCAATAGGATCCCGTTTTAAAAGATAATAGTGATGCCAGATGTTTATAGCATGTTAAAGAGCTTTTTATGTCGCTTTTTTTAATGGACAGGGAAATATGGGAATTTAAAAAGAAAAATGTGGATCAATTTTTAAAATCTTTAGTAATACAAGTATTATTATTACAATGTCTGCTATTTCTTTACTTTACTTTATTAATTGAATCTTCAATTCTATACTGGATTACACGTTGAAAACAGAAGTTATTTATGCCTGATCGGATTAGGCAAGGTTCAATTGGCAGTCGCCCTAATAAAGATAGGTTACTAGGGTCTTAGAAAGTCCCTTTGTGCTACTAATACCCTCAACTAAATCCGTCAAATAACTACCTCTACAACTTCTGGTTGGCATCTCTCGAAGTCGTCGTAGGTAGTAGCAAAGAAAATAAAGTATAAAGAATGTGCATCTTAACATTTTTTGGAATATTTTTCAAAAATATTTCATGACGCGGGGGGAAAGAAACAGAAGGGAGGGAAGTAAACAGAAACGAAGAGCGTAACAATGCGTTGCTTTCATTCTTTGCTCTCATCGCGATGAGATCAAAGACTATAAATATATGAAGATGTTGCACTGCCAGTGCCAAATTTGCCGATGGCAGTACGGCTACTGCCACTTATTGTACTCAGAGAACTTATTATACTAAGATTATATTGTTCTCTTCTCTAATTTATTCTCATATGCGTGTATACGTGTGTGCATGTATGTATACATACATTGCCAAATAAAATAATAAATAATAGAGGTCTGCAACGAATAACTTTTTTGCTTCATGTGTGCAACTCGTTGTCGGATAAATAGAGTACTTACTCTCTCTCTAACAGCTCAAGCAGTGAAGAGAAGAGAATGTGTGCAAGACAAATACGAGTAAGTATTTATCCGAAGCTGCTTATGTTCCGTAAAAAGAGTACTCATTGAAAAATATATCCGCAAAAACGAGTACTCCTAAAATTATGTTCACTTCATGTGGTACTTCAAATACTCGCAGCATAAAACACCACATAACTGATGTTTTTTTTATATATAAATGCTTATGTGTGCACAAGACTTCACCCTTCACCGAATGCAATACTGTATTGTACTCTTTTCTGTTGCTCTTGATTTTACGAGTGCACTGAAATGTGTATTTCTCATTTATTCAATGTATACAACAGCACTCGTTTGTCTGTGAAGTAACGGAACTATGCTATGTGCTGTAAAAGCATATTTTACTACTGAAGCTACATTTTCAGTATTGCCATATTGAAAAATATGTGTACATAAGTGTTTCTATACATTCTTTCCTTTCGCCATAAACTCATAAAAAAGGTTTTTCCCCGAAATAAAAAGTTTAAAAAAGTTACTGGCAATGGTGGCGTCGACGAAGATGTTCGGTTCTCGAGAGCAAAACATTCGAAGCTTTCTTATTCATTGTTGTTAAAAAAACAAACAACTAAAAATGCATGTTGTGACTCTATGAAGAGTACAATATTTTTTGTTGCACTCTTCACACAACTCTCTATTATACTGTTGTACAATGGTTTACGAGTGCAGTTGTTTTTTTGTACTCTATCTTTGCTTCACACTTATTTATATTTGCAGCTACAATCAATATTCGGTCTTGGGAAAAATACAATACTGTGCAATATTATATGTCTTGTGCACACCTCTAGTGTCTATTTTTCTTCTGTCTTCCCTCCCTCATCGAGAAATGATTTTTAAAAGAGATTTTGGTGAGAGCGGGTCTTACTAGTACATCCCGCCATAAGAAATTTTACTTCTACATGATGCGCATTCTTTATATCCATATTCTTTGGTAGTAGCCTAGTAGGCTTATTGGACATGAAGCCAGCGTTGCCATTTGCCAAATTTTCCCTTTTCTTTCAAGTTTTTGGAGATGCGAAAAAGTTTTCATTAAATTTGTTTTCTAACAAAACAAGTTTTTTCGACAAAATTAAATTTAAAATTTTTTTCAATAAATTCAGTATTAAAACAGGAAATATTTACATTTTTAAATAAAATATTGTGTATTTTATTATTCCCGGACAAAAAACGCAAAAAAACACCAACAGAGGGTACCGGGCTCCGGAATTTCCTTTAAAAATGTTGGTACTTTTGTAGGAAACAAGTTTTTTTGTAAAAAAAAGTTTTTTTTTCCCCAGAAATAAAGTTTTTTTTTTTAAATCTGGCAACGCTGCATGAAGCTGTCGTTCGTGGTGTCTCCTTGAGAGACATTTATAAACTTATAATGAATACAGGACATGCGGAGAATATATCGAAACAATTGAATACTTTTTGTATTTGCAGCTAAGATAAGAAGTTTATTCTGTGATAAGAAGCATCCCTGACCTTAGTCTGAACTTACCTGCGTTAAAATTTCTTTGTTTTTTAATGAGTAAAATAAAAAACAATTATCTTTTTTGTGAATTTTCTAATTTTCATATTTTATTTATTTTTTTATTTCATTTCTTTATATTTTTTTTTATTTATTCATTTTTTTTTTTTTGTGTTTTTGTAATTTTGTTTACTCAGTAATATTTTTTTAATTAAATTTAATTTTATATCATATTTATATTATATGTATAGTAAGAATGTAATACAATATTTTGATTTGACAAGTATGTTGTGTTAAATTTAATTATTAATAATACATTTATATTTTTTTTATTTTACTTTATTTTTATATTTATAATAATTTTTTATATTTATTAATATAACTTTGGTTGTTTCTTTAATTGTTTTTTTTTCTCTTTACTTTCATTTAAATTCTGTGTATATTCATTAATTTTTTTTTAATTTTTTGATATTTTTTATTTAATTTTTTTTTTGTTGTAATTTTTAAAATGTTTAATATTAATTAATTAATTAGTTTTTTATTATTTATTTGAATATAGAAAAATAAAACACATTTTGTAAAAATTGTTTAAATTTTTTTTTCTTTTATGGAAATTATTTTTCTAAACATACCTACACACTCTTTCACATCACATTTAAATTAACATTTAGAAAAGAATTTAAAAATATTTTTAAGAAAATTTAAATCATATAAAAAATTAGCCTCACACTAAACTAAACTTAGAAAATAATCAACAATTAAATCGTTTTTTATTTATTAATTATTTTATTAAATATTAAAAATTTGTTTTTTGTTATTTTTTTTTTTATTTTTTAAGATAATTTTCTAAAAAAAATTAAAAAAAAAATAAAAAATTGTTTAAACATAAGCAATTGTTTTACAAACAAGAGCTTTTAAAATTTAATTTTTTTAATATTTTTTTTATATACTTTAATAAATTAATTTATTTACAGTTTTAATAATAAAAAATTAAAGATCCAGAACAGTTTTAAAAAATATTTTTTTTAATTACAAGTCTTTTAGTATTTTAACAAAATATGTATAACAAACTGTACAACATTTATGTATAAAAAAAAAATAAAAAATTATATGAAAATTAAAAAAAAAAGAAATAAAAAATTATATAAAAAAATAAAAATTATTAAAATATATATATAAAAAATTAAAAAATAAATAAAGTTATAGAAAAAAGTTTATATAATTTATTATAAAAACAATAAAAAATATTTATTTTTTCGTATATTTATAAAGGGAAGACTTGTAGTAGGTATATAACGAAATAAATCAAATAATTATAATTTAATAGATAAAAGAAATATTAAATTAAAAATAAATAAAGAGCATTAAAGTAATAAAAAGAAGTAAATAATTTATAATGAAAATTAAAAAAAGTAATTAAAAGAATTATAAATTAGAATAAAAGAAACTGAAATGAATTTATTATAAATATAAGAAATATTATAACAAAAATAAAAATTATAAATAAGAACAAAGAAATAAAAAAATAATTGAAAATAAAAAAATATTAAATAAAAATAAATAAAAAAATCGAAATAAAATAAAAGTAAATAAAAAAAAATAAATAAAAATATAAATAATAGAGAATAAGGTAAAATACAACTAAAAAAAATTCAAAAATATAAAAAATAATAGAGAAATAAATAAAAATAATAATAATAAAGTGTCAAAAAAGGAAAATTCAAAGTTGACAAAAGGGTAAAATCAAGGCGTATTTATTCCATCAGGTGTCCCTAAAATTCCAGCTGTCGAGTATCGTCATTGGCAAAAAATTCTTGTTTTTTCAATATCTATATTATATTTATTTATTTATACAAAAATACATTATAAATAAATTTATAATATATATAAATATATATATATATATATATAAAGGAAAGGCGCAAGGTATCTAGACCATATTGCGCGCAAATTATGATTAGCCATAAACCCTCATATGTAACGCCTGTATCCTTAACGATACGCACTAAAAATTCTTCCGCATAACTATTTTAAAACCAAATACAGTAGGACCTTGATTATCCGTGATTCGATTATCCGGCAACATCAATTATCCGGGATGGAAAAAGAAAATTTTTTGCATCGACTTAATTTTATTTTGGATCGACTTAAATTTTTCTGCATCGTTTAACCGTGATTACCTCTATTATCCGTGATTATAAGCAAAAATTTTTTTTTATTATTTTGGACAAACAATCGAAAAAGGGGAATTCCCTCTTTAGTATACGAAATCCTTATCTACAGTTCACTGTTTTCTGACAAAATTATTTTTTTTTATATTTTTGAAACATGTATGTACATATATAAAATCCTTGAATTATTTAGTTTTTATATAAATATGAACATATTCATTTATTAATTAATAAAAATATCTATTAAAAAAACTAGCCAAAATTGGTACTCAATTAACCGGGAAAATCGATTATACAGAATGCTTCCGGTCCCGACCATCACGGAAAATCGAGGTCCCACTGTATATTAAAATTTTTGCATGATGATTAACAATATTTAAGCCTTTAACACTAAATACATATATCTCTTAAGCTTCAACCAAGATCAGTGTTGAAAAATTTAGTACTTTAGTACTTTTTTCAGTACTTTTTCATTTCAAAAATACCGCAGTACACCAGCGACGCTTTCAGTACTATTTTTTTATTATTACATATTTTATGTCCCGCTTAGTCCACGAAACGTACATTCGTTTTTAGAACACGAAAAGCAATGAAAACGCTTGCCGAACTGTAATGTAATTTCGATAAGCATTTGCATTGCTTTTTATATGCTAAAAACGAACGTATGTTACATTACGGTCCATCGACGTTTGACTAAACGGGGCTTTTATGGTTTGTTACGTTCCGAATCAACTGTTTTTGTCTTGTATGTGAGGAACACGAATATGTCGTTAGTTTTTCGGTTCCGTGCCGTATGTTTATTAAATAAATAAATAGTCTAGTAGGTAGTGTGCGGGCTTAATAGACGTGGGCCCACGTTTCAATCCCCATGTCAGACATCTCCATCAAAACGAAATATTAAATAAAAAAAAATATTTCTTCACTGACTTTCTTCTGGCAAAAACTCTGTGATTAATATAAAATAATAATAATAAAATAATAATAATAATAATATAAAATTTAAAAACTGTAGGCCCCGCCACTCATGTATAAAATTAACAAACACAAAATAAGTGATGTGAGAAGATAGGTCATAATTAGGGTTGCCAGCCTGGCTGGATTGTCCAGCTTTTTTGATGCTTGACCAGTTTCAAGCTAAAATTTAATTTGTCCAGCTAAATAGAAATTTTTTAGTACACTGCAATAACTTCATGTTATCTTTGTCAAATCATGTTAGCCAACACTGATTGTACATTTGTTATACAACTAAGATATGATTTCCCTCTTCTATCATCATTTACAACATGTCTCAACACTTGAACAGCTGATGTCATAATAAATTTTATTGCGAGCGATAGTCAATTTCTTTACGTACAGCATTTATTTTTTTGTACATGAAAATAATAAAAATAATTTGCAGAAAATCTTGAAATGGATATTGATGAAGAAGCTGTTTGCAAAATATGCTAATTGGATAAGAAAAAAGATAATTACACGGCAGAGTGTAAATTGTGCCAAACAGACATTATAATCAAATATGAAGGCAGCCGTTCGCTTGATAAACACAAAAAAACATAATAAAATGGAGATGTCGCAGAAGTTGTCTCAAACTATTTCGAATTTTGTAGTCCCAACAGAGACAAAAATTGTATTTTTTTATGTCCAGTTTTTTTTTTTGTTTTGTCCAGCTTTTTGCGAATCGGAATCTGGCAACCCTAGTCATAATACTGATTGAAGGGTTACAATGACCAATAGTATGTATTTATGTATTTTTTTTACAAGAGTACCATTTGATGCAAAAAAGTACTTTTTCAGTTATGGTTCAGTACCATTTTCAAATTTTAGTTTTGCAACTCTGACCTAGATTTACTATATTTAAATTTATTTAGACGAGAGTGATGAATTGCAAAAAAAAAAAAGAATTCGGGCTCTCCAACTAGGTGCCTAAACTATGACAAATAAGAAATAACGTTTGCAGCTGCCATTTTTCTTGATGGCCATATGAAAACATTTTCTTCACGCAAAATGAAAATGTTATTGATTGCATGAAATATTTTTTTATTTTTTATTTATAGGTGCCGCACTATTGTGTAGTTTAGCATGACATAAAAATCATAAGAATTTTCAATATATAAAATCTATTTAGTTTTATTTAATTGTTTTAATTAATATTCTGTGGAGGTTTGAGGGTTAATATTTTTGACAGGAAGATTACTTCTCAACAAAAACAAAATGCCTGTTGTTTTTGTAATTATTGTCGAATTACGGTCACCTGGTAGAATACATACGCCTTGGGAAAAATGTAAATAAAAAAGGAAAATAAATAATAAAAATTAATTAAATATGAAAAAAAGAACTTTAAAATATTACATAAAAATTAAACAAAAATACTATAAAAGTTATAATGAAATGATAACAATTGAAAATAGAAAAAAAAAAAAAAATAAAATTAAATAGTAAACAAAACGGAAAGAAGAATATACTATATAGAAAGAAAATAAAATTAAATTCAAGAAGAATAAAATAAAATTAAAAAAAAAATTTATATAAAAATTAAAATAGGATTAAAATTAAATTAATACAATTACAATAAAATACAAAATATTGAAATAAAATTGAAGAAATTAAAATAAAATTAAAAAATAGAAAGAAAATAAAAAATATCAAATTAAAATTGAAAATAAAATAATAAAAATAATACAACAAATACATAGAAAAATTAAAAAAACTTTGTTAAACATTTTAAAAATTCCAAACGAAAATATATTTAAAAACAAGAATTTTTGTTTAATTTTTATGTAAAATTTAAACATTTAATAAAATTAAAGTAAAAACAAATTATTTATATAAATAATAAAGGAAAAAAGAAAATAAGAGATTATAAAAGTTTTTAAAATAATTTAAAAATAATAAATTAAATATTTTTAAAATTATCGGTGGGGTATTGACTTTAAAAATGGGAAAATTATTTTTTTTTTTTAACTTTTTTTTGTGAAAACAAATTATAATTTTTGGCACAATTGTTTTATTTTTTCTTTTTTATTTAGTTTTTATTTTTAAACAAAAAATTTAACTAAAATTATTAAAAAAAAAGAAAAACAAAAATATATTGTCCCTTTTTTATTTATAAAAAATTAATTAGAAAATTAATTAATTAAGAATAATGAATTATAAAATAAATTCTAACTGCCAAAGAATATTTTAAAAACTTAAAACTTTAAAGCTTTACAAGTTAATGTTTTTCTTTTTTTCTTTTTAGAGAACAACTAAAGCCTGTTACGAGATTTAAAAAATTTCAAAATAAAATCGCATTTATTTTTAAAACAAATTTTTGGCTCTTTTTTTCGTTTCATTTTCTCTTTCTTTTTTCATTTTCATTTGCTGTCGGTCGTCTTCAATCATTGGAAACTTGTTAAGCTCGTTGGCCTTTTAAAATTTTCTTTGGTAATTGCCATTATGACTGCTGTTCAACCAAAAATGCCTTCTATGATAAGGGGCCGCATTCAAATTGGTTGTATTTTAGCTTGAGGCACCCAAAGAGTTCTTCATATGGGCTCCAGCCCCAGCGCCAAATGGTGAATTGCCAGCACCCGCTTGTGGTCCATTATTATTTAAATCGCCTGGCGTGCGTGGCCCATTACCACCAGCACCCATCATGCCCTGACTATTGGCAGAGGGGCCACCAGCACCATTGGGCGTATCCTGGGCAATGGAATTGGCATGACGCTTTAGCATGGGATGATTAGCCATTGAGGCGAATACCAAACGTTCCTCGTAATCATATTCGCATAAAATTTTATTCTCGCACAAATAGAAACGGTCACCCACACAGAATCTGTAAATGGAAGAGAAAAAACAAAAGAAAAATGTCAGAAAAAGTATGAAAAAATTGTCCTTAAAAATTGTCCATCGAAGAAGAAACAACAACAAAACAAAACAAATGTTATTTAAAAAAAAAAAAATACAAAAATATTCTTAAATTTCCTGCTGCCGGAAGCACTTCGATTTTCCAGCCAAATGCATTTGGCTTCACAGAGAAAAAGAGCAGAAAAAATTTTATTTTGTTTCAAAACAAAAGCAACAATAAAAAGGCAAGAAAACAAGCTAAAAACAAAGGAAATTTACATAAAAACGAACATTTTTTTCTGTTGTTTTTCCATATGGAAACAGAGATTTTCCATATTTTGTTCTTTTTTTTTTTTTTGTTTTTTATTGTTGATTTGAAATTGAAAAGGAAATCAACATTCGTATACCGTCGTTCGAGAGAGAGACTGAGACAGTTTTGTTGATGAAGGTTGGCAACTGTAATAGAAAAAATGTCACATTTTGTACAGTTTTCTTAAGTTTCAATTCACATTTGATAAGCAAATCAACAGAATCTACAGAAAAAAAATCGAATTTTTTAGTGCAGTTCAGTGAAACACACATACAGTGGGAGAACGAAGTCGCCATGTCACGTGCACCATTGTGAGAAGGAGAAGGAAAGTTAGGTGAAACACATACATTAAGAGTAAAGCGTTGTCGCACTAGTTAAAGGTGAATATAAATGGGCTGCCAATTGAATACGAATTTGAAACTTTGAAAGCGAGAATCCTTCCATGCAATATGTCTTGGTTTAAAAGAAGCCCTAGCGATCGCCAAGTGAAATAAAATATTAGTGGTTCGCAATAAAAATCCTTACCCTACCATAGAATCCATCGTATACCGCGCGTTGGTCTGTGAGACCGATTTTTTTATTATTGCGATTTTTTTTGTAAAAAAATAGTGCCAGTAAGTTGATATCACTGGTAG
Source organism: Sarcophaga caerulescens (assembly GCA_927399465.1). Lineage (NCBI taxonomy): Eukaryota > Metazoa > Arthropoda > Insecta > Diptera > Sarcophagidae > Sarcophaga > Sarcophaga caerulescens. The sequence goes on along the minus strand of OV656873.1, from coordinate 24,820,975 downwards.
CTTCATTATTCGTAATAAGCTTCGTTTTTGCATCAAAAAAAATTTTTTGAAATACCACCAAGGATATAGGATTTTCCATTGTCGGTCTCACAGACCAACGCGCGTGTATTGGTGTTTCACTTTTTGGCGCGGGTATAGGAAGAAGTCGCCGTAGTCTAGTAGGTAGTGTGTTGGCTTATTAGACGTAAAGCCAGGGTTCGAGCCCCAGGCCAGACATCAAACAAAATACAAAAAGTATTTCTTCGACGATTTCCTCTCAGCAGATTTCTGGCAAAAACTCTGAGAGTAAATAAAATTGCCATGAAAAGTTTCTCAAAAAATCTGTCGTTGGGGTCGACTTTAAACTGCAGGTCCCGCCACTTATGTATAAAATTAACACACACAACATAAGTGGTGTGAGAAACTAGGTCAATAATCCTGACTGAAGGGTTGTAATGACCAATTATGTATGTATAGGAAGGTTAATCACACTTGTAGAGCGCTAATAATTTCCAATGTACCGGATACGAATTGAACCAACTTCAAGTCTTTGGAGCCATTGTTTAGGGTAAGCATTACTAGACGCCACTTAATTCAGTTACTGTCTAAGGTTGCCAACCTGTCCTATAAACACTCTCCAATTCAAGATTAATTGCGACGTTCTTCTTACGAATATCATTTCGATTACCATAGGTTAGGTTAGGTTAGAGGACGTGTACTTGTCAATTGTGACAAGTACAGTACCCGAAAGTCGAATTGACCCATTGTACAACATCCTAGCTTCTCACACCACTCGTGTTGTGTGCGTTAATTTTATACAGGAGTGGCAGGGACCTACAGTTTAAAGTCGACTCCGAACGACAGATTTTTGAGAAGCTCTTCATGGCAATTTTATTTACTCTCAGAGTTTTTGCCACAAATCTGCTGAGAGGAAGTCGCCGAAGAAATATTTTCATATTTTCGTTTTGATGCCTGACCTGGGATTTGAACTCGCGGCTTTCGTCTAATAAGCCAACACACTACCTACTAGACTACGGCGACTTCATTCTCGTCCATAAATGCCGTGGATTTCTCAGTGAAATTTTAGAACCACAATGATGTTTTGGTGACGGTGTTCTGTACCAGATAAAATATGGAACTCATGGTAAAACTTGCAGGTATTTTCAAGCGGAAATCCGTACCATCGAAATATGGCAGGACAAGAACTATAAAAGACGGGACATAGCAATATTATCTGACAACAGTTCAGAAGTCCAACCAACCACTGGGACTGTATGGATGAACTGGTAGGAGAAATAGGGTCACACTCGGCTGGATAACGGACAACTTGAGAATTCACGACAATAAGCAGGCAAACGAGTTTGTGAGAAGGACAACTTCCAATGATAAAGCTAGATGTCTGAAGTCGCCGTAGTCTAGTAGGTAGTGTGTTGGCTTATTAGACGTAAAGCCAGAGTTCGAGCCCCAGGCCAGACATCAAAACAAAATACAAAAAGTATTTCTTCGGCGATTTCCTTTCAGCAGATTTCTGGCAAAAACTCTGAGAGTAAATAAAATTGCCATGAAAAGTTTCTCAAAAAAAAAAAAAATCTGTCGTTCGGAGTCGACTTTAAACTGTAGGTCCCGCCACTTATGTATAAAATTAACACACACAACATAAGTGGTGTGAGAAACTAGGTCAATAATCCTGACTGAAGGGTTGTAATGACCAATTATGTATGTATGTATGTATGTTTGAAAGGCAAAAAGGAAGATGTAAAGAAACTGAAACCATTATCACATCGGTTTGTAACAGTCTGACTCCAATTTTGTTGGAAAGAAATTTGAATTGTACATCGGACTATTCAGAATCAAACTTTTGACATAACACTGTAGGATCCAAGAAAAATGTGTTCAGAGTAAGCATGGTTACAAGCATCTATATCCTTATCACAGAATCTATAGGAGAATGAAGCCTCAGAACACATGTTTGAATGTACCTGGATTTAGTTAATGCATCTCAGAAGGAATGTGTACTGACTATAGGGTTGCCAGATTCCGATTCGCAAAAAGCTGGACATTGGGTTTTAAAAAGCTGGACAAAACAAAAAAAGCTGGACATAAAAAAATTCTGAGAAAATGTTAATTTTGGTTTTGTGTAAATAATTTTTACGTCAGTGATGATAGAAGAGGGAAATCATAACTTAGTTGTATAACAAATGTACAGTCAATGTTGGCTAACATGATTTGACAAAGATAACCAATTATTACCCAAGTTATTGCAGTGTACTAAAAAATTTCTATTTAGCTGGACAAATTAAATTTTAGCTTGAAACTGGACAAGCATTAAAAAAGCTGGACAATCCAGCCAAGTCCAGCCAGGCTGGCAACCCTAACTGACTACTAGGCTGGGAGTTATAATTACTGTCACCGAAGCACATCCAGAGGTTTGTCAGAGAAACAGAATTGATGGGGGGTATACTCTGTGATTTCAAAAACCTTGCTCCTTAAAGCTCACCATTGCTATTAAATCTTTAAACTTTTGTCTGGCAACTTCAAAAGTAGTTAAGCAGCTGTTAGTGCTATTTAACTGACCACTACTATTATGTTTTTCTTTCTTTTTTTGTTGAAATTTATTATGAAAAGTTTTTCATAAATTGTAATCAAAAAAAACAACGAATTCTTTATTATTAAAATAAATCCGACAATAAATTTAATTTTGGGCATATTTGAACAAGCCTTGGAGTATGTACATAATATCAACCTATGGTTGCATGACGAAATTCTCAATTCATTGAGATTGCAATTGTAATTGGAATTGGCCATTGCAATGGCCATTGCAATTCATTATTCTTTTAATATTTTTGGCATGCGAACGGCTAATTAAAAATGCATTTCCAACTGGGCATTTAATATGCATGTGCATATTGTATAAAGAATTGGGGGTTTTTTTTTTTTTTGTATTTTTATAACGGTTAACAGAAAAATGGTAAAAAAAAAAAAAATAAAAGGAAACGTATGCCTCAAGCTCGAGAATAAATGATTGAACTGCCCGGTCCGGTCCGTCTGTATTATTTTCAATATATTTGGGCAAATAAATATGGCGTTCATTGTTGTTGATATAGTTGTTGCTGTACGAACTAATCAATTTTTAAAAATTTAATTCAATTGCCAAAAAATATTCACATTCAGGCTTACAGTCATCTTGCAAGCTTATACAGGGGGTGGTGGTAGGTTGTGGTCACACACACGACAAGAGAAGTATTTTGTTTTTTTTTTTACTATTTTCACCATGCTTGGCATGTTGTAAATGATTCATATCGTTAAGTCTCACTCTCTTCTCTCTCTCCCTTTATCTCTATCTCTCTTGTCACTCTCGTGCGAGCTCTGTGTTTCAACTCTTGTGAAACAAGTGCTGGCATGGAATGTTAAATATGTTGAGCGGAAATGTGACGTTTGTGTTCATTATTCAATTGTAAAGTTCCAGGCAAAAGAAAATATTGGAAAAAAGTGGCCTCGAATTATTGTTTTTTTTTCGGTTTTGTTTTCTTTTTCAATTTTGCATAATTTCCTGTTGCTGCTATACGAATATGTGTACGTATGTCCCTTGTCCTCAATGTCATCGTTGTCATCATCATCAGCATCATCACAGTCTCTTTGGCAGTTATCGATATTAAACTGTCGGTGTTGATAGAATTTTCACCGAACAAAACAGTCAAGAGACATGTTCGTCTATACGTCTGTAAATAGTCAAGTGCATGTGGTATTATTGCCAACCATTGATGAACAAAAAAAAAAAATCCCAAAAAAGAAAAGTAAACGGAAGCACCCGCAGCTTTATTACAGCCGCAAAACAATTTTGTACCTGCGGTTGTTTTACACTCGCTTTTACGCACAAATATTTCCTTTCCTTATGCTCACCACACCTCTCCTCACATCACCTCATCATCATATTGGCAAACATGCAAGAGAAGCACTTGCTGTTTACTTATGCGGTGATAAGGGGTAAAAGCATTACATATGCTAGCGTACTAACTCCTCTCTCTCTCTCTTGTAATTTTTTCTGCAAATAGAACTATTACTTGTTTTTCTTCTTCTTTTTTTGCTTTATTGCTGTGTTTGTACTCCACGTTGACTATCAATTTCCCCACGAGGCACAGGTGCTGCTCTCTTTCTCTATTTACACTGTTTTCTTCCTTTTTTTTCTGTTCTGTTTGAAACCAGTTGAAAACTGTGATTTTTTCTATGTTTCTCTTGTTGTTTTTGTTTTTTAAGTTAAACAAACTTCGTTTTTATGTTCTTTCGTCGTTTTTTTTTATTCCATGTTTATTTTTGTTGGCATTTATATCCTGGATTTTGTTGTAAAGCTAAAAAGTTATATTCGTTAGAGCAACAACAACAACAAAAATTGTAACTGGCATCATACATGCATAAATCATGATACGACTATGAAAACAAAAACAATAACAACAACAAAATGTAACATGTGAGATTGAGAGAGAGTAACAGAGAAAAAAAAACAATTGAAATCCTTTTGTAAGTCGTTGTAAAGCTGTTGTTATTGTTTTTCTTATTTCTTATTGGATTCGTTTTTTTTTTTTATTGGATTTTCAATTTATTTTCGTTAAAAAGTTTTATTTTGTTTTTGTTTTGTTTGTCTTTTTGTTAAATGTCAGTTGCAATTTGTTTAAATGCCATGTTTGTTAAATACACGCTGTTATCTTTACTTGCTGGTTGATTGCATTGTCAACTTATCTGGCAGCTTTGTTTTGTAGTCTTACGGCTTGCCAAACACACTTTTTTTAACAGCAACACTACTGCCAATTAAATGTGGTACAAGCCCACAATCTGTTGACATTCTCCTGGAGTAGTTTAGTCCATAAGGCTACCGAATGACAGTAAGGTCTTTAAGGCAAAAGTGTCGGTAAAACAATCTGCGCCGAAAATTATTAAGAACGTAAGTATTCCCTAACGCTATATTTCCATGCTATCCGATAGTCAGGCGATAATCATGACAGTGATTTCCAACGTGATGATCTCCTGAACAAGTGACGCGATGTCCATTTATATGGATAGATGGATGATACATAACATACATACATAATTGATCATTACAACCCTTCAGTCAGGATTACGACCTAGATTCTCACACCACTTATGCTGTGTGCTTTAATTTCATACATAAGTGGCGGGATCTACAGTTTCAAGTCGACTCCGAACGACAGATTTTTGAGAAGCTTTTCATGGCAATTTTATTTACTCTCAGAGTTTTTGCCAGAAATCTGCTGAGAGGAAGTCGCCGAAGAAATATTTTCAGATTTTAGTTTTGATGTCTGACCTGGGGTTTGAACTCGGGCCTTCAGTCTAATAAGCCAACGCACTACCTACAAGACTACGGCGACTTCCATTGATGATATTCCAGGCAATTGCAGAGTGAATGAACTTGCCAGGGGTGGCACTACCGTTGAAGCTCTTTAATCTGTAAGCTTATTATTGGCAATGCAGTCATCGATTCCTTCAACCGCAAATGGAAGGTTTCGGACACGGGCAGAACAGAGCAGAAAATCTGATCATACCTGGATGGAGGGCGCTCAGTGAAGCTGCTTAAACTCTAAAGAAGACCGCTCAGTATTGTTGTTGGGATCATGACAGGGCATTGCATTATGAGCACTCATGCAGGGCACATTGGTCTGGGGCAACTTATAAATGATTTCTGTAGAAGTTGCAGAGGTAAGGAAGAAAGAATGAAACTATTCTTGGTGTCACAATGGGCCCTATGTGGCCTAAGTGCGTCAGTCCGACTTCCTTGGGTGTCGCCACCTCTACCTACCTATAATAAATGATAAAACAGAATACAGTCGAGAAGTTATTTTGCAATCAATTTGTTGTTGACAGCATTTCTTCTCGTTCTCAACTATTTATCACTGACAGTGTGCGAACTGTATTCTCATTATTTCTAGAAATTTGAAACGCTTTATAAACTAAATCAAGGAACAACTGTACGGACCCCATGGGAAAACTTGTGGGTATCTTTGGTACGAAACTCCAAGTCATCGAAAGATGTACTAAATTCAACTTCAACAGGAAGTGCAAAGGACAGGACCATAGTAATATTATCTAACAATCAGGCCCCCATGCTAGCACTCGTCTTATATGAGGTTAACTAGAGAATAGTAAGCGACTGTCAATGCAAGTGACAGGACAGGGAAAATAAGGTCGGCCTTATTTCCGGATTCCGGGTAATTTGGAAATTCACGAAGAACAGAATTCTTACGAACATAAGAAGACTGACTCAAACTCTTATGGATTCGAGGCAATCTAAACTCCTTATAGATAATCTGTGGTTAGTGACCGGCATTTTTAACAGTCACTATAGTCTCAAACAACATTTGTGCATATTCTACGTATGACAAGGAGTGCGAATGCATCTTAAATAGCCTCTCTAGCGAATTTAGAAACTTTGTATCTGCTTGTAGTTGGATTAATAGATATTAGCCTGGTAAAATTTAGTCAGAAATTAATCTGAGACATATTAAATAAAAAAAATTACTAATTCTGACCTCTAAAAGAATATCTCCACACACAACCCCCTCCCCCCCTTAGAAATGTGAGAAAATACGGAGTGTTAGATTAAACAATTCCTTATCTATTTAAGGTTCCTTTCAACAATGGAACAACATTCCCAATTGGACAATTTTCGTTTTTGAAAATTTATTGCACATGCTAATCATTTAAATAACACCTAAAAGTATGCCGTTAAACACAATCTTAATGGCCACATAAAAACAAATTTATTCTTCTTCTTTCTTGTAACAGAAAATACAAACAACAGCAATCCATGCTTGCCAATATCAATTCAACAACTCACCCCACTAAGTTAAACAAATTCAACACACAACAAAAAAAAATGAGAGAGAAAGAGAGTAACAGTATATTGCTTCTACACAAAGGAAACAAAAACAATAAAGAATGTAAACAAACTAAAGAAAAATGTAAACAAAATACACAGAGAGTGTGGGGGATATTAAAAGGCTGGACGGTGAATAAAAATTTTATATCAAGTGTCGTTTGGGGTATTAACCCTTCAAAAGCAATAGAAAAAAAAAAACAGGGCAAATAAGGTACAATATTACAGATTATAAAATGATTTTATTGTTATTGTTGCATTGTATTGTATTATTTATTTATTGAAAGCAAGAAAAGCAGCAGTTTAAGTAAATAAAACACTTTTTTCTTTTAAGCAAAAAAAAATTTATAGGCCCTGGTGTAGCACCAATAAAAATTAATAAAACATGATGATTTCTTTTGTATTTTTTGTTTATCAATATTGTAACTAATTTACGCACATAAATGGCCTTTAAGGGAATAATTTAAAACAACAAAAACAGCCAACTTACCTGTGATTACACTGTTGACAGGCAAAACATTCCAAATGATAGACATTCGTACGGGCCCGCATAACCATTTCAAAGGCCGGTATTACTTTGCTGCAAGCAGCACAATAACCTGTATTACCAAATAATCTAAAAAACAAAAAATCAATGAAAAAAATTTAAAATTTTGAAATAAAAAAAGAATCAAAATTTTCTTTCGTCGTTTCTAACCTTAAATAATCTCTTTTGCATAACATTAGATTGCCTTTGGTATAGAGTGTTGAGCCCACCTCGCCCAGACGACACTCACAGCAGCCGCATTTAAGACAATCCTCATGCCATAGCATATCTAAAGCTCGTAATAAATAACGATCCTGTATATGTTTACCACAGCCGGCACATAATTGGCTGCCATTGTTGTTGTTATTATTGGCAGCCGACGTTATACTATTGCCGCCATTGGCATTGTTTGTATTCTGTTGGCTGGTGGAATTTTGTAAATTATTTGGACCCACATTGGGTTCAGTTTTTGTTATATCCATAGTCATCATCTGCAAAACATAGCAAAAAAAAAAGAAGAAAAATTAAGAAAATTCTCTGTAAGTTTAGTATTGAAATTTAAAGAAGATATTCAAAAATATTTTAAAACAACAGAAATTTAAGTTGGTAACACTTTATAGAGATTTCAGCCAGCCCCTTATGTAACCTGTTTAAAGCCAAACAATTTTAATTAAAAACTCTTTACGAAAACCTAGCCATTAAGCGTTTTTTTCTTCGTGCGTCTCCTATTAAGAAAACTTGTTTAAAAGTTTTGTTCAGCACGTTTCCATTTCTTCTGACTTAATGAAAAATGTGCAAAAGTTTTTGACTAGACTGGACGAATACTATTAAAAATTGCCCTCTCTTTCCTTTTCTCTTTAAAGTGCAATAAAAAGAGAAACTAAAATCATAAAACAATTGCTTGTAAACATTAACAATGAACAACTTTTAAATAAAATGTAGTTGGCAATGCAAAAAAAAAAAAAACACAAGTAAACAACAGTAAACACGTTTGCTGGCAGCATGTCCTACCAAAAAAAAAAAAAACAAAGGAATCTGCGAAAAATGACACATAAAACGAACAAACGATTCGTTTTTATAAGAGTAAGAGCGAAAGGATGCAGGGTATGTTGCGATGAGGAGGAGTTGGAGACCATCGAACACCTCCTCTGTAACTTCCCTTATTATGTTCAGGTTGAAGACCCTTGGCGGTGGCTTCTTTGAGGGTTTGAATTCTGTGTCGGGAGCCGACATCAAGGCTCTCCATAGATTCATTATTAGTTTGAGCTGGTTGAGAAGTGCTAGGGCTTCAATACTGTAGTCGCGCTCTCTTGTGTTTGTTAGTCTGTGTAATTCCTCTGCTTCCTTATTCTCCCTTTCCTACTTCCTCTCCTTTTTCCCTATCCTCTCTTTTTTCCTCTCTCCTTTAGGACGTGTGTACAATGGATCAACTGGATCTCTGAATTGACAAGTCCATACACGTCCTCTAACCTAAACCTAAGAGCGAAAGAATAAAAACAGAAATGAATTGTTAGCCTTTAGAGCAGTTGATATTCTCCCAAAAAACATAGAAACCAAGTGGTTTTATCACAGGGCACTGCGAGATTAGGTCGCTGACGGGGATCTGGAACAGATCCCAGCCGGACTATTGCAGGGTATGTTGCGATGAGAAGGAGTTAGAGACTATCGAACACCTCCTCTGTAACTGCCCAGCCCTTGGTAGGTTGAGGTTGAGGACCCTTGGCAGAGCCTTCTTTGAGAGCTTGAGTTCTGTGTCGAGAGCCGACATCAAGGCTCTCCACAGATTCATTAGCAGTTTGAGCTGGTTGAGAGGTGCTAGGGCTTCATAAGTGTAGTCGCGCGCTCAACCCTTGTTTGTGTCTGTTTCTTTCTGTGTGATTCCCATCCTCCCCTTACCCTTATGCCCTCCTTTCATCCTATTCCCTCTATTTCCTTCCCTCTCCAAGGACGTTGTACAATGGGTCAATTTCGACCTCCGGGTATTGTACTTGTCTTAACGGACAAGTACACGTCCTCTAACCTAACCTAACCTAAGAAGAAATAACAACAACAATGACATTAGGCTCCTAAAAGCACTGTTCTATCATTAGTAACCTATCTCGTTAAACAAAAATTTCGCTATTGTAGCCTTTAACACAAAACACCACACGTTCTATCTACAATTTTTCTGTAAAATCTTGGTCGAAAAAGATCCCCTTTTACCTTTCAAAAAAAGACATCCACGATGTTTTTCCTTCTGAACGTTATGATGTCTGACAAATCTGGGTAGAAGATCGTCTTTTTCAATACATTGAACAGGACTTTTGTCGCTCTAATGCAGACATCCAGAATGTTTTCCCTTTTGGAGGTAACCGATTGTCGGTTTTAAATGTCCAACGAACTTTACATCAAACGGCTGTAATTAAAGCTACAAATGGCTGCATCTGCAGCAGAATCCTTAATGAACGCCATCCTGGGATTTCGGACATCTAGCTGGAACATAAACTTGCAATTTTTTTTTTTTTTTTTGCTCAACAGAACTCTCACACGTCCTTGCTGGTCCTGTAATTCATTCTACTCGTCCATTGGCGTCTGCATTTAAAGTTTTTTGGTCTATCGCACGGAAAATCAGACGTGCCGTCAAATTAGCAAAAGCAAATACTCACCACAGGAGTTACACGCTGCCCGATAAGGTAGTCCAATGCAGGCCACCGATGGTTTGTGCCGCCTTGAATGTGTTGAGCAACAGCAGAGCTGTTCAACAATAACAAACAGTAACTGTACATTTAAACACGAAAATGTTGAATAAAACGAGTTGAAGAAGTCCAGGTGAGTTTTTAATTGTGTTTTAAGAATTTCTAGACTTTTAGTTTATTTTACGGCGTTTTAAGAAGAAAAAAAAGTGAACACATGCTTCCCTATTTTCTTGTTTCGATTAAAAATATTTTATTTATATTACAGCAACAACAACAATACAAAACACAAATGCAAAATGTCCTCTTAAAATATCGATAACGTTAACAAAACAACAGTAAAAAAAAAAAAGAGAATTTATTTCTTCAAGTAAACCGAGGTGAAAAACCAGATGATGTTGAGTTAAAATTTTTATTTTCAAGAATGTATAGATTAATTAAAATAAAAATATTTTTTAAGCATATTTTAAGGGGCATTATTTTCCTTATTTCTTCTATTTGCCTCCTTTATTAATTTCTAACAAAAAAAAAAAAAACGCAACTGCGAAAGCACCCTAACAACTTACAGGCGATCGATCGTTCGTTGCATATTGCGGTATGCGCTCGATCGACCCACCACCTGATATGTTGTTGGTAAAGCTTTCACATGAATTTGGGCTCGTCCGGGAATTGAACCCGGGACCTCTCGCACCCGAAGCGAGAATCATACCCCTAGACCAACGAGCCGGTGTTAGCACGGCTGCTTAAAACTGTAAATAAATTCATAACATATAACCACACCCCTTTTAGAAACAACAACAAAAAAATAAAAATAAATTCATAAAAATAAAAGTAATAAAAACAACAAAAAAAAATTCTAAAAATATCATCAACAATAAAGAATAGCAACAACAATGGCATGATATTGTTAGTAATTCTTTAAAGCATGCGAATTTGTTGCTGCTTACTTAAGCTCTTTCTCTCTCTGCATAAAAGAGCAAAAAATAAAGAAAGTGAGAGAGAGAGAGAGAGCGTGCGTGTCATAAATCACCATACCACACATCATGACTCAACACTGTTATTGAATTTTTTTGTGTTTTTTTCTAATCAAATAAAGCGCTTAGAAGCAAAAACAATAAAAACAAAATAATTATTAAAAGAAAACAACAACAAATGCTAAATCTAAAAATAGATTGTATGGTGGGGGGAATAATTTTTGCTGAGAATTTTGTTTTTTTTTTTTTGCATACGTTTGAATCAAAAACGATGAATGAATGGTTGACTGATATTCTTTAAAAATTCCAAAATATTTTTTTTTATTCTAAACAAAAACTACAAAATAGAAAAAAAAATATAAGCAAACGTCAACGTATTTATGAGGCTTGTAGTTTGTATTGAGTTTTTGTCCAGCGCCCTTTGGCGCCCTTTTAGCTCAGTGGTAGAGCACTGGTCTCGTAAACCAGGGGTCGTGAGTTCAAACCTCACAGAGGGCAAGCAAGGATTTTTTTTATTTCTTTTTTTTTAATTGTTTTTTTTTATTATTTTTTTATATAGTTTTTGAATTTTAAAAACACTGTTGACTGCTGCTGGCATAGGCCAGCATACATACATGTGTTCGAATTTAGTTTCTTAGCACCAAGATCATCCACAAAATATATGCATTGATACCGTTTGAAAGTTCCTTTCAATATCTTTGGTTTGGACTTGAGTTCCTTTCGTCGGATATGTGTAACGTTGCCGGCTTCCTTCTCCGAATTTCGAGCTCGTTTTTTTTCTTGATGTATCGCTGGTGACTTGCCACAGACGTTCATTGCTAATCACTTTAAGCCATCGAATATTAAGAACGTTTCATGTAGGCTCGAGTTTTATGTGGGGCTTAAACAACATAATGTGCCCCTTATCCTCACAACAGGAAAGTTAGAAGAGTTGCCACATGGGTATTTGTGCAAGTAGCTTCTATCGGATATTTCCTCGGGGACCTTCAAACTTTAACAGTTGTCAACGGCCATCTTGTTAAAGCTACATCTGTTAAATTAGTTGCCATTTATTCAGTCGGCTTTGCCCAACCACCATGGAGGACCATAACCAACCAACTGAGTTCGCATTTATAAAGGAATGGGCACGTGAACAAATAAAATTTTCGAATTTAGGACAATCAAAGAGCTTCCAATTCATCGCAAAAAAGTCGTTGATTATGAATGTGGGTTTTAGGCTGGTGACGTCATCAGCCTATATTTCCTTTAAAACGAATCGATTTAAGTTTTTCAGGACAGGTTACAATAACCTCTTACATAAAGTGCTTTTAGTTGGCAATACTTTTACGATTTTGAACATTTATTTTGATCATAAAGGGTGTTTTTTATAGAGGTATAGAACTTTAAGTTGGCATTACTTTTCAAGATGGCGAACGATTTAACAGCTGTCAAGTGATTTATTCTCAGTTTGGTTTGGCAATTCATCATGAATAGACTCACGCCTGAACAACGCTTGCAAATAGTGCAATTTTATTTCGAAAATAATGGTTCTGTGCGGAAAACGTATCGCGCAATACGTCCGTTTTTTCGTCGACAGAATCGTCCATCAGAGCAGTTAATTCGATTAACCATGGAACGTTTTCGCACCACGTTTACTCTTATTGATAACTTGCATCCCCAGAGACGCCGTACGGTGCGTACAGAAGAAACTATTGCTGCTGTAGAGCGTAGCATTGAGGAAGACCCGAATGAGTCCATCCGCCATCGAGCACAGGAATTGGATCTGTGTCCATCCACTTTATGGAAGATTTTGCGGAAGGATCTTGGTTTGCGTGCTTACAAAATCCAACTCGTGCAAGAATAGAAGCAAAACGATCATCAAGTAAGGCGTAGATTCGTCGAATGGGCCCAAAACTAGATTACCGTTGTTCCCGATTTTCATAAGCGAATTTTGTTTAGCGATGAAGCGCACTTCTGGTTGAATGGCTACGTCAACAAACAAAACTGCCGCATCTGCCAGAAATCATATTTAAAATGTAATGCCACAAGATTATCTTTCGGATAAATAAAATTCATATCAATCGAATAATCCATCGTTGTTTTATTGCAACTTAAAGTTCTATACCTCTATAAAAAAACACCCTATATAAACAACAGATTTTCAAAAACATAACAGACACAAATACTAGTAAAAGGCATAATTTCTAAATAAATGAACAATTTTTACTACATTTAGTTGGCAATTCTTAAGTGATTTTTATCCTTTTGCTTTATTCTTATGCCATTCAAGTACTATTTATAAACACCGCAGAAAACTTATGGCGATGGTGTATTGCTTAAGGGACTTGTTTTGCAAATTCCTTGCCAGATACATATGTGATATCAAAAATCATAAGTTCAAATCCTGCCTGGGATATATTAAAATTTACTATTTTTTTTTCTTCTGTTAATTTTTATAATTTTTTTTAATAAAATTTTTCCATGTGTGCATACAATTCGTAAACCGTTCTTTGACTTTAACACGATTTGATGGCAGAACCTTATATTAAATGGTAGAAAATGTTGTTGGAATACCCAGGTATTTTATTTACGCATTCATTTAACACCAAATATATGTAGGTGACCTGTGGCTTTTCCCAATCTCTCAAGTATATATTTTTGTATAGGGTGATTTTTTAAGAGCTATAGGAAAATTTTTCAAAAAAAAAAAACACATAAAATTCAGAAAAATGCATGAAATCTTTATTTGAATCGATAGTACGGTCCATATAATTAAATGTTTGAAGATTATTTCATGCAAATGTTGACCGCGACTGCGCCTCAAATGGTCCATCCGCTTAGTCCAATTTTGGCATACTCTTTCCAACATTTCGGCCGGTATCTCACGAATAAATGCTTCAATGTTGTCCTCCAATGCGTCAATTGAAGTGGGCTTTTCTGTATAGACATGAGCTTTAACATAGCCCCACAAAAAATAGTCTAAAGGCGTTAAATCGCACAATCTAGGCGGCCAATTGACCGGTCCCGAACGTGAAATAAAATGTTCACCGAACTCGCCTATCAATAAGTCCATTGTTACGCGTGCTGTGCTTCTTTGAAGAAGTACGGTCCAATGATGCCACCAGCCCATAAACCGCACCAAACTGTGACTTTTTCTGGATGCATTGGTAGCTTTTGCAATGCTTCTGGCTGATCTTCACTCCAAAATCGACAATTCTGCTTATTTACGTATCCATTGAGCCAAAAATGAACTTCGTCGCTGAACACAATTTTTCGATAAAGAAGTGGATCTTCGGCCAACTTTCCAAGAGCACGCATTTTGATAACAAAATTCAATGATTTGCAAGCGTCGTTTGTTTGTAAGACGATTCATGGTTAAATTATAGATCAAACTGAAGATGTTTGACAGTGAAACAAAACACGAAACGTGCGTGAGCTGTTTAAACTAGTGTTGCCAAAAAGATAATAGCTAAAAAATCACCCTGTATAACAAAGCTCTAGTGTTTCATGAAATGAAATAACGTGTTGCCAACTACCTATACAATCTGTACCTACAATCGTAGGTACATTAGGCAATCATGTGCAAAAAGAAAAACGTAATTAATTCCAGAATCAGAAAATTATATAATAAATGTTGCCAACTACAATCTATCGCTACAATCGATCACATTGGGCCAACATTTTTAAAGAGAACAACGTAATCAATACTAGAGATTTATTAAATAAATGTTGCCAACGAAATTAATTGCCAACCAAATAATAAAAAATTTTTAGAAAAAACATATGAGAAGTTTATCAAGACTTAACAAATAAATATTTTGTTTTAAAATTCACTTTCGTCAGGATTTGAACTTTGACTTTAGTTAACCAAGAAATATGCAAAATGAATTCTCTAAGCAATACACCATTACAATAAGCTCTCTGTAATGTTTAAAAATAATGCTTGAATGTCATCTGAGTAAAGCAACTAAAAAAAATCACACAAGCATTGCCAACTAATTATAAAGGGTGATTTTTTAGCTATTATCTTTTTGCAACACTGGTTTAAACAGCTCACGCACGTTTCGTGTTTTGTTTCACTGTCAAACATTTTCAGTGTGGTCTATAATTTAACCATGAATCGTCTTACAAACGAACAACGCTTGCAAATCATTGAATTTTATTATCAAAATGGGCTCTTGGAAAGTTGGCCGAAGATCCACTACTTTATCGAAAAATTGTGTTCAGCGACGAAGCTCATTTTTGGCTCAATGGATACGTAAATAAGCAGAATTGTCGATTTTCGAATGAAGATCAGCCAGAAGCATTACAAAAGCTACCAATGCATCCAGAAAAAGTCACAGTTTGGTGCGGTTTATGGGCTGGTGGCATCATTGGGCCGTACTTCTTCAAAGATGCTGCGAATCGTAACGCCTTTAGACTATTTTTTGTGGGGCTATGTTAAAGCTCATGTCTATACAGACAAGCCCACTTCAATTGACGCATTGGAAGACAACATTGAAGCATTTATTCGTGAGATACCGGCCGAAATGTTGGAAAGAGTATGCCAAAATTGGACTAAGCGGATGGACCATTTGAGACGCAGTCGCGGTCAACATTTGCATGAAATAATCTTCAAACATTAAATTATATGGACCGTACTATCGATTCAAATAAAGATTTCATGCATTTTTCTGAATTTTATGTTTTTTTTTTTGGAAAATTTTCCAATAGCTCTTAAAAGTCACTCTATACTAAACACTGTAGGCACCTCTACAAGTATTTAAGCTTCCTTACTGTTACGTTCATACATAGTTTATTTGCCTATAGCCGCGCGAAGTGTTAGTTTTTAAGTTATTTGCTCCCAAGATTTTTGGGACCACCTTTGGAAGAACCTAATTTCTCGGCAACGGCTCTGTTAATTGAATTGAAAGCTATTTGTAACCTAGAATTGATCAGGAAACAGTTAAGCATTGGAAAATTAAAGTTTCCCTAGAAAACCTATCCAAACCTGTGGCATTCGTCAGCATTGGAATTCCAAATTAAAAAAAAACGTTTTCCGCTCTACCTTGGTGGATGTATTACTTGTACCCTGTGGTATTACTGTTCCTATTGTTTACAAATAGATGTTACGAAATAATAATTTAAAAAAAAAAGTGTTACCAACTATTTTAAAAACCATATCAGCTACAAGTACTCTATTAGAATCTGAACTTGAATTAAAAATCAGGATTTTTCTTCATTAAAATTGTTAAAGACCCACTTGGCAGCAGAACGGGTTACCAATATGAAAATTTAAAAAGTTTACAAAAGTATTGCCAACTAAATGTAGTAAAAAAAAATTCAATAAAAACTATGGATTTTTGTATGAATTAATTGATGGAAATTTAATTGAAAAACTATACATAAATTAAGATTTTGTTACAATTCATTAAATATTGCCCTCAAAATGCAAAAAGCAATTGAAATAAAAACACGAATAATAATTGAAAAAAATATTTAGAAAGGCAAAAAAAACATAAAAAACAGTTGGGAGAGACAAATTTCTAGTTTTCAATTTAATATTTAGAGACCGGAAAGAATACAAACAAAAATAAATCTGGCAACCAGTTATATGTAGACATACATGCATACATCCATATGTATGCATGTATTCATATTCCATTAAATAGAGCCTAACAGTCCAGCAACAGTAGCAGTTTCAGCTGCAGCAACAGCAGCAATTGATTTAATATTATACGCGGTTTTTCAATAACCCATTCAATTTGCATAAATTGATGATTTTGATTGAATTTTTATGAAGAGAACACAAGCAAAGTCTAATTTATACACATACACACATACATTGATGCAGTGTATGCGTGCATAAGCATGCATAGATGTTCAGGAAAATACAACACATGGCTTGACATGCACAGGCACACACACCAAAAGAGAGAGAGAGAGAAGGAGAGAGAGAGGATAGACAGGCACTTTCTAAATTGCATGTGACACAATTGAATTGATTTTAATTGAAAAAAAAAAAAAAACAATTTGTAACACAGGGTGTCTCTTTCAAATGAAAGTGTGTTGATTTTATTGTACTGCACAGCACTTGACCATACAAACCCTGTAAACCGGTTTGAACAACATACATAATTGCATGAATTCCGTTAAACAAACTCACATTTGATGGCATTTTTTCACTTTTTTTATTTTTTTTTTCGATTTGTTGGTATGGAATGTTAGGGAATAGAATATTTATGCGCAACTTTGTAATTAAATTTTGGCAAACAAAGATCTCTTATCGATTGGCCAAAGGCCACAAAAATAGTTTCGAAAAATTTTATTCTTTTTCTTTAGAAAACTAAACCGCCGCACACTCAAACACTCAACACACTTCAATTTTAATAATAATTGGCAACTAATCTTTGGAAAACAGCAGACATTTTTGTAACACTAACAAATAACCATTCAAACAATACCGTTAGAATGTGTTAAAATATGATAATTGTTTACATTACAACCAAAGGGGGGGTTGCCATCTACTAAATACTGCCATATTAAGGCTTTTACTACTATTTTTATACAAAATGGTATAGGAAGAGTAGCTAGGAGGAGGATTTAAAATTTTTTTCTTTACAATTTATATAAGTACGTACGTATGCATATGTATGTGTAAGTACGTTATACAATAAATAATGAATTGAATTTTGTAATTGTGGCCCATAATTTATGATGACAAAATAGAAGAAAAAAAAACAGAATAAAATTGCCATAATTTATTGTTAATTGTTTTCTAAATACATTATAACTTTTTTGTTGTTGTTATTATTGTTGCCAACTTTATATTGTGCAACAATAAAAATCTTTTCAAACCAATAATAAATGCTAGATTGTGGTGGTTATTCATGAATATCCAAAATGCTGTGCCATTATTGATTATGATTTTAATAAAATTTATTTATTATGATGATTTTTATTATTATTTTTTTTAAAGCCATTGTATTTGAAAAAACCACAAAATTGTCATAGAAAAAAATGAGAGAAAAAAGCGTTATAGGGTTTCATTTGCAAAATAACTGAATAATTGCATTGTTTAACAACATGTAATTGAACAGTTATTGGCGGTAAAAATTTGCCACACAAACCAAAAAAAAAAAAAAAAAGAAATTAATATGAATGGGAAAATCATTTGAATGGAAATTGTGAAATAATATTTCCCCAATAAATACAACATTTGAAACAATTAATACAATAATACAAATGAAAATAAAAAGCTAAAGAAAAATAAATAAAATTCGAAAATATTCGAAGTTTTTTATTGGGCAACACTTTTAATTGGCAACACTTCCAGTTGGTAATATTATTTGCCATTTTTTCGCTTATTTGACTGCTTGGTTGGTTGAGAGTTATTGGACCCATTGTAAATCGAAAAAAAAAAACGCGAAGGAAAAGAAAAAGAAGCAAGAAATGAAATTTAGAGATGGATGTAGAGAGAATATGAATCCAAGCTAAGTTAAAACTAACAGAAAACAGATAAGTCAGCTACGTGAGGATGAATTTATACCCCTCAGCCAGCTTAATCCCATTACAACCTCAGGATAATCTGAATATCCCAATCCCTCGAAGAATCCCTGTCCAGGGTATTCATATTTCTCTTACCTGGACAGTTAAAAAAGATGTGCTCCTGAGTTATCTCATTATTTCCGCATACACTGGAATCTATCCCAGATCCTTGTCAGCGCCCTACCCTTGCAGTGACCTGTAAGGAACACTGTCACAAGTCTCATGCTGGTCATATCAAAACGCAGCAGCAAACCAAAGGCTGTCAAATAGATAGATAGTTAAAGGACACTGGTCAGCCATATCTTGATTAATCTTTCTTTGCTCCTTCACACAAAACCCCTTTTTTCGATGAGTCTACAGACACGATCATTCCTCTCAGCGCCTATACTCCTTCTTCTAAAATCCATTTCCCTATGAGTCCCCAAAAGTAGCGGATTGATGGATTAGAATTAACCACCACATCATCCCGTCTCGCAAGTGTATAAGATATCTCGT
Source organism: Sarcophaga caerulescens (assembly GCA_927399465.1). Taxonomy (NCBI): domain Eukaryota; kingdom Metazoa; phylum Arthropoda; class Insecta; order Diptera; family Sarcophagidae; genus Sarcophaga; species Sarcophaga caerulescens. The sequence goes on along the minus strand of OV656873.1, from coordinate 24,801,937 downwards.
TTCCCAACGGAGACAAAGATTCAGACTGATCGTCTCTCATGTAGTCCAGTCACCAGTCATGACCTGCATTAAACGGGGCCAGCTACGGCCTCAAGAGCGTTCAAAAAGACAAATATTTTCGTCTTAAAGACGTAATCAAATCTGAATTGGTGCTCTAGTTCGAGATCGTTACAAAAGACTCCATCAAAGGTACCTCCATACAGTTTCGATCCATTCGTGAAAAGGATTATGCCATTCGCGTTGGAGAGCCTTTAGTTATTTAGTCCCTGCTCTATTTAATTACGATTTTTGGCTTCCCTTACCACACGTTGCACGTGTATGGGCGAACATACTAGACACTTACATAGAGGGACTTCTGTTCCCTCTATAACCTCTATTGTTGCTTCGGCCGCTGTGAATCTAATACTGATAATTAAACCTCTGGGATCTGTGTTAAGTTCAAAAGCTTAACGAACATTTAAACAATGTTCCATTTTATTTGAATATGCCTTTCACAAATCGGAAAAGCACTTAAAAATCTTTAAGTTTGATTGATGCAAAGATCACAATCATTCGCGTTGCCAATTTGTTTGTGTTTAAACAAGCATTCGTTAAAATGAAATAAAGACAGACATTTTTTTGTTTTTGCCAATTAATTAAATAAAAATGTTTTGTTAACACTTAAATGACGATAAAGACACGGGTGAGTGACAAAACAATTAAAACAAATATTGTATTGGTAACGCAAAGCAACTACTCTACTTGACCAATTGCTGAACCAAATAAATAAATAAACAATTTTTAAAAACAATTAATTAACATACACAAAAATAAATAAATAAATGAACCAATAAATAGACGTTTGTGTGTGGTATATTCACTAAATACAATTAAAACAAAAACAAAAAAAAAAAACAATTATTTTTCAAATTTAACACTTAACTTTTCATATTCATTGTCAAACTTGTTCGAAATGCCAATACCATTCATTATCCAACACTGCAAACGAAAATGGCAACAGTAGCACATACACTAACAATATTATAACAGCAACAACACAGTAAACATCGGCAATGTGCTGCTCGTTGTAAACATTCGTCGTTTGCTTTTAATAAAAACACATGAGAGAGCAGGAGTACGTACATGTGTATGTATGTACAAAAAGAGTAATTGTATTGTGTGCTCTTTTATGTGTCTGCCTGATCTGTGGAGGGAAAATAAAAACAAAACAGTCATACGGACATATTTTGTGTCATTATGAAGCCACTAATAAAAGACAAAAAAAAAAAAGAATAAAGCGAGAGAAAAAATGCATCTCAAGCATTACAATTGTTGCTATTATTTTATTATTAATGCTGTTGTTGTTGTTGCTGCTGTTATTGTTGTTATTATTGTTGTGTGGTAATTGTCAGCAGATTTATAATTGAACAAACGCGATTTTGACAGATTTCAACGATAATAATGCCAAAAGCAGCAACAGTAGCAAAGTCACTGGGTTGTGTGTGTGTATGTGTGTGTCTGGACTGAAGCTGCCAATAACTTTAGTTGCTTGAAAAGCTGGGTAATAACACTGGGCTACAGAAATAAAAAGTTAAAGGTAAGCCACAATAATGTATACTTTGATACTTAAAATCACAAGTACCCTACCAAAGGTGAAGTAAAACAGGGATGGCTTCTATTCTATACGGTAAAACTAGCCGTATGTCTACGTAACGTACGGCAACGCAGGTTCGTTTATAGCATTTGAAAAACCAATTCAAATGCTTACCGAAATTATATTTCGATCCGGTAGTCATTCTCAGTGCATTTTATATACTGGAAACGAACGTAAGTTCCGTTACGTTATGTGAACGTACGGCTAATTCTATCTTTATAGTAAATGTGTTCACGATTATGATGATATCATGAGCGAAGACTGTTCGGCGCTATATGAAGTGTGCCCCGGCACAAGCTTTGTGGTCAGGAAGGTTTTCTTTAGAGATTGTTTGACATCCGGCTTGAATATCGACTTGTGGTATCATAATTGGCTTAACATCTGGTTTAAGTCTGACCTTGTCCAGCATAGTAAGTTCGCTATCTTACCTAACCTAACTTATGATGTAATCATACTTAAGCAAATGAAACTATACCAGAGAAAATAGAGATGAATCGACAACATAATCAAGAGGAAGCTCGATTGAGGAATCTTCAAAGTTTTTAAAGACGTAATTGATAAAAGAACACCTAGAAACGTGTAATCCTCTAAGAGTTAGGGCACTGCAATATTATTTGAAAGATGAAGGCGCTTCCTAGAAGCCGTATACTTCCAAGACTTGTAATGGAAGAAAGAAAAACGCAATTGGGGATTCTATTTTTCAAAATAATGCTATGTACTGATGCTAACATGTTCCTGGCCAATTCTCACATCCAGAACGCATGCAAAATCTTCACACAATGCTCCGAAACTGCTTCCTCGAGGTTCATCGTATTTAATTCGTTTTGCTTTATTTAATATATTTCCAGTTCACCAAGTAATTGGTCTAGAATGATAGAGTTGCCATTTGTTTGTGTCGAAAAACTTCAATTTCTGTAAAAATGTTATTTAATCGTACTTACTTTCCGGTGGAGGCATTGGTTGTTATAATTTCTTGGCAAATAGGGGATTAAAGCCTCTTTAATTTTTAAAATATGAAAACAATGATGATGGTGGACTGTAATCTGGTTTACTTGGGTGTTGAATTATGTTAGCTTTCGCCATTTTTGGAAAAATATTGACGAATAATTCGTTGTGATGATATCTTAGGCTTTACGGTGAGTTTAGACAAATGCCTGGGGAATCTAAAACTTGTGTTTCGAATTTGTAATGCTTCGGTAAGAATAGTTAGTTTTGTTTACCTGCCCATTAAAATCTAATTGAGCGTCCCCATTTGACGCTTCCAAATCTTTTTTGCATTCGTAACACAGTGTAATTGCGGTTCTGTGCAAAACGCCAAAAAACCCCAGCAGCAATATTTTGTGTGTGTGCATTTGCCCAACTGTCTGCCTATCGATCTATCTGCCACCACCACCACCAACGACAGCTGAACTAAACGGTTAACGTTGTTATTCGGAGTAAATCATAAAACAATTTTAAACAATATTTTTGCCAATATAATGAGCAATTAACGAACGAACAAACGAACGAAGGAAACGGATAAATGGCAATTGAATGAATTGAATTGAACGGCGGAATGGCTGGCATGCCATGGCATGAATGGCAGTCAATAGAAGCTTAAAAAGATTTTTTTTCTTCTTATTTTTTTTTTTAAATCAAATTTAACGTTAAAAAAGTAACAGTTTGACTTATTGAGTGACTAACTGTAATTATAGAGACAGTTTTCTTGCAAAACCAGGCTTTATTTTTGGTAAAGTTTAAGTAATTAAAAACAATTTCTTTTCAAGATAATTACTTTTCTTTTGATTAATAAGGCTTTTTAATAATTAAAATGAAAAATTTATGGCATGGAAAAATTATTAAAAAACGAAAAAAAAAAAAAAACTAAAAACGGAACTCCTTTTATAAATCAAGAGGCTCAATTTGCTGTTGATTATTTAACCATAAAAGCTTAAATTGAACTATAAAAGGCTAGAGTGCTTAGAAAATAGCAGCATAATGTTTAACAACACCAAACGATCAATTGGTTGACAACGTTTTAGGCCAAAGACAAGGCTTGGCAATGTTTAAAAACACCACACCACACAACACATCACAGCATACCAAACACATGTTTGTTGAACCAATAAAATAGAAAAACACAATCACAATACAATACAATGCCATGGCATGCTATAATACGCGATACAACATTCCTTAGCATTGAGGGTGGAGCACAAAATAGAACAGGATATATTCGCCCCCATTACCCCCCCCCCTCCCCCCTTCAAAAACATCCCAGCAAGTAAACAAGTTAAGTAAAGTTGGAAGTAAGTATGTTATGTATGGTGTTCGCTTGCAGCATTACAATTTCGCATTGGAAAAATCATAATAAAGTTGTTAAAATGTATTGCTACTCACTTCACTACACATACTTCGCATACAAACATACATTTCAACAACTACAGAAATACATGGCATGATGGCAACACCATAACTACTTAACACAGAGATGTTTGTTTACTTACATACATACATATGTATGTAGCAGAGCACCACTGAAATGTTACTCGATGATGTTGACTGAAAAGCGTTAACAATTTTACACGCTATTGTTGTTGTTGTTGTTATTTAGTATTTCTGTTTGTTTTTTTTTTTTGTTCTCCTCCTGCTAAACAATTGACGTTTGGCTGTCAATTGCATGAAGAACACGTACAAAACACTTAAACAGCCATAAATACCAATCAACACCATAAGTTGAGCATGACTAAAGCAACAACAACAAAAGAAAATATTTCAACGAATAGAGCAATATTATTGAGAGGTAGGTATTAACAACAACAACAACAGCAACCAAATAGAAAAAAAAAACAAAGAAATACCAATGCAGCATGATTTTGTTCTACTGAAACACTCTCATGCCCACACTGTTTACCACCCATGCTAGGAGAGTACACTTTTGTTTCTCAGAACATCACCACACACACACACATACACACACTCAATTATTTTCAAATAAAAACAAAGCAACGCCAAACAAAAACTCACCGAAAAAAAACAAAAACAAAAATAAACAATCATAATATAATGGCTCATAAATCCCGTTATACACCAAGTGTTTATGAAATGTTTTGTGTTGTTGCTTACAAGAACCCCGGTATACAAGTACGAGTACAAGTATATGAAGTGTTGACAACACACTTCTTCAAACAGAATTTTCATGTTTTTTTTTTTTAGTGTTTTTATGACATTTTATAGGTTTTATTAACATCTTACGCAAGGAAAATTCTTAAAAAGAAAAAAAAAAAACATTAAAACTGTCAAATTGTTTACAGTTTTACAAAATAAAAGTGTTTTTAAGTGCTTGTAAACACTTGTTTTTCAAGAAAAGGAACATGAAAACATAAAAAATAACACAAAAAAAAAAGTTTTAAAAATAAACTGTCAATATGACAAAATATTGTTGGTACCCCAACAAAATAAAAAAAAAATAAAAACAATAATTGAGAACACAACCATAATTTAAGTTCATTTAAAATTAGAACTAAAGAAAGAAAGAAAAAAAAAGGAAATACCAAGAAAAACAGAAAACAAAAGAATTCTGTTGCCAAGGTTTAGTTTTTAATTTTAAGCGTTAAAAGAAATTTTCTAAGGTTTCTTAAAAAAATAAAATAAAAAAACGTAAAAAAAAACACTTGTAAAGCTATGCTTTCGATTGGACCTGGCCATTATGTATGGAATACAATGTCAATGTAATTAAAATGACAGTCTTTGGATTGTTTGCAACAGTCCCTCTTTTTAAGGCAGTGGACTGTTGTATGAAATAGTTGACTGATGCCCCGATTCTCTGCCTACTCGTACATAAAGCTCGATTCCTCAAATTATTTTCTAAAGTACTCGTTTCCTTCTTAAAGCTTTCCATATGAGTATGCGTCTGAAATCAGTAAACAGTAGATATAGGGAACACATTCTTCTACTATAAAAAGAGGTGCGTTGGTCCCATCTAAGCAGAAGTCCTTTGGTCGAAAACTTGTCGGTTCACCTCATAGATTTTTTTCTGTTTTGTTTTGAATACTTTCTTGTGTTGCGACTACTGTAGCCTGTATATGGTGTCGAGTAATTCTTCAAGCCGCTGAATTTAGTAATGAGTGTTTACTATGTGTTCCAGGATTTAACAGCTTTTTCTAATTGATAACATACCGCGATCAATTTCATTACACGATCCTTTTACTACTCGTATAAAGATCACATTTCACAATGAATGATAAAGGGCTATCCATTTTGTGGTTTCAAAAGTATGAGACTGGAATTCGACATCTGTCAAACTAAGTTGTGAAACCAATTTTTTTCTTTTCAGTTGAAAGTCTGACATTGACGAAAATGGATCGCTTAACTATCACACAACGCATAAAAATTATCAAAACCTACTACAAAAATGGTGATTCTGCCACAGCTACGTATCGTGCTTTAAGAGGAGATTATGGTTTACATAATCGTCCAACTACGCAAGCAATTGGCAAAATTGTGAAGAAATTTGAAGAGACTGGAGTGGTTACAAATATTGAAAGGCCTGTGCATTATCGTTTCGCTCGTTCCGCTGAAAATATCGCTATTGTAAGTGAAAGTGTTGCCGAAGACCCGAATGTGTCGATTCCTCGTCGTTCTCAGGAATTGGGACTTTCTTACGGCACATTATGGCGTATTTTGCATTTAGATCTACACCTACATCCATATAAAGTCCAGCTAACGCAACAACTGCAGCCAGCTGACCATTCACAAAGTCGTAGATACGTGGAATGGGTGCTTGAACAACAGGCGGTGGACGGCAATTTTTCGAACAAAATTTTTTTTCAGCGATGAAGCACATTTCACACTCGGTGGGTATGTTAATAAACAAAATTGTCGTATTTGGGGTCCTGAGAACCCTCAAGTAATTGAGGAGAGGCCATTACATCCAGAAAAAGTCACTGTTTGGTGCGCTTTTTGGTCCCAAGGTGTGATTGGACCTTACTTCTTCGAAAACGACGATGGAAAGACTGTCACCGTCAATTCGGAGCATTATGGTCATATGATAACCGACTTTTTTTTGCCTGCTATTGAAGAATACGACTTGGAGAATATGTGGTTTCAACAAGACGGTGCCACATGCCACGCAACTCGAGCGAATATGGCTTTATTGCAAGAGACATTTCCTGGCCGCGTAATTTCTCGCCGTGGCGATATCAACTGGCCACCAAGATCATGCGATTTGACACCATTAGACTTTTTTTTGTGGGGCTACGCGAAAGATCGTGTTTATGCAGATAAACCTTCAACTCTTGAGCACATAAAAACCAACATTCGTCAAGTTATGGCTGAGATACCGCCCAATATGTGTCAAAAAGTGGTTGAAAATTACCTCAAAAGAATCAATGCTTGCAACACTTCGCGTGGAGGTCATTTAAATGATATAGTAGTATTTCACACATAATGTCAACGTTCAAATTTTACAATAAAAAAGAAATATCATGAAAAAAAAAATATTTTATATGTATTTTATTTACGTTTACTTTTGAAACCACGAAATGGATAACCCTTTATAATTTTTATCACTACTGCCCTGGAAAAGTAAGTTTTCGTTGTATTTTTGCTACTTTCGGTGTGGCAAGTTTTAGAATCTCATTGTTGTTGTTTGTTCTTGTAACAATTTTTTATCTGTTGCGGTTTTTCTGTGTAGTTTTGTTACCTCAACACGCTTTTTTTAAGTTTTGATATTTGAAATAAATTCTTGATGATTTTTACGTCACTCACAACTATTTCCTTAAATTTAAACACAATTTCTCTTAGTGTACATATGTACGTAGCCATAGTTTTGTTTATTTGAAGCTTTTTTCTCTTACCCGTAATATTTTTTTTTTTTTTAATAAATGCACTTGGCTGCACTTTTGAAAAGTTGTGCCATTTTATTGAAGTGGACATAAACAACCAGCCAACCAACCATTTTATTTATAATCTTGAACTAAATAAACAGGATATTAAAAGTGAATGTTGCCCCTGCAACTCTTCTCTATCATTTGCAACATCATTGCAATTATTAACAGAGTTGCCTGTGCCTTTACATGCATTTGTTGGCAATGCAATGTAAATAATTTCCATATCAATGACTTCTCCCCTCCTTCCCCTCTTTACTATTAAAATAAAAGGCGAAAAAAACGTAGAGATTTTTTTAAAATTGTATTAAATTGTGAATCCTGTTGCAATACTTATCGCCTAACCGCCTGCCAACCTTCCCTATCGTTTGACAACAAACATACACCGTGTGTTCATGAGTACATGCGGTTTCCACACGGTTTAACTTTGAGATAAAAAAATGTGTACCTTTTTGGGGAAAACATCTCATGAAACTTTATTGTACAGATTTTTCTCTGTTGTCGGGATATTTTTAAAAAGTAAATACAGTGTAAAGCACTGATAATGAAAATGATTCATTCATTTACAATAACAACAACAACAACAACAAAAAAGTAAAGGATTTTAAGCATAAAAGAACTGCATTACTGCAACAGATACAGATATGATGACCATCATATGCACATCATTAACCAATGGAGTGGCTAATGTAAATAAAATTTTAAAAAAGAAAAATTATTGTAATACACTGAGAAAAACAAACAATTTCAGTAACAAAGAGGACAACGTCAACAATAAACATCATAGGGCGGTTAGGCAGCGCAATATCAGGATCTAATAAGCAAAGTTCCTTATTACTTCAACCAATATAAGGATTTTACATCTATGTAGGTATGAACAGATGGCAACTCTGTTATTCTAGACTTAGAGGAAGCCTTAGCGGATAGGCAGCGCAATATCAGGATCTAATAAGCAAAGTTCCTTATTACTTCACCCAATATAAGGATTTTACATCTATGTAGGTATGAACAGATGGCAACTCTGTTATTCTAGACTTAGAGGAAGCCTTAGCGGATAATCCAAATTTGTCGATTTTACGACGTTCATAGCAATTGAGCCTACCTTATGGCATGCTTTAATTACACTATGCGAAAAAATAAAAAAAATTAAATACACCCGGCTAATGACATAGTGTGGGTTGTGAGTTTTCTTGAGTAGATCTCAAAAATATTTTTTTTATATTTCTCGAACCCTCCAAACTTTTTTTATTTGACAAAAACTGTTTTTTTAGACTTTACACACAAATTTCTGGATTATTCAAACATTTCTGGCCCGATTTCCATAATTGAAATCTTGTCGGAGAGGGGAGAGATGGGCCTTTAAAACGCTGAGTTTTAATGAGGTAAACTTGGAAAATGCGAATTGTTTTCATATTTTTTCAAGTTTGTCCGTTCATAGTAGCAAACTTTAATAAAAAAATATGAAATAAGTGATGACATTCTGAAAGTGCATTATCTTGTGAAGAGATTGGCACTTCGTTTGATCAAATCGGACAAAAATTACCATAGTTATTATATAAATAATACAACATTCGTGTTATATTTTTTATATATGTCATCTCATCAAATGAACTTATAGTTCAAAAATTTTCAGAATTTTTGATGGATCTTGATTGTTTATCATAAAATGGTCAATTTCACGTTAGAGCGACCACCAGAAGTTGGCCAATGTTTGCGCAAAGAGAAATAATAATATTTGCAAAAAACACAAACATTGGCCAACTTCTGGAAGTCGTGCAAATGTGCAGTTAACATATTTTCCGATAAACAATCGAGATCCATCAAAAATTTTGAAAATTTTTGAACTAAAAGTTCATTTGATGAAATGATATATAAAAAATATTACACGACTGTTTTACTATTTAACTAATAACTATGGTAATTTTTATACAATTTTATCAAATGATGACTCAATCTCTTTACAAGAGAACAGACTTTAAGAATATTATCACTTATCCTATATTTTTTTATTAAAGTTTGCTACTATGAATGGACAAACTTGAAAAATATGAAAAAAATTCAAATTTTCCAAGTTTACCTCATCAAATCTCATAGCATATTAAGTCGAATAATTGATTTATGTAAATCGTTTTAAAGGTACATCTCTTTCCTTTCCAACAAGATTTAAATTTTGGAAATCGGATTAGAGATGTTTGTGTAATCCAGAACTTTGTGTGAAAAGATCAAAAAAACTGTTTTTGTCAAATAAAACAAGTTTGGAGGGTTCGAGAAATATAAAAAAGATATTTTTGAGTTCTACTCAACTAACTGAACAACGTGGACTATGTAGTTACTCGGGTGTATTTTCACTGTCGCACTGTGTTATTATTAATTTAATTATAATTAATTTTTGTACTTGCATTTGTTTTTCCATATCCATGAGGCGCTACATTGGTATCCTGATTAAAGGGTTGTAAAGACCAATTAAGTAAATATTGTGGAGAGTAGTTACCGCTATGGCCGTAAGATAAACTTCTTTAGTTAACGTATAATTGAAGATAATGCAGTGAACGATATGTGGCTCCCACGAGACGGTGCCACGACTCACACAACATATTTCTCTTTCATGAGAAGTTTCCAATAGATGTTATTTCACTATTTCACGCCATTCGAGTTTTTTGTGTGGCTACTTCAAACACCTTGTCTAGAAGGATAATTCACTAACATTGGAATTATTGAAAATCAACTTTCATCAAATTATTGCCCAGATACTCCCCGAAATGTGCAGAAAAAAGTAGTCCAAAACCAACTCGAAAGCATCAACTGCTACAACTAATCCATATGTAGTCATTTAAATGACATTGACAAGGTATTTCGTAAATAATAACCAGGCACAAGCCTTATAATGAAATAATAATTTAGCGGAATCATAGCTTTTTGGGTGTTTACATTTAATTTCACGTTTGCAACACTTTACAACTCAAAATATAGCCGCTGTAAGAAAGAAATCACTGAAGAACACAACACTGTTTGCTAACACAGCTGCATTAAAAATTTCTAGCAGTGCATGAGTGTCTATGGGTGTGTAAGTGTTTCTTTGTTTTTTTTTTTCGTATCCTTCTTTAACCTGCATATTTTACTTTTATGTCTCTGACATTATGCACGTTGTTGTTGCAATTTCCACTCTCCCTCTCTCTTACTGTCTTTGGGGTTTGCCGTTACTTTTTTTTTTGTTTGTTTTGTGATTAATGCTCTCCTTATTTGTGTGGTGTATTGTTGTTGCTATTGTTGTTGTTTTAAATGTCATTAACGCATTGTCAATTTAAACGTTCGTTAATTTAACGTAAATTCAATGTGAATTACAACAACATTTTTTTGCTGCCAAGTCGGATTTTATGGGCATTTAATCGTTTATAAATATTATTGACACGAAATTAAATAAAAAAAAAAGAAACACATTTAAACATACTCGTACATATGGGTACATACATACATATTTACACGCAAAAATATGAAAAGATAAAAGTCTTTTAATTTAAAAATAAAAATTACTGTGTTTACGTGTGTATGTATATTTGTGTTAAAGGAAATCAATTTTTTTTAAATTTATTTTTGACAAGGTTACCGTAAAAAAAAACAAAAAAAAAAGCTTTAAAAACCCAAAACAGTCTTTAAAAAAAATTGCTTTAGTTTGGCAACAGCCAACAGACGTATGTATGACATGCGACACGTCAACATTGTGTTGAAAATAATTAAATTTGTTGTTACGTTTCCTTTTTTTTGTTGCTTTTTTCTTGTCTGCTTTCCTTCAATGCAGTTTTTAAATTTTGTTTAAGGGCTTACGTGTTTTGTTAAGCCTATTTTCTGCATGCTGTTGCATGGTCACCAACCAAAACAACAGCAACAAAAAAAATCAAAAAACAATAACAATAAGTACGACATGAAATTTTAACATCAAATGCATTCAAATGCATGCATATGTAAACTCATGCACACACAAACCACATACACATACGCAAAATCACTGATGTTGTGTTGAAATTATTTTCCTTCTTTCCCTCACACTCTCACCCATTCAACGACTATCTCTCTCTCATTCTTAAACTATGTTGAAAAATGACCCATGCATGCAGGACAATAACGACGTTTACTTAACAGCTGTTGGAAGAGAGCTGTTGTTTGTTGCGTTATTGTTTTTTTTAGGAAATTAATAGAGTGACCAGTTGTTAAAAATTAAAAATAAAAGCATTTATAATAACATTCTCTTCAGTTTCTCCCATAGTACTTCACTACTTAAGGCAACTCTAATTTTACACATGCTATATATCGGGTGATTTTTTAGCTATTATCTTTTTGGCAACACGTTTCGTATTTTGTTTCACTGTCAAACATCTTCAGTTTGGTCTATAATTTAACCATGAATCGTCTTACAAACGAACAACGCTTGCAAATCATTGAATTTTATTATCAAAATGCGTGCTCTGTTAAGAAAGTTCATCGCGCTCTTCTTCCATTTTATGGTCAGTTTAATCGACCCACTGAAGCGGCTATTCGGGATGATATCCAACTTTTTTTGGCCCAAAATGCAAGAGCTTGATTTGCATGACATGTGGTTTCAACAAGACGGTGCCACATGCCACACAGCACGCGTAACAATGAACTTATTGAGAGGCGAGTTTGGTGAATATTTTATTTTACGTTCGGGACCGGTCAATTGGCCGCCTAGATCGTACGATTTAACGCCTTTAGACAATTTTTTGTGGGACTATGTTAAAACTCATGTCTATACAGACAAGCCCACTTCAATTGACGCATTGGAAGACAACATTGAAGCATTTATTCGTGAGATACCGGCCGAAATGTTGGAAAGAGTATTCCAAAATTGGACTAAGCGGATGGACCATTTGAAGCGCAGTCGCAGTCAACATTTGTATGAAATAATCTTCAAACATTAAATTATATGGACCGTACACTATCGATTCAAATAAAGATTTCATGCATTTTTCTGAATTTTATGTTTTTTTTTTTTGAAAATTTTCCTATAGCTCTTAAAAAATCACCCTTTACATATGCATGAAGCAATACATATTTCTGCAAATGTTCTAAAAAATCTCTAAAATTTGCTAAATTCACCAAAACCATGTTCTCGCACACCATGATAGTGAACAGATTTTGTAAAATCAATTCAACTGAGAATGACTGAACAGCAGAAATCACTAATTAGTGTCATTACATACAAGCCCCGGCTCTGAAATGTCACAGTGAATGCTGTCATTATCAAAACATGTTAAAGCAATATGTGACTCTACCACCATCCTCTCTCTCTCTCTCTATTTAAGTGCCATTACCTAAAGCAACAACTAAAACAACAACAAGAAATGTGAATGTAAGAAAAACCTTCAATCCCTTTACAAAAGTTATGAGGATTTACGAAAATGAAAAAAAGCACACATGACAACAACAGCAAACCGTTATTAAATGCCAAATACAATTGCTGCACTTGCAATCAAATACAGAGAGTGAGAGTAAGAGTGAGAGAGAGAGATTAAACAAAAGAGTAGAGTTTACAGAAAATAAAGGATGTATGGTTGCTATATTACACACCTACGCCCACAATGATCATGTGTGTGTGTGTGTGTGGGTGTGCGTGTTGGTCAAAGAGTTAAGCTTACACCAACAATTACCATATTAACGGTATTGCCTACTCTTTAACTGTTTATTTATTTCACACACACACACACACAGAGGACGATAGTAAACAACTGAGTAGTGGCCATGCGAAAGTGTAGTTAAGGGAGTGAGTATGTACAAGTGCATATAAGGTGTAGTAAAAAAAAAAAACCAATATTCTTAGAATCTAGCCATGTTCGGACTGTGGAAGAACCCACCATTACTGGACACAATTAACACACCCAAAACGTGGATGGTGTGAGAAACTAGGTTGTAATACTGACTTAAGGGTTGTAATAATCCAATTAAGTAAATAAAGATACACGCATCATCAAAAAAAGTCCGTGAAGTCATGTACTCATTGAGGCAGATATGGATGTCCGCTGCCCAGACATCTTAAAACACAAGTGCTCGATATAGTTACGAACCCTGGTGCTTATGTTCTATAGGGGGGCGTCAAAGAGCTTCAGAAAACCTCTCAGAGTGTTTCGAATTTTGGAAATCTCTGCACTGCCAAGGTAAATCTGTTCTTTGACCATTCTCCATTATGGGTAGCTTATGTATTTGCCAACTGCCACTTATGTATAAAATTAACACACACAACATAAGTGGTGTGAGAAACTGCGGGCTTCTTGGGGACGATTGCCTGTAGACTGTCTAATGGTGAAGGTATAGCACTGGCCATATTATAGTCACCTAGCAGCAACTCGTTTCCTTGCCGTTCGCATCTTCCCCCTTTCCTAAAAAACCTGCACAATGCACTGCATGAGTAGGGGTCATCCCCTGAGTGCTGGTTTCTTGGGGACGATTGCCTGTAGACTGTCTAATGGTGAAGGTATAGCACTGGCCATATTATAGTCACCTAGCAGCAACTCGTTTCCTTGCCGTTCGCATCTTCCCCCTTTCCTAAAAAACCTGCACAATGCACTGCATGAGTAGGGGCCATCCCCTGAGTGCTGGTTTCATAAAAAAAGGGTGATTTTTTTAGCTATTATCTTTTTGGCAACACTGGTTTAAACAGCTCACGCACGTTTCGTGTTTTGTTTCACTGTCAAACGTCATCAGTTTGGTCTATAATTTAACCATGAATCATCTTACAAGCGAACAACGCTTGCAAATCATTGAATTTGGCATCATTGGACTGTACTTCTTCAAAGATGCTGCGAATCGTAACGTAACTGTGAATGGTGAGCGCTATCGTGAAATGACATCCAACTTTTTTTTTGCCCAAAATCCAAGAGCTTGACTTGCATGACATGTGGTTTCAACAAGACGGTGCCACATGCCACGCAGCACGCGTAACAATGGACTTATTGAGAGGCGAGTTCGGAGAACATTTTATTTCACATTCGGGACCGGTCAATTGGCCGCCTAGATTGTGCGATTTAACGCCTTTAGACTATTTTTTGTGGGGCTATGTTAAAGCTCATGTCTATACAGACAAGTCCGCTTCAATTGAAGCATTAGAAGACAAAATTGAAGCATTTATTCGTGAGATACCGGCCGAAATGTTGGAAAGAGTATGCCAAAATTGAACTAAGCGGATGGACCATTTGAGGCGCAGTCGCGGTCAACATTTGCATGAAATAATCTTCAAACATTAAATTATATGGACCGTACTATCGATTAAAATAAAGATTTCATTTATTTTTCTGAATTTTATGTTTTTTTTTTTGGAAAAATTTTCCTATAGCTCTTAAAAAATCACCCCTTATATGGGGGCTAATTTAATGTGGGGCTTCTGGCCAAATCTTAAAAACAATTCAATACAAAGTCCTGAGAAGAAAGTTTGCGGAGGCAGAGCATAGAAGAAGATTCTACATAGCGATTAAAAGGCAACGCTTAAGGCTTTCAACGTGACGAACTTCAAACGCACTGCCACAATGAACAATCTGGCTGTTGTTACTAGAGTTTCTTCTTGTAACCATTTATGCACGAGCTGGAGAATAGTTAAGACACTCCACTAGGACCTTTGCTTCACAAATGTTAGCCTGGGAATGATAATTCAAAAGTTTTCTTTTAACAACACCTTATATTGCCATTGCTGTTAAAAGGATTTAATTTCAGAGCATGTCGTTATTTAAACATTGGTGTGTAGAACAAAAACAACAACAATATTTGCATGTCTAACGGTAATTTTACACTTGGGCCCTACTTGAGAGAGAGAGGGGATTCTTCTCCCTCCAAAAAGAAAAAGGAGAACAAAAACGAAAGGGTTTAGAAAATCTTAAGGAAATCGTAGACTTAACTTTAGTTGGCCACGTAATCGTTGTGGCTTGGCATATTGATTAAGCCTTAATGAGTTGCATGCCCAGGAAGTTGAAATGGAAAAAAAAAGAACGGAAACGGAAATCCAAACGTGGCAACCAAACCGAACAGCGGACAACATATGCCAGAGAAATTCAACGGGAAATAAATGACGGAGTAAGTGAAATAACGATTACAACTGTTTTTGACTGACTGTTGTTTCATAAGATTGGCCTTCTCTTCGAAGGGATTTATTTCACAAAGGGACACGTTTTTTTTTCTCGGGTAGAGAAGGATTTATTAATTAATATACGAATACCAGGCGGTAGAATGTTGTTTCCATAAAAATGTAAATTGAATTGTGTTTTATGGGTGGGGGAAAGAATCCCCCTCGCTCCTTAGGTTAAATAGAAACAATTTTTTTTTTCTTTTTCGGTTTTAAATAACAATGAATGAGAAATAAGTAATGTTTTTATGAATTATTATTTTTATAAGCATTGTTGAGTTGGGCAGGACAAAGTTATGAAACGTCACGGCAAGTAGTCAAGGATTTTTTTCTAATTTTTTCCGTTTTTATTTGTTTTACTAGAGATTTCCACTTTGAAAAAAAAAGAAAAACGAACTGTGGCTTGTGAAACATTAAAATTAATTTATGAACATAAAACAAATAAAAAAAAAATCCCCTACTTTTTGTTTTTCATAAAACATATCAAGGGCTTCCGTAGAAAGTAAGTGGACGAGAGAATATAAATTATAAACAAACAAAAAAAAAATTGTTAAACAATAAAACACAACAACAACAACAACTTGTTGTTAAAACAATTGAAAAATAATAACTTTAAATAGGACCAAGGATTCCTTTTTTTCTTTTCATTAAATTTCATAAAGAGCACCGAGAAAATTGCTTTAAATTGACTTATGGTGTTTTCTTTTCTACCAAAAAAATGTGCATTTTATTTTAAAAAATGCAATTTTGTGTTTGTTTCTTAAAAATGTTTCGCCCTCTAAAAGGGTGGTATGTTTTATTCTAAATAATTCGCACTTGCCAATGGTGGAGGGCATTGCATTTTATGCCCTGTATAAATCGAGAGTCCTGCTAATGCCCTATAAAGCAGATGACTTTTGTTTATTTATAGGGCTACCAGATGAAATTTAAAAAAAGTCGCCTGGTATTGTTATCCAATTTGAAGTTAATTTTTTCATTGTTTTGTGGAGTAATCTTAAGGAAATATTACATTATTAAAGCTACATGGTCAGCAGTATAAAAAATTGCATTCAATGTTAGAACAGTGTTAAAATATTTTTTTTTTTTTTATTATAAAAAAGCGTACAAAAAATGAAGTCGAAAAATTAGCGATCTGGCAACAACTTTGAACAAATTGGTATTTCCTCATTCATTTTCTTAATAAGTGGTAAACACAGGGCATACCCTTTTTTAATACTTGTGTTATGTTCTTCTCAAATAAAAAATGACATTACAACAGGGTTGGTCAAAAATTTTTTTAATGCACCTTGTAAGAGGGTGACATTTTCTTTGTAGAAAAGAAAACACCATTAACTTTGCAAAATATTACTAGACTTTGGTGGACTCAAATGGATATCCTTAAATCGCATAGTAATAGCGATTCGAGAGGCCCACTGTCCTTTTTTTTGGAAGGCATACTGAAAGACTTGGAGTTGCTTCGAATAACTTCTTTAGGAGTTGTGGTCCTGAAGAGGACCAAGAGATTATCTTTCACTTCATGCGTCCAAGCGCTACTCTTGCCCTAAAGAAGCAGACGTTATTAACCTTGTATTTTCTAATATTCTTAACTAAGCGGTAAAATTATTGCAAGATTTACCCCGAACTCTGGTTATTTGATGGGTTGAATATTAATTAAGGCATCACAATGGGCTCTAAGTGATATTTTGCCCTTTAAGAAGGTTCGCTACTTGCTGTCGCAACCTCAATAACAACTTTTCTCCAGATCGTCTATTCATACAAGCTGACTATTCAAGCTTGCTTGTCACTAAGTTAGGTAGGTAGGTAGAGGTGGCTGCCCATCCAAGAAAAAGTCCTTGGATGGACTCACTTAGGCCGCATTGGGCCCATTGTGTTACCACAGTTATCCGTTATCCCCTAGTCCCGGAACCACTCGGAGCTCCTGATGAAGCGATTTAGGCTGCCAATGTCAATCCTTGACAGTTCCTCCAGATCATCCATGTAGTAAGTACCCAAGTACTTCCTTCTCCTTTGACAAAGAGCCGGGCATGTACCCAGCAGGTGAGAGACAGTTTCCTCCTCGTCCTCATCTCTGCAGCTTCTGCAGAAGTCGTTAGCAAGGTGTCCAAGACCAATGCGCCTCGCATGCGTACCCATAATGCAATGCCCCGTAATGACACCGGCAACTACACTTAGCGCGCCTCTTTGGAGTTTAAGTAGACTCATTGTGCGCCCCTCATCCAGCCTTGTCCAGATTTTACGAGCCGCTCTACCCGTGTCCGAGGCCGCCCACCTATCGTTGACGGAAACGACGATCGCATTATCAATTATGAGCTTGCAGGTCCTCATAGGTATGCCCAGATTCGAGAACTCATCGGAGAGTTCGATGGTCGTGCCCCGCCTGGCAAGTTCATCAGCTTTGCAGTTACCAGGAAGGCCACTGTGCCCCGGTACCCATACGATATGGATATCATATCGTTCCGCTATCTCGTCGAGATATCTGCGACAGCCATACACCGTCTTGGAGTTCATCACGTTAGAATTCAGAGCCTTGATAGCCGCCTGACTATCAGAAAGTACGGTGACGTTCCGCTTGGAGACCCTTCCGTCCCCAATAATACTCGCCGCAGCCTGTATTGCCACCACCTCCGCCTGAAAGACACTGCAGTGGTCCGGCAGTCTTAAAGACTGGGCTATTCCAATCGATTCCGAAAAAATTCCACTATCAACAGCTCCTAAGTTGATTGGTTGAATAGTTTTTGTGATCGTGAGACTCGGTCATTCTGAGTAGTTTACGTTCAATTCGTTCGATAGTAGTTATAACTGAGCATGTTAATACGAGGGTTGCTTTTTATATTTTGGGATTTGGCAACCCTAGTGTTGCAATCTGCCAACTGACAGCTCTATCGTAAAGCTTGACATTTTTAAGGTTATACATACTCAGAACGTTTTGACATACGAGCGCTATTTGTGTTGTTTACAGTAACTTAAAAAAGATTCATCCCGGCCAAAAATGGAATTAAATCGTGAACATTTTCGTGCGATTATTTTTTACAACTTTCGACGTGGATTAACTCAACAACAGTGCATCGATGAACTTAATTCAATTTTTGGCGATGAAGCTCCATCAAGGACCAGTGTTTATCGATGGTACGGTGAATTCAACCGAGGTCGTAGTTCACTCCAAGACAAATTTCGTGAAAGTCGTCCAAAATCAGTTGTTGTTCCGGAAACCATTGATGCTGTGCGCCAACTGATATTGCAAGATCGTCATGTGACCTATAGTGAGATTGAGACAACCTTAGGCATTAGTGGGACCAGCATACATTCAATATTGCATGAACATTTGACTGTCAAAAAAATTTGTTCGCGTTGGATTCCAAACAATTTGTCAATCGCTCAAAAAAAATGCTCGTGTCGATGAATCTTTTAAGTTACTGTAAACAACACAAATAGCGCTCGTATGTCAAAACGTTCTAAGTACGTACATATAACGTCAAAAATGTCAAGCTTTACGATAGAGCTGATAGTTGGCAGATTGCAACAGTAGGGTTGCCAAATCCCAAAATATAATAAAAGGCAACCCTCGTAACGATTTCTCCTCTGTATCCAGCATAAACAAACTATCGCAGACACTATAACTGCAGCTAGAGGGAGGGATGGGGCAACTAAAGAGGAAATGCTTAACTTTCTCCTCCATTACAGTGTCTACAATGATCACAATGTTGTATTCCAATTACCAATCGACAAATGTGCTGTCTAATCTGAAAACGTCGCTCTTTACTGTGGTCTAATGACGATCGAGTATGTCAGTTACAATATTCGGCTTACACTTTTCTTGAGGTTCTACAGAAGTTCATTGCCGTATACCGGGAATTCATCAAGTCGACAATGGTCATTTTAATAAGGCACCAACAGATACGCCACTGAAACCCTATTGGGGGACCCTTTAAAGACAGATTCCTTACGATCCAATTCGTGCGTTCCCATTAGAAATTGCGACGCTTAGAAAACTAAACAAGAGGCGTTCTAGGTAAGCGTATTCAATTTATTCTTACACTTCCGTTACGATATACAGGTAACATCTTCCTTAAGATGCCACAAAAACCGAAGTCCTTTGTCTAGAATTTGTCTTTCCAAAGTAGAAGTCGCATAGATAGTGAGTTGGCTTATTAGACGAGAGTTCGTAGTTCAAACCCTAGCTCAAACGTCTGGAACAAAACCGAAAAATTAAAATAAATATTCGCCGAATTAAACTCAGCAGTCTTCTGGTAGAAACTCTCGAGAGAAAAGTAATGGCAACGAGAACATAAATCAGCTACAGAACTTAATCACAAGCTGAGTAAGGCTACAACAAACCAGAACTACCTAAGACAATAACGAGTATACATTTTTATATAATAATTTACAAATTAAAGCAAGCATATAAGCTACGTTTTATATTACAAACACTACAATTAAAATCAATAACATCATAAAATAAATTGAAATCATTACATAATCTACGAAAAGGAAAATTACATCCATAGTTCGTTCTATAAAAGTCTAAAGAAAGAGGACGATAGTGCCGTGAAAATCTTGCTGGAAGACTGAAATTCAGATTAGAAAGCAAAAACTCAGAATCGATATCACCTTTAACCAGATTAAAAACAAAACAAACCTCTAAAACAGTCCTTCTACGTTCCAAAGTTGGAAGTTTTATCAAATCTAATCTAGTCTCATATGACGGAAACCCATTGGCACAATCCCATCCTAAGCCACGTAAACAGAATAATAAAAACTGCTGCTGCACAGACTCTATTGAATCACTGTGACAACGATAGTATGGATTCCAAATAATAGACGCATACTCCAAAATAGGTCTAACAAGTGAAGTGTATAGCAAGCAGTCTTGTTATACAAGGATCAATGAATTCCCTAGCCCATCTTTTCACAAAACCAAGAACAGCCCGAGCCTTGCCAATCATCATACTAATATGATCAATAAAAGACAGTTTCATATCCAATAATACTCCCAAATCAAGGAATGTAGTCACAGTTTCCAAAGGGCAAGAATTAACCACATACGTGGACGAAAATACGCCCCCGCGAGAGAAAACCATGCATTTACATTTTCTCAAGTTAAGATCCATTAAATTAATTCTGCACCAAGTTACAAACAAATCAATATTTCGCTGAAGAACAGCCTGACCATGATCATCATCAAAAGTATAAAATAATTTAACGTCATCGGCATACATCAGAATATTATGGTGTTTTCTTTTCTACCAAAAAATGTGCATTTTATTAACGCAAAATGCAATTTGCGTTTGTTTCTTAAAAATGTTTCACCCTCTGAAAGGGTGGTATGTTTTATTCTAAATAATTCGCACTTGCCAATGGTGGAGGGCATTGCATTTTATGCCCTGTATAAATCGAGAGTGCTGATAATGCCCTGTGAAGCAGATGACTTTTGTTTATTTATAGGGCTACCAGATGATATTTAAAAAAAGTCGCCTGGTATTGTTATCCAATTTGAAGTTAATTTTTTCATTGTTTTGTAGGGTAATCTTAAGGAAATATTACATTATTAAAGCTACATGGTCAGCAATATAAAAAATTGCATTCAATGTTAGAACAGTATTAAAATATTTTTTTTTGTTATAAAAAAAAGCGTGCAAAAAATGAATACGAAAAATTTGCGATCTGGCAACACCTTTGAACAAATTGGCATTTCCTCATTCATTTTTTTAATAAGTGGTAAATACAGGGCATACCCTTTTTTAATATTTGTGTTTTGTTCTTCTCAAATAAAAAATTACATTACAACAGGGTTGGTCAAAATTTTTTTAATGCACCTTGTAAGAGGGTGACATTTTCTTTGTAGAAAAGAAAACACCATTAGAATCAGAAATAGCACACGGAAGGTCATTAAGAAACAATAAAAACAGTAAAGGACCCAAATGGCTACCCTGCGGAACACCAGAAGTAACATATACAGTCTTAGACAATACATTCCTAAACAATACCCTCTGAGTCCTAAGGGAGAGGTAGGAGCCCAGCCAACGATGAATAATATCAGGAATACCGATTAATGAAAGTTTAAGAAGCAAAATTCCATGATCAACCCTATCAAAAGCTTTACTGAAATCAGTATAAATTACATCAGTCCGGGCCCTGGCAAGAAAACCCCTGAAAACATGTGTTTTTTTTTTTTTTTTTTGGGTGAAACCAGCACTCAGGGGATGGCCCCTACTCATGCGGTGCATTGTGCAGGTTTTAGGAAAATGGGTTATAGGAAGTTGGAAGAGAGGGAGTAGTGTTTGTGGACATCTCAAGATGCTAACGGCAAGGAAACGAGTTGCTGCTAGGTGACCATAAAATGGCCAGTGATATACCTTCACCATTAGACAGTCTACAGCAATCGTCCCCAAGAAGCCCGCACCCTTCAGTCCTAGCTTCTCATACTACTCATGTTGTGTGTGTTAATTTTATACATGAGTGGCGGGACCTACAGTTTAAAGTTGACTCCGAACGACAAATTTTATTGAGAAGCTTTTCATGGCAATTTTTATTTACTCTCAGAGTTTTTGCTGAGAGGAAGTCGCCGAAGAAATATTTTCGTTTTTATGTCTGACCTGGGATTCGAACTCGGGCCTTCAGTCTAATAAGCCAACACACTATCTACTAGACCACGGCGACTGTGTAGTAAATTCAAGAAGATTAGTGACAGTCGATTTGCCCTTCAAAAAACCATGCTGGAAAGGGGATATTAAAGATCTCGTATTAAAAAAGAGATAATCTGTCACCAGTTGGGGACGAGCCCTCCGCGGTCGGGTGAGGGCGGGTGTGAGGCCGGGGACGTTCGAAAAAAAAAATTAAAAATTACCATGAAAAGTTTCTCAAATGTGTTGTAAATCTCAACAATCATGGATAGAATCAACACACACAACATGGGTGGCATGAGAAGCTAGGTAGTAATCATAACTGAAGGGTATAATTACACAGCCCTGCATGGGTTTTGCAAACAAGATGGTTCCAGGTGTTCCTGAAGGCATTTTGCGCGCTGAATACGTATCTGTATTCAAAAACTTTCCATCACGTCAGGTTTTCGAGAAAAAGGGGGCTGAAACCCCTAAAAATAGCGTTTTTGGCCATTTTTGAAGAATTATAGAGCTGAACACTGACGTGCTAGAACCTTCGCTATTATCAGAAATTGACAATTGATCTTTGCTCTTTAAAATGAGCCCTAAGCCAAATTGTTTGCATGCACCCTTAAAGTAGGGGGTGGGTTTATGTCAAGGGATGCAATAGAAAAAGAAACACATTACGGAGGTCCTTAAAAACTAATCAGATTTACTTGAAAATTGTTACTCAGGGGTTTTTGGGATCGCTGATTACAGATCTTCATTCAGATTTAAAAAATTCAAAATGGCGGATCCAATATGGCGGTCGTATGGCGTTTGGCGGTTTTCAAGTAAATCCGATTAATTTTTGTACACCTCGACCGCCATATTGGATCCGCGATTTTGAATTTTTTAAATCTGAATGAAGATCGCGCAAAATGCCTTCGGGAACACCTGGAACCATCTTGGTTGCACAAAAAAAATTCCCATTTGCAGGGCTGTGTTATCAATTCAGTTAGTTAACCAACATGAGTCTGAAATTAAAGCAAAGGTAGCACGAATAACTTAATTGTCCTTGAAATATTGCAACGCATCCAATACTTCCTTAGCCTGCATCTCCCACCTAGAGTATTGAGTTCGCTGACAATTTAATTATGATCCTGCCGTTGCAGTCATATTCTGTTTTTACTTTTAAGTCTTCTTTTTTTTTTGTTTTCTTTTCTGAATAATTTCCCTAGGTTTTAAACTAAATTTCCCAATAAATTACCATTTAAGATAAGATTGTTTATGTTTTCCAATTACAATTTAGAAATGAAGAGAAAACCTTTTGGAATTCAACAGGCAACCAGGCAGGCAATTTCATGAAACATTTCTCACGGCCTATTTGAAACAAAAAAAAATAACATTCCTTCTCTTTATTTCTCTCGGCATTCTTTTAAATCGTTTAGGCCCATAATTTTCATGGTGAACGTAGTATTTTCTCTATGTTTCCTTCATAATCAAACGGAGCAGAGCAAAGCAAAGCAGAGCAAAGCAGGCTTTTAATTAACTTGTAATTGACGTTCGTTCGTTCGTTTTTATGTTGTTGTCTTTTGCGCTGCGCTTAAAGTGTTAAAACTAGCCTTTTATGTGTGCAAAGTATGTGACCAACAATAATACTATAATGAGGTGAATGGGAATGTGTGTGAGAGTGCAGTGTTTTATAGTAGAAATAGAGTGAAGAGAGCAAACAACAAAGCATTCGTTTGAATGTACGAGTAATTTAAAGGAATCTAATCGTGTTTACCAAACAACAACAAACATGCCATTACGGATGGATGAGACACACGGTCATTATGGATGGCATTGCATAGTTAATACCAATACACTAACTCGACTTATTTGCCGTGTAAGTGTTGGCAATGCAATCAAATGCAATGCCTTGCAATGTTTATAAAGACTTATGGTTGTTCGTACATAAAGTTTAGCACGAAAAGTGAAGTAAAATAAAACTAAAATGTAATGAAATGTTAATTAAATAATTAATTAAAACTTAAACATATTTATCAATAGCAGCAACACGATAACAACAACAACAACAAAGAAATTTTTAAATAAATTACAAAATCTAAAGTCGAACAAAAAAAATTTTTCTTTTTTTCAATTTAAAATTTATTTTTACACTATGACGTGTGTGTGTGTGTGTGTGTTTGTTCACACATATGTATGTATGCCGGGTGTGAATTGTTTTTTGCCTATTTAAAGCCTGTTGTAAGTGTTCTGGTATTTCTATTGGCGTTTTTTTTTCTCCTCTTGTTTTTTTTTTTCTTTGTTTCTTCTTATTAACTGTGGGTAATTATCGTATTTTACCACTTGCGGTTGTGATTTACACTCCATACTACGGCTGTTGTATGCATGGTTTTTTAATTTATTTTCGCTTTATTTGTTATGGACATGGATAGTAAAAAAAAAATGTTTTCAATGCTTCTCTTCATATGGTACATATGCGTGCATAGTTAAAATGTATTAAAATTGAATTCAATTTTATTTTTCATTCATTTTTTTTTTTTTTTTGTATAAACTCTATGGAATTGAGACTTTTAAAGATTTTATTATTAAAAGAAAAATCTTTTTTAATATCAAAATACATTGTAATTATTATATTTTATTGCTTTAAGGCATCTTATCTATTTTATTTTTAGTGCTTTTGTTGTAAATCAGTTGTATTAATTAAATATTTCCAACTAAGCATGTAATTGATCTACAAAAGCTTTTATCGAGAACGATAGGGTTGCCATTTCTTTGTATTTTGTGATTGAACTTAGTTTCATTAAATAATATTTGCCTGTTATGCACATGGTTAGTGTACTATAGCAGGTCCTGTGCTAATAGGGCTGTTTATCGTTGCCCAGATATAGCTCTCTCAGTACTCATTGATTTCTAATTTTTCCTAACATGAGACTTGAGAATAAGAAGAGACTTGGTAATCTTTCACGAAAATTTTAGTATCTTGTGGAAAGCAAAATGAGGAATATTCCTAATCACAATTGCCACTCTCTCCTATAAACTTAATAGTTAAGCAATTAAAAGTCAAATATTTTGAACTCAATCTTAGTAATCATGTCTCCATAACGTTCACTATTGTGTATACTCATACATACATAATTGGTGCTTACAACCCTTCAGTCAGAATTACGACCTATTTTCTCACACCACTTATGTTGTGTGTGCGGCACCTACAGTTTAAAGTCGACTCCGAAAGAAAGATTTTTGAGAAACTGTTTAGGCAAGTTTTTGCCAGAAATCTGCTGAGCGGAAGTCGCCGAAAGAAATATTTTTCTTTGATATTTCATTCATGTTTAATCACATTTAATAAGCCAACACGCTATCAACTAGACTACCACTGGGTATAATATATACATACATACATAATTGGTCATTACAACCCTTCAGTCAGGATTACGACCTAGCTTCTCACACCACTTATGTTGTGTGCGTTAATTTTATACATGAGTGGCGGGACCTACAGTTTAAAGTCGACTCCGGACGACATATTTTTGAGAAGCTCTTCATGGCAATTTTATTTACTCTCAGAGTTTTTGCCAGAAATCTGCTGAGAGGCAGTCGCCGAAGAAATATTTTCATATTTTCGTTTTGATGTCTGACCTGGGATTCGAACTCAGGCCTCAGGAAAATAATTTCATTCAAATGGCTGCCTCGGCTGGCCATGCAGTAGCCTACACGATCGGTCCAATTTTTAAGCACATTATCGTTTGTGTGCAGCTGTATTTCACCAATGGCTTCACGAATATTGTTCTTTAAAGCGTCAATTGTCTCTGGCTTGTCGGCGTAACACTGATGAGGATGCCAGTTTCTTTCACTTTTTTTCACAAGATAACGAACATACGGAGCTGACGGTGCTTCTCTTCTTCGCACACATTCTGCAACATTACCATGATTTTCAAAGTAATGTCGCAATATTTCCCAGCGTTGTTCAAGCGTATACATAACCATATTTGTTCAGCGAAAGGATGAAACTAATTATCTGTCAAATCAGACATGCGATAAGTGTTACCATTCATGAAATAAGCACTAGTTGAAAAAAAAAACGTTAGATGGCGGACCCGATACCTGGTAATTACTGCGAATATGACTTCATTAAGCCTCTGTTACAGAAATCCTTGTTTCTATTGGCAAAACATTAAAAAAAATCGATTGCCAATCAACCAAAAATTTCTATTGAAGGTAGGGTTGCCAGCCTGGCTGGACTTGGCTGGATTGTCAAGCTTTTTTGATGCTTGTCCAGTTTCAAGCTAAAATTTAATTTGTCCAGCTAAATAGAAATTTTTTAGTACACTGCATAACTTGGGCAATAATTTTCATGTTATCTTTGTCAAATCATGTTAGCCAACACTGATTGTACATTTGTTATACAACTAAGTTATGATTTCCCTCTTCTATCATCACTGACAACATGTCTCAACACTTGAACAGCTGATGTCATAATAAATATTATTGCGAGCGATAGTCAATTTCTTAAATTTTAAAGAATTCAATGAATTTATTTAATTGTAATATTTTTAAATAATAATACATACATAACAGTGGATATTTTAATAAAAATTATTTACACAAAACCAAAATTAACATTTTCTCAGTATTTTTTATGTCCAGCTTTTGTTGTTTTGTCCAGCTTTTTAAAACCCAATGTCCAGCTTTTTGCGAATCGGAATCTGGCAACCCTAATTGAAGGGCATATTTCATGAAATAAAATTATTCCCTATAAACTGGAACTGTAAACTGCTGTCAGATGCAGATTTAAAGTTGTACAAAGAAAAACTTCTCAATCAAGTCTTAGGAATTACAGACAAGTCTCAATTGTGTATAGAGTTCACTATTCGCTTCGTTTTAGTTCCGATTCAGCAGCTGGTTGCAAATGGAATTTCAGTTTAACAATAAATTACGGCATTTCTGTAACCATTTAAAATAAAAAATTACCCAAAAAGGCTTTGTTTTAATCAAATTATCTTTTTAAACAAAGAAATACCTACTCTTCAGTGTAACTGCTCATCTCTGTAAATTTCTTTAACTGTACATAGTATGTTTTTGTCGTTTTTCAAAATTCCACTTGAATACACTTGAATAATGTACGAGAATGTTTATGACATTTTATTTACGTAGAAAGTAAACAGAAATCCTCTTTAGAATTACTGTTACTTTTACTGAACATTTATAAAAAAAAAAACAAAAGCAACAACAATTGTATGCAAATTTTTCTCTTAAAACATAAACAAAGCTGTACAGTCACACACACATACACATGTAGCAATAAATAATTTACGAAATGCAATTTCTTTAAAATTTACACAAGAGCATGAGAGCATTACAGAGTATGGGTGTGTGTGTGTGTATGCGTGAATGGCAGTGGGAGTAATTAGATAATAGCATTGAGAACAAGTAACAGAAAAAACCTGATGCTAAAAACCCGAATGTAAGCAATTGTTTTGAAATAAAAACGCGTTTATTGTTTGTTATTTTCTTTTTAATTAAAAAGCTTTTTAAAAACGAATTTTTTTCTTTTTTTTGTGAAATTTGAAATTCAATTCAATTTATTATTACAACAACAATTGATATTATTGTTTATTAACAACTTAATTATTTCCTTTATTGGTATTGATAACTGTTCAGACAAATAAAAATTGTTTTTCATCAACAATTATTGCCGGTTTTCCTTTTACATTTGAAGTTGGCAAATACTTTGTGGTTCTGTTTCTGCTTTTTTTCTGTTGTTTTGTTTTGTTTTGTTTTAACGTTTGTTTAGCTTTGTTTTCGTAAAACCATTAATCGCTAATGGCTGGTTAATTGTAATTATTGCATTATAAATAGAAAAAAAAGGTAAAAAAACCGCTTAATGAAACACTCAAAGGAAGGAAAGAAACAAAAAAAAACAATTAGCGAAACACAAAAATATTCATGGACACACACACACACATACATATACATATACTACAATATTAGATGTTAGGTTAGCAACTCGTGCCGTCTATAATTTTCATTACTTTGGCAATCCAAGAATACTTTAATAAAGTGAAACACAAAGTAGGAAATGGGTAGCAGAGAAAAAGGTATAAAATTATTGTTATTAACAAAACATTATTATTTTGTTATTGTTGTTGTGAATTGTGTGTTTTATATACATATATTTTAATGCTGTTGTTGTCGTTCATAATTGTTGTTAAAGAAAGGTCGGCCACAATTAAATTGTTGTTCTCTTGAACGTTGATTATAAGTAGCAACAACAATATCAGCAACGTTGTTAATTAGACATTAAAAGCCTAGTTAGTTAGGCTTTAATTTTCCAAATAAATTAATCAAATAAAGGCAAATACAAATGGATTACCAGAGGATAACACAGTATTAAAATATGTAATTGGCCATTTCGTAGTAAAATGGTGATTATTTTCTAATTTACAGATCCACTGTTTCTGGTGCGGTTTGTGGGAAAACAAAGTTATTTTAGATACAATATTTATAATATTCCTGTTCTAAATAAAATATTTTTAGATTAAGAAAACTCCTTAAAAATATAAAAATACCAGGCAAAAACACACTTATTTCACTATTTTCTTTTAAAATTTGCCTGAAAAACCGCTTAAATTCAACAAATCAATTAAAGAAAGCAAGCAACGAAATTCCAACACTTGACAACACATGTAAGTAAATGTAACGGTAGATATTAAGCACTGATTGCACTCACTTAATTAATAATGACGATAATAACAAACTAAGTATGTTTATGACCATCATAATGTATACAAAGCAAAGAAAATGGGAAACAAAACATTGCATGAGAGACTACAACCACAGCGAAGGAAAGAAAAAAAGAACAGAAACGTATGATTAAATGAAATGCAAGACATCATTAAACCGAAAACAATTACGAAAACTCATTGAAGCCAATTATTGCAATTGAGCAAAAATAAAAACAAAAACAAAAAAAAAATGAAAAGGATAGACAAACCACAACAATGAGCGGAGTTTTTACCCAAAAAAAAAAAAAAAAAAAAACAGAAAAAAAACATAAAAACACTGCGTGTAAAACTATAGCCAGCACAACAGCAGCCATTAATAACACAATGTGTGTTGTAAAGAGAATAACTCACGCACATGTTGCCAGTTCTATGCAAGAAACAACAACAATATAAACTTCGTTTAATGAAATAAGGGCAACAATTGCTACGTTAATGAAGCTAAAAATGTTATACAACGACCGACCGCGACAGCATATATGTATGTAGGAACACTTGTATTGTATTTTGTATTTGTATTAATAGGAGAAATAAAAACCAAATATACAAAGAGTTTAACAGAGCTGTGCTAGAGAGCAAAAAAAAAAATAATGCAAAGAATTCTACTGTAACACAAATGGAGCATAATTACACAAACACACACACACACACTAACTTGTGTGTAAGCAAGTAAATATAATCTTCGTAGACATTCGGCTATTTTAAGTAAGTAGAAGACGAAGCAAAAGGAGTTCCCTCTATTTTTGTTTTTAATGTGGTTGCCTGTGAGATAAATATTTTTGCTGTAGTTTTTGTTGTTTTTAGTGTTGTTTGGTGTACTTACATAGATGACAATTGGCAATTATGTCTTTATGTGGAGCATATTGACAGAGAGAGAAAAAAAAACATAACAATTGCAATAACAAGCTTAACTAATGAATGTTAAACACAAGAAATGTAAGAATAACAGTGTTGGTATACATTTCTCATACCCTACACATGTAAATACATATTTATTTTGAAATAGGTTAGAGGACGTGTACTTGTCAACTGTGACAAGTACAGTACCCGGAGGTCGAACTGACCCATTGTACTTGAAATACTTTTAAATCAAAAAACTAAAATATATAACGGGTCTTATTAAGTTACAGTTTCTTTTCATTATAATACTTTGACCAAGTTAAAAGGCAATACTTTTGAGTTACATATCCAATTGCAATGCCATTTTGTACAGAGAACACGCATTAATTCATTGTGTATAGGGTGTCTTATCGGTTATCTGGATTGATCATTAATTTTTCACTCTTTCTTTGTGTGTTTATTCGTTTGTATTCGCATTTATTAATTGAGAATTTTTCTTTTAAAATAACTCGCACAATATAAAGTAATCAATTCGGTTTTTTTTCATACACATTCTCTCTCTCTGTCTGTCTGTCTGTTTGTCCATGTGTCTGTATAAGGCCTAATTTTGTTTTCTAATCTATTAAATAAACAGTTAATTATAGTGTCTTTGTTTATTTATTTTTAAAATTGTGCCCATACTTTTGTTACCAATTATGACTCTCTTTATGGTGTGAGCAAAACAGTTATGTTACGAAGGAGTGCCCAATCGTTGTTATCGTCATCATCTTCGGAGATGACATGATGAAGACACAACAACAATGCACAATTAGTACAATGAGAGTTGACAAAAACAAAAACGAAACGAAACAAAACAAAAACAACAACGAAAAAAATAAAATAATAATTCACCACTACACACCATAAATAGTAAATAGTGGAGCATTTTTTCAAGGATTTCTAAGAAAAATAACACACACATACACTTAAGCATAGCAAGCATGCCTGCCTGTTCGTTAAATGTACGATTGATTACAATGCGTGTGTGTCTTAATAAGTGCAATAATAATAATGGCATTGCCAACCAAATGTTACACAAATATGGTGATTTATTAAATTGTTTGAGAAAACATTTAAAACCGGGTCATTTATTGCACTTTTGGATTGTATTGGATTGGAGTCACAGATAATTGTTGTAATTAAATTTAATTAAACACGATTGATTACATAGGCTAAATATTTATTTATACGTACAATGTATTTATAAAGTTATTTTGTGATACCAAAACTAACAACAACAACAACTAAGAATTCTTAACAATTATCGTATGTTTTTTATATTTTTTTTTCACAGTAATTGCCTGAAATCAATTACTTTAAGCTGTTTAAAGTGCAGTCATTTAAAATCATTGGGTATTTTCGTTATTGTTGTTGTTGTTATTTCAATGGGGTTTTTTTTTTGTTTTTGTGTGTTAAATCTTTAATTCCCCTAAAGTCTTAATGATTTGCCTTTGCTTGTTGTGTACGTCTTTCAGTTTGTTTTTTTTAAGGTGACATTTCTCTTTGTTGTTGTGCCAACTATAACGGCAATTAATTTGAATCAGCAACAGCACACACTTGCAATCAAACATCACAGAGAGAAAGAAAGAAAAAATTTTAAATTAAATGAAGAGCATCAATTAAAAAGCATTTCAATGATTTTCAATTAATAATGATTGACAATTAAAGATATAATGATGAAAGAATACAAGACTCTAAAATTAAACAACTAATGATGGTGTTTTCTTTTCTACAAAGAAAATGTCACCCTCTTACAAGGTACAGGCAAATCCCGGTATAACGAATCTCTTTTTAACGAAAATCCGATATAACGAACAGCTAAATTTCTAACATTAACTACCTTATATAGCGAACGCTTCAAAAATTTTAAGCTCGATATAGCGAATGGTAAAAAAAAAAAAAAACAAAATCAAGCAAATAATTTTTTTTCACTGACAATCTTAAATATCGAACATTTAAACGTTTGTCTTCTCAATATTACGAACAGAAAGGAGTAAAGAAAATAAAAACAAAAAAATTCGTTAGAGTACCGCTATTTTTTTTTTCAATGAATTTTTTAAATCTGAATGGGGATCTGTGATCAGCGACCCCAAAAACCCCTGACTAATAATTTTCAAGTAAATCTGATTAATTTTTAAGGACCTCCGTAATGTGTTTCTTTTTCTCTTGCACCACTTGAGATTTATGCCCCTACTTTAAGGGTGCATGCAATCAATTTGGCTTTGGGCTCATTTTAAAGAACAAAGATCAATTGTTAATTGCTGAAAATAGCGATGGTCACGTAGCACGTCAGTCTTTAGCTGTATAATTTTTCAAAAATGGCCAAAAGAGCTATTTTTAGGGGTTTCAACTCCCTTTTTCTCGAAAACCTGATGTAATGGATTCGTGATCAGCGCGCAAAATGCCTTCGGAAACACCTTGAGCCATCTTATTTGCACAAAAAAGTCCAAATTTGCAAGGCTGTGTTATTACAGATGGAGGATGCGAGAAATCCAGGAAGAAGCAGTACAAAAAAGTTTACAACTAGGACAAAAACAAACTTTAATAAACGATTTTTTCCAGTATTCCTAATCTTTACTATGAGGTGTAAAAAAAATTGTAATTGGAAGGAATATGTAAATTATTTTTATGATCTCATCAGTTTGTTAAGATTAAATATCATCAAATACCACCTTCATAAAATGAATATATGTAAATATTTCTTTTGTTTATATAATTAAAATGATTTTAAAAAAGTCTCGATATAACAAATTTTTCGATTTAACGAAAGGGCCTGACAATATATCATTCGTTAAACCGAGATTTGCCTGTACATTAAAAAAAATTTTGACCAACCCTGTTGTAATGTCATTTTTTACTTGAGAAGAACATAACACAAATAATAAAAAAGGGTATGCCCTGTGTTTACCACTTATTAAGAAAATGAATGAGGAAATGCCAATTTGTTCAAAGGTGTTGCCAGATCGCTAATTTTTCGACTTAATTTTTTTTACGCTTTTTTTATAACAAAAAAAAATATTTTAACACTGTTCCAACATTGAATGCAATTTTTTATACTGCTGACCATGTAGCTTTAATAATGTAATATTTCCTTAAGATTACCCTACAAAACAATGAAAAAATGAACTTCAAATTGGATAACAATACCAGGCGACTTTTTTTAAATTTCATCTGGTAAATAAAAAAAAGTCATCTGCTTTACAGGGCATTAGCAGCACTCTCGATTTATACAGGGCATAAAATGCAATGCCCTCCACCATTGGCAAGTGCGAATTATTTAGAATAAAACATACCACCCTTTTAGAGGGCGAAACATTTTTAAGAAACAAACGCAAAATTGCATTTTTTTTAAATAAAATGCACATTTTTTGGTAGAAAAGAAAACACCATAAAACAATATGAAAGAAATCCTTTGTATAAAAGGACCCTTAAATTACATCCTCTTTCCACTTTCCTGCACTTGAAATTCAAACACTATGCTGTACATGAATAGGGCCATTCCCTGACTAATACTTACTTAACTTAATTAGTCATTGTAACCCTTTAGTCAGGACTACAACCCAGTTACTCACACCACTTATGTTTATGCATGACTGGCGGGAGTTTCTGCATATCGCCGAAAATTTTTTTGAGAATCTCTGCATGGCAATTATATTTTAATCTAGGAGTTTTTGCCAGGAGACTGCTGAAAGAAAGTCGCCGAATGGAATTTCATTTTTAGTTTTGTTCGAGATGTCTAGGCTTGGGCTTAAATCACGGCTTCACATCTAATAAACCAACACAATACCCTGTTAGACTACGGCGGCTTCATGTATTTATACCATCAATTTCAATGTACCAGAGATGGTATCTAAGGTTCAGAGGTTGTGAGTTTGTAAGGCAAAGCAAAAATCGGCCTTGGTCGGTCAAAAACGTTTGATGATATTGAATTGACGCCTTTTTATCATGAAAATTGTTGATATACTCAACAGAAATTGAAAGAAAATTGTATTTTGTCACGAATTACTGTCGCAAGACATTGAAATGCAAGTTTTTATGTTCGAAATGTTGCATAAAAGCCACAAAATAAAGTAATGTTAGTATGGCATTGCATTGGTGATGAAAAATCAAAAGGCAAGAAATCTTAATTAAAGCGCGGGCCATACGCCAAGTCTACATCAAAGCTGAATATTCATAATGTTCCGTATTTGGTGGAACCAGAAGCATTCCGTCTGTTACGAAACACTGAAATGTAGTTCGTTGCCTCGATGTTCAACTGTAGGTCCACACTCGTTGTTAAAATTAATGCACACAGCTAGAGAAATGTAAGAAGAATGGAAATTAATGTGTGTTTGTATGTATGTATGAAATCGAGACTTAAAACGATCATAGAGGAGCTGTACCGCACACATCTGAAGCGAAAATTGGGCAAATAATATTCGGAATGTAAGAGAAGACAGCCGCAAACGCAATATATCATCATAACAGCGCTTGGCTACATAATATATGGCCAGTTTGGAAAATCTTGACTTCCGCACCTAATAAGGGGTGATTTTTTTAAGAGCTATAGGAACATTTTTCAAAAAAAAAACACATAAAATTCAGAAAAATTCATGAAATCTTTATTTGAATCGATAGTACGGTCCATATAATTTAATGTTTGAAGATTATTTCATTTAAATGTTGACCGCGACTGCGCCTCAAATGGTCTATCCGCTTAGTCCAATTTTGGCATACTCTTTCCAACATTTCGGCCGGTATCTCACGAATAAATGCTTCAATGTTGTCTTCCAATGCGACAATTGAAGCGGGCTTGTCTGTATAGACATGAGCTTTAACATAGCCCCACAAAAAAAGTCTAAAGGCGTTAAATCGCACGATCTAGGCGGCCAATTGACCGGTCCCGAACGTGAAATAAAATGTTCACCGAACTCGCCTCTCAATAAGTCCATTGTTACAAGTGCTGTCTGGCATGTGGCACCGTCTTGTTGAAACCACATGTCATGCAAGTCAAGCTCTTGTATTTTGGGCAAAAAAAAAGTTGGATATCATTTCACGGTAGCGCTCACCATTCACAGTTACATTACGATTCGCAGCATCTTTGAAGAAGTACGGTCCAATGATGCCAAATTCAATGATTTGCAAGCGTTGTTCGTTTGTAAGACGGCTTCATGGTTAAATTATAGACCAAACTGAAGATGTTTGACAGTGAAACAAAACACGAAACGTGCGTGGGCTGTTTAAACCAGTGTTGTCAAAAATATAATAGCTAAAAAATCACCCTTTAGTTCAAAACTTGCCCAGTCCACCTACTTTGTTTCCCTCTCGCTCGAATCCAGTTCGCTACAGAACACAATTTACGTTATTATTGGCCATTACAATGCTTCAGTTAGGATTACAGCCTAGCTTTTCACATTTCAGAGCCGGATATCCGAAAACCCTCTAAAATTTACAAAAACTAGCACATTTTTAAGAACATACATCCAATATTTGTTACTGCAAATCTCAAATTTTAGTTTGGCAAGCATGACACATGTGTGTTGCATTAATTGAACTAAGTGAACACGTGTAATAAAGAAACCCACCACCACCAGCAACTAGTGCAGTATGTACGTGAGCATTGCCAACCTCAATTATCCAATTCAACCAAAGTAAACCTAGGAATTCATTTGTGTTGGACGACAATTATAAAATCGAAATCAAAATACAAAAAATGAAAAATATTTTTGAAAAACATACGAATTGCAAACGAAATTGGAAAAAAATGAGAGCAAAAATAAACTGAAATTTTTAGAAAAACTTATTAAAAGACAAGTTTATTTGGATTATTTCTTGATTTCTTGATTTGTTTTTGGAGTAATTTTGTAATAAAACCAACCAATTACATAAATATGGCTTGTAAAGAAGAAGAAGAAAAAAAAACTAGTTTAAGACCCAGTTTTAAATGAATAGAGTTTGAAAATATTTTTGTGGCAGGAAAATAAAAGCCATTAATTACACTGGAATACAAAAAAAAAAGTCATATAAAATGAAACAAGGCAAGGCAAGGCATTTTATATACAGTGGAGAGCAGAAGTGAGTACATTAATACAATACTTGGCATATAAAATACAAGTCAAGACAAAAACCAAATGAATTCAGAATAGGACACTACATCAATGTAAATCCCAAATACCCAGTTTTGCACCCCAGTGTTATCTTTAACATTACAAAGAAGTTGAGTTAGTTTCGTGACGACTTGGTTTCAATGTAAATCACCTTTGGCGAGACATGTTCTGTTAACAAGTTCCGAGTGCCCAAAAAGCCTTTGACCCACTTTTCCAAGTGACGTATAATAACAGTTAAAAATTTTGTAGTTTTTTTTTCTTCCTCGTCAATATAGCTTCTGCAGAAGTCATTTTCAAGTATTCGCGACCTCTAGGCGTGAGTACTCATGGACTAGAATGCCATTCACGCTTAACACCAATCTTGTTTTGCCTACATCCATAATGGGATAGATTTATTTGGTTTCTATACAAGTGGACTATTTATTCCATTTTTCCTTTGCAAATGAGTAAAGTCTGATGCGTGTAGTATCATCTGTGTACCCATCTGCAGAGGAATGCCAATCCTATGTACGAATTCGTTCGAATATTCTGTTATACCAGTGTTTGCAAACGCGTCAGTTTTGTTGTTACCTTCAATATCCCCATGTAAAGGAATTTATATGTTGATAACACCGTTATGTTTCACTATCTTCTCCACAGGAACACACCGAAATTTTTGGACAACCTCCAATGTTCCGATGGCCGCCTTACTATCAATAAATGAGTTTGTTTATGCCTCTACCTGTGTTGATGCTCACTGTGGCAGTTTTTATAGTCATTATATTAGCCCGAATAGTACTACAACTGTAGGAAAAGATTTCACATCCGAGATTCCACATTTGTAGAGATATTTGATTCCGTATGCACACTTGTATGATGATCTCTAGAAGGTAAAAACCATTTTCAGGATCTATCCAGTATTTCCCTTATAAAACTATGGTTGATAAAGGGTTAAGGTCAACTGTTTTCAAGATTTTCGCAAAACCTTAGCTTCAATACTTTCATGCTCTTGTGGTATTCAAACCTCCAAACTTCCACTTCTTGTTCTCCTCTAATCCAAAGAATTTTTATTTGATTTGCAAAATATCTGTAGGTTATCCTCCCAAATATGTATGTTTATAATCCTAAAGTACATTTACTTTTATAACACACTGTATCTGTTTTTTTTTTCTAATAATTTATTACTAGTAGTTCCACAGTTAATAGTTTTTTTATTTTTTGTGCCACTTAATGACAAATTACTTGTAATTTGAGTGTTTTTTCTGTTTCTATTTATTAATAAATTATTTATAATTTAATTGTTTCTTATATATTGTTGTTGTTGTTGTATTTAATTGTTTAAACATTAATTAAATTACAGACGAACGAGTGAAGAAAAATAAATTGAAATGAAATTAAAACAAGAAATCTCTTGAATTTATGATTTAAAAAACAAAAACAATAATCAGAGAGGGTTGAGAGACATACAAATAAAATACTTGGGTTGGCTGTTACAGTAACTGGGTGATACTGTGTTGCCATTAATTAAAAATTAACAACGATATCGACAACAACAATATCAACATGATAATTACAACGTTGGTTTATTAATTAACCACCGCCAAGCAAAAGTAAATACGAAACAAGCAGACGACGACGACGACGACGATGATGGTTGTGCCAGCCGAACATACTCCATGCAATGCATTTAGGAAACGTTAGCAGCAGCAACAACACAACAACAACATAAAAGTCAACTTGCGACAACAAGGTGGTTCGTTTCGTTGGTTGCTTAGTTAGTCGGCTTCGTTGGCTCGTTGCAATATTTATTGTCGTAGTCGTAGTAGCCGTGGTAGTAATTGTTGTTGTTTTTACTTTTTTCTAAATTCTTTTCTTTTTTTATTGTTGTGACTTTTTCATTTTCATTTGTGATTTCATTTGTTTTTGTTTTTGTGTTTTTTTAATTACTTGGATATCATGATGATGCTTCTTCTTCTTCTTCTGTGTATGTGAGTTGTTTTTTTCTCTTTTTCTTGCTCTCATTATTACTGTTACATATTAATGATCTTGTTTTTCTTTTCGGCATTATTTGCACTTACCGTTGTTGTTGTTGTTGTTTTATTTTTTGTTCTTCGTCTTGTGGTGGTTAAAAAGATAAAATGTCAGGGTTGTTGTTATTATTCGACTTTGTAGAGTTGTTGTCGCCGTCGCAATTTTTTGTTTGTTTTTTTTTGTATTCTTTCAGGAATTCAAAAGTGTGCAGTTAAGAGCAACGAGAAGAGTGCATTGTTGCCAATTAAAATTGTTTTTTCAAGAGAGTAATGATTGTGGTGATGGGCAGCGTTTTTTCCTATTGAAAATTAAATGAAATTCTTTTGTGTTGTTGTGGTTTTTCTAAATTAAATCAAATTGTATGGAATTTGTTTTTAAATCTAATTAAACTTATTCAGAGGGTTGAAGAATATTGAAAGTTAGCCACTCTCTTCTTAAGTTGTGGCAATGAAAGTTGTAGCAGTATTCCGATTGCAGTTTAATGAAGAAATCAATAGGAGTGCAACAGAAAATAATTTGAATCATTACGGCTTTGTATGCGAATGGAGAACTCTCAGCTCTTCACAATGAGTCAACTATTTCATATCGACTTCGGCGTAAAACATAGATGTCTTCTGTCGTCTTAGCTATTCACCATTGCGATCAGTGATCTCTTGACCCAAGTTTGCTCAGAGAGAAAAGAAAGCAAGCAAAACCGGACAGACAGATAAGCACATAATCCTAGGACTTGAGATAAATATCAAGAGGACTAAAGCCATACAAAGAGACCACATTGTCAATCGATTGAATACGCGGATAATTTTTGATATCTAATAATAACAGCAGGATCATTAAAGCTTGAACGCCATTCGGATGACTGGAATCAGTAAGGAAAACACGAATTAAGCATAAAATAAACGTAGAAAGTGAAGATATATCGCCTAATATATAAGCTAATAGCATGACATGGAAGGCTCTAGGGTGGTATTCTCTAGAATCCGCGATCAACTAGAAAATAAAAGGAGAAGCACGGTATTCCAAGCACTAGAACAGTGCGATCTTACGTGGATAGAGGCAAACATATCAGGGGGTGAAATGGAGATTGTTTTGTGCGAGCCACGTGCTACATGCCTATGCAGAATTATTGCGTGAATCAAAGTTTTTTTTAAATTCTTATTTTAGTTTGCGGAAATCCTGCAGTCGCCATAGTCTAGCAGGTAATGTGTTGACTTATTAGACACGAGAGTATGGTTCACACTCCAAATTATGAAACAAACAAAAAAAACTTTTTCCGGCAACTACCTCTCATCAGTTTTCTGGCAAAAACTCTGAAAGCAAAATAAAATTGCCATGTAGAAGTTTCTTAAAAACCTATCGTTCGGAGTCGACTTTAAACTGTGGGACCTGTCGCTCATGAATAAAATTAACACACACAACATGGATGGTGTGAGAAACTACATTGTAATCCTGACTGAAGGGTTGTAATAACCAATTAAGGCCAGTGGTGTTGTGCTAATTTTTTTTTTTACCGGAACGCGTATATATAATTATATAGACAGGGCCGATTCTGGGTAGGCGGCCGCTCTGTGCGGTCTCATGTCCCAAATTTAACGACGGGGGTGATTTTCCATGATAATCCTGGCGGCGGCGTTTTTTTTTTAGGTCTCATGTCCCAAATTTGACGACGGGAGGGAGGGAGATTTCCCCCAATTTTCGCCCGTCGCCAGGATCGGCCCTGTATATAGCATAAAAAGGAAAGGAAAAACCACGATTTAACGATAAAAAGGCGGAAATACCCGCTCTTCATTTTTGTATGGATAAAATAAGTGATTCTCTTGGTAGCAACAGTTAAATTTAAATGCGGCCGAAAGGGTTAAAAAATGGTTTTAAATACTCAAATTCTTAAGTACTAATTAGTTCGGGTTCGGGTTCACGTATTTGTTTCGGTTCGGGACGAGTTCCGGTTCAGCAGAAAAAAACGTTCCGGACTCCGGTTCACGGTTCGGAAAAACAAGCCGGTTCGTTCCGGTTCGGGTTCGGGTTTTTATAAAAATTATATAAAAATTCGTCAAAAAATAGAAAAAAAAATCAGTAATTCTTTTTAATTTTTTTTTCAAAACGTCAGCCAATTCTCGTTATCAGAAATCATCCTTAGTTCCGGAACGCGTTCCTGTCCAAAAAGGAAGTACCGGAACGACGTTCCGGAGCGTTCCGGCTCGACAACACCACTGATTAAGGATGTAAGTAAGCCCCACATAACTGAGACTTTCAACTGCTTATCATCTCGTTAAAAAAAAGACGACACGAGACTATGTCTTCTATCGGATAGAATTCTTCCTTTTTCGCAGTATTACGTAGAGTTCTTCCTGGGAAATTTTAGGGTACCTTGCTTAAGATTAGTCATCTATCTGCTGTGAAAGTTTAAGACTCAATTTAATTTAAATAATCCTTTGCGAGAGAAAAAAACGTTTTTTGTTCAACAAAATTCTGTATTCCCGCTTTGCAATTATGATTTTCCCTGCCATCAATTTGTCATTTACGCACATCATATATTCACCACGATACACTCTCTTTACGTTACGGTATAGCAGTGCTGCCAAGCTTGCTTTCCATTGCCTTGCTGGCTGTCAGCAACGGGTTGTTACAAAATTTAATTCGTTTTTTTTTTATTTTTAAATTGTAGATTACAACGTTTGTGTAGGTCTTCTCACTGAGATGAGAAGTTTGCAAAATGAGAAGTTATGCCAGTTATTTTAATTAAATTGGTTTTATCTTCCTATCGTTTATTTGTTTTTATTATTGTTGAGTGTTGGCAAGTGCACTGCACAGACATTAAAATTTTGTAAGAATTTTCAGATGAAACGTTTAAGTTTTCTTTTTTGTTTTTTTGTTTTTTCTTTTACTCTACTTAAGCTAAATTAAGTTTAAATCATTATATCCTGATCACATTTATTTCCACTTTAGTTTTTTTTTTGCCTTCTGATGTTGTTGCAACAACAACAACAACAATTTCCTTCTTTAAATACAAGTATGTACTTGTGGATGTGGATGCCTTGTGTTTTACTGGCTTATTTAGTTGCGGACGGTTTTTTTTTTTGTTTTGTGTTTTCAACCTTTAGTCAGTGTATGATGATATGCCCAGTCAAGTCAAGCCAATCCATGCAATGCCATGCCATGGTTAAGGTGCGCGCAACTTAAACACACAACGTTAATGAATAACAAAAAAAATATGGGGAAAAAAAGAGTGGCCAATTTGCTTTGTTGTTGTTTTTATTTTATTGCCATTACTCAAGTGCAATAAGTACAGAACAGACAGACAGACAGACAAACGAAGGAAACCGCGAAACTCATACGCGAAATGAGCAAGCGAGCAAGCATTTTATATGTAATTAGTGAAGACACATTATTACTGCCAGTGCTGCTGCTGCTTCTTACTTCATTTTTTTTAGCAGCAATAGTTGGCAACATTATCATTATCATCTCGCTCCACACAACATTAACATTAACATTGTTAATGGGGATGGTGAATGGTGAATGGGGAATGGTGGTTTGGAAATTGAAATTGGGTTTGCTTTGCGTTGATCATTATTGTGTTCTTCTGTTACTTTTGGTTCGTTTATGTCACTTGAGGAATTTTAATGATCTCCAATTGTGTTGCTGCTGCTGTAGCTGTTGCGGGCTGTTGTTGCTGACTTGACTTGGCTTGCTTGGGCTCTCACAGTGTTGCTCTTGTCTCGTGTATGTGTGTAGGAAGAAGCTTTAATGACATTGATGTTTTGCTCGCGTTTATTTTTTTTTTTCATTCTTATTTCCCCCTTCTTTTTCTTAATATTTCTTGCGCTTCATTTTTATTCTTCTTCTTCTTTTCTTGTTTTGTTTTGTAAAACTAAAAAAATTTAAAAGAGTTTCCACATATGTAGCTTTTTTTGGTGTCCCTCGTATTCAATCACTTCACTTGCAAGCAGCGAGGGAATGTGTAAGTCAAACACACTAACGATTTATATATTTTTTGTATTGCATTGCATTGCATTGTATTGTATTATGATGTAAAAAACTTAAGTAGATATGCTGCACTATGGGATGAAGATAATATGGTTGTTGTTTAAATCAGAACCTCAATAGAAACGTTTCATCGTATTCAAACTGATTGCAAAGGCCTCTCTCCTGTTGACATAAAACTTTTCACAAGACAGGCTATTTACAAAGAATTGTAAAGAAATTCGAAGAGACTGAAAGCGTAACAGATATGGACAGACACGTGCACACCGTCACAGTGTCCACACTACCGTAAATATACCCTATGTTAGAGAAAATAGGACGTGTAATTCGCGTTCCATGGCGTTCTCAGCAATTACGGTTCATTCTGGTGTATTTTGCATTTGAATTTGAGCTTTCATCCAAATAAAGTTCAACTCAAGCAACAATTAAAATCAGCTGACCGTTCGCAACGCTGTAGATAAGCTGATTAAGTGCTAACGTAACATTCTTTTAAATTTTTCTTCACCAAAGGAACTCATTTCTTACCTTAATAAGCAGACTTGCCGCATAAGAGGACCGACCAACAGTGGTCGTGCCGTGCAAGGGCTGAATGCTTGTTGGTGTTCCCTGGAATGACAGTTATCGCCAATTTAAAGTGCTATGCATACATAAAATACATACATAATTGGTCATTATTCTTCTCACACCACTTATGTTGAGTGTGTTAGTATTATACATGAGTGGCGGGACCTACAGTTTAAAGTCGACTTCGAACGA
Organism: Sarcophaga caerulescens; assembly: GCA_927399465.1. Taxonomy (NCBI): domain Eukaryota; kingdom Metazoa; phylum Arthropoda; class Insecta; order Diptera; family Sarcophagidae; genus Sarcophaga; species Sarcophaga caerulescens. Next base: position 24,759,237 of record OV656873.1, on the reverse strand, counting down.
CAGATTTTTGAGAAGCTTTTCATGGCAATTTTTTTACTTTCAAAGTTTTTTGGTAGAAATCTGCTGAGAGAAAGTCGCCGTAGAAATATTTTTTCATATTTTCGTTTTGATGTCTGACCTGGGCTTTGTAACGTGACCTTTACGTCTAATAAGCTACTACACTACCTAATAGACTACGGCAATAGAAAGTGCTATGGCCGTGTTGTAGTCGTCCTTTTTTGGTTTGCAAGTGAGAATTTTAACCTGGTCGATGTGAGGTTTCAAGAAGATGGTGTCTAGAAACAAACAACACGACCTATTTTGATTTTATTGCATGCAGAGTTTCCATATAACGAGATTTGACAACACCGTTAAATACTTTTCGCTGGGGCTGCATGCAAGACCGCGTCTACGCGTAAAGTCCCCTACGGTTGGAGCATTTAAAAACCACTCTTCGACCGAAATGTACGAAAAAGTGGTCGAAAATTACCTCAAAAGGAACAAATGCTGCAAGCAAGCCCCACGAAGTTATTTAAACGACATTAACATTACATTTTACACACAATGACCAGGTCTAAGTTATAAAATGAAATAAAAATTTTGTAGAAATCCTAGCTTTATGGATGATTTATTTATTTTTGCTTTTTTAAAAAAAAATTTTCCTCTTACACGCCCATTGTGCACTTGAAAAAAAAAAGGAAAAGGATTTCCAGTGTTGACAATGATTTCTGTCTTCTTTTGCTCTTCTTATACTTTTGGTAGTTAATCTTTAAATAACAGCAACAAAAATGCTTAATGAGTTTTATAGAACAAAAACAACAACAACAACAACAATAAAATGTTTGTTTTAAGGAATCAGATTAGTTGGCTCCCTATTTAACTAATGTCAACAGTATTAGCAGGTTGTTAAACGCTGTTTGTTATTTTAACATGTGTTTCTCTTCTGTTTTTTTATTTTTATTTTTGTTTTTATTGTACTTTTTACTCATTAAAATCAAGCAAAACAAGGAAATTTTTTTCTCTCTTTCAGTCTTTGCATTGTGTGTGAGTGTGTCGTTTTTTTTTCGGTTGAAGTACACACAGAATAATGATCAATTTTATGGCTATGAAATCAACAATTAAAATATTTAATTTGTGCATCACACAAACAGTGTACGCATACATACACTCAGTCACTGTCAAAGATTTAAAATAAACAGAAAGAATGAAAGAAGAAAATATTCTTCTTATAAATTAATTAAAAGATTCGCTTGCCATCCAACCATATTGGAAGGCAGTTGAGAATTTTTCTTGCTTTAACTCACATCACATCACACACACAAGTACATGCATGCATGCCATACCCATAGGTATGTATGTTTGTTTGTATATGTTTCATTTTGTATTCATATTGTATAATTAAAATAGAAAAACTAACTAATTAGCGTTTTTCTTCTTGTTGTTGTCTGTTTACAAAAATTGTGTTGTTGTTGCTAAAACAAAGAAAAAAAGCATCGCACGACTTGCCAAGGATCGCAAATACTGAGTGAACCGAATGACTCTGTAAATGAGACAACCACCAAACGACAACCACTATACGAACGACAAAACACTCGCATTCAAATGAAAACATTGATTGCCTCTGCCTGTATGACTGAGGTGTCTCTGTCTCTCTCTTTCCATATTTTTTTTTCTTCTTGTTGTTATTGTTGTTTGTCTTAAGATTCTGCCTACGTTTGGTGTACGTTAAGTGTGTAGAATTTTTTTTTCGTCGTCGTGTGTGCATTAAAATAATTTTAATTAAAATGTTTTTATATTTTATTTTTTCTTGTTTTTGGTTGCATATTCTTCTTAAGCAAATGTACACTCACACCTATACGCACACAGCCTTATGTTAAGTTTATAAAAATGCAACAGAGTAAAGGATGAGGAGCAGAAGAAGTAAAATTGCAACAACCATATCCAAGCCAGATTGATTTATTAATTCATCGACAAGAAAAAAAATCATCAGCATATTCAAAAGGGTTGCCATATTTCGTTTAAACATCAAGTCATTGGGATTTAAGGTGTATAACAGGAATTTCGTTTTTATTTTATTCGTTAGAATAATTGTTTTATACAAAAAAAGGGTTTTAGTAGTAATTTAATTATAAAGAGTTTTCCAATAAAGGGTGGGTTTTCAAATCACAAATTTAAATATATTTTTATGTTGAGTTAATATATATATTAATAATTCGAGTTTCTGTATGTTATTCTTTGTACATTAATGTTGTTTATATATCTGTTTCCGCTGTTAGCGTTAAACTGTGTAAAAACCGTTGATGCGATCTTTGCAAGCCCTTCATTATCTCCCTGTCGTTATAATGATTTTTCTCAAAAACCGTTTTCCGCAACTAAGGGGTGATTTTTTAAGAGCTATTGGAAAATTTTTCAAAAAAAAAAAAAAACATAAAATTCAGAAAAATACATGAAATCTTTATTTGAATCGCTAGTACGGTCCATATAATTTAATGTTTGAAGATTATTTCATGCAACTGTTGACCGCGACTGCGCCTCAAATGCTTCATCCGCTTAGTCCAATTTTGGCATACTCTTTCCAACATTTCGGCCGGTATCTCACGAATACATGCTTCAGTGTTGTCTTCCAATGCGTCAATTGAAGCGGGCTTGTCTGTATAGACATGACATAGCCCCACAAAAAATAGTCTAAAGGCGTTAAATCGCACGATCTAGGCGGCCAATTGACCGATCCCGAACGTGAAATAAAATGTTCACCGAACTCGCCTCTCAATAAGTCCATTGTTACGCGTGCTGTGTGGCATGTGTCACCGTATGGTTGAAACCACATGTCATACAAGTCAAGCTCTTGCATTTTGGGCAAAAAAAAGTTGGTTATCATCTCACGGTAGCGCTCACCATTCTCAGTTGCATTACGATTCGCAGCATCTTTGAAGAAGTACGGTCCAATGATGCCAAATTCAATGATTTGCAAGCGTTGTTCGTTTGTAAGACGATTCATGGTTAAATTATAGACCAAACTGAAGATGTTTGACAGTGAAAAAAAATACGAAACGTGCGTGAGCTGTTTAAACCAGTGTTGCCAAAAAGATAATAGCTAAAAAATCACCCTTTATTTTAAACAGCAGTAATGACACTCTCGCTGAACAAAATTTCTAACCTAAACCGATCTACTCAACAACTTGCAAAAAACGCAAAATAAGTTACATGAGTTCTCGAAGTATTTTTCTATACAACAAAGCTCTCCAGATCCACTTCTAATTGTATTTGCCGAATGTTTTCTATTTGTCTATAAAACGATAAGTAATCTGCTTATACATATAATCGATTGTGAAGTTATGAGATTGAAATCCAACTTGTTCCTGGCTTAGAGCGTTATTTGGGTCTTTAACTTACTAATCACGTTGAGAAAAAATAATGCCAAGCCATTTATTAGATATTAAGTTGATATTACATGCCTAGAATTGCCACTTTAACAAACAACAACAAAATTAATGAATAAAATGAAAATTCAAATTGTAATCGTTAAAATTATCGATTACAATTTGAACTTAAAAGGGATTTAGTCTTTCTCTTAATAGATGAATAAAAATCAATTACATGGCAACCCTGTGCCATCATCATAACACATCATAAACAAAACTGTAATGCAGTCAGTAACAGCAACAACACACAAACACACTATTACTGTCAACAAAAAAATAACAACAACATAAGAATTATTATCTATTGCTGTTGCTGTTATTGTTATTGTTGTTTCATTGACTTGAATATGAGAAGATTATGGATTTAGTGACAGACATACACACTCAACACACACACAAGTAGAAACAAAATACGGGACAGTATAGCAAGTGAGGTGTGATTTGTGTGATCACACACTCACACACACAGCAATACTACAAAAATCGTGTGCCCTACACAATATATGCAAGTACGTTATAAGTCTCGGTAAAAAAAATAAGAAAGTATTGCATAGGGATTTTAAGGGGCCCCGTTTATTCTTTATTCAATGACGGTTGTTTAACCGAAAATATATTTTTCAAATTTTTTTTTTTGTAAAAATGTTAAGGGTACTGTGGTAGGAACATTAATTAGCATGTCACCATGCTAGGTGGCTACAAAAAAACATTTGCATGCTTACCGGAGAATTAAGTGAATATCTCCAAACTGGCTTTCCTCTGGATATTTTTTTTCTGTCCTCTGGATATTTGGTAGTGCCAAGAGACATTATGCTAGTCGCATAATCAAATTTAATAAGTCTGATTAACTTAGGATTTCAATGAGATCGATGGAAGATATCTTTGCAAAGTCCTGCATGAGCCAGCTACACCACACCACTAGCTACCAGGGAGGGCCGGGAGGTATCTCTCACTCTTATGTATTTATCGCAGCTACGGAAGTGAACAGCAACCGGCCAGTGAGTAGGCAAAATAGCCAATAATGTCTATACATCGCTACGTCTGTTATCATGGTCGGGCCTTGATTATCTCGAGGTTCTACAAAGTCAATTGCATTCCATTTAAAAGTCAAAAATGCGCCTTTTGAAAGAATGCAACAGAGACATCTCAGGGACAGTCAAATCAATTAATTCACCTGTGTGTCCCATAGGAATTACGATAGACAGAAATCGAAAAATGGTCTTACTAGACAGGAAACATAAAGTGTTTAATAAAGGCTTGCAGTTGCTTACTGGTCGAGAGGCAAGATGGGCGGCATGACTGCCTACGAAGGATGATCGGGTCTCCCTTATAGCATAGACCTTCGCTTGAAAGACTCTAGAGCTGCAGAGATATGTAACTATAGTGCTGCTTATAATTACTCTCGTCAGAGTAAACATCTTAGTCAGCATTTGCAATCTACAGTACAAACCTTAATATCGAAACAGGATAGGTATTGTAGAGCGGAAGGGTGAATACCAAAATCGGAAGATCGGAAGTACAGAAATCAGAAGGCAATTGTAATTTGTGTGGCAATACCGCAAGAATTAGAGAATGACCATAATAGGTTCTAGTCATCCATCCACACTACACAAGATGACTGTCTCACTACGCTTCAGACCAAGTGGGAGCAGATGCAGTACTGTATTGAAGGTGTTTACGTTAGAAATGATCTTAAGATTTTCGAAAATTGTTTTGGACACAGGAACTGCAAACGAATACCATGAGATTTAGTCAGGATTACGATCCAATTCCTCACATCACTCGTGTCGTTTGTGTTAATTTTATTCCTGAAGTTCAGTGGTGTTGTGCTAATTTTTTTTTTACCGGAACGCGTATATATAATTATATAGACAGGGCCGATCCTGGGTAGGCGGCCGCTCTGTGCGGTCTCATGTCCCAAATTTAACGGAGGGGGTGATTTTCCATGATAATCCTGGCGGCGGCGTTTTTTTTTAGGTCTCATGTTCCAAATTTGACGACGGGGGGAAGGAGATTTCCCCCAATTTTCGCCCGTCGCCAGGATCGGCCCTATATATAAGCAATACAATAAAATCCATAAGCAATACATACATATATATATAAAACTAATTGAATTTCTGAGTGCAATCCCGTTATCGCGGGAATTCCCGTCATTTGACCCACAGTTAAAAACCATGATTTAACGATAAAAAGGCGGAAATACCCGCTCTTCATTTTTGTATAGAAAAAATAAGTCATTCTCTTGGTAGCAACAGTTAAATTTAAATGCGGCCGAAAGGCTTAAAAAAATGGTTTGAAATACTCAAATTCTTAAGTAGTAATTAGTTCGGGTTCGGATTCACGTATTTGTTTCGGTTCGGGTCGAGTTCCGGTTCAGCAGAAAAAAACGTTCCGGACTCCGGTTCACGGTTCGAAAAAACAAGCCGGTTCATTCCGGTTTTTTTCCGGTTCGGTTCAAACTCTTGTTTATAAAAATACTTATAAAAATTCGTCAAAAATTATAAAAAAAAATCAGCAATTCTTTTAAATTTTTTGTTTTTCAAAACGTCAGCCAATTCTCGTTATCAGAAATCATCTTTAGTTCCGGAACGCGTTCCTGTCCATAAAGGAAGTACCGGAACGACGTTCCGAGGCGTTCCGGCTCGACAACACCACTGCTGAAGTTGACTTCGAACGACGGATTTTTGACAAAGCTTTTCAAGGCAATTTTTATTTACTCTCAGAGTTTTTGCCAGAACACTACTGAGAAGAATTCGCCGAAAGAAATACTACCTACTAGACTGCGGCCAGTTCTGTTTGTGTCTCAAGAAGCAAACGAATTTCATCCTCCCAGAGGAAATTCATGACGAGTTTAAATTACAACTATGAAGGTGACTCAGAATCACTCTGCTGAGTTAAGACTCAGTTGAGGACAATATTTTTAGGGTGTTTTAAAGCCATTACGAACTCTATTACCGATTGAGCTGGTGTGGGCTGTAATTGTTCCCTTTTAAATTGAATTTTTCTTCTTCTTCTTATTCTGCTTCTTCGTTTTAATGGCATTGTGTGGGGAATTTTTAAGCAACAATTGTTTGAAAATGACAACCAAAGAAATAAATCATTTGCCATACAAAAAACAAAAAAATCACAAACAAAATAATAAAATTTATTGTAATTAAATTTACAACACAAAAAAAAACAGAATTTAGCAATTAAAACTTTATAACAATTTAACAATAAAATAAATATAATAGAGAGAGAGAAGAAGGAAAAACATTAAAAATCTATTTAAAATTTAAAAAAAAAAACAACAAATAAAAATTAATTAATTTTAATAAGAAAATTCAATTCAATTTACAATGACTGCACTCGCTCGTAAGCGAATACGTAAGTATGTACGTATATGGCAACAAAATTATTAAAAAAAAAAAAAATTAAAAAAAAAATTAAAAAAAAAACAGAAAATAAAAACTTAATTAAATGTATTTCTATTAATAATATTTGTAAATAATTGTTAAAATATTGTTTCTACAGCTAAATTGCAATGCAATGCTGCTGGTTCAATTAATGAATTTCAAAACGAAAAAATCGAAATAAAGAAAAAAAATAAAAAAAAAATAAAAAAAAAAAATAAAAAAAAAATAAAAAAAAAAAATAAAAAAAAAATTAATCAACAAACTTGCATATGCTGCCACAATATTTTTCCAAGGGGGTACAAATAAATTTCAGCCGCTTTTCACAACAAATGCCAATAAAGCAACAGACAACCTGATGCAACCAGGGCACAGAGGGGCATTTTGCCTCAAAACCTGGACAAAAAAGCAAAAATTAATTTAAAGAAATTTAAGAAACTGAATATGCAGTTCGATAGACAACAAAATTCTGCATTATATAGTGAATTTTCACGACCTTAAGTTGAGATTTGTAGGTTAGAGACGATGTCAAAGTCAGGAAAGTGAAGAAAATTAAATGCGTTTTTGGTGTTTTTTTGAAATTTTAATAGGTTTATATGATATTTTTTGGACCTAGGGGTAATTATGGAGCGACCATAACAAAATTTGGTAATATGATTTAGATTTACAAAATACAAATTCATACCGAATTTCATCACGATACCGATGTTTTTAAGCCGTTTATAAGCGTAAACGTGAATTTCTAAAGGGTACTTTATATGCGGACTAGGGTCAAATGTGATCCGATTTTCACCAAACTTTACACCATGCTTTCTTTGTACACAGAACTTTTCCATGCTAAATTTTATCATGATTGTTGCATAATTACCATAATTATGTGTAAATAAGTGCAATTTCGAGGGGAATTTGTATGGAGGCTAGGCGAAATCAATGACCGGTTTGAACCAAAATCAGTTGGGTTCATCCTTGGGCCTAACTATCACTAACACTATTCAAAAATTCCAGCCATTAACTTATAAAACACTTCTATTAATTTTGGCCAGGTTTTCAGTCGTGATCGAAATTGCGTTCGAATAGAAAATAAATTCGATAGCGAGAAATTTTCTGATGTTGTTACTCGATACGAAACGAATCGATTTGTAGCTAAGGTGTTGTGAAACGAGTTAATTATTTCGTTTTACAGCACTGACTAAAATGCAAAAATTGTAAACAAAAAACATATGTTTTCTTACAAAAATAAAAGAAATTTAATTAATCCAAGGAAGAAAAGTTTTATTAAAATTGTAATATTTCGTATAATGGCTAATATATTTTGCATTTTTATAAGATGGAGAGTTTTTTTTTTTAATTCAAACAATTGACCAGCAACTTCATACTCCTTTTCCTTTAATTTAAATTCTTTGTTTCTTATTTCAATAAGTAAATCCATTCTTTTAAGCATTTCCTTTTGGTATAATTCTATTGTAATCATATTTTTTTTTCCTTCCAACAGTAAACTTTTGCTCACTCTTCCTCTGGCTTTAGCAATTTGTGGAGCCCTTTTTTCTTTACTTTTAGCTGGGGCTGAAGTTTCTTCTGCAGTATCATTTCAAATTCTATAAAAGAAGACATGGTAGGTTCCATTTTGTCTTCTTTATAATCCGATAAACAGCAGGGAGTAACATTTTCTTTGTCGAAATTCTGCTGCCTTTAGAATACCCAAAAGTTTGGACCCTATATACCCAAAGACATACATATACTATTTATATATTTATTATTTAATCTAAAACAAGAGTTTGTTAAACTACCTTGCGCCACATGCATCTTTGATTGGTAGGCCGTAAGCATTGAGGTTAGCTGTAAGCTCTTCCCATAGCTGATTAGCTCTTGCCTATCCCTGAGAAGTATTTGGTATCATACTCTTTGTCAATTCTCAATGCTTAACCATGAAATTTCCAAGAATTTTTATTTCTGGGTGTAATTAATTTTTTGAAAGTTTTCACCTACAAATACTAGAATTAATTTTTTATTTATAAATTATTAAAAAAAAGCCATCATTAGAAATTTCGATACACTTTATTCGATAACGAATAAGAGAATGCCAAAACTAAAAAAACTCGCACGTTCGAGTAAAAATTCGTTCGTATACGAATGCGAGAATTAGCTCCCAGATCACTTTCGAGTGCAACTATTTGAGTTGTTGTAGAATGTATACGAAAAAAAAAATGAAATAAAATTTAAGAGAGTTTCTCTAGAAGTTTTAAGAAGTCTACAGAAGTCTGTATTGATAAAGGATAAGTTAACTTAACGCCTGATTTTTTTGACGTCCGGCAACACCTTTTTGAACCTTACTAACTATGACTTACTATTACTAAAATTCTTTAAAGATAATAAAGACTAAACGTCACCTATTAATACATCTTAAAACGTTTATAATTTATTTGTACACCCAATATAATTATTAGTTTACCGCCAAGACGTAGACAGCCAGACAAACCGACCCACAGATGACGATAATTAAAATTATTATTTTTTTTTTGTATTATTTTGTTGCTCTGTGTGTATTGTTTTTTAATTACATTAAAATAATATTGAATATTCACATTTCGATTGAAGAAAAAGAAAGAGAGAGGGAATCGTAATGAATTGAAAATATTGAATTGAAATCTTCAACTATCATGCCCACCAGCATGCCAACAACACTAAACACACACACACACATACTAACACTAAGTTGCCAACCATTACGCCAACAAGCAATGCATTGAAAAGCAATCAAGCAACCAGCCAGCCAGCGAAGCCAACCAGTTGCAAACCAATTAAGCATCTTGCCAGCGAAGTGGTTGTTGTAAAAATCAATTTTTTTTCGTTTTCATTTTATTTTAATAACAACAGCAACAACAACAATAACAAAAAAAAAACAAACATAATCGCATTACAATCACTCACTTACAATTCCTATTCATTTATTTTATTTTGTTTATTTAATAATTAATTAATTAATAAATAAATAATTAAATGAATTGCAAAAGGAAAAATAGAATATAAATGTGAATTTCAAATAAACATGTTTCGCATATCATTTCTCAGTTGATTTTTCGTTTTAATTATTAATTAAAATGTGTTTACAATTAACAAAATACCAAAACGAAATACGATTAGAAAAATACGAATTCAAAATTCAAAACAATAACAAACGGTAAATGGGTAAACAACAATATTAAAACAAACAATTAGAAAAAAAAATTTTAATGATCCTATTCCTCCAAAGGCAATGCAAATGAAAAACAAATTATAAACACACATACACACCAATACTAAGAGAAACTAACAGTACCGATTACAATCAAAGAGAAAAAATCTGAAGAGAGCATCAGAGTATGCAAGTGCGTTAGTAAACAAACACACACAGCCACTAATGCGTGAAAAGAATAGGAGAGATCATCATCATCATCATCCTCATCAGTGCATGTAAACAACATGTGGGTTTATTTAAGTGATTGGCAACACTCACGCGCAGTACAATTTTATTTATTTTTTTGGGGTGGGAAAGTTTTAACACAAAATTCGAGAAAAAATTTATTAAAAACGAAAATAATTAAAAAACAAACAAAAATTATAAATAAATAGTTGCCAATATTTACATACCAATACCATAATTTAAAAAGCCAAGCAATAAAGTAATACATACAAAATTGATTATTACAACTTTTCAGTCAGGATAACAAACTAGCTTCTCACACCGCATATGCTGTGTGTGTGTTAATTTTATACACGAGTGGCGGGACCTACAGTTTAAAGTCGACTCCGAACGGTAGATTTTTGAAAAACTTTTCGTGGCAATTTTATTCCTCTCATAATTTTTGCCAGAAATCTGCTGAGCGGAAGTCGCCAAAGAAATTTTTTTTTATATTTCGCTTATTGAAGATGTCTGAGCTGGGGTTTGAACCGAGGCCTTACATCTAAAAAGCCAACACACTACATAGATTACATTGGGAACAATTGCTGCACAATTGGTTGACCATTAATCATTATAGTTTGGGAGGGGTCTTGCCGAATTTCAAATAGCCTCTCTGATCACTAATCCTTCCCACTGTTGAATTTTATTTATATGAAAGGAGCTTTGGCGCTAATCAATACCACGACTGCAGTTGGACTGTTTACTGCAAATAAATCGGTAGCGGATTTGTCACCCACCTAAACACCATACTTTGGAAATTAAAGTAAACTTAATTGGTTATTACAACCCTTTAGTCAGGATTACAACCTAGCTACTCACGCCACCCATGTTGAGTGTGTTACTTTTTATCAATGAGTGGCGGAACCAATAGATTTTTATGAAGTTTTTCATGGTAGTTTTATTTACTCTCAGAAGACTTTTGCTAGAAGAATACTGAGAGAAGGTTAGGTTAGGTTAGAGGACGTCTACTTGTCTATTGTGGCAAGTACAGTACCCAGAGGTCGAATTGATCCATTGTACAACGTCCTAGCTTCTCACACTACTCATGTTGTGTGCGTTAATTTTATACGTGAGTGGCGGGATCTACAATTTAACGTCGACGCCGAACGACAAATTTTTGAGAAACTTTTTTATGGCAAATTTTATTGTACTCCCAGGGTTTTTGCCAGAAATCTGCTGAGAGGAAATCGCCGAAGAAATATTTTTTTTTTTCATATTTCGTTTTGATGCCTGACCTGAGATACGAACCCGGGCTTTACGTCTAATAAGCCAACACACTAAATACTAGACTACGGCGACTTCATAAATCTGAAGAGAAAGTCGTCATAAAAATATTTTTCTAATTTTGTTCTCTTCTTCTGCTGGTTTAAAAAATTTTTTAATAGACTATAGCCAGACGTCGGCATAAAGAGAACTTGATGAAAATGTGAGTGTATTTGTGAGAAGCATGTGTGTAACCCAGAGGAAAATTGTTAGTAACTATTGTTTCAAGCAGTGTTCGAACAAATATTGTTTACAAAATATTGTGCTTTTTGATGCCATTGGTGTTCTTCGCACAAGTTTTTATGGATTTGTAGCAAGAGTCATCATTACATGTTGCAGGTACCTGAAATTCAATATATATTTAAAGCAAAAAAAATGTGTTTCCCAGTTTTTCTTCACATTTTAATTGAATTTTTCTTTGGGTTTATAATTGATATACAAAAAAATTTCAAAAAGAAGCGACGAGAACCTGCTTCACTGAAAGCTGACAAGCAACTGAATGCATTTTTACGCTCTTTTTAACGAACATTGTTGATGTTCGTGTCCTATGTGTGTAAAAAGCAGTGTTGAAAAATTTAAATTTTGAAATGGTACTGAACTATAACTGAAAGAGTACTTTTTCACATCAAATGGTACTTTTGAAAAAAAATACCTACATACATTACAGCCCTTCAATCAGGATTATGACTTATCTTCTCACATCACTTATGTTGTGTGCGTTAATTTTATACATGAAGTTTAAAGTCGACTCCGAACGACAGATTTTTGGAAACTTGGCAATTTTATTTACTCTCAGAGATTTTGACAGATTGAGGTCGCCGAAGGAATATTTTTTTCATGTTTCGTTATTTTGGAGATGTCTGACATTGGGTATGAACCGCGGGCTCACATCTAGTAAGCCAGCACACTACCTACTAGATTAGTTTTTTCTTTATATTTAATGCACGTACGGCTTATACGTGTTCCTCACATATAAAACAAAAACTGCTAATTCTGAACGTAACAAAACGTTAAAGTTCCGTGTAGTCAAACGTCGACGGAACGTTATGGAACATACTTTCGTTTGTAGCATATGAAGAGCAATGTTAATGCTTACCGAAATCATTCGGCAGACGTTCTCATTGGTTTTTGTATTCTAAAAACGAACGTACGTTCCGTGGACGTTTGGAACGTTCTACCTTTAGCATTACGTTGCTAATGCATTAATAGTTGAAAAGCACACGACATAAAATATGTAATAATAGAAAAGTACTGAAAGCGTCGCGGGGGTACTGCGGTATTTTTGAAATGGAAAAGTACTGAAAAAAGTACTAAAGTACTGAATTTTTCAACACTGGTAAAAAGCCAAAGATGTTCGGGCCCCGGGGGACATTGGTGCCGGCACTCAGTTTTTCTTTTTTTTTTTGCGTTTTTATTTCAAAATAACTTAAAAAATTTCCAACAATTAGCATATCAAAGTGCATTAAAAGCACTTGCATTGTCAATGGCATTGACAATAATAATGATGACGATGACAACAGGATGCTGTTATTAACACAAAAAAAAAAAATTCAAAAATCTCTAGTAATACTTCACTTTACAGCAATTAATTGCAGGCCTATAAAGCAAAAACAATCGCAAGCACAAACACTACAGAAAAAAAAAAACAAGGAAATGTACTTGAATGTACTCATCTTCAGGAGCTAATAAGCAAAAAAATATTGAAGAATTGTAACGGTAGAAAAAAACAATAACAAATTGTAAGCATAGAGAGAGAGAGAGAGAGGGGTATAAAGAAAGTTTAAGAGCAAACGCATGCTTTTTAAAATGGTAATTAATTTTTAAGGAATTAATCAAAAAGGAGAGTGTGTGTGACAGAAAGAGAGAGTAAGAGTATGCTTTCCATAGATAATTGGCAAATATTCATTGAAAAATATTGTGCTTGTGTGTTGGTATTAAATTCCTTTTTATTGTCTTTTTTCTTGTACTTTTCATAGTTATTTTGTGTTTGTGTTGGTTTTTTTTTTTTTTGGAATTTTAACAAGCACTACTGCTCTTAACAATTTCTGTTTTTTGTTTTCTGTCTCAAAATGTGAATATTCCCACAAGAATTCATAAAAATCACCGTGATAACATGGACATCATTAAAACACATTCAATACGTAATTAGCTTTGGGGAGTGGTGGTGGTGGTGGTGGAGACACATGTTGATGGTGGTGGTGGCGGCGGCAGCAGTTAGGCATACAAAACATACCGAAACGAACTGAAAGGAACTGAATTTTTTATGCTCATTTTTTTGGTTTTGTTTTTTTTTCGTTCGTCTTCATCGTTTTAATAAGGGCCGAATGGCAATAACAAAACGGGAGTATAAGAGATCATAAACGAAGTGAAGCATCTTAACGAAGTACATACATAGGTATGTACGTACGTATATGCATGCGTTTGTGTGTTGTGCATGTGTGTGAATAAACAAAAAAGAGTAGAATGAAGGCTCATTAAAAAATACCAACAACCTAAAAACGAAAATGTGACAAAATTTTTAAATCATCATCCAGCCACGGCAGCCAGCCATTATGAACACATACAGACACAGACAGTGTCACACATAACATGCATGCTGGCATGCATGCATACTTAAATGGCGGCAAAGTTAGCATAAGCAAGGCTTAATAAACTGTAAAAATCAAAAGAAATTGAGAGAGGAAAAAATAGTTTTAATTTTTTTTTCTTCCTAGTAAGCCTTTCTTATTGTTTTTGTGTTTATGTTGATTTTAAGCTTTAATGTTATGATTCGTTTTAGTTTAATTTGTTTGCGGGTACCTTTTTTTGTTTTTGTCATTATTTTTAGAGCTACCAAGCAATTTTTAGTTGATTGCATTGGTGGTAGTGCTGATGATTATGATGGTGGTAACTGGTATGGTGTGTGTTATATGGGTTTTAATGAGGCTCTAATTGACATCTGCATTTATTTTGAGAGCGCGCGCTTAAACTTTAACTTTAACAAACTCCGCTCTACACAGTCTCCTGTGCCATATACCGTGTGGTTAAGGAAAACCTTTTTTAAAACCAACCAAAGCAGCAGTTTCTCCGCATACACTCTGCTTGTGCTTGTTGTCTTTATAAAAACTCAGACTTGCTTACAAAAGCCAAACTTATTGGCAAACAGTTAAGCTTAGCCAAACAGGCAGCCAGTCTGCCCGCCAACCAACCTTAGCCTGGTAAAGTAGTCATTTGGTCGTTTAGTCTACCGCTCTAGCAGAATACTAAACGAAACGTAAAGGAAAAGGAAGAAGAAGAAGAAGAAAAAAAACAAAACAGAACGACAAGTAAAAACGGCCGACACGAATGATTCTCGTTGAATGCAACAGCTCATCGATCACACAGAGTCACAAAATGTTTTCGAGTTCAGTTACCAAAACTTAGGCAAAAAAAAAAAAAAAACAGTAAAGAAACGTCACATCATTACTTGCTGCATGATTACCCTACAATCTTGCCCTTAATATTGGCTATCCTGTAACGGTATAAAGGGTTTTCATGCCATTCTGTTTGTGTAAAGAGGAAAAAAATTGTGATTTTATTTGAAAAGTTTCTGGAAGCATTACAAATATTTACGGCTTGTACATCGTACGCATAACGAAAAATATCGCTTCTATTACGGAAAGTGTGGCGAGTAACCCGAACTGATCGATTTCACAGTGTTTTCAGCAATAACGTCTATCTTATGGTTTACGTTTCATTTAAATTTTCACCTCCATCCAAATAAAGTCCAACTGATACAACAATTGAAGCCGTCTGACCATTAACAACACCTAAGATAGGCTGTTTGGGCGATAGTGATTGTATAAAAGCCTTTCCAGGCAGCAGAAGTGACTGTTTGGTGGTGCGTATTACGATCTGAAGGTGTCATCTGCGTGTTTTTGCGAAAATAGTGCTGAGAAAGGTATGATAATCAACTTTTTTTGGCCTGAAATTAAAGATTATGATCGGGACAGCATGTAGTTTCAAGAGGACATTACCACAAGCAGTGCAATATGTACGATCCTAGCCATATTGGCTGAGAAGTTTCCAGAAAGTCATTTCACGTTTTTGGACAGTCAATTGGCCGCCAAAATTATGCGAATTGACTTCGTTTGACTCTGTTTCTGTTGCTATGCCCAAAAGCTTACATACATACATAATTGGAATTTACAACCCTTTAGTCTGGATTGCGTCCAGAGATCAGCAACGAGTATTCAAAACGATGAGTAGATTCGAGTCATACTTATAATTTCAGATACTTATACGCATTTATACTTATTTTAATATCATACTCATACTACTCATATTCAAAGTTAGAAATACTCATCGTACTCATACTTAACAATACGCACGATGTTGTTGATTTCGACTCTCCATGATTCAACATATACACGAAGCACAAAATAAGTATGATTCGAGTACGAACACAACAATACTCGCTAGAAGGTTGTGTGTGCGCTTTGCTTGCTGTCTTTGTCTTTTCTTTTCTCTTCTTTTGTAAATGCAACAATAACTACTACTGTAAATTTTGATGAATGATTCGAGTGACTCGAATCATTCGTAAGTATTATAAGTATTTTTCTAAATTTATGAATCTGAATGAGTAGGCGTATGAATCAAACAATGAATCGAATGTTGTGAGTTTGATGTCAACGTTGTACTCATACTCATTGCAACCTATACTTATAAATCAATATTGTAGCGAGTACGAATGAATCAGAGTAATTGAATTTTAATACTCTTGACTCACTCATACTCAAAATTTCATAAGTACCTATGAGTAGCGAAAATACGATTCATTGCTGATCTCTGATTGCGACCTAGCTTCTCACACCACTTCTGTTGTGTGTGTTAATTTTACACATGAGTTTCGGGACCTACAGTTTAAAGTCGACTCCGAACGACAGATTTTTGAGAAACTTTTCATGGCAATTTCATTTACTCTCAGAGTTTTTGCCAGAAATCTGCTGAGAGGAAGTCGCCGAAGAAATATTTTTTTATATTTTTGCTTTTGATGTCTGGCCTGGGATTGGAACCGTGGTCTTACATCTAATAAGCTAACACACTATCTACTAGGCTATGGCGACTTCGCCCAAAAGCTTGTCCAGTATATATCCACGAGGTATCCTTGATTCATTCATTTCACTTGAAAAACAATTACAATCTTTAAAGCTTTCATATGCAATCGTCGATAATTACAGTTAGTTTTGTATATGCCAACGTTTCATAACCATTAGCAAATGTATGGGAGACCTGTTTCATACTGTAGAGTGTAACGGTGCACTCAAAATATGAACAAAAAGTAAAGAAGAGATGTGAGAGTTGATGTTATTGTTGTTGGCCTGGAGTATCGTTCGTTTGTATACAGAGTATAACTAGAAGAACTACATTTGTGGCTGCTTTAGCTATTTGTTGTTATTATTGTTATTGTTGTTGTTGTTGTGTTCTTTATTATATTCTTCTTTAAGTTCTTTTTTTCTGTTTTTGTTTTTTTTTGGTGGCACACAGAAATATTTTAATTGGCTTCTTAACTGAAAGTGTTTAGGCCGCAGTTAAAATCGTATAATGACGCGAATAAGCATCATTAGTAGTACGCGAGTCGTCCTCGTCCTCGTCATCATCATTCACAACGTTGTGTTGTGTTTGCCTGATGCTTGGTTATTGCAATTGTGTGGCAGTGTGGTGTAGAAGAGAAGAAAAGAAGAATCGGCAGTAGTAGTCCCATTTAAAACAAAAAGATCGTGTACGTTCAACCCAATTAACAGAAATGTTTATGCTGCTACAATTTGCGGTTAGAATTAAGGAAAAATCGAATGAACGAACAAAAAAAAAAACGACGATGACGACGAAGTTTAAAAAATAACCGAAGAAATATGTACTCTTCTGCTCTTTATTATGCTAAAAGTGTTTTTGCTTTGTTTCTGTTTTTGTCTTATTTTGGTAACGTTCTCCCAAAGCAACAACAACAACAACAGAGAAAAATAAAACAAAAATTCTTGTTTCCAAAAACAACCGTACCAAATGTGTGTGTGTGTGTGTATAAGTATGCGTGTATGCGTAAGTCAAAAATGCATGCTTGCATTTCGGGTTCTTTTCTTCAAGTTCCACTAAAAAAAACAAAAATCAAAATCAGCAAAAACAACAACCACAACATGAGCATAGTTTTAAATGAGATTTTATTTCAAGTTGAATGCACGTACCACCACCACCACCACTAGCACCATCATTACCATCACCGATCACATAGTGTGGCAAATCAATTAAAGAAAAGGTTGATTTTTATAACGGAGCGATGCAATTGATACGACACCAGTCAGGCAGCCACGACTACACTATTCTCGTTCACAGTCGTAAAAATACACACATATACACATACACCTATACAGAAGCAAACAAGCTGGCAGTTAAGGTTTACACCAGTATTATGAGAAAGTAACCCCAAATAATTATGCAAACTTATTGGGAATTTTTAGGAATTATTTGAGGATTTTAAACAATTTCAACGTATTTATATGGAGATTATTGAATGCTGTTTAAGGGAAATACTCCCATGTTTATTCATTCCCGCTATGAGATAATTTCAGATTTTTAATGGATTTTTAATAAAATTAGGGATACTTTCTCCTCCATAAGGAAAGTACAGAATGTGTTATAAGCAGACTTAAATACGCTAAATTTTGATTTTGTGAAACTCAAATTACCGGTATTTCAGATACAATTACCAATTTTCTGAAATTTAATCAAACGAAACGTAACCAATTTGGGAGCAGAACGTCAGGTGGTTTACCTTATACGTTCCATGCCACAAAATATCGACAACTGATTAAGAAGTTATGAAAAATCGTCGAATAATGATGTATATCTCTCCCATGTTGTCTGTCCCTGCCTGAATAATAGTAAAAAAAAAAAAAATTTATCCCGCGTATCCATTAGCTCTCAGAAAAGCTAACATCAAGAACTGACATCATAGAGAAGACAGGTAACGGCCCATTTTCTAAAATCGTAAAACTTTATAAGTAAAGTTCGTCATTTTTAGATCCAATACAATAATTCAATACATTTTAATAGAGAACGTTGTATTTAAAAAAATAAAAGTTAGCAACCCTATCATTCTAGAATGTAATCCAGAAAACTGATCAGCTGCTTGGCTGGGAAAATAGAATTAATGAGCTTAAAACAAAGCAGAGAAATAGTAAGAATACAGGATTAATGTTTAGTGGATGCTCTACGTTTTTTAAAGCAACGAAAGGGAGTAAGAAATAATAGAAAAATTGAAAGCACCTACAAAGAAAGGAAGGTTTTCAACAATTGATGACAAGATCATTGGACTATGTGTCTGATACATAGCTTATGGGTACGGCTTTTGGTTTAATTAAAATAAGGTCAGAATACGGAATTCAATAATGGCCTGCCCGGATCTGTATAGAAGCTTGTTTCAAAGGTTTTTATATAGAAATAGTGCCAAGAGTTTAACTTATTTTCCAAATGGCATTCAAACCTTTACATTATAGTATTTTCTTTCAATTTAGATGGCAACTCTAACAGTTCAGCAGTTTTATGAAAAGAATCAAAATTTTTTTTTAATATTTCCTCTTGTTAGCATACCTTCCCCGTTTCACACAGCAGGAAACCTTTTTGATATGCCATTAAAAAAGGCATTTTTTTTTTCTCAAAATAAAAAGGCAATCCACGCAGTTTTTGGCAAAAAAAAAAAAAACAAAAAAAAAAGCAAAAGGAAACTCCAATTAAATTGTGCAATCGTGTAATTCGCAAATTAATTTCCAACGCAATTATAAAAATTGAACACTGAATTCAACAAAAAAAAATCATAAAAAAAAAGAACAGAACCACGGCAAGCAACGAAGAGCATGTATTGGAAACAAAAAATAAAAGAGAGGAAAAAAACAAGCGAAGAGAACAACAAACATGAGCAGGCATCAGCGTTGCCGTTTTGGTTAAATTTAACCAAATTTGGTTATTTTTTTTTGTAATGTGTAAATGTGTATTTTTTCTTCATTTTGGTTATATTTTATTATGGTTACTAAAGCAATCACTTCTTTAATTTTATTTGAAAATTTGCATTATAAGCTTTGCAATCGTTAGCAAAGTGTTTTAATTCTTTAAGCGTTTTAATTACGTTCAATTGAAATATTAAAAAAATTTTAATACAAATAAATAAAAACCTTAATTTATTATTTGTAGTTTAACCCTCTCATACCCTATGTTGCGTATATGAAACATTGTGTTTATGCCTCTAAGTACAGCTATTTTAAATATTTTATCCTGATTCTTTCGCAAAAATATAGCCTCATGTGTTGTTTAAGCTTACAGCTAATTGGTTGGTAGTCAGCTGTGCACGTGCTCATTTAGTAGTTATTCTCCCGAGAGCGAAATTGACAAATTCATTTTGCAAAATAAACCTTATTTTAAAAAGTGTTAAAACACATTAATATAATTAAGTCATCCTAAAACCAAGTTCGACAACTATTGTAAATAATGAAAGGTAGATGAGTAATTTAACACGTTGACTGCCGACTATGAGATAACTCGTAGATTGCGTTCCCTTCTAGGGAGCCAAACTACTAGTTATCTCGTACTCACTAATGTGAAAAAAATCAAGTTGTCATTTTTGGCTAATTTTTTGAAAATTGCCGCAGCGGTCAACGTGTTAAAAAAACCCAGCTTGAAAATATTATTTAGTTTGTCTGTAATAATTTTATAAATGTAGTGTTGCGTATATGCGTATTATGGTAAGTTTCGAAAAATAAAAACTTATTTTTGTATTCACATTCTAAGATGCGCCCAAACGGTCTGACACAGGATGAAATTGAAAAATTTGATTGGGATGATTCGGCTGACGAGGAAAATGAAGAAGAAGAAGATGTAATAAGAGGGTACAACTAGTTTCAAACTATGCAAGTAAGAATGCAAGTGAATGCAAGAGATGGTACCGCAAAGACAAGAAGTTCATAACTATACCTCGTCCAGGTATAGTAGAATGCTACAACAAGCACATGGGAGGTGTTGATCTTGCGGACATGATGCTTGAATTGTACAAGTCAAACTATAGTTGTAGCAAAAAAGAGAGGTTGTCCATCATCACTCCTTTTGACAATTTGACAATGAATTCAGGAACTTCATCACCTTCTCCATCGACCCCGTCATCACCAGCTCCTTCTACGGGTTCTGAATCAATTCCCTATAAAAGAGCACATGTTGCACAGCCTGCAAAATCCCTACGATTTGATGGTTATAATTATATTTGGTAGATTCACTAGATATACAACTCTAATTATACCTAGATACACTTACATCAATACTAGCAGATTGTTTTTCGTCAACGCAATTAATTTGTGGAACTCCTTACCAATGAATATTAAAAAACATTTCGAGAAAGAGCAGTTTTAAGAAGTCACTTTTTGACTATATGTCCTCAAATATTTAAAAAAAAAAAGAAAATGTTATTTTAGAAATTTTGTGTGAAATATAATTATTGCCTTTTTGTGTATTAGTTATATACGTTATAAAACAATTGCACTATAATTTAGGGAATACTAATGACCAATGTAATTTGTGTATATCCTACTGAGCTATAAAAGAATAATATTCTTAAAGCTCTTGTAAGCAAATAAATAAATAATCATTAGGCGGAATGGGGAACAAGGGGCAGATGTAGACTTTGGAAAGCCTGTAAATGCAGCAGATGCAATGTGCACTTGTGCTCCAATCCTCAAAAAAATTGTTTTGTATCCTTGCATACATAAATTGAAATAAACGACATTTGAAAAAAAAAAATCAACTTGTATTTAAATTTATAACACCATTGCCCAATGTTGCCTATACACAACATCCTGTAGCTCTTGAACCAGGACACCTAGGACATTGAAATTTTTGTCAGTTGATATTGAGGTCAACTCTATCTTATATGTCTACTCAAAAAAATTTTAGCCACTCCCGTTTTAATTCGGGCATGATAGGTTAACTATACAGGAAAAAAATAAAATTTTTGTACTAAACCTTAAATTTGTTAAAAACAAATACATTTATATAAAAAAATTTTTTTGGTTATTTTTTTTCCTTATTTGGTTATTTTTTATTTTAATTTTGGTTATAAATTTTTTTTGGCAGTGGCAACGCTGGCAGGCATGTAAAATCTTGCTTAGTAAGAGTATTAAAATACCAGCTGATGATGGAATAATAACAACAAAAACAGCGGCAAGCAAACAAAAACAAACGCAAAATCACGTGCATTTTGGAAAAACAACAACAACAACAACAGCAAACACAGCATTTTTTTTAAAGCCAAAGAGAGCCACTGTAAACACGTCGTTATAACGACGAAAAAAAAACGAAGTGAGTTAGCATGTATGTATGTGTGTGATTGTGTGTGAGGTTTAGAGTTTCATAAAGAGCATTAAAAAAATTAATTCCCATATATTGTTAAAACTGGTATAAAGAATTAATCAGGAAAGGAAAGAATAAATAATCAATTTGAACGAACCACCATTAAATTAAAAACAACAACTACAACAACAGAACAGAATGAAATCAAATGAAAAAAACAACCCCGTAATAAAACGGTAATGGGATGGATGAATGGATAGATGCTGTGCCGATTTGTAGCCGGCATTGATGTCTGAAAACGACAGCAATAATATTCATAACGAGAGCATCACACGCACTCATACACATACAGCACTACCACTACTGTGCCCTGTGACTGTCTTTGAGGAATACCCACCACGGGATTATCCATTTAATGTTGAATTTTTAATTATTTTGTGTGTGTTTACAATACAAAAAAAAAAAGAAAAGAACGAAAGAAAGCACCGTTAAATTAAATTGGTGGTAAGCATTGAGCAATAATCAAATGTCATTCATGAAGATGCTGCTCTTATATCAACAAACAAAAAGACAGAGAGAGAGAGAGAGAGAGAGAGCTGGCAAAAGCAGTTAAATCATGTGAAAATTCCAATTAAATCAAGCCATACGCCCGACAATGATGAATTTTTTTTTTTTTAATTTTTATACGAAGTTTTATGGCTAAAAACCCTCTCTTTATTCAATTAAGATTTAAAAAAAACAAAACAAAAATTTAAATGAATTTTAAACTTAAAATTATTCTCATATTTGTTGTTTGGGGTATGATGAGTATGCGTATGCCAAATAAATGTTCTTTCTAAACAAATCTTGAGAATTCTTTAAACGCTTAACAACTGTGGGAAAACACTTCATTTAAATAAATTTATTTCTTCTTTGATTTCTTTTTTCCTTTAATTTTTTTTCTTTGTTTGTTTCTTTCTTTCCTTAACTACAACGTACAGCAACATTAATTTCTTTCAAAAGATTCTTTTGCCGAATTCTTGAAAGCGTTTTTGGAAGCAAAAGAAATAAAAATAAAAACAACAATTAATGGAGATGAGCCTCATCATATAGGCTAGCAGAGATGCCAGACATAAAGACATATTAACCCTTTCGCAACGGCGCACCTGTACCACTTTGCAACTGAACTAATATGTGACTGCCATGTATAGGGTGATTTTTTAAGAGCTATAGGAAAATTTAAAAAAAAACACATAAAATTCAGAAAAATACATGAAATCTTTATTTGAATCGATAGTACGGTCCATATAATTTAATGTTTGAAGATTATTTCATGCAAATGTTGACCGCGACTGCGCCTCAAATGGTCCATCCGCTTAGTCCAATTTTGGCATACTCTTTCCAACATTTCGGCCGGTATCTCACGAATAAATGCTTCAATGTTGTCTTCCAATGCGTCAATTGAAGCGGGCTTGTCTGTATAGACATGAGCTTTAACATAGCCCCACAAAAAATAGTCTAAAGGCGTTAAATCGCACAATCTAAGCGGCCAATTGACCGGTCCCGAACGTGTAATAAAATGTTCACCGAACTCGCCTCTCAATAAGTCCATTGTTACGCGTGCTGTGTGGCATGTGGCACCGTCTTGTTAAAACCACATGTCATGCAAGTCAAGCTCTTGCATTTTGGGCAAAAAAAAAGTTGGATATCATCTCACGGTAGCGCTTCAGTGGGTCGATTAAACTGACCATAAAATGGAAGAAGCGCGCGATGAACTTTCTTAACACAGCACGCATTTTGATAATAAAATTCAATGATTTGCAAGCGTTGTTCGTTTGTAAGACGATTCATGGTTAAATTATAGACCAAACTGAAGATGTTTGACAGTGAAACAAGACACGAAACGTGCGTGAGCTGTTAAAAACCAGTGTTGCCAAAAAGATAATAGCTAAAATATCACCCTTTATAAGCGGCATCAGCCTCTATGGACCTTATTTACATGACGTCAGCCACTCTGATGCACCAAGTGACTGCCGTATATACACGGCACCCGTTGCGAGAGGGTTAATAGGTAAATTTAAAAAAAGAAAGTCCGTTAACAATGATGCCAATACATCGGACAACATTAACTGATTCTATTGTGATCCCAATGAACACGTGTGCGAAAGAAATTTCTGCTGCTCTGTGCCTTTGCAAGGTTGTTGGTCAACTCTGAAATAAAATGTACTCTACAAGCTTGTATTTCGCAATGAATTTCTGCGCAAATGATCTCTTACTAGGGATCGCCAGACATATTGGGAAGATAGGTTTGATAGCTCCATAACTAGGAATCTTTGACCATCGATTGAAGCCGGTAAAACTGCTACTTAATTGATCACTACAAACCTTTAGTCAGGATTACAATCTAGCTTCTCACATCACCAATGTTCTGTGTGTGCAGCACCTACAGTCTAATGTCGACTCCGAACAATAAATTTGTGAGAAACTTTTCATGGCAATTTTACTGCCAAAGTTTATGCCAAAAGACTACTGAGAGGAAGTCGCCATAAGAAATATTTTTTGCATATTTCGTTTTGTTCGAAAAGTCTGAGCTAAGGTTTGAACCACAGGCACTCGTAAGCCAAAACGCTACCTACTAGACTACGGCGACTGTTGAGGCTACATAAACCAAATCTGAGACTGGTAACAGGGGCTTCCTTGATACAGAAACTGACATGCTTCTGTCTTACTCCAGAGCTAGAGTTCAAGTTGGATTTAAGCCCATTCATTGCATGTGGTAGTGAAGATCGAAGGATCGGATAGGATAATAGCGTGGTTAGGATAATGGCAGACAAACGCTAACACGAGATTTGTCAGGTGCCATTTTATACGTTGAGCCCTGTTCAAATTATGTATGTTAAACCATGACAGTGTTGCCAATCTAATGTACATACATATATATTTCTTAAGAAAAATAATTCACTTTTTAAACTTGCTGTATTAGTACGAGCGCATAATAATTATTTTTTAATTAATTTCTTTATTTTTTAATTTATTTAGTGAGAAACAGCAGGCTACAAACATAATGAAAAATTAATTTTCATTCATTCATTATTCGCTGATTAATTTTTGTTGTCTGTTCAGCATTTTTTATTCCCCTTCTTTTAAATGCAGCCGGTCGATCGGTTTCTGTTTTAACAAGAGAACTCACGTACATATATATATACATACATACATGCATGACTTGTATGTTTGAATGTATGTTTTTTCTTGTTGTTGCTGTTGTACTAGTAGGTTTATGAATAATTTAATTATTGTTTAAATGTTAATTAATACACCTTGTAAGTTGTTAATTATTATTTAGTTTGTTGCTGCTATTTTACACCAACATTGTCTTGGTTTTTTTTTGTTTAATTACCGCAAGCAAAGGAGAGAAACAATGCAAAGTGTTTTGCAGAGACAGAGAGAGAAAGCTTAAAGAGAGTGGTAGTAGTGGTGGTGGTGAAAAAGAAAAATTGTATGGCTAGCCTAAGCAAAGATGCATAAGAAATTTTGTAAACAAACCAAAGCAAACGAAACCATAAACACCACAAATAACGGGGGCTGCACTACAGTCTAATATCAAGAGAGAGAGGTAAAGTTGGAAGCAATAAACAACAACAATAACAGCAAAAGATACTTAATAACTTGACAGACACGCATTTGGCACTAATTGCATACAAATATATGCACATACGTCTGCATGTGTGTGTGTGTATGTGAATGCATGTATGATTGATAAACAAAACAACAAACAAGAGAGAGTAAAAAAAAAACTCAATTAAAAACGAACGAAAACGTGGTGCATGTGAATACCGTACTTTACTTACAGAAGGCAACACAACGAACACAACACAACACAGCACAACAACAACAATACTTAACTTCAATAATAAATAAGAAAATAATGCAACACACACACACAACCACCCGTAGAAGAACAGCAACATTGTTTTTATTTTTTTTTTTTGTTTTTTTTTTTTTCTCGTTTAAAGTTTAAAGAAAAGTCGTTAATTAGTGGAAAAAGGCTTGCTTAAGCGTTAATTAAGTTTTTTTTCACTTTTTTTCTATTTTTTTTTTATTTTTGCTTAACAACACCGTATCGCTGTGCAATTTTAATGTGTAGTATTAGCAGAAAGCAGTAGCAACAGCAACAGTGGCGCTGTGTAACAATTTTAATCATTAATTTGTTGGTTTGCTTTGTAAATGGCCAAGTAAACGTTAAATACCAACGTTATGTTTGTATGTAACACAATAGCAACAACAATAATAACAACTAACATGCTAACCAACAACATTAATGTCGATATAATGAAAATAATTATACAAACGAAACACAGACGAATACACACGTATAAATAAGAGCGAATGTTTTAAAATGTAAGTGGAGGGATGTTTAAGGATCTTGCAAAAAAAAAAAAAAAAGGTGGAGTAAACTTAACGTACGTAACGTAAACATAGTTGCCAGATATACTGAAAACTGTAATAGATAGAAATGTTTTATTTTATCTTAATGCTGCGCTATTATTAAGAGAAGATGACACTAACATACACCTATTGACACCTAATTAGAAACGCTTTAAAATTTTATAAAATGTTGAAATATTTTTCATATCGTTTATTCATTTCAAACTATTTATTATTTAATTTAAAAAGTCATAAAAAAGAAACAAAAAAAACCTAACAAATCCCTTATTACTTAAAACTTAAAAAAATAAACTCAATTTTTTCAAATATTGACTGCGACACCTAATTAGAAACGATAAAAACCATTAGAAAAAAATTGTGATATTATGTTTATATTCTTACTTATTGTCAATATTTTGTTGCAAACCCTTTTTGCTTTAACACAGCTTCGCAACGCCTGCACATTGATGTTATAAGGTTACGACATCGCTCCACTGGTATTGCCTCACATGACTTCTTAACTTCCTCGAAAAGGGTCGCCATGTTTGTAACATTTTAGAGGCTTACCGCTTTTTTCACATCGCCCCATAGGTGTTCGATGGGGTTTAGGTCCGGACTTGATGATGGCCACTCCAAAACATTGATGGAATTATCTTCAAGGAACTTCTGTGTTACCTTAGCCGTGTGCTTTGGATCGTTGTTCTGTTGAAATTTCCAGATAACAGGCAAATTCTCATCCGCCCACGGCAACATCACATTATTAAGTATGTCAACATACTTTTCCTTATATAAAATTCCATCAATTTTGTGGATTGGACCAACACCATTCCAGGAAAAACATGACATAATCGATCCTCCACCATGCTTCACTACATGTGAAACATAGCGAGGATTAAATTCTTGGTTGATGGGCCTTCTAACAAATCTTCGACCATCTGGACCAAGGCGATTTATCTTACTTTTGTCGCTCCAAAGCACATATTTCCATTCATTGGCTGTCCAATTCAAATGGGACTTAGCAAATTCAACGCAACGTTTTCTCTGAATTTTGCTCAGAAGTGGTCTTTTGCGAGCTGCTCTGCCATTTAGCCCGATTTTAACCAAACGACGTGATGAAATGGTCCTCTTGGATATGGAAATATTGAAACTTTCACAAATTTCACGCTGGATATCCACAGACAACTTTTTTGGTTCGGCTTTGGAGATTCGCCTAATGATGCGGTCTGTATATTCTGATGTTTTCCTGGGCCTTTTCTGTCGTGGAACGTTGGATATGGTGTCATATTTTTGAATATGCTTCAGAGCATTAAAAACCATTTTTTTTGAACACTGAAGCTGCTCTGATATTTCTCTAAAAGACTTCCCAGCTTTACGCAGTTCGAAAATAGAGCTCTTTATTTCAGGAGTGCAGCTCTTACATTTTCCCATTAAAAAACTTAAAAGTATTAGGCTATTATATTTAAATATATTGAATTTAAAACGATATTTACCTACCTTTTTCTAAATATTACGTTTTACAATAAATTTTAAACAATAAATAATCGCTTCTAATTATGGTCGCACTTTTTTAAACTATTCTAAGAACGTGTTTACAAGTTTGCAAAAAAAAAATAACGGTAATTGAAATGCTTAATGAAGAAAGTAAAAGCATTTAAAGATAAAAAAGAGAGTAATAAACAAAATACAAGTATTTGGAAGGCAACATAACGGTAATTTTCCCAAAAATTATTTATATTACTGACTTTGCGCTAAAATAAAAATAGCGTTTCCAATTAGTTGTCAATAGCGTATAAGCAAGCCAGAGGCAGAAAAATTTTCATTAAAAAATTTCTTTACAAAACGTTTAAATCGATTAAACAAAGACAAGCCACGAGCTATTGTAGATATTAAAACGCTTAACAAACTGGATATCATTTCAAAGAACTTTGGATTACTTTTGGACAAACACGATAACTCTTAACTCCCACAGAAGTGAAGGTTTAAGAACAATACCTAGTGTGACTTATTAGACTAGAGACCGTGGCTCGAACGAAACGAAATACAAAAACTCTGTGAGTAAAATAAAATTCCATTGAAAAGTTTCTTATGAAAAACTGTCGTTCGGAGTCGACTTTAAACTGTAGGTGTCTCACCACTCATGTATAAAATTAGCGCACATATCATGGGTGGGGTGGAGAACTAGATCGTAATTCTGACTAAAGTGTTGTAATAACTAATTAAGTAAGTCTATAATGTCGACATTTAAAATTCGTACAAAAGGACTGATGATGGTCTCAAGAGTTTCATATAGGGAAGCAAAGTTTTACTAGCAAATTGTATGCGATCTTGTAACAAAAAAAAAATTTTTTTAAATCATTTTGTATGCAAAACTCTCATATAGTATTCAATTAACTCCACAATTAACCCTCGTTAATTGTTATTAATGTATGTACAGATGGATGGATGTTTGTATGTGTTTATGTTTTTTATTGGTGATTTTCTTTCACGCTACCACTCTCTCATTGATATGAGCCAAGCGCAAGGAATTCGTTCGTTTGTTCGTTCGTTGTTGCTTTTATTATTCTCTTTTTTTTTTTGTATTTCTTTTTAATTAAATTGCAATTCTTTGTAGTTGAAAATAAAGTTGTTGTAGCTGTAGTTGCTTTTGTTATTATTATTCCATTGCAATAATGCCGCAATTTTTTTTTTCATTTTTGTTTTTGTTACCACTTCTTATATTTTTTTTTTTTTTTTTTTTTTTTTCAATATTAATTTATTAAATTGCATGTTCTTGTTTATACAGCCGAACCATATCATATCATATTCGTAAGACACACACACACACACTCACATAAACACTTAAGCTTATATTTATTAAATCCAGTTGCAGTTGCATTTCATTTAATTTGTTTTTCCTAATTAATCATTTTAATTGCAAACGATTGAAGAGTGAAGCGTAGAGAATGAGAGAATTTTCTCTCTTTATTTTTTTTTTCTCTTCTTTTTAAGCATCCTTTTCAATTAGACAAGACAAGACAAGACATGCATGCATAAATTGACACTGAAATGGACTGAGAATCTAATGTTCGTTGTTTGAAGAATGTTGGAAGAAACTTTCGTTTGTTTGTTTTGCTTTTTAATAATTGTAACGGAAATTAATTAAAAAAATCAGTGTTGAGAAGTGGTTTTTTTTAATAGAAAAAAACGAGACATTGATGGCAAAAGGATGCCGATTAATTTTATTACAAAAAAGAAAAAAAAAAACACGGAACGTACGTTCGTTTTAGAATACCAAAAGCAATGAGAACGGTTATCGAACCGTAATGTAACTTCGGTAACAACGCCGATGGGTTTTACATGGGTACCTGTCCGCGTGAACCTAATCCCATGGTGCTCTTAACACAGGGTGATATACAATGCGTCTACCAACGCCCCCAGATGTAACAGACTACTACACTTGAGTACCAATTCGATTTGGACATGACTTCCCCCTTGGTTAGGAGCGGAGCCTATCTAAAACTCCTTCCGATCTTTGGGTCATGGCACCCAGTTGAAAATGCAACTCCACACCGAGCCCATTAACTAGACTCTTCCCGCGATTTGGGTCTAAACCACAGCCACAACGATGCTGTGTAACTTCGGCAAGTATTTGCATTGATTTTCAAATAAGTCTTGTTAAAACCAAATGCCCGTTCATAATCTTCAATTGCAAATAAGAAATCAACCGTAGCCGTTTGAATAGACGGAAACGGTTCTCCTTGGATTATTTTCGACAAAAATAACATCTTCAGACCATAACGTGTACTTCAAACGTTTACTTTTTCCACATCCAATGGCTTTTTCAGTCGCCGTGGTCTAGTAGGTAGTGTGTTGGCTTATTAGACGAAAGGCCCGAATTCGAATCCCAGGCCAGACATCAAAAAAAATACAAAAAGTATTTCTTCGGCGATTTCCTCTCAGCAGATTTCTCGCAAAAACTCTGAGAGTAAATAAAAAAAATTGCCATGAAAAGTTTCTCAAAAAATCTGTCGTTCGGAGTCGACTTTAAACTGTAGGTCCCGCCACTTATGTATAAAATTAACACACACAACATAAGTGGTGTGAGAAACTAGGTCAATAATCCTGACTGAAGGGTTGCAATGACCAATTATGTATGTATGAATGGCTTTTTCATTAACACTTCTGTGTTCTTCAGGTCCCATATGCAACAATTTTGTTGTTGTTGTTGACATAACAACCGTGAGTTCCAGCACGCGCTATTGAAAGTTTTGTTCAACAAATCAAAATTGAAAATCTGTTGCTCTAGCTTCCAACCAGCGTTTCGCCTTTGGGAATGGCCAGACGGTTTTAATTGAGTGGAACTCTGTATGAAACACCCTCGGCTTAAGAAAGTCCTACAAGAAAAAGTCTAATGGGTTCAAATCGTACGATCTCTCCATCTGAGATGACCACACCACCTTCATATCGCTCTTGCAGAATATCTACTGTAGCATGAGCTGTGTGACACGCAGCCTTGTTCTGTTAAAACCGATTCAGGATGAAACAAGTTGGTAATCATAGAGCTATAATGCTCATCGTTGGCAGTGAAGGCCTGGCTAACGTCTTACGCATAGAAATATAAACCGATGAGAGGGCCAGCTTAAAGTGCACAACAGACAGCGTCTTTTTCCGGAATGCATTTGACGCTCTCGGATCTCATGTGGATTTAAATCGTCTCTGATTCGGCAATTTTGATGATTCACATATCCATTTATTAAATAAGACTCTTATCGCTGAAAATGATTTTTCGAAGGTTATTCAACGAACCAATTTCGTTGCTTATGGTCTTCCAATGTGATTTGGCAAAATAAACTGAGTAAATGGCAACGAATTGCTTGAACTGATGTTCAAGAGCAACCCAGTTGTGGTTGCTAACGATTACAACTGTTTCTAAACAAATTCTGTTTGAGAAGCGTTTTTCATCAAAATCAAAGTTACCGCAGCTGCGGATATCAATTTTGAACAGTAGATAGTAAGTTGTCTTATTAGTCTCGAGACCTTGGTTCAAACCCCAGCTCAGAACAAAACGAAGTCTTCCGGCAAAAAACAAATTCTGCAGGTAAATAAAATTTCCATGAAAAACTTGTCAAAAATCTGGCTTTCGGAGTCGACGCTCAACTGTAGGTTCCGCCTCTCAGGGACACAGATTAACACACATTATTCTGCATCGAAAAATGTGTTCAATTCAAATTGACAGGAAGTACAGAGGACTTAACAAGAATATCTAACCGTCAGGCCGCCATCCCACTACTCAACTTTTAAAAGATTGACTCGAGATTATAATGGAAGACGAGATAATAATGAAAAACGAGATTATAATGGAAGACGATATTACAACAAGCTTGCAGTGAGGATGTATCTTCCGCGCCGCTGTTAAGGCCGAAAACTTTCTATAAGTGCGAAGAAAAAAAGACCGCCACTCTACCCAAGTTGGTGTTTTGAATTCCAACTAGAGACTTCTGGACTGAAGATCCGGAGGTTTTCAGTGAACCTTAAAGTCTACGTTGATGGCAGGATGGGCTGTGGTATATTTATTACGGATTCTGATATTAATTTTTCATATACGTGGCCTGATGACTGCAGTATTTTCCAAACATAGGTCACATGACGATTCTGAGAACGTCGATTCTGAAAGCGTCGCGTCGTTCTGTGGCGAAATTTTCCCTGAAAATCTCTTGATTTAATCAGATAGCCATGCTGCAATTAAGTTATTAACGCACGTACTTTTCAGTGTCCGTACTTGTCCATGAGCCTGAGAATCTCACAGAAATTTAGGATAATTCAAAGGTTACTCTTATGTGTATGGATATCGGCACAGGGTTATTGTTGGAAATTGCATTGCTATTGAGCTGGCCAGCTCGCCGCTACGGAGATTGCAACAATATGTTACAGGGCATATGTAGGTATTCCGATTGCGTTTTACGGGGAAACTCAATCTCGTTGGCAGCAGGAAGATACGTGCAATTATGTTAGACTCTGCTGGACACATATGGACAAAAAGAGGACTGGCTTACTTCTGTCCTTAAGTTCTATGGCCATTTATCGCTTTATAGCGATTCTCACTTGGCTAGGCCTTCCAGCAAATGACTTCTGCAGATGTTGTGGGTCTGAGGACGATGTATAGACTGTCTTTCACCTCATTTGTCATATGCCCTGCTCTTGTCGTAAAGAGACGATGGTTTTTGGTTTCTCACTTTCTAACATCGTTGACCTAGCTCTCTAATATAAAGATTACTGTAATAGCAAGATTTATTTTGGACTCGGGATGGTTTCCCGAGTTTAAACCCCGGGTAAAATTGATTGCGGTATCACAGTAAACATAAATTTTGGCACAAGTAGGACCACCTAACCTAACCTAATCTTGCGATGTATTGTATATTCAAAAAAAAACTTTGGAATAAGTTTGTATTGAAATTACGGGAGACTATATTGCAAAGTAAAATCTACTTCAAGTCAACTTATCACGTAGTTTCAAAGTTTATGTTTTTCAGAAAAATTATAGGTACAAATTATAATTCAATATTTAATCAATCAAATTAAACTTGGGTTGAAATTCAAACCACAATTTGCTAATATCAGGTGTACTTACATAGAAAAATTAAACCGTTAATGGGAAAAAGCGGTGACTAATGCAAAAAAATTAAATATTTCTTTGATGATTTGTTTTATTTAATTTTTTTTTTATTATTTAATACTTTGATTTTTGTTAATAACACGTATCAGCTGCTTATTTTTTTATTTTTTCTACTTTAAATTTGTTTACAATTATTATTAATAAACAATAATTTCTTTGCTTTTCAACAATATTTTTTTCAATTAACAATTCACAACTTTTTTTATTATTTTTTTTTTTTTATTTATTTTTTTATTAACACAATTTTCTGCTTTTCTTGTATTTATTTGCGTATATATTTTGATTTGAATTTATTTTAACACTATTTTCTGTTTAATTTATTAATAATTTTTCTTTTTTTTTTTCTTTTTTTCTTTTCAATTTTAACACAAATTTTCTTAACTTCCCAAAGCTGTTGCTTGTTGCCACTAAACTCGCATTGGTTTGTTTCTTGAATAAACCGTTTTGATTTGTAATTTCAACACATTCCACATCAATTGAGTTGTTGTTCTTGTTTTTGTTTGTTTTGATTTTGATTTTCCTTTGAATATGTAACGGTCACAGCAATAAATCAGGAATCATAAATAATACCGTTTTAATTTACATGCAATACTGCACACGGCGAGAGAGAGAGAGAGGGAGCAGAAGTGCTAGTAATTGCAAAGAGAGCTTAACAAATTGTATTCAATTAACCGTAATCGTTTAAATGATCGTTAAGGCAAATGCTTTTAATAAAAGTTTATTTAAAATACCAACAACAACAACAACCTCAATAAGAAAATCTGTTACAATTTTTCCAATTTCTTAATTTTCTTCAAAATTCAAATTTTCTTTCTATAAACTCAACGTAAGCAAAAAACACGTTTGCATTGCTTTTAAATTTTTCTTTTGATTTGTTTTGTTTTTTTTTCTTTTGCTTTCTTTCCTTTAATCAATTTCACACTTTTATTATTCACACAAGCTATGAATTAACGGTAAAGCATACAATACAATACAACAACAACAAAAAATAACACTATAATGCTTGTTCTTCTTATTTAAGTGATTCTAATTTGATGATGGATCACTAATGTCTCGTGAGCAGTTGTTGTTGCAAAAGACAAGAGATAATGACAATGACACTCATTCACTTGTAAGTAAAAAAAAAAAACTGTCAATTTAATACAAATTTATGCCTGTGTTAGTTTTATTTTCTTTCCTTTTTTATTTATTTAAAGTGAATGCACTTTGTTTAATGCCGATAAAAAAAAAAAAGTTTGTTTTTCTTTTATTTTTGTTGCTCTGCTTTTTGTATATATTTTAGCCAAAAATAATTTCTTTCCTTCCTTTTATTTTCGTTTTTTAATGTTTTTAATGCTGTTATTCACTTGAATAAATCTCAAAGCAAAAAAACTATATTTTTCAACCGTTAAATTACCGCTTTTAACGTCCGTTGGCGCCGACTTTACTTGGTCGAATGAGTTGTTTTCTATGGTGGTTCCTCTATACAAAACATTTTTTTTATGTTCAAAATGCAATTTTTCATTCATTTATCATGCTTTGCCTCCCCACACACACACACACACACACACTCATTCTCATAAAAACTTTAATAAAAAGAGAAAGAGCAAACAAGACCCATGCTCACTGTGTTTTAACATAAACAAATGCCTACAAATGCAGAAGAGCACCACAAATTTAAAAGAGCAAATAAACGTATGGAGAACAAATTATAAATGAGACCGGCTTTTTTTGGTTTTTGTTATGTTTACTGTATGTATGTTGTATGTGTATGTGTAGGTTTGTGTTTTTGTTTTTCTCTCTGTCTGTCTTTTATAGTGGCAGTGTATTTTGTTTTTGCATTAAAATGGGGGGTTTTTGTTTACATTTTACGTTTGCTGTTGTCATTTCCACAGGGTTTACTGCTTTACAGTGGTTATGTGAAGCCATTACATTTGGTAAAAAAAAATTATTATTAAAAAATAAATAAAATTGAATTCCATTATTAATGAAAATTATTAGTGAAAATACACCCGAGTAACTACATAGTCCACGTTGTTCAGTTAGTTGAATTGAACTCAAAAATACCTTTTTTATATTACTCGAACCCTCCAAACTTGTTTTATTTGACAAAAACTGTTTTTTTTTTTTTTACTTTACGCACAAATTTCTGGATTACTCAAACATTTCTGACCCGATTTCCAAAATTTAAATCTTGTTGGAAAGGGAGGAGATGGACCTTTAAACGGTATAGATATTTCAATTATTCGACTTAATATGCTATGAGTTTTGATGAGGTAAACTTGAAAAATTCGAATTTTTTTCATATTTTTTCAAGTTTGTCCATTCATAGTAGCAAACTTTAATAAAAAAAATATAGGATAAGTGATAATATTCTTAAAGTCTGTTCTCTTGTGAAGAGATTGAGTCATCATTTGATAAAATTGTATAAAAATTACCATAGTTATTACTTAAATAGTATAACAGTCGTGTTATATTATATAAAAGTCATCTCATCAAACGAACTTTTAGTTCAAAAATTTTCAGAATTTTTGATGGAACTTGATTGTTTATTACAAAATGTTTCAATTTCACGTTTGCACGACTTCCAGAAGTCGGCTAATATTTTTTTGCAAACATTCTCTTTGCCCAAACATTGGTCAACTTCTGGTGGTCGCTCAAACGTGAAATTGACACATTTTGTGATAAACAATCAAGATCCATCAAAAATTCTGAAAATTTCTGAACTATAAGTTCATTTGATGAGATGACATATATAAAAAATATAACACGACTGTTATATTATTTATATAATAACTACGGTAATTTTTGTCCGATTTGATCAAACGAAGTGCCAATCTCTTTACAAGATAATGCACTTTTAGAATGTCATTACTTATTTCATATTTTTTAAGTAAAGTTTGCTACTATGAACGGACAAACTTGAAAAATATGAAAAAAATTCACATTTTCCAAGTTTACCTCGTCAAAACTCATAGCATATTAAGTCAAATAACAGACATATGTATACCGTTCCTGTAGGTCCATCTCTACCCTTTCCAACAAGATTTCAATTACGGAAATCGGGTCAAGAAATGTTTGAATAATCCAGAAATTTGTGTGTAAAGTCTAAAAAAACAGTTTTTGTCAAGTAAAAAAAGTTTGGAGGGTTCGAGAAAAAAAAAATATTTTTTTTGAGATCTACTCAACAAAACTCACAACCTACACAATGTCATTAGCTGGGTGTATTAAATTTTTTTTATTTTGTCGCATAGTGTTATCTAACGTTTTGGAATAAAAGGCACATCTGTTGCTATCCAGCAGTGAATACGTACTTAATTGATCATTACAACTCCAACTTTTTAGTCTGGATTTCAATGTAGCTTCTCACACTAACCATGTTGTTTGTGTTAGCTTTAGCCCTGAATAGCGGGCGGAACCTACCATTGAAAGCCGATTCCGAAAAACAGATTTTTGGGAAACTTTCCATGGCAAATTTATTTCCTCTCAGAGTTTTTCACAAGACTGCTGAGAGGAAGTTGCCGAAGAAATATTTCGTCTTGTTCGAAATGTCAGAGCTAAGAATTGAACTTCACGGGCTCTATTAACCCAAGGCACTAGCTACTAGACAACGGTGACGTCAAGCAGTAGTGGATACGCACATGGAAATACAGTATTTGACTTTTATTCAGCTCTCGCTTGTGGCAAGGCTGCATCAAACTTCTTTACTATTCCACCTTGTTCAAGTAGCGCCAAAAAGTATCTTAAGTAGTCTGGGCAATCAAAAAGGTGCTTACATGATGGTCACGGAAATTTAGCCAAGCTATCACTATCAACGGCAAGCACTGTAGGTCGATGATTTCCAATTTCTTTTGTCTTGAATTGGATTATCTGGACACTAACGACCAGTGGTGTTGTGATAATTTTTTTTTACCGGAACGCGTATATATAATTATATAGACAGGGCCGATCCTGGGTAGCCGGCCGCTCTGTGCGGTCTCATGTCCTAAATTTAACGACAGGGGTGATTTTCCATGATAATCCTGGCGGCGGCGTTTTTTTTTAGGTCTCATGTCCCAAATTTGACGACGGGGGGAGGGAAATTTCCCCCAATTTTCGCCCGTCGCCAGGCAATTTTCGTTATCAGAAATCATCTTTAGTTCCGGAACGCGTTCCTGTCCAAAAAGGAAGTACCGTTCCGGCTCGACAACACCACTGCTAACGACGTGGTTTAATCAAAGTGTCACACCTTGCAGTTTCTACACAAGCTGTTTAGCGACATGTTCATTTCACAACTTTTTCTTGGAGGATTTTCTTAAGCTGCAGGCTGCGAATAAGCCGCAAACCAGAGAGCGGTCTTTATAGCCAACATAATCCATGATTTGGGTGAAATTCTGCCTGATTTATTCGACACAGTCGTGGAAAATTGTAGTTTGATATGAAAATGCATGACAAACATTTCAACGATGTAATATTTCACTCGTAATGGTATCATAGGGTCTTCCAATTGAATAAACAATTTCAATGATATCTCGCACACACTTTGTTTTATTTAAATTTAAAAATAGAAAGGGTTTAATAAAAGACCCGATAGATAAGAAAAACTTTTCAAACTTTCGTATGTTATGGTTTCCTTTCCCTTAAATTTAACAAACAAACGGAGAGTTTTATTGCCCTAAATATGCTACTCTAGGTGGCAAAACAACCAACATTTACAACAACTATTCAATAAAACAGAAGAAACAAAAATGTTTTTAATTAAAAACAGCTAAACAATCCACTGTGCATACTTATTAAACGCCAATGAAACAGTAAAATAAACCCTTAACACGTGTTAATAAATGATTTCTCTTAAAAACACACTTGCTTGTTCTCTATATTTTTAAAAAATTTCTCTTAAAAAAATAAACACAACAAATCCCTTTTTCGCTCTCTCTCTCTCTCTGTGGCTAATGATTTCAAATTGTTTTTCACAATCCCTACTGGCTTATACTCTCTTTTATGATACAATAGAAAATCACTTAAAAAACACATACATTTAGGGGTTGTTAATACAACAAAAATATTATAGCCTTTATGTGTGTGTGTATTAATAGTTGTTTTCAGTTGCTCTCTTGCTCTCTTCCTCTTTATATTAAGTGTATGGATAGGTATACATAAAAGGAAATTAAACTTCATTGGTTACTTAGCTTTACACAAAAGGAAAGCATTAACAAAAGAGCCTACAAAAACAGAAGCACAACTACAGAGATGCGCGCAATACCATAAGCACCTATAGTGTAGGAGGAGCAAATACAAATAATACAAAAGTATTGGTATGTATTACATATACATACATAAATACCTGTTAATATATGAATTGCTATAAAAGTATATAAGTAATGTTATCGGTTGTTGTTATTGTAATTGTTATTGTTGACAAAAAGGTGTCATGTACATACATTTTATACAGCAATGATATGCTTTTGCTTGACAAATAAACAGGTAACGGCTATATAAACAATGTAAACAAAAACAAAGAGGAGAAGAGAAGAGAGCTTACAAACAAAGAGTAAGTAAATGCATACACTCTCATAGTTCAGTTTGTTGGTTTGTTATCATGTTGCGTTTTTTTAACAGGACATTATTTTATTGTTATTTTTGTAAGTACTCGTATATGTGTATGTGTACGTGTGTTTGTGTGGTCTTTATGCTTTAATCAATCATTCATTTAAGCTTTTAATTAATGGCTTTTGCTAACGTACGAGTGACACAAGTAGAGTTTAAAAATACAACAATAATTTTGGATTCAATGTATGTACGGCTGTGTGTAAGTGTTCCATGTTATATTTTAATTAACCCTTTTTATTCTATCTAAACAGCTACAGTATTGAGTGAAATAATAGCAAAGAACGTGTATTACACAAGATTAAGGGAAATTTATAATTTTTTAAGTAAAATATTTCTTTATGTTCGTATTTTGTAGCAGAAAAATGTATTTAAATATCGAAAGAAAAAATAATCGAATGCCTTGCTGTCTTATGTTGTGGTTTTATTGCGATTGTCGGGAAATAGGTGAGATCAATGGGAAAAAATTTAAACCCTTGGAATTTTTTTATTGCTTTTAAGATATTTAATACATTCGAAATACGAAACTAGTACGTCTTAGAACTGTTTTTAATGAATTACTCTGATGATAATTTTTTTTATTCTATTTCGTTCCTGAAATTTTTTGATTTTAGAATTTATTTTTTTTTTTTTTTTGTAAAACCAGCACTCAGGGGATGGCCCCTACTCATGCACTGCATTGTGCAGGTTTAGGAAAATAGGCTATAGGAAGGGAGTGGTGTTTGTGGACATTTGATTTAAACTTACCAATATCGTAACTGACGGGAAAAACTTACGCAGGAAGATCATTCCACAAGCGAGCAGTGCGGGCAATAAATGAATTTTCCCTGTAATGCATTGTGCGGTTCACTGGACAATCAACCACAAAAGGATGTGCTCTGCGAGAGGTACGAGTACCACGTAAAAATATGTGATTATCGGGAACCAAGCCCCTTATCTCTCGAGAACACTTCCCATTATAGTACCGATAGAACAATGAAACACACGCCACATTCCGACGATGCTCCAACGAATCAATAGAGTTGGATACCCTACTGTGAACGGTGAAAAAATCTAGTGAAAGCCAGCCAAAGGACGTACAGAAAGTCTGTTTAAACTCCAAGGAAGCATGTTAGGTGTGGTTATTGGAGTCATTACCGGACATTGTGTTAAAGGCCCACATGCAAAGGGGCAGCGGTATAGGCAAATTATACAGGAGCAACAGAGATGAGGAAAAGGAGGAAACTGTGCTTCTTCTACTGGGCACATGCCCAACACTATGTCAGAGTAGAAAAAAAACAGATTGCTGCCTCCTATGGCGACTATTTAGGCGAACTATCAATGATGGACATTGGTTATTGTTGTTGTAATAACTGTCTATTATTCGTAAGAGTTTTTTCTTGTGGAAAAATCTCTTCTGAAACAGCTGAAGCTGGGTGGACAATCTTTGGCCGAGTGGTACTCAGTTTGTTGGAATTGGATGGACATTGGTAGTCGAAGTCGCTTCTTCAGGAGCTTCGAATGGTTCAGGGATTAGGCAAATGCTAAACTGTGGTATCACAATGAGCCTTATGCGACACCCTTTGGTTAGATAGCCATCTCTTATTTATTTGCCCTATTTTAGAGCTAAGCGGGATCATTTATGGCAGACCAATGTTTTATAAATTTAGCCTAAGGAACCATGTTAACATAATGCATATAATAATGGTGTATACCGCTCTACCAGTAGTTATAAGAATTCCAGAAGCCATCACTAGAATGCTTGAACGACGGTGCCGTCTGCCGAAAAAGGTCACGAACAACTCCAAAGAATTGGCCAATTTTCGATAAAGAAAGGTTTGCATTAAGGTTGTATTCAATCTCCATTGCTTTTTGGCATTGTATTTAACGTTGTAATCAACTGTGTATCTCAAAATAACAGAGGAATTACGGGGGAATTATAATTTAATCTTGGAGACCTAGCAAATCAATAACATTGAAATGTCGAATTAATTAGTGACGTGTGCTGCGGTTCTTAAATGGTGGAAGAAATGGATCAAACACTGTTTCCGTAAAATTATGTACATCTTCTGCTAGCTTGACGTTTGGCCACTTGACAGGGACCATTAGCATAAGAAATCCAACGGCTCAAATGGATTCGTACATTTCTAACACTGTACAGCGCGATCTAATAGCACTTATGTCGGATTGTCCTTTTAATGTGTGGGGGTGAGCGGGGAGAGGATAAAACAAAATATTTGGCGAGATTGCGGGTAAAAGAAAATACAAAAGTATTAGTATTAATAATCAATTTATTATTAATTTGAGTACATAAACGTACCTTTAGCTTCGGGGGTTTCAAAATGTTCGGTCTTGCATTTATTTAGTGAAATTTATTCAGTGATAGGTTTGCAATTTACGTTTATGGATCGTTTAACAACCGAAGACCACGTAAAAATAGCAAAAACTCCATATAAAAGTGATGATTTAAACATGGAAACTTATTGAGCAAAATTCTGTTCAACACTAGTGCTCGTTCCTCATTCGGTAGTTGCATTAACAGATTAAATTGTTGCGTATGGGACTTGGAAAACTCGAAAGTTATGGTGGTAATGGCTTTTCCACGAGAAAAAAGTAACCGTTTGGTGGTGATCATTACGTTAAAGAATATTATTTTGTTCTCAACTGTATGTATACGAAAACAGGGTGGTTATTTCCATTTCTATAATCAGATTATAATTTATCAGCAGTTCGAAAAAATCAACCTTTTGCCAGATTATGGAATTTTAATAATAAAAAAAAAATGCATTTAAAAAGGTTTTGGGTTCTTTTTTTTTTTTGTTCTATTTTGAAGCGGTAGCTAGCAAAACAACGACAACAACAAAATAAGTATTAACAACAACTACCACTTTGTGGTTTGACTTGTCTAATGACCTGACAAAATGATGTAAACACGGCGTTTTTATAAAACACCATGATTTTCATAAAAAACACAAACACACACACAGGCGCATACAACAAAGAAAATCAACGGTAAAATCAAACAAAACAATAACAGTAACAAACAACACAGTAAAGATAATAATATTTCGTGACATTTTTTTCTCTGCCTTTCTTTATACAATGGCAAGTGGTACGTACGTACGTACGCGTATTGTGTTATCATTCGTTTCTAAAACTAATTAAGCCATGAGAGTAGCACAGAGAAAGAGAGAGAGCTAAAGAGAGCGAGTAAGTAAAATTAAAACTGTTGTGTGATTATGGGGGTAAATCTAATGCAAGAAATTATTTTTAATTTATTAAGCAAAACATTTTGTGTTTTTTTTTTTCGTGTTTATTTTTCTTGTTTAAGATGAGCAATTAATTATTTTTACCTTTAATTGCAGCATTTAAAATAAATGTGAACTCATAACATGTGTGTAATTTTCCGTTTCTTTTGTTGTTGTTGGTTTTTCTTCTTCTATTTTTTCTGTTTATATTTTCAACTACATAAATGCACTGCTTTATAGGTATCTGTATTGTGTGTTGTTGTTGCTGCTGTCGATTTTAGCATTTTCTTTTCATTTTCTTAATCGTTTCGTTGGTTGGTTCGTTGGATAAATAAATTAAGGAACGAACAAATTTGAGTGTGAGAAGAGCGTGCGTTTGTAGTGAATGAAGTGAATTAAATGAATGAGTGAATGAATGAATGAATGGCTGGTTGGTTGGTTGGTTGGTTGGATGGTTGGTTGGCTGGTTTGCTTGCTGGCCAAAGTTGTTGTATTATTAGTATTGTATTTTGCCAGTGTTTCAGTGTCTCATTTTTTGCCATCATTTATCTTATTAATTTGCCACAATCTAATACATTAAATGATCATCGTAAAGAAAGAACATTTCAATTAAAATAATTAACAGCAGAAAAAGCAAATTATATACTCGTACAACACACTCATGTATATGTATGTATGTATGTGGTGTAAAAAAAATCACAATCACTATGGGACGATACTGCAATGGGATGCCTAGTAGGCAAACGTATTTATTCACCGCTAAGACATACTGGGCTAAGAGAATCACGTTTTATTTCCAACAACCTTACCGGGTTGGATAGGAAGCGTACTCATCAACTATTTAAACGGGATCGTAGGAACATCTTTCACTGTAAACAATCGAATTTCGTCTGCAAACACTACCTGATGAGCACTATCCAGTCAAAAATTTTTGATATTCAAGTCAAGTTCACAAACAAGAATTTTGCTGTATTACACCAGATAGATGGTTCGTTATCAGTTATATAGTGTTTGCATCCAATGGTAGACCGATTGGCCACCTTACTTGCCAATGTCCGTCTCTGGTTCGATGCAGACTTCTTTCGGTTGACCTAAGGCAGCTATCGTTACTTGATATCAAAGCGATACTAAATTTATAAAACTTTCAGGCTAGTTTTCATCGTGCTTCAGAAGGATTCATAATTCTACATACAGTTAGCTCTGTCGTATTGCTTCATGTGATACCACAACAGGTCGCTATGTGTGCTCAACAAAGTTGTCACTCCCTCCTATACTATGGGACGATGTTACGGAATTTAAAGATCTTGAAAACTGCTGGCTTCGGAAACCTCTATTCAGAGCTTTAAAAATGTGGTGAATAACACATAGCAGAAGCTTTGTGGAAATAGGAGTCCTTATCATATTTTTAGAAGAAGGGCGTGGTGTTTATGATACCAGGCTATGTAGTCACTGGAGATGTTTAAAAGTGCTGAATGTAAACAAAAAAATCTTATCAAAATAAATACAGCATCGCATATCCCCACCCAATTGGGAAAACCTTCCTCTGAAAATTATAGCCAGGATTCAAGTCGAGACTATCTTAAGCGGAATCACATAAATGCTGTGCGAATTATTATCGAGAACATCATTGAATACAACTGCAATTTATACCATCATGCCATCGATTTTGCATTCTAGCCGACTCTGTGGCATGTACTCGAAAATTATAGATTCCACTCATGCGCTTTATTTTATATATTAGTATGTATGTATATAAATAAAATTTAACGCAAGCTGTCTTATATTATTGTACTATAAATTGAAACAAACAAAACAATAAAAGACTACAAAATATTCAAAATTTATATCGATTTAGTTTGAAAATATGTTTCATCAATGAACTGACAAAATCGCACCAGAGGTTTAAATTGCTGCACGACAATTACTTGTTGTTACTAGAGTAATTGTTAGCACCGAAAATAAATGTCCAAAAACAATTGCATCCAATTCACAAGGCTGTTCACCGTAGAAATAGGGTCCTTCTGAGGATTCCAATTTCATTTGAAGTGATTCAAAGTGGAGAAAAACTTAAAGTACGCGACAAAGAAGAAGAGGCACTTTACGAAACCAATAGACATAACAGTGTTCCATCTCCCAGACAATTCTTGCTACTTTTCGATTGTGTGGTCCAGCAAATAAATGCCAAAGCACCGTATGGAATCCGCTTTAACATGCGAGAACTCTTGTACGATGCACATAGAAAACGCAGACGATATTTGCCTTTGCGATCAGCGCTTTAGAGGCGCAAAAAGGAAATTTCACGACCTATTCACAAGCCCTGAAAATCGAGTATTGTTGCTAGGAACGCCTCACTACTAATATTTGAAGTACAGAGCACTGTAACATACGCTAAGGCAAAACTTCCAAAGAAGAAACATTTTGCAATAAATTCCTCAATGGCGTATTGGTTTACAAATGACTTTCGATGGCGAACTGCAATCCGATTGAATACGAAACTTGCAAACGTAAATAGATTTTTGCTTCGCAGCAACATTAAATTTTTTTTAATTAGATTAGGAAATTACATCAAAAGTTTCCAGAAATGACGCCGTAAAACCTTTTTATGAGCCTACGTCAAAGACCATGCACACCATGCTCTAACGTTGGAGCATTTGGAAACCAAGATTCGTTCGAAATAAACAGAAAAGTGATCGAGAGCTACCTCAAAACTAATAAAATCTTGCCGACATAATATTTTAAAATATAAATTCATCGAAATCATAGCGTTAAGCCTCTCAACAGACCCATTGTGCGATAACAACAAGCTCAACAAGCATTATAAATGAAGCCCTTTGAAAACAAACGCATTTGAGCACTCAATTAAGCGCAATACTGTATAATTATCTTTTAACCCAAAGTATAGAATAACGAGCTACATACACAGGAGCGGACCAGATATGCTGTATACAAAATACATCGTACCATCGTGTTACAAAAATTATAATGATGATGATAATTTCTGAATTGTTT
Source organism: Sarcophaga caerulescens (assembly GCA_927399465.1). NCBI lineage: Eukaryota > Metazoa > Arthropoda > Insecta > Diptera > Sarcophagidae > Sarcophaga > Sarcophaga caerulescens. The sequence continues at coordinate 24,714,547 of OV656873.1, read as the reverse complement.
CATACAATTGTAATGAGAAGAACGATGATGATGTGGATGATGGCAGTAGTGGTGATGGTTGGTGGTGGTGGTGGTTGAGTAACAAACGAGTAAAGAATTCTGGCTAATTTTAATTAAACATGCAAACAAATAGGCCTGGAAAAAAGAAATCTTTTTTTTAAAAAGAAGCAAATGATGAAACAAAACAAAAAAAGACAAGAAATGAAGAGAAAAAAAGTCTAAAAACGCATTATAATAATTCAAACGTGTGTATGGATGGATAAATGGTTGGCTAGATGGATAAATGGATGAATGCATAATGGAACATGAAGGGAAGAAAAAAAAAATAAAGGCCACAAGTTGATTGCCTGCCACAAACACAGTGCTGTTCTACACATCCATTGGTCTATTCCAAGTGAATGCATATATATGTGTGTGTGTGTGTGTTTGTATAAAAAGAAAATTGAAACATTTAAAAATTAATTCCAAATCAACTCAAGTACAATAGAGAGAGCACAACACAAAACACGTGCCAGCATGTAATCAAAATCAACGCTCATTCCATGCCTATGCTGAAGCTTTTTTGTCATCTACTTTTTTAAACCCAGCAATCTATACTCTACTTTACGTAGACAACAGTGGTTATAATTTGCTAAAGATTAAAACATCCTTCTTCTTTTCTACTTGTGTTTATTATTCGGTGAATTAAAAATATTCTCCTCAATTCAATTAAAAACCCAAAGACATCGCCTCTATTTCTTTTCCATTTGGTCCAAGTGGTTGTGGATGGTTGGGTGGTTGTTTAGAAAAGAAAAGAAAAAAAAAAACAAAACAAAAAACAATTAAAATTTCGTTACTAATTAAATGCCATCATTTCGTATTGTGATATGTGAATGCTGTGATCTGTGTGTACTCACCATTCGACTTGGATATGGCACGTGATTGTATTCTAAATTAATTATTGGATTACGCATCCATTGCCAGCAGACAAATAAAGTAAATTAATTGGCAATTCATAAAAATTAAAATGATTTTTATAACAAAAGGAAGCCAGATTCGTTAAATTTTACGCCTCTTCCTTATTCTTATACGCTCTAGAAAGTTATCCTACTACCCAGATTATACTGCAGCGTTCCAGTGAATGACAGCTAGTTTGTGAGAAACAGACGGCCCTGTTTTCTTCAGATTATTGGCAATGCAGGGGAGTTAGATGCAGTCTTGTTCCTCTGTAGTGGACTTCAAAGCCACAGAGTCTTGATAAGAGGCCAGTGCTTCTTTGACGATCTTAGGGGGTGAACGTCTTTCTTACTTGGAGAGATCTTGGACACTGGCTGGCTGGTCAACTGACCCTCTATATTCTCCTTCTTCTTTTTACTTTCTTTTTTATTCACCAGCTACTTTCACTCTTATTTTTAGTAACGAATCTCAATTTTTCTTCTTCACAAAAAGACTTACGCTCCTCGTGCGAATACTGCGGACAAAAACTCTACTTTGTGAAAACCATTGGCCGTGTTCTATTAGAAAGACTAATATGTACTTAATTGGCCACTGCAACCCTTTAGTCAGGATTACAACCTAGCTTCTCACACCACCCATGTTGTTTTTGCTAATTTTATCTATGAGTGGCGAGACCTACAGTTTAAAATCCACTCAGAACAACAAATTTTTGAGAAACTTTTCATGGCAATTTTATTTACTCTCAGAGTTTTTGCCTGAAGGCTGCTGAGAAAAAGTCACCGAAGGAAAGCTAGTTTAAAATGTTCAAAATTTATTGGAATATCTTAACGACTGTTTATGGAATCTCTAGAAAAATTAGGTCCTCAACACTCAAAATAAAGACAACTAAAAATCATTAATTTTACATTTAAATGTATAATAAATTGTCTATTAATAATTTATTCGATCTAAAAGAAAAGATAATAAGAAAAAAAAAACATAAATTCATGGCTGTACATCAATTTTCATGAAATGACAATGAATTCCCCTAAATAAATTACTATCTATGGGATGGAGCATATGATCTTAAGTATTTCTCAGAAATACAACACTTTACAATTCTCGACTTCTAGTCCATGTCATCATCATCGTCATCCATATCGTCATCTAAGTCGTCATCATTTAAATATTCGAAATCGTCCTCCAACAACATGCTTAAGAACTCCGCTTGATTTTCACTAATCAAATTCAGAAATGAGGGATTTGTTTCACCAATTCTTTGGATGGCAGCATCTAACAATTCTGGTTGTCGTTGTAAGGTAGAACGTAGTGTCTGATATATGGGATCATTACGCAGCAATTCATCAAAAGGTGTATTTAAGTTGGCCTCATTTTCCTCTGAGTAGCCTTCAACTTCGGGTGTAGAGGGTATACCTTCAATTAAAAACTCTACAGCTCGTTCAGGATTATTAAAACTGGCTTCTAAGGCTTTGCGTACTTCATTCTCAGGATAACCCATGCTCATAATTTGTGTTACCAACTCATTTGTTTTATCGTCAGCTGGTGTTGCCGGTGTCCTAAACTCAGTGCCAGATTCTGTTGCTGCCGTAGTTGTTGATTTAGGTGCACTTTCCTCGTTAGCTTTAGGTTTCTCTTCTACTTTTTTCTCTTCCTGTTTCGATGTAACAGGCTGCTCTTTTGCACTTTCAGTCTTTTGAGGTTCTGCTGCTTTTGGTGTCACTACCAGTGGCTGTTTAAGTATCATTATGACTAAAAACTTTTTCACATCTATATTATAGACACTCAATTTGTCATCATTTTCTAAAATTTTTCCTGCGTAAATGAGTTTCTGCAGTTCCGGCTTCACTCCAATATCTGGATACAGTGACAATTCCTGTTTCAATTCATACACCGTCTTTGTGTCTTCAATATCTATCACTAAGGATTTTTGGTTTAAGGTTTTTATTTGTAGTTTCATTCTGCTTATGTCTTTGGATAATTTGTAAGAAATTTTATTAATTTCACAATGATTTTGTCGAAACAAACGAAACGAATTAACAAGCGTGCCAACAAAAATAAATTAATTCTTGCAATCAATAGCAAGCACACAATCACACATATACACACTTTAAATTTTGTTTTTCTTCTTCTTTGACAGATGAACAGCACGTTTTGTTATTCTTTTCAGAGATGTGTTTAGTTTTCGATTGTTGTTTTGATAGCAACAGAACGATTACTTAAGTAATCATATTATAGAGGTGAGGTGAATTCAATATTAAAATGAAAAATATTCTTGGTGGTGTTTATTTCAAAAAAAAGGCGGTTAAAATGAATAGATTTCTATTTTCATTTATAAATTATTATACTTTTAAAATAAAGAATTCAATTGTTATATAATAAATGTGTTTTAGATAAATTGCTTAATGCTTAAATATAATTTTATTAATCGAAATAATCATTTTTAAAATATAATCATGACAGAAAAGTTCGGAAGAATCTGTAATCTAAAAAATTCACAGGCATCAAGAGGATAATTCGAAAGCGAATAACTGTAGATATTGTCAATCAACAAAAAACGTGTTTATTATTAATACGGACCAAAAGTCTTGAAAAGTTGATAACTACTGTGGCTTATCCCAGTACTGCTGTAACATCAGTTCTACATAAGAAAAGAGGCTCTCGACAAATAAACCGTACACTTTACAAAGCGCTTATATTGCTAGTGCACTGAAGCATGGGTGCTGCCATTCTTGGGGTATTTGAGAAAAGGATTCTATGTAAGATTGAGGCACCAGTTTGAGTTTATAGATAATATAGGCATTGCATGAACCATGAGCTCAGTGGGTTGCATGCCGGCATTGATATATTAAAACGCATTAAACCACTGAAGTTGCATTGGTTAGATCAACTCGCGTGAATAGGCGAAGACCCTCAAGTAAAGAATGTAATTCTGTGGGGGTTCACAAAATAGAGCGTTCAAAGCTTGGATGGAAATAACAGGTTGAGGAGAAACTCGACGCTTTGTATAAGAAATTATAACAATTGATCATATAAGTAATTAAAATATTAATATGTATGATTTCACTGCATTCTCACTTAAAACTGAGATATGGATACAACTCTACGTAAGATAAAGCTTGTGGAAACATATCTATGCTTTAAAGCTAGCCTCTCTACGATCATAAAATATTATTTGCAATGTTTAGAATTCACAGATGACGTGAAAATTGAGCACTGATTCGTAGGTGCCGCAGAGAATATCAAAAACATATGAATTAAGTCCTTTAAGTGCCTGCATTATGGTTATAAGATATTAATAATAAGGGTTGCTGATGCTCATTTTGTAAGCGTTGAAAGATTTTCAATAATAATTTCTATTACTGGTTATTAGATCGGTACTTACAGGACTATTGAAAACGTAATCATTATTTTAATATCATTAAATACCGCACTTTGTTAAGAGCTTAAGCAAGAAATGTGCGAAGATACAAATCTACACGCGTTTGTTCACATGATGAACACAGTCACTGTAATCGATAATTTCTTGCACTTACGAATTAAATTGAAACATGCGAGAAAGGGGACAGACATTAAGGAATTCAATAAAAACACGTGCGAAATAAACGACTTTTGATTTCCGGTTTAAAGTTTAAAAATGAAGAACAATTTTTTTTTAAATGATAAGCTAGAAAAAAGAAAAATCGTATAAGAATAAACGAAATTAATTTCCGTTCTTTCAATAACGATGATTTCAAAAGAAAGAGAACAAAAGTTAAGAAATAAATCTTTTGGCAAATTTTAAAACTTTTAAACAAAAATTTAACGAGGGTCTGAACATGAGATTTTAATTTAAAAAAGATTAACAATACATTGTTGTTGCCGTTTTAATGGTCTAATCTATCTTAATTCAGTTTTTAAATACTCAGAAAGGCCTTTTCCTTAGTATCATGCTCTTTTACTGTGTAACTAATATGGTAATTAATGTGCCATATTTCCACTGGAACAAAACTATGTACTTTAACTATAGTAAAGAGTGAGCAAGAGAGAGAGAGAGAGGGAAGGAGAAGTAGAAATTGTGTGTGTAAAAGAGCCTTACATATCGTAAGTCACGTCTGCTATTTATTTTAATACAAAGTGACCAACAAAGTGCAATAAATCAGTGCCTTGTACTGTTGGTACCGCTTGTGGTGGTAAAAAGGGTTGGCCATTCCATTTCCCCAAGGAGTGATAAGTTAAAATTATAAGCAGCTGTAGTCGTCCCATTAATGAATCCTTTTTTCTTCATTTATTTGTTAAAGAATTTGAATTAAAACATCGTAAAATCAAAGCATTTTTTTGTCTATTTTTTTGTGTTTTTTGCCTCGTTTTTTGGGTTAAAAAACAACATTCTTTTGCAACAGGGAAATAAATCTTTGTTAGAAAGTGTTTTTTCTTGTTAAAAGAAATAAATTTGAAAAGGATTTCGTTTTTCCATCAGGAATATGTTGCACAATAAATGTTCATTTAAGGGAAACATTTTTGAAGAATTCGAATCTTACAAGAAAAATCAGCATCAAACTCAAAACACACAGTAATTTTAAAATAAATCGCGACTTAGATTACATGGGTACTCCACTATAAGGACTCAGATTAATTTAAATTACATGGGTAGCCCGCTATAAGGGCCTCTAATAATAATGTTTGTAAAATTTTTCCTACGTTCTTCAACCAACTGATACTTCTGAAACTGACTGATTTGACCAACCAATAACGTTTTTGCTTTGGAATTCGAATATCGAAAAGAGGAAGGAACGAGAGATAAAGAGAATAAGAATACGAGCTAAACTAACGGAAGACTTATCAACTACACATCCCTTAGCCAGCTTAATCTCATTACAAACCTCAGGACAGTCCGAATTTTGGCTGCCGACAGAGAGTTCAAACCCTCGAAGAATCCAGTACTCAGGGTATTCATCCTTCTCCTACCAAGGGCTGGACAGTTACAGAAGGAGTATTCTGCAACCTCTAACTACTCAGCTTCCATCCAAACCCTGCAATAATCTGACTGGGATCTATCCCGGATCGTTTTCAGAAGCCTAACCTCAACAAGACAGTTCTACCATAGTTGATAGACACTTACATTTCATTGAGCCTCTACTTCTCATTCTGGTTGATCATTTTTGATTTTGAAAATAGATTTTAAAGCTTTAAATTGCCATCAACTATATTAGAATAGCAGTTCAGAACAATAGGTTCAACATTTTAGAACAAAAGTTAACAAATGACAGTGACAGTTGTAGTGGTATAAAATTGAATAATCCCTCGGCAAACGTGTGCAGATTTACTGTAGAGAGCAAAAGAGGAAGGATAAAATATTAGGCGGCATCATACAAGCTGTCGAAAATAATTGGAATCATAAAAGCATGATTCCCAGTTCTTTACAACACGAACATCGGTCATTCAATTCATACTAGCACCGGAGTAAAACGAAGAAAATCTGCACCACCTCAACTGTTCACTATCGTACTGATGAATGATATTGATATCATAAATGAAGTCTGTCAGAGAGAAGAGAAATTACATGGAGCCTTTTAAGACAACTCGATTAAAAATTTTGTTTATGCCTGTGATACTTGTCTCTTCTCTCACAAGATATCCAGAAGATATTAAAAGTTTAACGCGTAACTTTGGACTTGAGATGACATACATACATAATTGGTCATTACAACCCTTCAGTCAGGATTATTGACCTAGTTTCTCACACCACTTATGTTGTGTGTGTTAATTTTATAAGTATAAGTGGCGGGACCTACAGTTTAAAGTCGACTCCGAACGACAGATTTTTTGAGAAACTTTTCATGGCAAATTTTATTTACTCTCAGAGTTTTTGCCATAAATCTGCTGAGAGGAAATCGCCGAAGAAATACTTTTTGTATTTTGTTTTGATGTCTGGCCTGGGGCTCGAACCCTGGCTTTACGTCTAATAAGCCAACACACTACCTACTAGACTACGGCGACTTCAAGATTAAGAAAATTAAGGTTTTAGAATAAACAATCCTAGCTTAGAGGAGGCCAGTGGAATATGTAGATGTTTTCTGTTACCTAGTGACAACGAATAGTGGCGCAGAAACAAACGGAAGCAGAACGCTCATCTCCAAATACCCAGACGAACCAAGTTTAAATTATTCAATGCATTTGTTGTCTTCTCTGTTGGAAGGAAGTGAAACCTGACAATCACGCATTAGGTAAAGTTATTCAATAATAAGTGCCTCTGAATACTGAGAAGAATATTCTGCCCTAACACCATCTACAACTCGAAATATTGGAACTCGTTGATTAAGAGCAACAAACAACAAATTAAGGTGAATCGACCGGTCGATCAAGAAAAAACCTGCTAGTGGCACAAATATAGTGCAAGAATTGAATTCGATCAAGAAAAATCCTGCTAGTGGCTCAAATATAGTGCAAGAATTGAATTCCTAAGACGCAAGGAAATGTGGTCGAACACATAACAACTGGAGACATACGACAGTCCAAGAGCTAGGGCGGTGCGATCTTGCATACAACAATCGAAATGAGGCATATACAGCCTCAGGTTTAACAAGGAAACTTGCTGAAAAACGTAACCACGACTGATTTTAATATAAAATTTTTGTCCTCTACTGCAAATGAAAACAAAAGAAAATCGAATTTTTTAGAAGCTGACGCCTTTGACACGTGTCACTGCTTCAGCAAAAACTTTGGTCAACCAAGATAAGTGAGAAAATAATTTCTGTGGATTCTTGAAGTGTTTTATTTTTTATTTTTTCTCGTATAGATTCTATATCAAGATAATAAACTTCTAACCATTAAATGATTATCGATATTTAGCTTTTTGAGCTGAATGATATTAAAAAATGATTTCATTGAATATGAAACAGAAGCAAATAAAACCTCCCTTAGAAGGGGGAGAGCATAAACTCTTTTAAAGCTATTTTTATGACCTCAACGACAATCAATCCAATGAATGCATTGCAGATTTATTCATTATGAATTATTGAAAAGAATTTAGTGTGACTTTTTTTTCATTGTTTTCTTCAACAAAATGCTGCATGTAACAACCCCTAATTAAGAAAGGTTGCAGGGATTTAATTTTTTTTTTTCCATTTAATTGAAGCAGCCGTGGTTTGTCAATGACAAACAATGGTTGGAAATAAAATTAATGTCTAAATTCGGATTAAACTCTAGACTCACACTCTTTCACTCTCTCTCTCTCTCTCTCTCCCTATCTGGTGTTGAAGCACCAGTTTAGCTCGCTATTGTTTCTTTAATTTGGAATGTGTCAACGGCATAATTTTGTTTTTCAATGTCCATAACGAATACGGAATGAATAAAAAAGTTCTGGATATTTTTTTTTACATTAAATTTGCTGCTAATGGTGTCACCCCATATGCAAAACATAATCCTTAGCTTCGTCGTTTCGTAATGGAAACAGATTAAAACGATTGAAAATGATTTGTGGTCAGCTAAAGGTAAAATTTAGTCATTAAGTACCCGGGGTGCACTAACAAGAAATGCATTTTTTAGCATAGAATTTAAGACTTTATTTAATATAAATGGAATGATACTATTCTGGTTACTCGATAAATTGTTGACATTTTATAACCCATTATATTATGCTGTCTGTAAGCTGCCGCCATTCGAACACTCGGTTTGGAGGTTAAACCGAAGATATTACGGGAATGGTTGAGAAAGCTGAATCCATTAGATAGAGAAATAGGCTTTCACTGATTCCCAGGTCAGGCGTGAGCGCTCAGCAACGAACAACGAGAAGAACTTGCGAGAAAAGCAAACTTCCACTCTTCCAATTAGTCCAAGACCTTTCTGTTGAGTAGGAACTGATGTTTGAAAACGTATATTGAACAAAAGGGAATTACAATAAGAGGAAATTTAAGGCAAGCGTCAGACTATGCAAGAATAATAGGTTGGTATCCGGCCTTTTAATAAGGAACTGTAGATACAGAGTACACTTATTCTGAATGGGGGTCGTTTCGAACCCCACTTCAAAATTTTGCGTTATGGAGAACACCTCTTAACAGATGATTCCCCGCTAATATAACATATAACAAAACTTACTTGACCTTCTCTCCAGGCTTGGTAAACATTTTCATGGACATAGTTCGTCTGGGATGATTACCGCTTAATGTTGCTTACTTTGCAGTCACGGTCTTCAAAAATTGATAGTCGAGTTTGACTATATTTGGCGTCTGGTGTATTCTATTGAAAGCCTTCAACACCAATGCAATGAGTAAAAATCTCACAATTTCACACTAAAATCACCTCAATAAAATAAACTGCATCTTCAGCAACATATAATGTTAATCTATTACAATAACTGAATCAACTTAACTGATATTTTTTATGACTTTAATGGATAACAAATAATCAACAAGTTTTTTTTTTCTCTTTTCCTTCTAAACGTTAATTTCTCGAACCCTTATCAAACGAATTCACCACATTTGTTAATTTTTCTCAACTGGCAACACTAATTATGGCAATGTTTTCTTGAACTCAAATTCAACCCTGTTTTCAAAACGGTTACTTTTCCAGCAGAGATGGTAAAAAATCGATAGTCTCCACAATTGGGTTGCGAAAATTCCAATTGTGCTTATCACCATCACTATTGTGTGTGTTTATGTTGTGCGAAAAAACTGCAACAAAATTGTCAAAACCATATGTTTTAAAACAATTGCTGACACATCGTCCCTATTATAAGCTGCCGTCATATATTTTTTTTGAGTGTGAAGAAAAATTCATTGGAAAAAATCGTTTATTTGTGAAGAAAAACGAGAAATATTTCATAAATTCTTATTGAAAACGTTTTATTGAAGAGAAACAGTGTAGCAAAACGAAACGGCACACACATTTGAAGGCAAAATTGTGAAACACAAAAAATTGAAAAAATGAAATTGACTATCAAAACGCTCGACCAGAAAACGTTTTATGTGGAATTCGATGATTCCAAAACAGTTTGGGATCTGAAGGCACATTTGCAAAAAATGCCGGAAGTAGGTGTGCAGCCAGAATTACAACAATTGATATATGCAGGCCGTGTGCTAGACAATGATAATGTCTTGAAAACGTACAGTATCGATGAGCGGAAGTTCTTGGTGGTCATGGCCAAAAAGATAGCAGCATCTGCGGCAGCTACAACCGGTACAACGGCCACATCACAGCCGGCTGCCAAAGCTCCCGAACCAGTTGCGGTGGCAAAAACTACCACTACAAGCTCGAAATCTAGTGAACAGAGTACGGCTTCTGCCAGTGCTGCCACTGCTACAGCTGCCTCTGCATCACAACCAAAGACTGAAGAAAAATCGCAAGATAAGGCAAAGGCCACAGCAACAACTGCTGCAACTACAGAGCCGAGCAGTGAGAGCAGAGCCCAGCAGCAACAGCCCTCATTAGGAATTGGCAACGTTTTAGATGTTTTGGATATTTCCCCTACGGCAGCTGCTAATGAAGATATGGTACGTGAAATCATGAGCATGGGTTATCCCGAGTCAGAGGTACGTCGTGCTTTAATGGCCAGCTTTAATAATCCTGATAGAGCCATTGAATACCTAATCGAGGGAATACCGGATATTCCCGACATGATAAGTATGCCGCAGCAACCAGTTAACCCGGCAGCAGCTGCTATACCAGCTTCTGCAGGCACCGGCACACCAGCAGCTACTGGTGGTGGTGGCGGCGGTGGTGCCAATCCATTAAACTTTTTACGTGAAGATCCACGTTTCAACCAAATGCGTCGTGTTATACGTCAGCGCCCCGAATTGTTAAGCAGTGTTTTGGCTCGCATTGAGGAAACTAACCCCGCTTTGTTAGCTGTTATTAGGGAGCATCAAGATGAATTTGTCGCCATGATTAACGAAGAAGCCGGTGTAGAAGCGCCCGAAGCCGGTGGAGCCGAACCCCGGGATGATGTTGTTGAAATAGTTCTAACCGAAAATGAAAGACAAGCTGTAGAACGCTTAATGGCCTTAGGATTTCCCAGAGAGTTAGTCTTGCAAGCCTATATAGCCTGCGAAAAGAATGAAGAACAAACTGCCGACTTTTTGTGCCGGCACATGGAAGATTAAACAAACGCTAAACAAAAAAAAAAACAAAAAATGAAGCACGAAAACCCAAGTATAACAGCAATGAGTAAAAAGATGAATAAAAAAGAGAAAGCTTAATAAAATTGTATTCTTACACAACTTGTTGTAATAATATACGATATCTATTAAAAAATATTTGATTATTTAATTTAAAAACACAATATCCTGAGATTTCAATTTGAAAATAATCATACCCATTAGAAGTAAATGAATTTTGTTTTCAATAAATTCTTTGCAAAAATACTTACCTTTGTAATGCCAGCTATATCTTCATAACCTAAACTATATTGGGTTGCTATTTGATATGATAATTGTTGTTGTTGCTGTTGGTGCTGCTGATGATATTCGTTAACATAATCGTTGTAAAGTTGAGTTGCTTGTGTTAGAGACGGTAATTGATTTGGATTTGCTACCGTTTGAATTGTAGGATCATACATTACCGTTGTAGTTGTAGGTTTTTTAGCTTTCGGTTTTCTGCCTCTCGGTTTACCACGCTTTTTAGGCGGGTTCAATATCCTCGAAGCATTCACAAATGTATTTACAAATAAGTCTGGCATTTTTTATTTTCAATTAATTTTAATAGGCTGCAGCAAATAATATCTCTAAATAACTGAAAATATATGAAAGAATACAGTGATTAAGGGGCTATAATAAAACAATGAGATTATAGTCATCTAAAATTCAACTACAGTGTTCTAAAATAATTAGTTTTTTTATGTAAATTGTTTGGATAACCAATAAATTTAAAAATTTTATAATAAAAACGTACAGAATAAGTAAACAAAGAGCCATAAAGATTCAAGTATTGTATTTAAGTCTCAAATTTCTCGAGGAAATTTGTAGGAAAGGAGAATTCTTTATTCAATATTGAGCTAGCGAGAGATTTCTTTAGTAAATATTAAGCTACCGAAGGATTTCTTTAGTAAATATTGAGCTACCGAAGGATTTCTTTAGTAAATATTGAGCTAGCGAGAGATTTCTTTAGTAAATATTGAGCTAGCGAGAGATTTGTTTAGTAAATATTGAGCTAGCAAGAGATTTCTTTAGTAAATATTGAGCTAGCTAGAGATTTCTTTAGTAAATATTGAGCTAACGAGAGATTTCTTTAGTAAATATTGAGCTAACGAGAGATTTCTTTAGTAAATATTAAGCTAACGAAAGATTTCTTTAGTAAATATTGAGCTAGCAAGAGATTTCTTTAGTAAATATTGAGCTAGCGAGAGATTTCTTTAGTAAATATTGAGCTGGCGAGAGATTTCTTTAGTAAATATTGAGCTGGCGAGAGATTTATTTAGTAAATATTGAGCTAGCAAGAGATTTCTTTAGTAAATATTGAGCTAGCTAGAGATTTCTTTAGTAAATATTGAGCTAGCGAGAGATTTCTTTAGTAAATATTGAGCTAGCTAGAGATTTCTTTAGTAAATATTGAGCTAGCTAGAGATTTCTTTAGTAAATATTGAGCTAGCGAGAGATTTCTTTAGTGAATATTGAGCTAACGAGAGATTTCTTTAGTAAATATTGAGCTAGCGAGAGATTTCTTAAGTAAATATTGAGCTAGCTAGAGATTTCTTTAGTAAATATTGAGCTAGCTAGAGATTTCTTTAGTAAATATTGAGCTAGCGAGAGATTTCTTTAGTAAATATTGAGCTAGCGAGAGATTTCTTTAGTAAATATTGAGCTAGCGAGAGATTTCTTTAGTAAATATTGAGCTAACGAGAGATTTCTTTAGTAAATATTGAGCTAGCGAGAGATTTCTTTAGTAAATATTGAGCTAGCGAGAGATTTCTTTAGTAAATATTGAGCTAGCGAGAGATTTCTTTAGTAAATATTGAGCTAGCGAGAGATTTCTTTAGTAAATATTGAGCTAGCGAGAGATTTCTTTAGTAAATATTGAGCTAGCGAGAGATTTCTTTAGTAAATATTGAGCTAGCGAGAGATTTCTTTAGTAAATATTGAGCTAGCGAGAGATTTCTTTAGTAAATATTGAGCTAGCGAGAGATTTCTTTAGTAAATATTGAGCTAGCGAGAGATTTCTTTAGTAAATATTGAGCTAGCGAGAGATTTCTTTAGTAAATATTGAGCTAGCGAGAGATTTCTTTAGTAAATATTGAGCTAGCGAGAGATTTCTTTAGTAAATATTGAGCTAGCGAGAGATTTCTTTAGTAAATATTGAGCTAGCGAGAGATTTCTTTAGTAAATATTGAGCTAGCGAGAGATTTCTTTAGTAAATATTAAACCAGTAATCAAATTATTAAAAGAAAAATAAATAACGACTGGTTCCTTTAGAACATATTCGGATAGTGGATGTTTCTCTTAGAAGGAATTGAGTTTCTGGCAGATCCAAGTGCCCTTGTAGTCAAGTGGATAGACTTCGGAGGGTTCTATTTCCATCAGACACTGGAGAGATTCCAACTATAAAATATTGAATCTAAAGGGCTTTTTAAATTTTGAAGTTACGAATCAGTTTCTTTAGAAAATGAAAAAGGAACAAGAAAGATTTGTATTGCATTTCCAATAACGATGTCAAATGTCATTAACCTTTTAACATAATAAATCTAAAAATAAAAAATTTAATTTTCGTTTTTTACAATTCCCACCCATTCATTAACCTTCAGTACGAAAATAAAACTCTTAAAAGCAACACAATCACAATAAAATACAATTATTTGCGTTTTAAATAAATTTTATAAATTTATTTCAGATATTTATATTAAATATTATTATTATTATTCTGGTTTGGTAAAGTTGTCTGTTTTGAAAGCAAATGTAGCTTCTTGAAGGCTTTACAAATCTCCGACCATATGTTAGCCAATTTCTATGCAAAGCAGTGCACACCATAAATACATTAAATACTTAATAAATTAAATGAAAAGAGTAAAATCAATGAGTAATGCTTTGTCGTACAATTTATTTGCGTAGTCTTTGCTTAATTTCATCGGCTAAATTGGCCAATGGAATGTCATCTTCTTTGCGAGTGGTGACTTCACGTAACTTAACAATGCCTTTTTCCAATTCAGAATCACCAAACACAATAGCCAAGGGAATCTGTTGTTCCTCGCAGTGTTGAAGTTGTGCCAAAAGTTTTGGATTCAATTTGTAAGAATGTTCAGCCTAAGGGAAAAATGAATTTTATTTTATGATGATGGAGAAGCAATTAAAATTATTAAACATACCTTAATGCCTTGATTCCATAAATCATTTAAAATGCCTAAACGTTTTTCATGCAAACCTTTATGGGCTGAGGCTACATACACTTCAATATCGTTTGTACGCTGCTTAATGCCGGCTGCTGATGCCTTAGCTTCTAGCACCGAAAATATACGTTCTACACCAATGGAAACACCTACACAGGGTACTTGTTTACCCTTGGCATCAAACATGCCTACCAAATTATCATAACGGCCACCACCCGCTACTGAACCAACAGTGCCTTGTTCTTCTGTGGTGCCATTGGCTAAAAGTTTTGGCTCTGCCTTAAGAACACATTCATAAATAACACCCGTGTAATAATCCAAGCCACGTGCCAAACTTAAATCGAAACTTATTTTATTCGACAGACCCATTGCATTGCAATATTTAAGTAAAAGCTGCATGCCCTGTAAACCTTTAACAGCTGCACTCACTGCCTTAAGTTTGGGATCTTCTAAGAGTTTCTCCACCAAATCGGCACCACCGCTCAGCTGAACATATTCACCGATTTGATCGGCTGCAGACTCATCCAAATTTTTTTCCTCAATCATTTCGCGTCGTACTTCCGCCCAGGGTGACTGTAAAATATTCAAGATTCTAAATGAAATCAAATTAAGGGCAAAATTTTAAACTTTACTTTGTCCAATTTATCAACAGCTGAACATATGGAACGGAATTTATCAGCTGGCACACCACAGGCCTCAAACATACCGTCCAAGAGTTGGCGATGATTAAGTTTAATAACATAGTCACCAATATCCAGAGTATCCAAGATTTCGGCAACAATTTTAACGCATTCAGCATCAGGTAACATAGGATCAAAGGAGCCGGCAATATCAAAATCCTGTAAACAAATTTTTTTTATTGCAAAATATTAAAGAAATGGATAAATTATAAAGACAGAGATTTACGAAAATAACATCTTTAGCTGGCGAAAGAGATATTTTTAGAAATTCTTTTGTAAAAGACAGACTTCTCTAGGAAACTATGTGTAAAAGTGAGAGATTTTGTTAGAAAAACTTTCGACTGGGTGTTAGAAAAATGATTCCATAAGACGTTGATATTTTAAAACATCCTTGAGCTATCAAAAGAAACTTCTTTAGAAAATCTTGTGGCAACTGCAGTACCAGAATGCATAGACTACTTCAGCTATCAAAAGAGAATTCTTTGCATAATTTTCTGGCAGTTGCAGTTACACTTTCTTTAAGAAATTTCAGATGTCATTTCTTTAAATCGTCTTTCGCCAATAAAAGAGTTTTTTTTTTGAGAAAATCTCAAGCTTTTAAGAAAATTTCTTTATAAAACAACACTTACACATTGATAAAACTCCCTGTAGCGACCCCTTGTCATGGCTGGATTGTCCCGACGATAAACCTTGGCTATGTGATAGCGTTTAAGGCTGGATATTTTATTCATGGCTAAATATCTAGCCAAAGGAACTGTGAGATCATAACGTAATGAAAGTATTTCACCGCCTTGATCTTTGAGATCATAAATCAACTTTGAATCTTCACCATATTTGCCGGTTAAAACTTCCTACAGCGTAAAATTTACAAGGAAAACAAATATTAGAATTATTATAAGTAAAACTAAACACATTCTAACCTTTAATTCGAAAACGGGCGTGTCAATAGCCTCGCCACCATGTTTTTTGAATACTGCAATTATCTTATCCAAGACATTCTGACGCAACATCATTTGCTGGGGCCCATAATCGCGTGTACCTTTGGGTGTTTTCAAAGTGAATTTTTGATTCTGTTGAGGCTCATCGCCTAACTTGGCCTTGAGGGCCAACAAACGTGCAACTTCCTCATCGATCTGGAAATATTTTTGAAAAGAAGAAACACAGATTATAATTAAAAAAAATAAATTCTTTTAAATATAAAAGCATAAAATAATGAATTTAATGCTAACCTTGTCCAATTCCAGTTGCCGATGAGTTATGGTACAACGACTACCACCATTTTTATTAACACCAACTCCTGCATCAGTATCATTATTATTATTATTATTTTTATTATTACTATTGCTGTTATCGTTGTTGTTTAACTGTTTAAGCGTTTCTATATTCACGTTTGATGCTAATAAACGTGTTGTTTTAAGATCTTTTGAAAGGTTATTGCAAAAACGCATTGGTTTTAAGAGAATTGTACGTAACATGGCTTTGAAATTTCTTTAATTTTATTTACAATTTTAATTAAAATTTAAAAGTTTTTTTTTCTTTTTTATATTATAACAATTACAAACAAATATCAATTTGTGTTGAGCTTAAGTTTGTGGTTTTCTTTTATAATTTTTGGGCAGTTTTAAACCTAAACGACAGACAATAACAATAATGAAACTGAATTAGAAGTGGTTCGATATTCTTTTTTTTTTTTTTTATTTCAGACAGATTTTTTTTTGTTTGTTTTATTTATTTCATATTTTTTTTTTATATTTATTGGTTTTATTAGTAAAAATATTTTAAAAATGTTCTTTTTGTATTGGAATAATTATTATATAAAACTATGAGCACAACACTATTTTAGTATCAACAAACAATGCACAAAAAAGTTTTAAACAAATTATATGCAAATGCAAATGCGTATGTACGTGTACGTACACATACGTTACTGATATTTTTGTATGTATATATGTACATCAAATGCAAATTGGTGAAGTTGTTAGTAATAATAAATGCATCGACTACGTCTAATTGCTTAAAGGATGGATATACAATAAATAAAAATGTTAAATACAAGAAAATAAAAATTATTTTCATTTTAAAGAAGCTTAAGCACATGTTTGTTAGTACAATATTTACATAAAGATGTGTGTGTTATAAATACAAAAAGAAAGAATACAAACAAGTGCATTTTAAATACAATTTTGTTTGCAATTAAAAATCCGTAAAAAAATAATCCTTAAAAAATAATTAAAAATAACGTTCTATTGATTTAAACTTTGATTATGATATGGCAGGGCAGCAGACGTCTATATTCTGGATAACATTCATAAGCTATGCGCACAGGCTGAGGTGTTTGTGATACCTAAGGCAATGGAGAGTACGCAACAGCACTTGGTGGTATAGCGGTCATTAAATATGTGAATAGCAACGCTAATCTAAGGGCTCTAACTGTCCATTACATCAATCTGAGGCGGATTGTTTGCAAGCAGGCAATCAGAGTGTCTGCAGGACAAGTAATTATATTATCGGGTCCTCCATCTAACGTTTTTTTTTTAACTAGTGCTTATTTCGTGAATGATAACACTTAGCTCATGTCTGATTTGACAGATAATTAGTTTTATCCTTCCGCTGAACGAATATGGTTGTGTATACGCTTGAACAACGCTGGGAAATATTGCCTGCGATCGACTTGCAGAAGATGCCGATTTTGGCAAAAAAAAATTCACCTTATTCTGGTTGTCGTCGTCGTTACCAAAAATGATGTCGATAAAATCAGAGTCGACACAACACAATATCGACGGCGTATTGACTCACAGAATACCAAATGTGTGTCGACAGTCATCTATAACTGTCAATAACGACAAACAGAATACCAATTTTAAACTGTCGACGCAAGACGACGTCGACGACGACAACCAGAATAAGGGTGATTATCTTTTCAGATGAAGCTCATTTTGATCTTGGCGGGTATGTAAACAAGCAAATTTGTCGCATTTGGGGCACAGAAAACCCGCACGCATACATTGAAAAGTCGACGACGCACCCCAAACGAGTCACTGTTTGGTGCGGATTTTGGTCCAGAGGCATAATTGGGCCATTTTTCTTCGAAAATGAGCAAGGAGTGGCCGTTACAGTCAATGGCGATCGTTATCGGGCCATGTTGAACGAATTTTTGTTCACAAAAATTAAAGAGGAGGATATTGGCAACATTTTGTTTCAACAGGACGGCGCTACGTGCCACACAGACGAAGCTACACTCGATGTTTTGCGCCCTGTTTTTGAAGATCGCATTATCAGCCATAGAGTTGATGTCGTTTGGCCACCTCGGAGCTGCGATTTGACACCGTTGGACTATTATTTGTGGGGTGTCGTCAAAGATAAGTGTTACGCCGACAAACCAGAGACAATTGACGGTTTAAAGGACAATATTCGTGAAGCCATTGGTGAAATACAGCTGCACACAATCGATAATGTGCTTAAAAATTGGACCGATCGTGTAGGCTACTGCATGGCCAGCCGAGGCAACCATTTGAATGAAATTATTTTCCATTATTAACCGGAAGGATTGTACTTTCAAATAAAAAAAGAAATTTGAGAAAATATTCAGTAGTTTTTTTTTTAAAGCATTTTCAAAAAAAAAAGTTATTTGGTGGACCCTTTATAAAACTAACCTGATGTTTTTCGGACCACTGTGAAGTTACAAACTGTATGACGAAGGAGTCTCCAAAACCACCTAAGAGTTAAATCTCCGGTCTGACCGACCAATTGATCAGCCGAAGAGTGAATGTGGTGTAGTGAAATTATGGATATTAGGGATATAAAACCACACTAGTCAGTTTTAAGACATTATGGGTTATGAGTCAGAGGTACATTGCCTTTTAGAATCAATATATCGGGTGATTTTTTAGCTATTATCTTTTTGGCAACACTGGTTTAAACAGCTCATGCACGTTTCGTGTTTTGTTTCACTGTCAAACATCTTCAGTTTGGTCTATAATTTAACCATGAATCGTCTTACAAACGAACAACGCTTGCAAATCATTGAATTTTATTATCAAAATGCGTGCTCTGTCAAGAAAGTTCATCGCGCGCTTCTTCCATTTTATGGTCAGTTTAATCGACCCACTGAAGCGGCTATTTTTTTGCCCAAAATGCAAGAGCTTGACTTGCATGACATGTGGTTTCAACGGGCGGTGCCACATGCTACACGGACTTATTGCGAGGCGAGTTCGGTGAACATTTTGTTTCACGTTCGGGACCGGTCAATTGGCCTAGACTATTTTTTGTGGGGCTATGTTAAAGCTCATGTCTATACAGACAAGCCCGCTTTAATTGACGCATTGGAAGACAACATTGAAGCATTTATTCGTGAGATACCGGCCGAAATGTTGAAAAGAGTATGCCAAAATTGGACTAAGCGGATGGACCATTTGAGGCGCAGTCGCGGTCAACATTTGCATGAAATAATCTTCAAACATTAAATTATATGGACCGTACTATCGATTTAAATAAAGATTTCATGCATTTTTCTGAATTTTATGTTTTTTTTTTTTTTTTTAATTTTCCTATAGCTCTTAAAAAATCAACCGATAGAATTTCTGACTGGGCATTGTGTTTTGGGTACGAATTCTAGTTTGTAGTACGTGAGGTACCTCCTTCTTGTATCCATCTTGTGCCTATGGCTTGGATTTCAGAAGGGTAGATGCAGGACACAAGGCCACAGCTTCTTTAATGGTTTTAAACATTTATCATTTCATCAGGATTACTGACAGAGAAACAATAGTTGGCTAGTGAGATGAATTGCTGTATTTTCACTTTTTTTCTGCTCTTTTTCTGTTTCGATTAGGTCTTAGGTCGGAGTGGTAGCTCTGAATATCACAAAGCTCACTTGAGCACGCATAGCGGCCCGTTGTGATGCCACGGGTGAACGCAGACCCCTAACCAAGTTCCACCAAAATCAAGGAAAAGGAAAAAGTTGGTCAGTGCAAGGGCTGTTTCGATTAGTTTGCTATAAATATCCCAACATTCGATTTTTCTTTCTGTTTTTTTTTCATATTTTCCCTATATTTTCTTTTTGAACACATTTATACATTGTTTTTATAAAGCCCTTCAATTTCATGCAAAAAATGCCCTGAGGAAAAACAATGCCAATACGTGGTAATGATCTGTTAATTTTTGATATGCACCCGCCCCCCCCCCCCCCCCCCCTAAATCTGATTAAACAGCGTATTAACATACGATTAAAATTCCCTTTTATTGTTTAAGAATTTGTTTAAATTATAAAAAAAAAACGAGATTTTTATGTCAAATAAATTTGCAAATGATACGTAAGCAAGCTATTATTGAAATTTTTAATGTGATTATTCATTCATCTTCGCAACGAGTGAATTTAAAAATTTTCTACACAATATTTGATAGAAATTACTGAGGATGAGGCAAATGACATGTTCGCAATAAAAACAAAAAAAAGTCAAGGCCACTAGGAATGCACTTGGTGATTAGAAAAGCTGATATGATATGAATAAAACTACCATGTGCGTTAACAAATAGAGAAAAAAATCCAGCATAACGAGCGAAACTAAACCGAAATGCAACGTTTTTGTTTTTCTTTTTTGTTGTTTACATTACAAGCGTAATAACAAACCCCTGTCACTGCCTCTTGTATGAAAGAAAATAAAAAATATTAGTCATACATAGTATGTACTAGTGAAACCAGCTAAAACAGCTGATTATGGTAAACAGGTAAGATGGTAACCACTAAAGTAGTCAACTGCAATTGTTTGTACAATCGAATCTTGACAAACGACTTGCCATTATGAATAATACAATACAAACTTAAGGTTAGAAACTGGTTTCCAAATACAACAATATATTGTATAGGGTCCGCCAAATAACTTTTTTTTTTTGAAAATGCTTTAAGAAAAACTACTGATTATTTTCTCAAATTTCTTTTTTTATTTGAAAGTACAATCCTTCCGGTTAATAATGGAAAATAATTTCATTCAAATGGCTGCCTCGTCTGGCCATGCAGTAGCCTACATGATCGGTCCAATTTTTAAGCACATTATCGATTGTGTGCAGCTGTATTTCACCAATGGCTTCACGAATATTGTCCTTTAAAGCGTCAATTGTCTCTGGCTTGTCGGCGCGTAACACTTATCTTTGACGGCTCCCCACAAATAATAGTCCAACGGTGTCAAATCGCAGCTCCGAGGTGGCCAAACGACATCAGCTCTGCGGCTGATAATGCGATCTTCAAAAACAGGTCGCAAAACATCGAGTGTAGCTTCGGCTGTGTGGCACGTAGCGCCGTCCTGTTGAAACCAAATGTTGCCAATATCCTCCTCTTCAATTTTTGTAAACAAAAATTCGTTCAACATGGCCCGATAACGATCGCCATTGACTGTAATGGCCACTGCTTGCTCCTTTTCGAAGAAAAATGACCCAATTATGTCTCTGGACCAAAATCCGCACCAAACAGTGACTCGTTTTGGGTGCGTCGGCTTTTCAATGTATGCGTGCGGGTTTTCTGTGCCCCAAATGCGACAGTTTTGCTTCTTTAAATACCCGCCAAGATCAAAATGAGCTTCATCTGAAAAGATAATCACCCTTATTCTGGTTGTCGTCGTCGACGTCGTCTTGCGTCGACAGTTTAAAATTGGTATTCTGTTTGTCGTTATTGACAGTTATAGATGACTGTCGACACACATTTGGTATTCTGTGAGTCAATACGCCGTCGATATTGTGTTGTGTCGACTCTGATTTTATCGACATCATTTTTGGTAACGACGACGACGGCGACGACGACAACCAGAATAAGGGTGAATTTTTTTTGCCAAAATCGACATCTTCGCAGGCAATATTTCCCAGCGTTGTTCAAGCGTATACACAACCATATTCGTTCAGCGGAAGGATAAAACTAATTATCTGTCAAATCAGACATGAGCTAAGTGCTACCATTCACGAAATAAGCACTAGTTGAAAAAAAAAAACGTTAGATGGCGGACCCGATACATTCTATAACAAAAATAGCAAAAAAAAACACAAAAAAAAACACAAAAAAAAGGGGAAAATATGTGGAGCAAAAATTGAAAATATTGTATATTTATGATAGATAATGCAAAATGTTGAATAACTATTGAATTTAAAATGTGAAAGTTTAAACCTTATTTTTGGTTTTATTTTTCGTTTATAAACTTCATTTCATGTGGCAATTGTTAACTCTATTGACCAACAAAACGAAAAAGTTTACAGTTTTGTGCATAATTAAAGCAACATTTAAAGAAAACTACATTTTCATTAGCAAGTTATCTTGTTAAAAATTGAAAAATGTAAGGTTAAAACCATACTTAAGTTTAGCATTTCATTTTCGAAAGAAATTTTTTATTTTTTACTCTCAGGCATTTTATATTTTCTCTTATAGAGTTAGTGAAGATAGATACTACGAGGTATTAGGCTATCGTGTCCTAGCTGGTCCTTTTTGCTTAAGTTTCAATAACTCTTCCTACTTACCTAACAGAGTATTGAATTACCTTTTTAATTCTAGAACGTGTTTAAAAGAACATACGGTTGGTGCTGCCACCAGTCATCTGGAGGAAAAAGCGCAGATAGCATGATACTTTGACTGCACTAGTAAAGAATCATCCTAGTCCACTCTCAACCTTTTCATGACACAACCCATCAACAAAGTCAAGAAATAAAGAAATGTTTTTGGGGTGTGGGTCCAAATAAAATTCACAAAATTAAGGTGTAAGTTTTTAAGCACAACAAGCGCTTCTTTAAAGAGAAGTTTTTGATTATTAAAAAGCAAATCAAACGTCTTTTATCAGGAAATTCTCAAGTGCTACTTTCTCAGAAGTTTTTTATGTTTAGCTTATATCGAAGCAGTTCTCCAGATACTGCTAAAGGACTACTGTTTAAGTTACACAATGTGTGACGGTATGTTTGGACAACCGTGAGACAATTATAACCGGAATTCACTCTTAATACAGTACTCCTATTCAACTACCCTGTTGGGATCACTACTTTACGTCGAACAGGTATGTGGCTGAGAAACATAAGGTGCCTTAATTCCTCTAGATATCCACTTTTAATTATTTTATTGTACTCTACAGGGAAGAGCTTTCTGAACAACAAAGCTATTATAACAACAATCAACGTGGTTACTGTAATACATATATGCACCACTAGAATAACTAAGCTTGGGTTGGAGTCTACAAGTTTAAATCTGGCTAATCTTAAAACGAAAAAATAGTCAACAGGTTACAAATATCAAATATTAATTTATTCATTCAAGGGATTACTTCATTAAAACACGGACGAGCATAGTATACCTACAATATATAATCTCTTATAGCGATAGGCCATGTATAATCTTCCTAACATAACCTCCAAATTACAATGGTTTTATACATATCTTACATAAATTGACCCTAAATAGTCCATACATATTATCGTATGTACATACATATAGGACATAGCTTAAGAGATGCTTTATTTTTGACCAACACTGTTAATGCAGTTTTACATCACAATGTAAAGCAAAGTAATGATGTGGTAGACCGAACATAACAATGGCTTTAATTGAAATTAGATGGATGAATTATTGGTTTGGTAAGTAGGAATGAGTGTATCACAAAAAGACGTAGTTATTGTATGTTACGATGATGAAATCGTTTAACGATGTTTAAACATATATTTTTTTTTTTGGTTTTTTACTTCTAAACTTTATGATACACACACATTTTTCACTATTAATGAACACACAATTGCACTCTACAATAAACTTAATGCTATTACCAGCCTTATTGTTTGGCTGGCAATAAGTGGAAGGGTTAGTTAGTACATACTTTAGTTAGAATGGACGGATGGATGGATGACACCTCTACCCACCCACCTTAACATAGAAGCGAATGACATACACACGAATAGCCATCAACCATCATTACAAAAGGCATTATTATTTATTTTTATTTAAAATTTAATAAAACCGTAACATGCATTATATTATGGGCTTTGGTTCTTGTTCCTCCAGCACTTACCTTTTCTTTGGGTTCTTTGGCCGCTTTCAGTTTTCGTACCAAATCACCTTGTATTTTGATTTCTTCCAAAATTTGTTCACGCGTTTCACTCATTCCTATAAAATAAAACAATTGCACTCACTCACACACACTCTATGCACAACAACAAACACTGAAATTGTTTGGATTTTTATAGTGTTTATTTAACTGAATTTCTATTTGTTTTTATAAGAAAAACTTTATTTTTTATGTTTTTCAGTTAGAAATTGTTATTTTTTAAGTTTTTTTGCCACTTTCCTTTGAGCAATTCCTACAGAAAAAACTTTACACGCGGCGGACTCGATAAATTTTGCCAAAAAAAAAAAAGAATTGACAGCTTATGAGTATTGAAGTGAGTTGCCATATCGGAGGCATTTAAATGTTTTTTTTTGCATATATTTTACAGCGTTGAAAATTTTAGTAGTACAGATAGAAACGTTACTATTAGTTTAATTCAAAAGAGGAAATTAATAACGGGTTCATTTTAAAAGTGTATAAAATTGTTCATTAAATTTCTTTATATCAGAATATTAAGTCCTTAATAAAAGATGTAAAACTGAAGACGCGTGTAGCCATAGTGGCAAATACAAAGTACTCCATTTTGTGTTCGTCCTAGAAAGGGAAAGAATTGAAGTAAAAGAAACAGCATAAAGAAAGTGAAAAAGAAGAACAGCACATTTCCATTATAAACCTCATTAGAGACTGAATAACGTCCACTGAATTTTCTGCCTCAGGGTTATTAATCTTTATCTACAAAGAACCGGACAGTTACAGACGAGATCCTCTACTATTTCCATCACCTGCTCATCTTCACGTAGCCCTTCTGAACAAGGTTGATCATCGTGAATTACAATGTTCCGTAAGGAAGTCAATTATCAGTTTCACATTGCTTAGGCTAGTTCTGCCACCGCCGATACATGGCTAAAGTCTAATAGATACGTAACACCCCAATCCATACTCCTAACGGCTCTTCTCCATTTGTCGGATCCATCTCCCCATAAGTCCGTAAGGCTATCAGCTTAGAGTCAACAATCGAGTGAAAAACCAATCTAGTAATAGCGTCACCCCACTCGTTTCTAATCCGGCAGAAAAGTTCCTGCGATGTCCTTAATGTCCTGCTGCCTGGAGTTGTTAATCCAAGATTATGACGCCTTTAATATTAATGAAACATTTTTAACACTAAAATTAAACTATTCTCTAAAAGAATATACGAAATTTGTGTAAAATTGTTATTG
Organism: Sarcophaga caerulescens; assembly: GCA_927399465.1. Lineage (NCBI taxonomy): Eukaryota > Metazoa > Arthropoda > Insecta > Diptera > Sarcophagidae > Sarcophaga > Sarcophaga caerulescens. The sequence goes on along the minus strand of OV656873.1, from coordinate 24,689,367 downwards.
CCAGTAGAATATTTTATTATAAAATATATTAATGTTTTTTTTTTTTGTTTTTTGGTTTTTTTTTTGTAATTTTAACTATATAACATAAGGTATTTATATATGTAAATCTACAATATATAGAGATTAATTAATAAAGTATTTAATGCATAATTTGAGAAGCGTTGGCTAAGATAAATCCATAACTAATAACATGATCGGTTTAAAGAATAACATACAATAAATAAATAGATTCAATTTTATTGAATACGTCTTTTTTTCATCATCATTTTACGTTTCTTTTCCATGGCCTCCATTTTCATATCCTCCAAATCTTCTTGAATGCCTATTAAGTACAAAACAAAATTGGAATTATTTTAATAAATATCTCAAAGGCTTTAAGTATTAAAACATACCTATTTTTTTACTTATGTACTCTTCGCGCTGAACTTGAGCAAAATTTGATTCCATTTCACGATCATCAAAATCTTCATCCCGATATCTGAAAAAAGGCGACAACATAAACAATTAAAAATATTGTCATGAAAATGGATCGTTTAAAAAGACATACTTTGATTTATCATAGCCAAAAATGGCTTTAATGTGCGAGGAGTAGTCTTCCTCTTCATCGCCATCGTCTATGAAATCATCTAATTCAGAATCATATTCTGAATCATCATCATCCAAAATGCGTCCTTAAGAAAAATTAAATAAAAACGCTTAAAAACATTTCCTCGATCAAAGTTTCTCATTTTGTACTCACTTTTAGAGGCTGCTGATTTTTTACTGTCATTATATTTACTAGATGAGGATCCCCCTGGACCCCTGCGAACATCTGGTGGTGGAAATTGTCGCGTTTTTTGCACATCACGTGGTGGAAATTCCCTTGATTTGATTTGGCTTATATCGCGGGGAGGAAATTCTCTTGTAGCACCATTATAAGGTTGCTTATTTGTGCCTGTACTGTAGGGATTTTTACTGGCTGAACAACTGGTTGAACTACTGTTACTTGTAGCTGACGTTTTACTGATAGATAATGAGGCACTTGATTTTGTATTACTTTTAGCACTTAAGGATTGAGAGATTGAAGTAGATTTGCCATTAACTGTTGACGTGGAAGATTTGGCTGTTGTGGAGGAGGCTAAAGTTGCATTCAGAGATTTTTTATCTAATGAACTAGAAGACGATGACGATTTCTTATCTAACGAACTAGAAGACGATGACGATTTCTTATCTAACGAACTAGAAGATAATGACGATTTCTTATCTAACGAACTAGAAGAATATGATGATTTTTTATCTATTGGAGTGGAAGTGGAACTAGAGGATTTACTACTGCTACTAGCAGTATTCGATTGATTCAATTTTGGTATTCTGCCATTGGGTTCCATGCGTTGTGGTGCCGTAGTAGTAGATGGTCTGTCTTTATCTGATTTCTTACTTCTTGTAAACTCTTCATTGCGTTCCCTTTCTCTACGTTCTCTGGCCTCTTTGGCTCTTTGCCTTTCTTCCATTTCTTGTTTTTCCTTCAGTGTCATTAACCTCTCGGGCTCTTTTTTCTTTTTAACCTCCACCGGCAAATCGACTGGCTCATGTTGTTTTTTCTCGGCCAGCTTAAGTAACGATTGAAAATCCATTATTGGTGGTGGTGGTTTACGATTTTTCATTTTCTTTTTCTCTTCTTCACGTTTTTTTCGTTCCTCCTCTTCTTGACGTTTCTCAGCTTCAGGATCATACAGTGGCTTCGATGATGTATGATATGATCGTGCTACAGCCACGCCAGCAGTGCTGCCAGAAGATGATGGTTCCTTAATATGACTTACACGATGACGTGTGTGACTATTTTTTTCTTCTATTTCTCGTGTTATGGCAGCTTTGACACGTTCTTTTGTACCTGAGAGATCTTTAAGTGATTGTGGTCGACTGGGGGCAAAACCTTTATCCTCTTTTACATCTTTAACCTGCAATTGTTTTAGAGAAAGAATTTTTTTATCACACTTCCTTTTGTTAGTGCTGATGTTTAAATTCGTACGTCCTCGACTGGTAAGTCATACCAGAATACCACGAAGACATGCATATTTCCTTATTTATGTAAAGGAAAATCTATGTAAATTTGCGATATAACATAAACCTGACAGATTTTATGACGGAAAACAAGTCGCAGTCTGAAACTTTTGTGTGATATTTCACTGAATGACAGACACCTCAAGAGATGTAATTCGAAATTCGAATTCTGAATATCATATCACTCACTTACCTTATCAATATATTTCTGATAAAATGAATTGGCCTCTGTGGACACATAACCATAATCATCCTGATCAGGCTGTTCGGGTCCTTGCATAGTAATGGCCGTGTGTTCTGTATTGACAGCATCCTCTAGCACCGAACGATTGGCCGATTTGGTAACTTTTAACATTTTACGGATTTTATTTTTGGATTTTTCATCTCGCATTGCTAAAAGCTGATTGACTTTGTGTTGTTGCTCCAATTGTTTCTTCTTTTCCTCTTGCTCCTTTTTTTGCAAGAATTTCTGTATATTTTCCGATAATTTCTTTTCCTTGGATACCTTTTTCGGTGGAGCAAATTTGGTGCTATAGTATTTGGCCTAAAGCAAAACAAAAACAACAAGTGTTAGTAGTACATAATAATAAACATAATGAAAAATGTAAAGCAGTTTTTAGGTAAACATATGGATAAATTGTAAATACATGTTTTAATGACGGGATAAAATAATAAATGTTGTTGTACTACAATTTTTTTACGTATGTAAAGAAAAAAAAAACTTGTAACTTTTCACATTCTTTCTTGTTGTTTTCTTTACTTACATCATTTTTGCTTTCTTCGCTATTCTTTTTGGCCATATGCAGTAGTGTGCCGAAATCCATGTTTGTGGAGTAATTTCTTTACAATTAGTTACCAAAATAAGGATATTTTTCTTAATAAATTTTACTTTTTTTTTAATGAAATTTGTGAGTAAATAAAACCAATACGTTTCGAGACTTCTTTAGAAATGAATACGTGCAGCCATATTGAAAAATTAATAAAGACTGATGTCCATCCAGCTGATTAATGAAATACTAAAAGAGTTGCCAGTCCTTTATATACCAAATTGTAATAGACGACAGGTAGTTGCAAGACTTTAATTACAATTGCCATATGTGCGGTAAACAAAGATGCCAAGTGTCAACTCATCAAGTGCAGTAAAAAATCATTGTAACGGAAATTCCTAATTTAAAATAAAATTAAAGTATGCATTTGTTATCTGGACTACTTTGCTTGCCTTTATAGAATGTTAATTGGATTTAAATAGTGTATTTTTTCTGCCTGTGCTATTTTACTTACCTTTATGGAATGTTAAAATGTTTAATTGGCATCATTTTAAAATGCCTTATTTATAACATGAGGTAAAGAAAGCTAAAGTTATATCTCCGTTTAACTTGATAAGTAAGGCTAATGCTTACTAAGTCAATAACGTATAATTAAGTAAATATTACACATGCAGGTAGCAGCGGATGATATGCAGTCATCCTCTCCTTAGTTCATGTAAAAGGTTGTGAAATAACCCGAAAACTTCTCAAAAATTGTTTGTTTTCTTATTTAGGAGTAATTAACTTTAGATAATATAAGTACAACGTCACATCAGGAAGAAGTCTGTCTAGTCAATAACCGAGAAATTTCTCACCAAGTGAGATATACTGATTTATGCTCATATTTCAACATCATTGTTCTGAGTACATGCCAATGAATACAAGAGTCTTGTTAACTATTAATTTTTAATCTGTTATTAGATCTACAATATCAAATTAGAATTTCTTAATATTAAAATTATTCTAATACTTTTTTCTAGGAAAACTTCTTCCAATTTCGACTTTTATGCTGATCTGGTATATTTTTTCCTTTTTACCAGATATGGCATCACTATTTTGTTGGTATTTTATGTTGTATCAACACTTGAATTTTAGTAGTTTTTGTTAGTTCGGTGGTATTTTTTCTGTTTTTTTTTTCTTTTACGTTCAGGTGAATTGACGAAATCTTTCGAAAAAGAGGACAATTAAAGTCAATAAACTTTTATACCCCACACAAAAGGGCGTTGCTCATATTATTAAAAACGCATTAAATATTACGATTTCATTTCATTGAAAAGATTAGGGACTTTGATTCATAAATCGATAAGTCATCAATAGAAATGGCTTTGAGACCACACACATCAAATGAGTCCGATTATGAGACTTTAATGCAACGTTTGCATATAAGTGGCAATAATAGTAATGGTAATAATAGTGTGGCTAGTAATACAGCTTCTCCAGTGTTAAGTGATGGCTCGCGACAAAGAAGCCAAAGACCACAGGCCCAACAGCAACAGCATTTGGGTGAAGAGTATCGAATGTACGAGCGTAACAATATTATAGCGGCCTCAAAATATGCCACACCTAAGCAAATCGAACAACTGCATTTGCAGCAGCAGCAACAACAACAACACGCATCCCGTTTAACTACGGAAATGCCATTAAATGGTGGTGGAGGAGCAGGTGGTAATGATCATTACGAAATCACTTGCGCAAAACGGCAATCGCCCGTATATGAAAATTTGGATTTTTATCATAATGTGTCACCGGCTGCAGGCAACAGCTTAAAGCAATTTGATTCCATTAGCAGGCGTGCTCAACCGCAAAGTCCTGCCTCTATAAGTCAGCAAACAGGCCTACAACGTGGTCACTATATGGTAATGCAAAATCAATTGCCACCCCATGCAACTACACTCACTGGCAGATATGCCCACACGCCTGTGCCTGACCCAGACTCGGCTCCCATTTATGAAAATATGCGTGTTATACCAAATTCTGGCCAAAGAGCTCAACCTCAGGCTTCACCGGCAACTGCCACTATTTATCAGCTACATAATATAGATGTATTGTCCTCACCTCAGCATCACAATAATGCAACACCACGTGCTTTACAACAACAACTGCAGCAAAAATCACAAACTGCTATTAGCGAACATTCCACAAATTTAGTCGGAAACACTCCAAATCTAGATCTCTTAGCTTCACCAATGCACCGGCGTAGCACTTCGAATTCATCTTTGAAAAGTTCCACTTCTACGGGTGCTGCTGCAGGTGGCAGCGTCTTAGCCTCGGTTGCTGAACCAAATTCTCCTACACAACGTTATCGTAATCTTTCTCTACCCACCCATATGAATAATACACCAGTATCACCCTCAAAATCCTATGCTAGTTCTGTATCAAATCCAAATGACTATAAACTGCATCAGCATACACCTATAAAAACGATGGTAAGTGGTTGAAAACAAAATTAAAGTAGTTTAGGCATTAAATACTCATTTTTGACTTTGTTTTGCAGCATCATTCGCCAGGCATAAATGTTTCCGTTAATCCTAATTACATTGAGGAGATCAATAGTTCCGATTATGTCTGCATGACAGCGAACTTAAATAATACGTCCACTCTGAAACCACAAAAACCACTGCCATCCTATTGTGTTGAAAATTCACAACAAAAATCAAGTCTAGCAGCAGCCATTGAAGCACGAAGAATATCTCCAACCGGTTCAGCGAATAACAGTAAACTATTCACACCCATACAAGCTAGTAGTAACAATAGCAGTGCAACAGGAAATACCAATGCAATATCGCCAACCCCATCACAAGCCAGCAGTACTGGTAGGGAGGAAATAAGTAAATTGTTGTCATATTTATTTCATTTCTTTTTTATTTTCTTTTAAGGAGGCTTAGCTAAAAATCTGTTACCCTATAGTGTTACACCACCGCGGCCGGCTGGTCCATCTGAAGCTCAGCGCAAAATAGAGGAATTAACAAGGCAACTAGAAGAAGAAATTGAACAAAGTGAAGAACAGGGAGAATATTTCGGTAAGTTTTACAGCTTTCTGTTTGAGAGGTAAAGAAAGTAAACGAAACTTTAATTTGGTTTCTAGGCATTTGCCATACTTGTGGTGAAAAAGTCAAAGGTGCTGGCCAAGCTTGCCAGGCCATGGGTAATTTATATCATACCAATTGCTTTATTTGTTGTTCCTGTGGTCGGGCTTTGCGTGGCAAAGCATTTTATAATGTGCATGGCCGTGTTTATTGCGAAGAAGATTATATGGTGAGTATTTATAATTAGAAAAACAAAGAATTGCACTTAATTGTTGAATTGTTTTGTGTAGTATTCGGGTTTCCAACAGACAGCCGAAAAATGTGCAATTTGTGGTCATTTAATCATGGAAATGGTGAGTAAGAATACATTGAAACAGCATTGGCTAAATAAACTGATTTCCCTTATCTATTACATTATTTAGATACTGCAAGCAATGGGTAAATCATATCATCCGGGCTGTTTCCGTTGCTGCATATGCAATGAATGTCTCGACGGTGTACCATTTACTGTGGATGTTGATCATAAAATCTATTGTGTTAATGATTATCATCGCATGTTTGCGCCTAAATGTGCTAGTTGTGGCAAAGGTAAGTCCACTTTTTAATTACTACTTGCAGCCAATAACTTATTTGCCTTCATTTTCTGACACCCGTAGGTATTACACCCGTGGAAGGCACCGATGAAACGGTGCGTGTTGTATCAATGGACAAAGATTTTCATGTTGATTGTTATATCTGTGAAGATTGTGGCATGCAACTGACCGATGAACCCGACAAACGTTGTTATCCCTTAGATGGTCGCCTTTTATGTCGTTCATGTCATTTACAGTGTCTGTCTTTGCAGTCATCACCACATGCTGGCCATCAAGAGCCTGTATGTGCCTCCTATCAATACATGGGTTAAAGCATGTTGTTGCATACGTGTTTTTAAGCTCGTTATCACCCAAATATACGCAATACTATATAAACGTTTTTATATACACTTTACATATTATATATACACACAAACATACATACTATTACTTCTATCTCCAGAGAATAGCAAGTCTAAAGCAGCAGAATCACAATACTTCTAAAAAGAGCAGCTTTTAATAGAAAACGAAAAAGAGTTCGTGGACAAATAGGTGTTATTGTAGCTAGCATTTTTTGCATTAAACATAGTTTCAATGCAAAACAAACAAATTTTCATTCCTCTTTTATTGCAGTGAGTTTTTCTTTTTAAGGTTTAAATGTTAGAGTTTTAATTTTCCTTAATTTTTTAATTTTTTTTTTGTAAGCTTTAAGTCAAATTGACGCACAACTATTTTTAAAATACAAAACTTTGCATTTATTTTAATGCATTTTGATAAAAAACAAACAAAAACAAAAACATATTCACAGAAAAAGACATTTTTAGTATTAAATTTGTTGTAACTTTGTGAATGCATACAATATATTTATATTTAATTTTGATATACAACTTGATATTGTAAAATATGGCTATTTAGGGCAAAAATAAATAAATATTGCTTGCAATAAAATTCCATAACGAAAATGTTTAAACAAAAAAATCTATTGCCTATTATATCTTGATTTATGGTTGGAAATTTTATTTTTACCCCTTGCAACCGAATCATCTTTAATAAAAAAATTCTAATACATCAAACATTAGTTAATTTTGGCTAAAATTTCAGACTATAGTGTTCAGACTGCAGTATCTAAGTATCCGCTAATCTGGTTTATACCAGACTAATCTGAAACCTGGGGAAAAATTTATAATGCGTGCACAATTTAAGGTACAATATTATGATAAATAGTGACGGCGCCATTCGAGTTGGAGTAATAAATCGGACGGTGTTTGAAAGGTGCCGTTCGAGTACAAAGGATTAAGGTATTGGATAAAGAAAGCCATGAAATGTGTGGCTCTGATAAGACCAAAGTATTTCCCATAAGATCTTTCACTGTTTACGTTTGGAATCTTGTTAGAAATCTACTAACGGGTATTAGTTTATGTGAACAATAGATCTAATTGGTTGAAAATGTTAGGTGGACTAATTCCACACCAAAAACCCACGGATAAAAGTAAATAAATAAATTAATTACAAAATAAAGGTGTTACTCAGTAGTGTATCGTTTACGTACATATGTAGACAATTTACGTATTTGCTCCTATCTGTCTCTTAATAACTGTATATCATTATCGTCTATTACAGAAGACTACTAGAAGAACTATGTTGAAGTTCGGAAGTCGTTAATTGCAGGAAATCTGTTGCCTTAATTAGTCTTCTCTAGAGTTATTAAGTTGGTGTACCACCCTCTGTATATCTGATGTATCTCATGTGGACCTTGTTGGCAACATTTTGACATTTTCGAGGCTGTTATTATTCTGGACTGACATACGTTCAGCATCCTATTGACTCCCGATCTTGACTGAAAGATTGTTAACTCCACATCAGGAGTTATCTCTCACAGTTAGCAATCTCTGGTGGATGCGCAGTTTAAACCCTATTCAAACTATAACCGGTAATACAATTTTTTACTACAGATTGGTGTTTTGCTTTTTGGACGTTGGCTTTTGTCGTATTGTTTAAAATAAGTAGAGGGTATGAAGTCCTGTATGTCTAATAGGAAGCTTATGATATCTCCCTGCATGAGCGATGATGATCAAAGCATGTTAATAAAAATTGCTTCAGATCAACATTCTATATCAGCACCTTTGATAAGAACTGTTTATGACGTCGTTGATAGCGACAATATTTGTTGTGCGTTTTCGGCATTGGCTTTAGAAGTGGCATCCAAATGTTCTTTCGGATATGTCGAGGAAGACATCTAGTCAGTAAGATGCGATATTAAGGTATAAGCATGCCATTAAAAATTACTTTATTACTTTATCATTATGAGAACCCTAGTTTCCACATGCAGTTGACGTATACAGGACATCCTTACACTCCGGTGCAATATTCAAAACTTTTTAAGGACTTTCCTTTGTGTTTCGTTTAAAAAGGAGTTTCAGACCAGAACAGTTTAGTTGATTATGAATCAGGCTGTTGCCTCTTTTGTGTTGCCCCACGATGTGCATACCGACTACTTTAGGATTTCACTCCCGCACTTTAGTTGTTCTTGAATATAGTTGAAGTACATAGAGCAGTAGAGCATATTGCTCATGAATGAAAAGCATCACGGTGGAATAGGTAGTAATTGAGACTCCCAGTGGTGGTTGTGCATGTCGTAAAAGATAGCGTTAGAATCGAATTAGGGAATGGAATTATTGAAGACGACAAGGTTTATTGTCACTGAATCAGCTTAAAAACTTCTTATGATTATGTACATCTGTCCTGGACAGTCTAAAGTTTATAAGAACTTATGTGTCATTCCGGCAATTGCTAAATAAAATAACAAATTTTTCATTTACTTCTATTAAATAAAAAGTCTTTATCAAAATTGCCATAAAGGTTCATAGGGAAAAATTGTAATAAAAAAAATAAACTTTACAAAATGTTGTTTATTCAGTTGAAATGTTATCTTACTAACTGGAACTCTTAAAACTTCTTAATGCATTAAAATTTCGGTTTGTACCAAACGTTTATTTGTATCGCCTGGCATACGGTAGGGTACTGTAGCAGCCATATTGGTTAAGGCTTTAGCTTTTTGTCGTAAGTGTTGTAAATGCTAAAAAGGAACAACAGAAAACAAACATTTAAATCCTATATCAGCTAAGAAGCAAATACATTTACTTACACTATCCCTGCCAGTGTCCAGCATACCAATATCCTTACTTTTAACCGCTTTATATTGAGAATACAAAATATCCATGGCAGCCAATAGAATATCGGGATATACTTTGCAAATTTCACCACCCAAACGTTTAAAATTGCTTAGACACTCATCTAAATCGTTCGTAGACATGGGCACCAATTTCGTATTGGCTAGAACCTCCAAAGCAATTTGAAATTTACGCTCATGATAGTAATCGAAAAATGCTACCAATTCGGTGAGTAAATGGAAGTTGGCCAATATTGTTGGATCACATTCAATGCGGCTGCCTCGTAGACGTTCCATAAAATCAGCAGCCATTACCGATAAACGTTCCCTTAAAGAGCCCTTCTTCGAACTTTGATGTACAACTTGTGAGAGCAACATTGAAAGATAACGCAGGGATTGACTTTGTATCTAAAAACGGAGGTAAATAAATGTAATTAAATTAAATATAAGACAAGATCACAACTTACATTAGCAATATCGTATAATTTAATGGCATCTTCAAGCATGCCTTTGCGCACCAACTCCTCAGCTACCATGGCAGCTGCGGTACGTGTATCAAAGTCTACACAATCGAATTGCTGGAATAAACCTCTACAAAATACCCAACAAATAATTAAGTTTGTTTACAGCTAATAATTCACAATATCTTACCCGGCAACCATGCCTGTAGGCATCATTTTGCCAAAGAGTAAATCATAATCACGACATTCCACTGCCAAATCGCTGACACATACCAAAAACAGATTACGACCATCAGAGTCTTTAAGGTTACGCAAAAAGAAGAAATACTGTAGGGCCTCGGCAGGATCGGTGATTTCAAATTTCTTAACATACAACATAACCAAACGGGCAATATTCAAACGACGCATGGGCACTGGATCCTCAATATCCACCGAAACTAAAATTTTAATTTTTTTTATTATTAATTTTATACACAGTATTTTAAAATTAAACTAATATACTTACTTAATGGTTCTTGAACATTACGTGGACCGGCTATTAGGAACATCTCATTTAAGGCCAGTGCTATATGCACGGCATGAACACGATATTTTTCAGTGCGTGATAAAAATTCTATGGCAGCTTCAAATTGACCAGTTAATGCCAAAACTTGGAAGTATAAGTGCTGCTGTTCACCAGCATTAAAATGCTTTTCACCATACTTTTCCAGTATCATTGTCTGTAGGCCCGAATAGGTTAAAGCCTCCGAGCTATCGGTAACATCTGTACGTAAAATGGACAATTGTATCCATAAGAAATCGTCTGTGGTTTTGGCCACCTCCAAATGTTGCTCATTGGGATCGCAACCAGCAATAATGCAATAAACCTAAATGGCAAACACATAAAATAATTTTTCAATTAGAAAAAATAATAATAAATAAATACCGCTTTTTTATAAGGATCCGTGGAGTTTTTAATTTTATTACAATAATGCAGTTTTAGTTGGCCCTCCAGTTTGGAATTGATTTTCTGTTCTGGTTTATTGACTTTATCTTCCAATACTTGTATGAAGTCCTCATGGCCAGCCCTAAAATTTATTTCGTTTTTTACTTTAAACTAAATTTTTTCTTAATTACCAAACATACCCTCCCCCCATTTGCAAGCATTTTAAAGCCGACTGTAAATCACCACATCTCAGACAATAGTATACCATGGGCCATAAAGGTTTTCCTTCAATGGTTACATCTTGTAGGCCAAAACTATTTCCCTGATTAAAAGTTAGGCCCACAAATGAAGACACTAAATTGAATATGCTGGGCACACCACCACGTTGTGCCTCTCTTAGATTACCACTTATAATTGTGGTCATATACACTTTATAACGATTCTCTAAATACTTTTTAGCCTGCTCCACAAATTGTGTAACTTGTTGGCGACTTTGCATGGGATCGCGATTGCGTGAGACAGGCGTTACATCTACCATATATTTCATAATTTCCCAGATTTCATTGACCTTAGGATCTTCAAATGTTGCAGCCACTTTAGCGAATTTTTGTACAAGATTTGGTCGAAAGGCTCCCTTAATGACAATGGCATTGTATTCATAAACTTCACGAGCATAAGCCATTTCCTAATGTGAGATTTAGAATACAGAATGGTATTACGTACTTTCCATTATTTCAATATGCGATTAAAATACTTACAATCCTATTTAGGCATGAGCGTGCTCCGAATGTTTCATTAATGACTGTCTGTTCAGGGATTTTTTGTAAGTCTATCCAGTTTTGTGAAGGACCCACCAAAGCATTCATTATTTTCATCTTCTCCAGACGCCATTCAGTCTTTATGTGCTCCCATTTACGTTTTTGGGCACTTAAAAATGACTAGAACAAACAAAAACTCTCTTAAGTACTTTGTAACAATTTAAACGATTTGCCTTGGAAACTTACATTTTTGTGAACTTCTTCTATAACAGAGAGTATGGCATTTTCCTTTTCATTTTTCAAAAAACTCTGTATATCAGTATCAGCTATGGGATCTAAAGGCTCAAAAGTTTTGCGTGCATTTAACGATTCAAGTTTTTGTGATATCTTCGGCAGATCAATACCTTTGGAACCCAATAAAATATGTCTGTAAGATATCAAAAAAGAAATTAATAAAAAAAAAAAAAAATATTATGTTTGAATAGATTTTGTGGACCTACGCTTGTATATCCTGTGCTCCAGTTTGTGTTACACGCGAATGCAATTCTTTGGTGGCTTCCAATACTTGAGAAATTGTACGCTCAACACGCGGTAATTCTTCGGAGGTTTGTGTTTCATTTGTTAGGCGCTGTGCCTGTTGTAGCAATGTATTGAAATCCATTCTACTTAGTTTGACTTAATATTTATTTAAATAAATTAATATAAATAAACTTTAAATCCGTTTTAATTTATAATAAAAAAATACACAATTTTTCTTTAATTAACAACAAATTCTTATTCTGTTTGTGGTGTGTTTTGGCGGCTGGTTAGTGTTGTCAAGATATATTGTTGGCAGAACTGTCAAAGACAATTTGTTAAAGTGTTGCCATTGTTTATATGAAATTTTTGTATGAAAAATGGAGAAGAACTTTGGTATTAGAATTTTTGTACTAATATAACAGGTATTTAAATTATTTCTCAGAGATAACTGAGATAATATTGAAACGATTCAAGTTTTCTCGAAATTATTAAAATAAACAGGTTTTTTTTAAACACTGTTTAAGGTTTTTGGTAATGATTTCCAACATAAATTTAAACAAGGCGACGACAACACATAGCAGCTGGTACTAATAGCGTAGTAACGTCTATAAGAAGTGGCCAAAGGACAAACAATTGTTCCGAATTTATTTAAAATTCCACAAAATTTAACCTTTATTTATTACAATTAAAAAATCCTGAGTGTGATTAATTTGTATTTAACTATTCTTCATATATTCCTAATTATATTGAAAGGCTATCATAAATTTTACAAAATTATAACGCTAGTATTCAGAGTACGTTAAAACTAATACTTCATATTATAAAAAAATAGAAAAAACTAAATACTTCACAACACAATTCCATATATACAAACTAGTTAATCGAGACAATCTAAAAACTATTAATAAATTATGAAATTAAAACTAATGCAGATAATTAAATACAAACTATTGAAAAAGAAACTACTCCCTATACTGCTTTAATGAATCTTCCACAGCGCTCAATAGATTATTTTGTTTTCGTTCACACTCTTTAGAACAGTAAAATTGTATACCTACAGAAGTTAAATAAGACGCTTCCAACTCACAGTAACGACACCAGCGTTTACGTTTAATTTCGGTTTCTTCCACTTGCATTCTATTATAAACTCGTTTGAGTTCATCCAGCTCTTGGATATTTCGACGTTCTTTTTCTTGTTCCTCACGTAGAAGATAATTAAACAGATACTTGAAACGTTTATAGTCCTGCTTTAAACTTTTCAAAAAACTATAGGTCTTCTTATGGTACCACAATTCGTTTTCATGTTCTTCCTGCTGTTCCTCGATCTCTGGGGGATGATTACTCGCAACTGGTAGTATAGGCTCCGGCTGCGGGGTAACAATCAGTGGTGATGATGTAAGTACAATAGGTGTGGATGCATCGATCTTATTAAAAGGATTCTCCGTAGTCCTACAACTGTTACGCCGTGTATAACGCCTTTTAGTAATTTTCTTAGAAATGCAATTTGTATCATTCACAACAGTTAGTTTTGACTGCAGCATCCCAGACTCGCTTGGAGATTTCAGCATAGGTTTACAGTGTGATTGCTGCATTTCGGTAACCGGTGTTGGTGCAGCTAAAATCGTTTTGGTTATATCGGTTGTAACAAAAGAATTCTCCACAGTCCTGTAAGTATTACGCCTTGTATAACGTCTTTTAGTAATTTTTTTAGGAACACAATTTGTCTCATTCACTGCAGGTGGTTTAGGCTGCGGCAATACATTTTCACTTGGAGATTTTGCCAGTACGAGTGCATAGGTTGACTGAGTCATCACTGGTTCTGAATTAGTTGTAAATGTCGATCTATCGATCATAGGAAAACTATTACGTCTTGTATAGCGTCTTTTAGTAATCTTTTTAGGAGCACAATTAGTATCATTCACAACAGGTGGTTTGAGCTGTGGCTGCGGAGACTTGGCCGCTACGAGTGCATAGGTTGGTTGAGTTGCTAAATTAGTTGTCAGTGTGGATCCATCGATATTAGAAAAAGAAATGTCCATGGTCTTACGCCTTGTATAGCGTCTTTTAGTAATTTTCTTAGGAACACAATTGGAATCATTCGCAACAGGTAGTTGGGACTGAGACTCGATTGGGGAATTCAGCGCTACAAATGTGCCGTTTGATTGCAGCATCTCAGTCACTGGTTCTGGTTTAATTGCAACAGGTATGGATGCATTGACCTGAGTAAAAGGATTCTCCGTAGTCCTACAACTGTTACGCCTTGTATAACGTCTTTTAGTAATTTTCTTAGGAACACAATTTGTATCATTTACAACAGGTAGTTGTTGAGACTGCGACAACATAGGCTCAGTAGAAGATTCCGTCATTACAAGTGTACTAGTTGGTTTATGTACAACAGGTTTAATTTTACCAATTGTAGGAGAAGGATTCTCCGTAATCCTTTGACTATTACGCCTTGTATACTTTCTTTTTGTAATTTTCGGAGCAACACAAATTGTAGTTTCCATTTTAAAAGTTTACTTTTTAAAAGATTCAAACAAAAAAAAAAAAAAAGAAAGGAAATCTTTAGTTTAAAAAAAGCAACAAAATAGAAACAGTATTATACAACAAGAGCTGCCGTAGTAATTATTTTAATTTTGAAATTTAGCGCTGGACACTTTTATAATCAAAGTGATGCCAGATAAAAAATTTCTAAATAAGGGATTTGTAATGTTAAAGATATAAAATTATGATTCAGGCATACACCGAGAAATACATTATTCTTCCAATAAGATGTAATCCTTGATTTAATTTTAGTCGTAATAGATTCTTTCAGATGCCCTTCGAGAGTCATTTAATTATTAATATTACAAGATATTTCACGTGTTTCTTATTGTTTACTTTGAAAACGCTTTCATTGTGTTCATGTAATTGCAAAATCAGCCGGCTTTGTTTACGTTCTTTTATTATGTGTTTTGTTGGTAGTGGTTGCAATTGCAGCCATTCATTCATAAATCCGTTGAGTTATCGATTGAGGGTTGTTAAGTACAAACGATGAAAAGCTTCGTTTAGTCCTGTGTAAACGAACGGCAAGATGAAACTGCTTTGCAAAGAGCAGAAAAGTGAATTTTATTGAAAATTAAAAGAAATTTAAAAGAAAAAATACAAAATTATATTAAAAAATTACAGAAAAATAAAAAGCAATTAACAAATATTATCAATGTAAACGTGTAATAACAAGGATTATTTTTTCTAAAAGTAAAAATTGGGTGTTAACCACAAAAAAATAGAAAAAATTTTTTTGGCTAAAGAAAAATGGTTGGATTACTTAATCCAGTTAAATATGGCGGAAATTTTTATGATTTGTATACTTTAAATACGAGAAGGTAAGTTATTGTTACAAAAAGCATAAGGAAATCTTGGAAATATCTAGAAATTTTAATAAAACAATGTCAGTGAAAAAATCCGTTTTGGTATACACAAAGAAGTCTCATAAGAATGACAGACATTAAAAGGCAAGGAATATTGATTTTTCCAATAAGAATCCAAATAACGTTATTATTCCTAAGTGGAAACAAGACAAAGAAAGTGCATAAATAGCTTAAATGCAACTTTTTTCAAAAGGACTAAAATGAAGAAAATCCTTTGTTTAATTCCTTTGAGCTCGTATAATTTATTTGAACAAAAAATTTTTATAGAAAATTAGGGATTTCCTATTTCATACGAACTTACAGCATTTTGATATCGTTTTAAGCCGACTAGAAACGATTCGGTGGGGTTGTTTTCTTCTTCTTCTTCGTTTTGTTTACAACAAAATTGTCTTTTTCATCAGCTGTAACACTTTACTTGCCCACAGCTGATAAATTGCATGGGTGCATCTGTTCAAGGTTATTGTTCTCAATTTTGTTGTTATTGTTGCATTTTCTGTTATGTTTACGTCTTTTGTGTGTCATTGAACTGGTGTCATTGATAAGATGCCGGCTGTATACAAGGAAATTATTGTTTTGTTGTCTGAGGTCTGCATAAGTGGGTCAAACACCTGTTGTGTTGTCTGTATTAAAGTGAAGGTCGGTGTTATTGAAAAAGAACAGTGGTTGTTTTGGTGCAGTGAGTAAGCAACTCTCATAGTTATTTTATTAGGTGTAGTAGAAATAAATTCTTTAATTATTTAATTAAGGTCTTTAGTGTAGTTTAGTTGAGTGACTCTTGCTAAATAAAATCGATGTTAACCGAGATTCCGTTATAAAGATACTTATGCTTATATCTCAAACAAGTTGAAACACTGAATTGTTTTCCAAATTTGAAATATTTTTAATACACTGTATTCATATGTATATTCAATTTAAGGAAAGTCCAAAATGATCGCAAATCCATTGGAAAGCGTAAAAATAAAGATAAAAAGGCTCCCATAGCCATACTGGAAGGAAATCCTGATTTACGTGTTGTCAATCCTCTGGATCCACCGTTAGTTAAAGAACAACTATTACTTTGTCCACCTTTCCCAGTAGCTCACATAGAGCTACAATCGAATGCCTCACAATTTGCGGTATTCTCCGCCATACGTTCTACAGTTTTAGAAGCGGAGACAAGACGTTTGCTATTCTATGAGTTAAGCGGCAATGTACGAAATTTACCCAACTTGAATTCAACATGTTGTCTACTTTGTATTGGCACCTGTTTGGCTGGAAGTCAAACAGAATGCTCTTGCCATACCCTTAATGCCTTGCAACAGGCTAATGTGGTGGTGGGAGTAGGACAACAGGGTGGGAGCGGCGAAAAAAGATCAAGACAAGATTCTGCCAACAGTGATGTAGATTCCGAATCGGAGGAATGTAGTGAAAAAGAATTTAAGGTGATATCTGTGCCCTTGATTGTGGGTGCTGGTTTACGCAGTTTATTTGAATTGATATCAGAGGCCAGACATATACAGCCCTTATTGTGCTCCAAGGCTTTAAAGGCACTTTTGGATGTTATACAAGGACAACAGCCGGAATCATTTAAAAATGAACCGGAGGAATTAATAAATCCTTTGTATGATTTGTTATTGGACTTGGCAACTACAACTACGGCCGAGAGAGATGCAACAGCCATGGCAGGAGTTAGTCACGAAAGTGATTGGTCAGCGGTAGCTTGTTCGGCTTTAATTGGACTGTGCATAGCTCGTGGTGATACTGGTAAAATGCTTAAAGCCATAGCAGCATTAATCATGTCACCACGTAATCTTTCTTCGCAACGTATTCAAATGCCAGCTGTATTAGGCATGCTGCAACGTACCGTAATTAGTGCGGCCTTGGCAAAACCTACTTGTCCTGATTTTTATACCAAAGGAGTGCCAACTAATTCTCTAGTGGACGAAGTAAGTAGCTTTACATTTAAAATTTGTAATTTTTTGTAAAGTTTTTTTCTTTTCCCCTTAGTTTTCAATTAAAGCTCCCATGGGTGGCTTTACAGAACCTGCATTAGCTTCGGATGGCACTTATTTGTATTTGCTATTGGGTGGTGCTCTACTTAAAATAGGCACTGGCTATAATGGCTCTTACAAAGGCCATATTTATATGCAAAACGATGAGTTTACCAAAGAAAAGACCGGTTGGTTGGGCTATAGCAATGGACAACTCTATTACAGACGTAATTCCAAACGTAATGCTGATCATTTGCATTTGGTTAATACCGATACATTAACCATAAAAAGTATGAATCCCGTAAATATGTTACCCATAAGAGAGGGTTTCAATTACACGCTGTTCACAGATGAGGATTCTTTGAATGCCATTTGCACCAACCGAGATGTGAGTATATTCATCAGAGAATTTTATTTACAATTAAAATTTATTCCTTCTATTTTAGGACTCTTTGGTAGTGCGCCGTTTAAATATCTGTCATCAAAACAGAAGCACAGAACGTGATAACTCCTTACCGGTTGAGTTGCCTTTGCAATTGTCCCGCAAACGTTTTCGTACTTTAGGTTATGCCACCTTTGAGGAGGAGGTCCTCAATCAAAATCAAATATTAAAAATACAAGCCTCCTATAACATCTTTGAACCCAAAATACCTAATGATGTGGATTTACAGGAAATTGTTTGTGGCAAAGAGTTTGGTTTGGTTAGTGCCACCAACGGCAAAGTCTACTACTATGGCAAATCGGCTGCTTTGGGTCTTAAATCGGTGGGCCGAACACCTATAATGAAATTAACCGAACTGATAATATCCAAAGTATCGCGTATTACTCATATAGCTGTTGGCCATGATGGCATCCATGCCCTTTTGGTTAATGACGATGGCACTGTCTATTTTGCTGGTACTGCTCGGCGTGGAGAAGATGGTGACATTTCCAAGAATCGTAGGCAACCAAAAGCAGTCAAACCCAAGAAAATGGCGAAAATCGAAGGTCATGTTATTGTCCAGGCTGCCTGTAATAATGGCACTTCAGCATTTATAACGAAAACTGGCAAATTAATCATGTTCGGCAAAGATACGGTGCACTGTGATGCCCAGGGTTTTGTTTCGGACTTTTCAGATCAACATATACAAAAGGTGGCATTGGGTAAAGCCCATTGTGTCGCCTTAAATGCTAAGGGTCAAGTATTTACCTTTGGTTTAAATAATAAAGGCCAATGCGGTCATGTCTTTAGTAAAGCTAAGGATTTGAGTTCCTCAACAGCTGGTGAAAATGGTTCGGGAAAATCATCTACGCCTCAAAAGAAATTAAAATTTGATTTCTCCAATCTGTGCGACTATGATGATCACAATATCATACAGGGTCAATGTCGTGTTTGTGTGGCTTGTCGTGAATGTACGGGTTATAATGTGTCGTGTGTTTCGGCTTTAAATGTGCCCCTAGAGGAAAGAGTGGCGGGAGCGTAAGTTTTGAATAAATTTAAAAATTAAAGATTCAATATTTTGTTACGATGTTTTGGTTTTTTTTTTCCAATAGACCCTGTGCCTGTGGTCATGGTGATGCTGGCTGTTCAAAATGTGGTCTATGCGCTTCTTGTATAGCAGTCCAAGAAGCTGAAAGTGGTAATTATTAAATAAGTTGGAAGAAATTGTAAAGATCAAGTGCTACAATACGTCATTACGTACCCACAAAGCTCTCTTGAACTTACTACAGATGGGGTAAACCGTCAAGGTAACACCTTATCATGTTGGCTTTTTGGGGGCGGCAAAGATGAAATAAAAAAATTATGCACAGAAATATCTTTTTGAGTCTGCTGAGTTTCTATTCTTGTCATTTCAATAGACAAAACAATTAAATTAATTTGTTTTAATTCAAGTTTCAGATACTAAAGACTCCAACAAGCAATTAAATCGTCAACGTTCAAAAAGTCTTATAATGCGTCGCAAAGAAAAAAAGTCAACGGAAGATGCCTCTAGTCACACGGAGGAAAATCCTCCTAGAGTGGCACCCCTTGCACCACAGCTGCTCAATATGCCATCAACGTCACCCGTAGTACAAGTTTCATGCGGTCTACATCACACCGTCTTGTTAACACTATCCGGTGAAGTTTATGCTTTTGGCAGCAATCAATTTGGTCAATTGGGTACGGGAGATATGCAGTCCGTTAGCGGGCCGGTGCGTATAAATGTAACAGGCAATGTTTGCCAAGTGGTAGCTGGCAGTAATCATACAGTGTTATTAACGTACAAGGGTTTGGTGTATACTTTTGGAAATTTCCAAAAGGGTCAGTTGGGACGTTTACCACATGACTTTCAGCAGAAGGGAAGCTGTAATATGGAAAGAGAGAAATCCGTTAATACTTCAAACGTAAGAGAATGTTTGGGTAATAGCGAGCAGCAAGCGGAAAAGCCTACGGTGGCCCAATTAATACAGCAAAGACAAAAGATTTTATGGCATTGTACACCAGGCGTAGTGTTGTATGTATAAAAACTTAATTAACATCGAAAATATCTTCTTAATGAATTTTAATTTGAAATTCTAGTGGCATTGGTCCTAGTTTTGGCAAAAAGGCCACCTGGATAGGAGCCAGTGGTGATCAGACTTTTATTAAAATCGATGAATCTTTAATAACCACACAAATGTTGCCGAAAATGAATGTCGCTGCTAATAAGAAAACCATTTGTAAGAGTCTTCCATGTTTTTTTTTTAAGAAAATTTAAATTTTTATTTGTTTCGTTACCAGTAATGATACCCACCATACCTTTGACCTTCCATGCCATTTCTATTAATCGACGTGATGGTAATTGTACTGCCCACTATTACAATCAAGTGGATTTTGTTAAAATGGAACATGCCAATAAGCCCAAAGTGTTGCCGGAAGTCAATCAAAATCAAGTTGACCAGAATATGGTTCAAATGGGACCCTCTTCTTCGAATGCAATTAATGAGCAAATGTCGCGTAGCATGCATGAGGCACGTAATCAGTTATTCGATCTACAAGATAATCATGTGCATAATGCCTCTTCGAGCCAGCGTAAGGAAAAGCAAAGGGGTTCCCTCAATTCTATTTCAGGAGGAGGATCGTTACATGTTTCATCCTCTGCTGCAGCCATTGGCGAGAAAACCTATTCAAAATTAGCTTTTGCCACAGATCCCATGTACAATGTCCTATGGGTTTACGATAGTAATCAGAAGAAGGTCTTGAGTTATAATGTCTTGGCTAGCGAAATACAATCAGGAGGTTTGGTAAGCAAAAATTGAAGTGGTGTACAGAGATTACATGTTTAATGTTTTATTTTCATTATAGAATTCGTCCAACTACCAGGCTTTATTGACTCCCGAATTATCGTTACCTAATAAATTGGAATCGAGAATTTCTCGCTTGCATGCTGCCTTAAATCTTTTGGCCTGTTTGGATGTCTTGACCTCGGCTCAGGATGTCATGTAAAATTGAATTTAATTTTGATACGATTTTAAATGATAAAAATATTTATTTTTTAGACCCGCTTGCTTTGAGGATGTTACACCTAAAGAGGATAATCAAAGCAAGGATACTAAAGACAATGAATACCAGGTTGTTAATCGTTTTGATAATTTTGGCGGTGGTTGGGGCTATTCCGGTCATAGTGTGGAGGCCATAAGATTTTCAGCAGATACTGATATTTTGATATGTAAGTAGGCATAACTTAAACAGAGTTAGTTTTACATTAAGTGAACTGTAGAACCCAAGTTTATCTTGGTATACAGTGTTACTTTGCACAGCTTAGCCAGCGTACACTAACATATTTTTATTTATTCACTTTCGTTATAACTTTCCCCAGATGGTTTTGGTATGTTTGGCGGTCGTGGTGAATATTCTTGCAAACTAAAACTCTATGATGTGGGTACTGATGGCGGTGGTTATGAAAAAGAGGGTATTCTGATAAGTGAAACTAAAGAGGTGCCCTTTGAATGCCCGGCACGCAGTAAATTTCATATGCTGTTGCCGAAAGCTATAAATATAACTGCAGGTAGATGGTATTTAGTATGGGCACGCATAGCTGGACCCTCATCAGATTGTGGTTCTTGCGGTCAGGCTACGGTAACCACTGAAGACCAAGTAGTGTTTACTTTTAAATCCTCAAAGAAGGCTAATAATGGCACTGATGTCAACTCTGGACAAATACCGGCTATACTCTATCGTTTAATAACCCAAGAGACTAAACCCTCACCTAGTCCGGTAGATGTAGATCCCGTGAAGAGAGTCACCAAAGAGTTTGCCAATTCAGTAACTAAAGAATGTTTTGAAAGTCTCGTCCTTATGCTTAACTGGTCATGGGAGGCTTTTAAGGGTTACCTACGTGAACAACGTGACATGTCTCATCATTTACAGGTGAAACAGTCTTTGGAATATCTTATACACGTCAACAAGTCATGCTTGAGATTGTTACGGAAGTATACCAATGAAATTTATCCTCAATATGCCCAAACGGATGACATAGCTGACTATATAGCCAATGCTACACAGAAGTCTTTAAGTAATCGCTGTGATAAAGACTTGCACAAGTTAACGAAACCGAGCAACTCTTCTATAACAAAATACTTCAATGATAACAACATGTCCGGCAGTCAAACAACTATGAAAAAATCCAACATGGAAAATATCCAATTGGCCGAATGTATTGGCAATGTTCGTGCCATGTTAATTGGTATATTTTGTGATGATTTGTTTCAGGATATTACCAGTGATGAGGCCTTGACTATGGCTTTGGAAATACTGGATGAATGCCATATTAGTTTTGTTAATTGCTTTGGTGTCTTCTATCCTACTTCGACTTTGAAGTGGAATTGTTTGTGTGATTTATTATCGGAAATGGATAAGCAGGGCACATTACACTCTCGTCTGCTGAGTGCCATATTGGCTGGCTTATGTTCACCCAGCGTGAAATTGCGTTCAACTTTTGCTTTGCTTAGCCAAAATGGTGATCGCCAATCCATTATAAGTCCCAGTGATAATTCCGGTTTGCCTATGCTGTCATCTACGGATTCCCACCAATATCCAATTTTAGTAGAGCAAATGATTTATCGTACGCAACAGGAGAAAAGAGATTTTCTCAGTAATTCCTGGACTTTTAAGGATGTTTTAATGCGTCTACTGGATATAATAGCTAATCCCATAAGGGATCGTTTGGAAAATATCTATAATCGCACAGTGCCATACAACTATTCGAGTAGCAGTTTCAGTTCCAAAGATTTCAATCAAGGTTTAATCGATAATTGTTGCCATTTATTGGCTCGCGTATTAGCGGAAATTGTCTATCAAACAGCCATAGGAGATGTAAGTGTTTATAAATTTTACTGTGCTTAATTTGAGAAACTTATATTCTCTTTACAGTACGATAAAATGTTTATACCACCGCGCACTTTACATTCCTCGGGTTCACGTTTTGCCCGTTGTGATCAGAGTCGCACATGGAATACAGGTAGTTTTGGCCCTGATGCTATAGCATTTTCTGTCGATCGTTCTGGCATAGCTATTGCCGGCTGTATGGTATATTCTGGTTCGGGTAGTTATGAATATCAATTGGAATTATTATATGACAACTCCGGTGATGTCCAACAGCCGTTGCAACATAAATGGGAAACTTTGGAATCAGTATCGGGTACTTATGACCAGACTACCGTACAGAATGATATGGCAGAGATTAAATTTGAACGATCAGTGTTGATAAAGGTAAGCGGCAAGAGAAAGATGAGATCATAATGTTTCATTTTTAGTTGAATTGAAGATTATGATTGTTATGAATTCTGAAATTCACTGGAAGCTTTGTAGGCTCATTATACTATAGCCGAGGTTAGCAGTTACCAACACACTATTTGTTGTTCTTTTCCTTACAGGAAAACACTCGTTATGCTTTAAGATTTTGTTCTCAGGGCCATCGCACTTGCTCGGGTGATGGTGGTATGCCTTCTATACGTGGGCCATGTGGTAGTACTTTTCATTTTTACGCCTGTGATTTGAGTTTTAATGGCACCAATGCCCATCGAGGACAAATACCCTGTATACTCTACTATAGTACACCCATTAAACAAGACTCGAATACTGCAGCTAATAACAGTATTAGTGCTAATAACTGCCCCTTAAATGGCCCTAATGACTCAACGGTATCAAATGAAACCTCTATGCGTGATACGGCTTTACAAATTGCCTCGGATATTACCAAAAAATGTACAGAACTATTGGTTTTGGCACGTAACACTTTGGCAGCTTCTTTATCGCCCTCGGATAACTCTTCGAATCATTCGCAAACTATAGATTCCGAACATAATATAACACCCATAGAGGAACACATGGATATAAATTGGGCCAATAATTCTCGCACTTCCCATTTGCCAGCTGAAGCAGGAGCTGGTATATCGACTGCCAGAGATCTATCCAAGCGTTTGGAATCATTTTCGAAAGGCATCATAGAGACTCTCAAGTTTGAGAAACGTTCTACGAATCCCTTTGAAATGGAAATTGAAATTGGTGCAACGGAAATACATCCTAAGGACTTGATTTTGGAGGAATCCTCTGCTATACACGATTTAAATTTCCGTAATGGTCAAATTACAAAGTTCAACGGTAATGAACGTGTGGGTGCAGAAGCTGTAGAAAGTTTAATGGGTGCTTCGCAGTATAATCCAGCTGGGTTAGGTCGAAACGATTCAGAGGAGACGCCTGCCCAAATGGCAGCTACACAAATTTTGGATATTTTCAATATGGCCTCATCGAATCTATTTCATGCTTTACTGCCCTTGGTTTATGCTCACATAGCAAATTTGGCTTGTAACGATGCCAAGGTGAGTCGAGTCCGGCTAAAAAGGAACAGAAGCATTTGATTTTAATTTATATTTTCTCTTCCAGAGTTCGGTACAAATTTTGGGTCTTATAAAGGATATTCTACCACATATTGCGGCTCTCAATCAATTAAACGCCACTAAAGATGCTGCCAATCCAAATAACATAAATATGCCACGTCTACGACCCATTTTTGAAGCGTTTAATAAGAAATTAGAACAGTTGAATAATAAAGAAGAAAGTGCGAATAACTTAAATCCACCCAATGATACTACACCGCCTAATGATATGCCCACAACCAGCAATCATTATTGCATAGTAGAAAGTGAACATCCCTATAGGAGTGCCTCTATTAATTGTTATCGTGTTGAATTTCCACCCTGTGTCCAATGGTTAACCATAGAATTCGATAGTCAATGTGGAACAGCACAATTGGAAGACTATCTATTGGTATCTCTGCCTGTTAGGCCTATGACTAATGCTGAGACACCAAGCAATCATGAGGACTATTATGATATACTGGATAATAATGTCAAAACCAACCGTGGTATGCAAAGTAAAAGCGCAAATTTAATGACAACCTGTTATAAATTGCAAACACAAAAGGAGTTGCAAAATAAAAACGAACCCGATTGGTTTGTGGTAAAGAAATTTAATACGTAAGTCTGTTTAGTTGTAATGTTAAAATTATAGTTTTGATTTATTTGTCTTTGGTTTTTTTTCCAGATCTACGAATTGGCTACAAAATGTTATGATATTACCCGGTAATTGTGTAGAATTTTCATTGGAAACTTCATCCTTGTATGCTCAAGATCCGCATGTAAACCGTTATGGTTTCAAATGTCTTGTAGTGGGTTATGATAATCCAGTTTTGGTAAGATTGATTTGGAATTAAGTGTTGTAGACTTTGGTATAGAAAATGTGGTAAATTTTTGGTTTTCTATGTTGTTTCTCTTGATGTCCGTAGGGAATCATGTCCCCAGTTTAAATAATTGAATTGATTCTTCTTAATTTTATTAATTTAAAATTATGTCTCACAAATTTTAATTATACCAAAAATTTATTTTCAGTTAAATGGCAATAACTCTTGTCTGGTGCGCATAGAACAAGAATTATCATATTTGGGCGGCATGTGCAGTGCCAATTTAATGAAAAAGAATTTAAGTTTACCTGATGACAAAGATGTCGAGGATTTAACCAGCATAAGCGAAACCATTAGTACTCATTTTGCATTGCTTTCTAAAGGCTTAGCATTGGCCGAACCTGAATTGACCATACACCAAGCCTTGGAGTCATATTTGCCGATAGGGTAAGTGCAATAAAAGTAATTATTCTTTTTTAATTCACACTAAAGAAGCCTAAGTAAAGCAAATTCTTAAATACTAAAATTCCGCAAAACCCAGTATTTATTATTCATTAATTGTTTGGTAAATATTTACCAACGCAAATGTTGGTTATTACTTATGGGCGTTTATTATTCTTAAATGTTTAAGATGAGTTAAACATTTTAAGTTAAACATTTTAATTATTTTTCTTAAAATTTTTAAGCATCATTTAAATCTCTCCAAGGCGTCACATTAAGCATTTTATTTATTATTAAATTTTCTTGAGACATATTTTATAGTACTTGTAGCACAATGGAACAATTTTATGGCGAGTCCACTTTTTGATAATTTCAAAATTTCAAAGTAAATTGCATTCGGTTGCTTAAACAGATCAGAAAATCTTTAACTCTATTTCATTACTTACTTACTTTATTGGTCATTACAACCCTTTAGGCAGGATTACGACCTATCTTCTCACACCACCCACGTTGTTTGTTTTAATTTTATACATGTTTAAAGTTGACTTCGATACCCTAGACATAGGGTGATATTAGTTTGGTTACCAAAGTGGTAATACGCATATATAGGGTGCGCTAAATATTTGTTTTTGAAAATGCTTAAAAAAAACTACTGAATATTTTCTCAAATTTCTTTTTTTATTTGAAAGTAGAATCCTTCCGGTTAATAATGGAAAATAATTTCATTCAAATGGCTGCCTCGGCTGGCCTTGCAGTAGCCTACACGATCGGTCCAATTTTAAGGCACATTATCGATTGTGTGCAGCTGTATTTCACCAACGGCTTCACGAATATTGTCCTTTAAAGCGTCAATTGTCTCTGGCTTGTCGGCGTAACACTTATCTTTGACGGCACCCCACAAATAATAGTCCAACGGTGACAAATCGCAGCTCCGAGGTGGCCAAACGACATCAGCTCTGCGGCTGATAATGCGATCTTCAAAAACAGGGCGCAAAACATCGAGTGTAGCTTCGGCTGTGTGGCACGTAGCGCCGTCCTGTTGAAACCAAATGTTGCCAATATCCTCCTCTTCAATTTTGTTGAACAAAAATTCGTTCAACATGGCCCGATAACGATCGGCGTTGACTTTAACGGCCACTCCTTGCTCATTTTCGAAGAAAAATGGCCCAATTATGCCTCTGGACCAAAATCCGCACCAAACAGTGATTCGTTTTGGGTGCGAAGGCTTTTTAATGTATGCGTGCGGGTTCTCTGTGCCCCAAATGCGACAATTTTGTTTGTTTACATACCCGCCAAGATCAAAATGAGCTTCATCTGAAAAGATGATTTTTTTTGCCAAAATCAGCATCCGATCGTGTAGGCTACTGCATGGCCAGCCATTTGAATGAAATTATTTTCCATTATTAACCGGAAGGATTGTACTTTCAAATAAAAAAAGAAATTTGAGAAAATATTCAGTAGTTTTTTTTTTAAAGCATTTAAAAAAAAAAGTTATTTGGCGGACCCTTGATATTGTATTGACGACAGTAAAATTAAGGCTCTGCCGCGTTCTGTTTCGAAACTATAATAAACTTAGAAAACTACAGTTTCGAAATAATCAATAATTTCAGATAATTGGGTTCATATGTAAATACAATTGCAACCCGAGGATGTGGATAAATCCGAAAACGTTTTATTTGCTGTCATTGAACTTCAAAATCGTTCTGAAATTTAATTTATATGAAACAGTGATTGGATTTATTTTTATACATGGCTGCGAAGAGTGGAGGAAGTACGAAAGTACCTAATGTGATAGTTGGTGAATCAATATGTAAATCGGAGCAAAGACATGTTAAAGAATACGTTAAATGCCTCATTACTGCCACAAAAAATGTGAATTTCATAACCAACAGAATATGTTTCACGGTTTCAGGGGACAGTAGAATAAAAACTTCTATGAAAAGTTTCTTAAAAATCCGTCGTTCGGAGTCGACTTTAAACTGTATGACTCACCACTCATGGATAGAAATTACCACACGCAACATAAGTGGTGTGAGAACTAGGTCGTAATCCTGACTAATTAAGTAAGTAAGTAGTAGAGTGTATTCTCGATTTAAGAGCTGGGAGATAATTTATTTATCTGATCCGGCCTTAAGGGACTAAACGTAGGCACAGCTAATGCGTGGGGGATTGCAAAAAATGAAAAGCCAAAGCAGATAGAAGATTTTCTTGGGAAGTTTTTGATTTGATAGATAAGTGAGTACAAAATTAATGCAAATAAAAATGATTGACCATCATCAAGTGGTGTCTTCAAGGACGAAAGATTTACATTTTGGTATGCGAGATTTAGCATTTTTTAGGGTCAAACGTATATATTGAAGCACTTTGGCATTACCATAAAACGCATTACAATTATGCTGTAGTTTTCAGGTTTATTTCCTTGACCCTTTGTAGCCTTTATTAAACTAATGCATGAAAAAGCTTCCACACCAATGCTGGTGCCCGGCAAATTCTGACACGTAAGGTTATTTTCATTTGTTTTTAATTGAATGTTCTTTAACGCAACTTATTTATTTAATTAATATGTTTAACATTTTATTCAAATAAAAATAATATTATTTACAATATATGAGACGCATTGAGGACAATTGTACCAACTGATATGAATGCAAAAGATTTTCTTCCTCATAAGGTTCCTTTTTGGTTAACTAAGTTACATATACTGTATAACAAAATGTGTTTTATAAATAAAAACTAATTGAAGTGTTAAATTTTCCTTAGACAACATTTCTAATTTTTCATAGTTGGAACTAGAGATGAGCGATCCAGTGATTTTTGAAGAACGTCGTTCTCAGTGAATTTGATTTGTTAATCACTGTTCTTTAAAACAGTGATTGTGATCACAGTATTCCAATAATGACAATAGCGTATTTTATTAAGTCGTAAGAAAGATACAACTAGATACATACTACCAAAAGGCCACTAAACAAAATCAAAGTGGTGTCATCAATGTTATTATTTTTAATGTAATTTTTTTTATACAAAGTTTGACAATTAAGTTTCACAGAAAGTTCATGTATTAAACACAAAAGTAAATAATCTGCATCATCTAATAGTAATTCTGCATCGCTCAAAATAAAATGAAATAAATTTGAGTATGTTACAATTTTGAAAGAACGACATTATTAGTTTCAATCACTGTAGTTACCAGTGAATTATCAATCACCGTGATTAAATCACAGTTTTGAAAATATCGCTCATCTCTAGTTGGAACACTCGTGTCCTTTCGTTACTGTCTCAATGCGTAGTCCTATAAATATTTTGTTGTTGTTGTTGTTGTTTTTATATGATAAATTATAACAATTAAAAGCATAATAATTTGGCTTAAAAGATTTTGTTCTACAACTAAAATTATATTATAATACAATACATTTTCATTTCTTCAATTATTTTTGGTGGAATTTCGTTAAATTCTAGCATCTGTTTTTTGTTTTCTCCCTTTTTCTAAGAAGGCTAAGAAGGTTAAAGCTGCGGTGGTTTCTTTATTATTTTCTCTGCTATATACTATATACATGCATTGTGCCCTTTTACTTTGAGTTAAAAGTCAGTCTTAAGAAGTCCAGCATTTTCGATTTGATAGACAATTTGTGTTTCCTTATAGGTTCTTGGCTCCGGTTGTATAATATCCATTTTTCGTTTGGCTTTACGTTTTTTGGCTACACGCCAACACACAATTACGACAATAATGATTACCAATACTAAAAGGCATACCAGGCCTATTATAACATACAGCCAATATGACTTTTGTTGGCAATCAATTTCAATAATTTTACTTAAGACTCTATAATTTGTTTGTGCAGCATTCGTGTGCGAATTTTGTTTAAAGTAAATGGAATCCTTAAAATGATTAAAGAATTCCTGTTTGGCTTTGGCTGGCTGTTGACTGTAGTCAACTTCATGGCAGGAATACTCATTATCATAGTTGAGTTGTTTTAAATTCAAATTGAATTTCTCATTGAAATCCAATGGTTGTATTGTGAAAGGAAAGTGTACAGTGTTGTTGCTAAAACGCAACTCTAACTTTTCATTGCCCACATAATCACGATGCGCCATAATGCCTACAAAAATGAAATATGCAAACAAAAGATGATTAATTTCGAATTTTCTGTTAGAAATTTATTTGAAAAGCTTACCCTTAAAAGCTATTTGACTGGTATTACCAAAATAATTATCCCTGATAATTGTACTCTCCTTAAGATACACCTCCAGCCATTCGGCATCCACACTATCAAAATAATTATTGGCAATAATTAATTTGGAGATCACTGGAAGAAAAGAGTATAAAAATATTTTCATTAAATAAATAAAATCAATATTTTTTGTATTAATTTGATGTCTATTATACGTACATTTAAATGAAAATGCCCTTGAGTGGACTTCTTGAAATCTTAGATTATTTAATAATAGCGTATGCGAAACCTCTACATCATAGAAGGCTTTCGATGGCACATTTGTTAAAAATTTACAATTTTGGAACTCTATTCGTTCGACCACAAATTTTTTGAAGGCCTAAAATAGAAATAAAGATAAAAAATTAATTAAAATTACGACTTAAAGGTTGTTCTAAGGTACTTAAGTTCTCTTACGAAATAATATATTTCAAGATGACCAACTAAAGTCTTTCTTAAATATAAAAATTCATTAAAAATATTTGCTCGCACAAAATTTCGTTTGATTTCTGCCCTGAATCTGTACAGAGTATCCCTATAATGCATCACTCATATCTGTTCGGTGTCAGTAAGAATATTTCCCTGCGTAGTAATGGACACGCAACCAGGAGTTTCCTTCTAAAATGCATTAGCGCAGCAGAAGTCTCGGTGTTTCGGTGACGGAAAAGCCAATTTTTATCCTCTGGCTTCAAACCTATTTGGCTTTAAACAATTTTTCGCCTCTCTCAACTCTCCTTTGTACCGAGTGTACCCTTTCAAACATCTCCGCCCATTCCACGGAAAAGTTTTGGATACAGCAGCGGCATGAAAGCTCCCTCCCTCGTAAACTCATCTGTATGATCAATGCCGTGAATTCCTACAACCTTTCCTAATTGATTTCTCAGCGATATATTCGAGTTAACACGAATGAGGAAATTGCTTGAATAGTGGACTGTTTTGACTGAATTGAACATATATTTCGATAGCGTAGATTTGCGCTTGAAAGCAGTCTGTGAATGAGCACCCCCGTTTTTATCTCATTATCTGCTGTCGACCCTTCTGTATACCATAGAATGGTGTTTTGCATAAGAGAGTCTGGTATATAGTCTCCAAATTGCTCAATTCACTCTTATTACTCTGTTTCACGAGCCAAGCACTTCCTAAGATTTTTAGATAGTTTTGGGGGGAGCTGCCTGTCATTCGATTTGTTAGGTCACGATGATGAATCTTATGTCAGAATTATCTCCGATTATCCTTACAATAGCTCAAGTAGCTGTGGTGCTCAGATGATCATCCGATGATAATGACTGAGTCTGAGATGTTTTCAAATTAGTTTAGCCTTCCGAAACAATGATTCTATAAATTATAATTGGCTTGACCAATCATGGTGGACATTCAGTGCATTATTCTTGGATTGCACCACCAAGATTTTCTTGTCAGTCTTCTCTATATCATTATGGCATTATCGCCCTTACTTGAAATGCTGTGCTGTGAGCCTTCAATGACAGTTTACTAACCAGCAACATTTCCAGATATTTTGCCTCAATTGTTCGTGATTTAACCTCAACCAACAAAGAAGTTTTCTTGGTGTCGTAGATAGTAAATGTTCTTTGAACATTAGACCCGTGGGAGTATTTCTCATGAATGTCCGTGATGTAAGGTATAAAGTGTGAAATCAGACAATAGTTTTGAGATACCATCCGAAATCTAATCTAGATTTCTGGACATCCTTAGTCGCACAGAATCTTCACGTTAAAATAGTTGCTAATAATGTCGTTACAATAAAGTCCAGTGTAATTCCTAAAAGTAGTGCTTAAACCAATTCGAAAAGGTGACAGGTAGTGAGCACCACTACAATACTTCGGAGTAGTCGGCTCTCAAAATTTTATTAGTATGTCATGTTAGCTTAGCGCGCATTTAAGCTTTTTCGAATTTGATAAATAATAATTAAACTTATTTTCATAAAATAGATAGAAATACTATATATATACGGTGACCATCAGTCCACTATTATAGCGGACAGTCGGCTATTTTAACCTCCTGTCCGCTATTTTTTTTGCGTCCGCTATTTGTCCACTATTTTACCACACGTAACTCCTAAAAAGTATTTATTTTCCAAAATGTCCACTTTTTAATAATCCGGTAAAAACGATAGATTACTTCCTTAAATAAGAAAAATTCCCAACAATATTGTTTAATTATTTTAATGATCCTTTTGCTATGTCTTGGTTATTACTTAAGTCAAGCTAGTGTCTTCCATAAATATATACTGCGTTTAGAAAGTCAACATATTTCAATGCCTGAAGCGGCTATAATATTAAAAGAATTTAAATCAAAGTTAATAGAACTTGACAATGAAGTATTTTTACGACTAAACGTACAAAATTCTATTTCAGTTCTTAACTCAAAGGCACTAGATATAAAAATGTTTAAGGAAAAAATTAAAAACTTTTACAGAACTTGTATTAGTTACCTGAATCAATGGGATGAATCTTTTAAAGAAAATGAGGAACTTGCATGGATATTGTTAGATGCAATTCCATCTTGGTCTTCAGTTCAGAAGTCGTTAATAAAGGTAACAGGAATCAGAAATGTTTTAAATATAAATAATAACGACATTTTTGATGAATTCACTTATGTAAAAAATTTTGCAAATGCTGAACTAATAGAAATGTGGAACAATCAGCATTAAATCCCGATAAAAAGTGGGTTGAAGTTTTAAAATTTTTCGAAACGAAAAATATTCCTAATAAATACATCCTGAAATTAGTAGATTTTTCATTTGCTTTGCCAGCGTCTAACACACCAACAGAAAGAGTTTTTTCTATATCTAACAATATTTGGTCTTCCGAAAAATCCCAAATGGGACCAGAAACTTTAGAATCTCCTTTGACCATAGAATGCAATTTTGAAATGGACTGTTCGGAATTTAAAACATTTTTATCTATCAGGCCCAATACTTAAAAAAAAATACATTCTGTAGAGAAATATCAGAAGTAAATTTATACATATAAGTATATCCATATGTATGTATGTATGTATATGTGTAATTTTATGTAAGTTTGGGTATATTATTTGTACCTATTTAAGTCTGTATTTTAAAAATCTACTATATAAAAATAAGTCGGGTTTTCCTTCCTGACGCTATAACTCCAGAACGCACGAACCGATTTTGACCAAACTTAATATACATGTTCTATGGGGCGTGAGGAGTGTTTCTGTGTTCGTCCGACAGATGGCGCAATATTTATTTTTTTTTGTGTTTTTGCACAGTAACTCAAGAACTACTGCACTATGCTGTGTTTCGTTGAAGGCGTTAGGTCGTTAATCAGCGTGCAGTGGCTTTAATTAGCCCGATACCGACTGAAACCTAACATCTTTTTCTGAAAAAAATATATTAAAAAAAATTAAATAAATATCTATCACTCTTTTTTAAACTCTATTTGCGCAATAAGCCTATTTTATGTTTTGCTGAAGGCGTTAGGTGCTTGATCGGCGTGTGGCGGAAGCTTATCAGGTTTAGATGGCTTAAAAAAAATTCGATATAGCAAAAAGTAGGCGTGGCAAACCTTATATTTAGGGACATAGTGATCGTAGACGAATGCAATGAATGAATGGTGAGTAAGTTCGTAGAGTCGATATCGACAAACTCACCAAAAATGGGCGTGGCAACCCTCCCCCTTTAAAAGATACCATAAGTCGGCTAATTCGATCTTTTATAACTACATATGTACATACATATCTAACATGTATGTCTATTAGTTTTTGTTTTGGAGCGAGTACAACAACTACAACTTCATCAACGCTACCCATGATTCGAACCTCTTATTGTTATTGTTTGTATGCCTCACCTAAATAACGTACCGACTTCGATTAAATTTTGAACTAGATAGATAGATCCACACACTTATAGTAAGTTAGTTATTTTTATATATAGTAACTGTTTTATGCAGCGTATTACAGCAAATATATAGTGTGACCTGTTTTGGGCAATAAAAAAAATCAATTTTGGGCGGGACGAAGTTCGCCGGGTCAGCTAGTCTTTATATAAAATGTTAATTATAATAAATGAATTTTTTTGTTTTTCAATTTTATATATTTTTGACCGCTTTTTTCTCATGGAAATAATGGTCACCGTAACTATATAATTATAATTACTTCTGCTCTATTCAATACTCCGTATGATAATTTAAATTTATAACAGTTTTCTTAAACGCTAAAATTTTATATAATAAATGTGATTGCATAACATACGATATCGATTTACCTGTGATTCTATTCTATTGATTTGTACATTCTCCATTTTAAGTAACAGAGCATTTGATTTTAATATGGTAAAACCAAATGGATTTATTGTCTCAATAAAACTGTCTGTGAATGTGATTTCCTCAATCTGACCATTAATGGCATGTGAATCGATTAATTTAACTTTAACCTGGAATTGATATGAAAAAAGAGACAGGGAAAGAGAGAAATATATTATTGTATATGTATGTAGTAATAAAAAAATATATATTTTCTAAATAACATACATATGTATGTACAAACATATGTACATACGTAGTTTATAATAAATTATATATAAAAAAAATTAAATATAAAATAGAACTTAAAAAGTAAAAATTTTGACAAGTCCACTCCGTTTTAGTGCATTGACAATTGTCAGTGACGTTGAATGAAAAAAAAACGTACAAAAATATTCCATTTGTTAATCAAAAATGCAACCCACGCATATGCTGTGCATTTCTACTTTTCTGATGTTAACCCGCATACTATTGTATATAATGCTACACTGGTTATGATGCCTTAATTAAAAGATATCTATTTTTTATTTTTTGCAATATTCTCCTAAAGTAGTGAAATAGTGACAATTTAATTTAAATTAAAAAAGAAAGGAATTGCTTGAGATTTTTTTTCTGTCTCTTATAAATTGTAATGGATTCTATTTGTTTTATTTATGTATGTATGTGCATATGCGTGCATGCGTTCATAAATTAATTAATTTATATACCCTGGCTGTCCTATACTCAAATCAGTAATTAAAGAGTTTTTATTAACAAATTTTTATTAATCGCGCGGGTTCAGGGGTTTTGAAAAATTGTATACTCTTCCCATTAAATCTATAAAAATTATTTAAATTTTACAAATATTAGGAAAATCTATTTAATTTATTTCTTTTTTTGGATTGGAGGAAACTAGCTTTAATTTTAATGCAACATTATGCACAAATTATTCGTTGCTAGTCTTAAATTCTGTTGAAGTTACAACTCTAGAGGATGGAAAATGTTGCTTTAAGTCATTATAAATTGTATAAACTTTGTTTTTTAGTTAACATCAGGGCCATTCTATCCGAGTACAGAGAAGAGATTACATTTTTACCATTAACAAATTTTTTTATTTTTGTTGTTACTTGCTAGGAATATAATATAACTCAGCTATTTTTGCACTTTCTGATGTACATTGTTTTAGATTTAGGTTAGAGACATAGCTGCCAGATGAATGAAGCAACAAATCGTCAAATATTTGAGAAAAAATCGTCAAAATCGTCAAACTCGTTCATTGAAATAAATAAATAAATAATTTGAAAGGTTTTTGAAAACAAAAACATATAAAGTTAATGTTAAGTAGCAATAATATTGTATCATCTATACCCATGTGTGGTGTAAACATTAGGGAGTCCAAAGAACTTGACGTTATGGGCATGGGCATCAATTTCACGTTTGCACGACTACCAGAAGTCGGCTAATATTTGTGTTTTTTGCAAATATTATTATTTCTCTTTGCGCAAACATTGGCCAACTTCTGGTAGTCACTCAAACGTGGAATTGACACAATGTGCTTTAAACAATCAAGATCCATCAAAAATTCTAAAAATTTATGCACTAAAAGTTCATTTGATGAGATGACATATATAAAAAATATTACTCGACTGTTAGACTCTTTAAATAATAACTACGGTAATTTTTGCCCGATTTGATGAAATGATGACTCAATCTCTTCACAATAGAACAGACTTTAAGAATATTATCACTTATCCTATATTTTTTTTATTAAAGTTTGCTACTATGAATGGACAAACTTGAAAAAATATGAAAAATATTTTAATTTTCCAAGTTTACCTCATTAAATCTCATAGCATATTAAGCCGAATAATAGATATATGTATACCATTTTAAAGGTCCATCTCTCCCTTTTCCAACAAGATTTAAATTTTGGAAATCGGGTCAGAAATGTTTGAGTAATCCAGAAATTTATGCGTAAAGTAAAAAAAAAAACAGTTTTTGTCAAATAAAAAAAGTTTGGAAGGTTCGAGAAATATAAAAAAAATATTTTTGAGATCTACTCAACAAAACTCACAACCTACACTATGTCATTAGCCGGGTGTATTAAATTTTTTTTATTTTGTCGCATAGTGTAATTTATGCTCAACTATGATGTTATTTAGAAGTTGTAATTTTTTGGCTTTTAAGGGATTAAAAAGCCATAAAATACAGAAAAATCATCACAGGTATTCGACAATAACTTAAAAATATAATACCTTACTCCTCGTTACTACTAACCTAAATTTGCAAAAGTAACAATTGCAAAGCAAATATAAATCTTAAAGTGGCTATTAATGTACTAAAGTAAAGAAAATGATGTAAATTTTTAATTGCTAAAAATCGTCAAAATAAGGGCATAAATCGTCAGGTCGTCAATATGATATTTTTGGAGCACAAAATCGTCAAATCTGGCAGCTGTGGTTAGAGAACGTGTACTTGCCATTGATACAACTAGAATACTCGGAGGTCAAATTGACCCATTGTAATACGTCCTAAAGGAAAGAGGATTATAAAGGAGATAGGGAAAAGTACATTGTTTTAACTGTAGTAGATATTAAGCCAAGTATTTTTGTTTTGTTAACAGCTTTTCATCGCGATATAACTTAAATGAATTAACGATTAGTTCTCAACTAATGAAATGTCATATTATTTTAGGCTCATTTTTATTAAGTTTTTTTTTACATTGTCTTCTCTCTCATTTTCACACTCTTGTTATTAAAAATTAAACCTACTTTACGGTAGATAGTAAATATATTTATTCAGCTGAATAAAATGGAAAATTCGCTCTTTCTCTAGTACATTTGTTAAGTAAAAAATATATTGCATTAGACAATGCATATGTATATCATTAGGTATCAAATTGAAATGACGTAAATTGGACTTTTATGACGCAAATCGAATCTATAAAATTAAAAAAAAGAAGCAAATAAAGCGATTCTAATCGGGGCCTTAATAAATTTCAAATACCTTTTGTAAAATGCATTTATTTAATAAAGCCTATTGGGATTCTAAGATCTGTTCATTTATTTGTTATTTGTTTTCCTATTTAGTGAGTAATTGAGAGGCTTCGAATATTTATAAAATGTATTCTGATATGCCGGCCTATTAATGCAATTGTTATCATTTAATATAGAGTGATGGACCCCACAAAAAGAATAGACACACATAGTAGGCTAGGCATTTAATACATTGCAATTCATAAATATCAATTTGTATAGATGGGCTTACGCCCTCCGTAGAATTAGGACAAATTAGGTAATGTTTTTAAAAATAGCAGAGAACGTCATTCCACGACAAAGTCGAATGTGAAATCTTTTCGGAACACCCAAATATTGGTTTTTCCTTACACTACCTGATTACGGTAATACTATTCATACCCCACTAATGACTCTATAAGTTGCCGCTGTACGAATTCGGTATCGAAGGATTAAACTGAAAATGTTTCTGTTTGTTTTTTCTACTGTGACACTTACCTTTTCAAATGATATTATCAGCGGTGTACTACTGCTATAAAGTGGAAACGATAGCGCATATTTGTTTAGGACTAAATTATCCACATTTTTGAACGTGATTTTACGTAAACCCTGAGTTTCTTGCAAAGCATTTGAATTGATTGTCAGCGATTTACAATTTCGAATTTCCATTTGGAATGCTGAACCAATCAAATGTGGTAGAAATAAATGCTGAAATAAAAAAAAAAATAAATAAATAAATAAAATTGCAATTGTTCTATTTACAAAAACAAAAAAAAAAATAATAATAATAGGGGGTGTCAAAAAGATAAACGATGAATCATGCAAGAAAGGTGATAGAATGTGTGAATTATTTCACAGCAAAATATGACTGTTTTTACAGACTCGATGACGACTATTCTAAATGTAGTGGTGGACTGTACTTTTTTCCTTTTAAGTCGAAATGCTTTTGACTAAACTAGGGTAGAAGAAATTGACTTGATTTGCCTCAGGTTTTAAAAAATTCAGAAAGCATGCATAATCGAAATTGAATATCAAAAGGATAATCAGTTGAAAATATTATGCCGACTTATGGAAGCGATGTAATGAGGATATGATGAGAAGAACTATAGACTTTTGAGGCTTTTACCTCAAGACAATGCAAGTCAGCACACACATGTGCAGTTTCCATAGCAAAAATCTATGAATTAGGCTACGAATTTTCTGGATTTAACATCTAGTGACTATTTCTTCAAATTTGATAAAATGCCTCGGGGAGAACAATTTTACACCAATTATGTTGTCGATAAATCTCATTGGAAGAGATAAAAAATTTAAGAAACATTTTACAAAGTTTTTATAGAGGTTGCAAGTAGAGTATGTACAGTAGAGCGACTCAAGTTGTATGGAAGCGAAATTCGTGCAAAGTGTACCCCCCTCAAAATGAAGATTGGTATTTTTTTATCATGACATTTAAAATATTTCGGCTCCAGCTTTGACCTCTCGTGAGCTGGACCATTTTGAAAGAGGGTCTACTTTTGCATGTTTTGTTAATTTGAGAATGTGTTTTCTTACCAACATATACAATATGTATATCATAAGAAAGGTTTTCTTAAGGCGCGTCCGACTTTATATACAATTTGTCCAAGGACTATCATTCATGTCCTTTTTTTAAGGATATTCTGTAAAAAATTACGGTTTTTGAATTTTTTGTTCGGGGTTGTTTGTAATAAAAATGCCAAACTAACATATTTTAATCTTTAGTCGATTTAATTAAATATGGGTCTCAGCTTTTTTTGAAATTCACGCTAGTTCGCGTTTTGAAAAAAATACAATAGGGTGGTAACCCTTCGTTTTAATAGGGCAATATGGGTATCAAATTTTTTCTTTTGGCAAGTACATCATCTTTGTGTGTATATAATTTAGATTTTTGCAGATTAGATGCATTTTACACGGTGCTCTGGAATATATAAAAATGCAATTTTGTGGTAACTCTAATATGATAGCGGATTTAGTTTCTAGATCATGTATGGATGAAAATAGGACTAAAGAAAGAAAAAAAGAATTGATCCACGACTTTTTAGCGGCATATTTGTTTCCCAAATTAAAAAAAAGTTATAAAATTTTATTGTTTATATTTACAAAACTACAAACTACAACTACTACAAAACGCAAACTAGCGCGAATTTCAAAAAAAGGTGAGACCCGTATTTAATTAAATCGACTTAAGATTAAAATATGTTAATTTGGCATTATTATTACAAATAATCCCGAACAAAAAGTTCAAAAACCGTTATTTTTTACAGAACATCCCGAAAAAAAGGACATGGATGATCGTCCATGGACAAATTGTATATACAGTTGGACGCGCCTTAAAAACACCTTTCTTATGATATACATATTGTAAATGTTGGTAAGGAAACATATTCTCAAATTAACAAAACATGCAAAAGTAGACCCTTTTTCAAAATGGTCCAGCTCACGAGAGGTCAAAGCTGGAGCCGAAATATTTAAAATGTCATCTTAAAAAAGTCCAAAGTTAATTTTTAGGAGGGTACATCGAGCACTTTTTTTGTTGAGTCGCTCTAATGTACAGCTGTGTTCAAAATAATAGGAGTGCTACCATGTAATATTTTCAAAGTCAAAAATGTTTATTGTACCAATTTGCAAAACATGATATATTCTAATGGTAGTTACAACAATATGTAAGAAATAAAATACAAAAAAGAATCTAATAAAATTGATTCATTCATTTGTAATAGTGGGACGACGAAAGCACTCTACTGAAGAAAAGAGGGAACTAATTAAAAATCTTCGAAAAAAAAAAGGCAAAACTTACAAAGAAATTAAGGAAATCTTAAGTTACTCCGATCAAATGATCGTAAATGCATTAAAATATAAAAAAAGCCCGAAACGCGTGGGCGCAAGGGCAAAACATCAACTGTCGATGACCGCCGAATTGTGCGATACAGCAAAAGAAATCCTTCGGCGTCTTCAAAAAAATTCAAAAGGATCTGAATCTTGCCGTAAGTGGCCCTACTATTCGTAGGCGTCTGATGGACAACAATTTATTCGCAAGAAGTCCACAAAAGTTGCCATTGCTGACAAAAAATAAAAAAGCAGGTAGCAGCACGCTTAAAGTTTGCCCAAGAACATATCAAATATCTGAAAGAAAAATGGAGAAACATACTGTGGACCGACGAAAGCAAAATTGTTTTATTTGGTGGCACTGGGTCTAGACAGTATGTTAGACGTTAGCTCAACACCAAATATAAAGCTTAGTATGCACAAAACACAGTTAAACATGGTGGTGCAAAACTAATGAAATGGGAAAGCTTTTCATATAATGGTGTAGGCCCAATACATCCAATTAGAGACATAGGAACGTCTATGTCGGCACTTTTAGAGAAGTGATGTTACCATATTCCACGCCTCTAAAATGGATATTCCAAAAAGATAATGACACGAAACACACCAGTAAATTGGCAAATGAGTGGTTTCGGGTTAATGGGGTAAAGGTTATAGCGTGGCCAGCTCAGTCTCCTGACCTTAATCCCATAGAACATCTATGGGGAGATGTTAAAAAGTATGTTGCAGAGAAACAACCTTCAAATGCAGAAGAGCTATGGATCACAGTGCGCGGATGCGTGGCATCAAATTCCTTTAAACAGATGCCAAGATCTTATTGACTCAATGCCTCGTAGATGTGCTGAAGTCATTAAAAACAAAGGTTATTCAACCAAATACTAAAATAGCTTTACTATTTTAAGATAATATCAAACTTTTGTGCCTTTTGTTTAAAAATTATTAGGTTGTGTACCAGAGATCAGCAATGAATTGTATTTTCGCTACTCATAGGTACTTATGAAATTTTGAGTATGAGTGAGTCAAGAGTATTAAAATTCAACTACTCTGATTCATTCGTACTCGCTACAACATTGATTTATAAGTATAGGTTGTAATGAGTATGAGTACAACGTTGACATCAAACTCACAACATTCGATTCATTGTTTGATTCATACGCCTACTCATTCAGATTCATAAATTTAGAAAAATACTTATAATACTTACGAATGATTCGAGTCACTCGAATCATTCATCAAAATTTACAGTAGTAGTTATTGTTGCATTTACAAAAGAAGAGAAAAGAAAAGACAAAGACAGCAAGCAAAGCACACACACAACCTTCTAGCGAGTATTGTGGTGTTCGTACTCGAATCATACTTATTTCGTGCTTCGTGTATATGTTGAATCATGGAGAGTCGAAATCAACAACATCGTGCGTATTGTTAAGTATGAGTACGATGAGTATTTCTAACTTTGAATATGAGTAGTATGAGTATGATATTAAAATAAGTATGAATGCGTATAAGTAGCTGAAATTATAAGTATGACTCGAATCTACTCATCGTTTTGAATACTCATTGCTGATCTCTGTTGTGTACTAACACTCCTATTATTTTGAACAATTAATTTTGAGACTAAGCTTTATTTACATGAAATATTTTTTGTTTTCGTAGTTTTAACTAAATAATTAAAAAAAATTAAATTAAAAAAAAATTAAAAATTAAAAAGTTAAAAAATTAGAAAATGATTTAGAAATAAATTTTAAGTCAAAAAAAATTTGATATTTACTTTTTTATTTTTCATAATTTTAAACTTTGCTTTTAAATGAAGGGCACTCCTATTATTTTGAACACAACTGTATGTAGAAAAATATCGTGATTTTTATTATACAGAAACTTGTGCTTTATTTAAGAAACACAATCCTCGTATTTCTCTATAACACCCCCTTAAGTTTAATGAAATTAAATGGCGAGCTTTTAAGGAAATGTCTTCTCCTCTATAATAAATGCTATTGTTTAGGTACTTACCCGATTGACATTATGACAATCGCATGTAAATTGTGTATCGAATGGTATACACGTTACATTGGCCTCCTGTTCATCTTGTAGCAAGTCCTCTTGATGTCTATAATAATCGAATTGGGTTGATGCTGCCGATACTAATTCCAATTGCAGGAGGCATCCTTGTAAAATGATTACAATTATAACAAATGTGGCGTATAGCTTTAAATTCCATTGTTGGGCTGTTGTTGTAAACTTTAAGTTTTTGCTATCGCTGCTGCTGCTGTTATTGTTGTTTCGTATTATCGTTGGCATTTTGCATGCAGCCATTCGTACGATAATTTACATTTTATCACACCGTATTGTGATAGAAGTGAGTTGTAGTAATGACAACTGCAATGACAACGATAATGAAAAAGTTTTTTTTTTTAATTTATTTTGTTATTATTATTCTAATTTTAATTAGAATATAATACAACAATTGTTTAATTATTTTGTTTTAAAATTTTAAGTTGAAATTAGTTTTTTTTTGTTTTTAAAGTTTTGAGGAAAATGATGACTATATGAGTGACTGCTTTAAATTTAGTCTACTAATAATAATAATAATACAGTGTCACCACCATATCAGTCAGTTTGATAACTTTTTATCGTTTTGAAATATTAACTTGTATTTGTAATGTTAGTATTTGTTTTTATTTTTGCTTTGTTATTAATATAAGCTCATAACTCCCCTCTCCTCTTTGATTTCACATATGTACAGAAGTATGCATACGATTGCTTATAAGTGTTTGTATGTCTGTGTGTGTGTGTGTAACAGATGTTTGTTTATCTTATCAGTTGAGGTTTTATTCTGTTCCACGGAGTTCTGTGGCTTCGATGACGGTGTTGGCTTCGTTTCGTATTTTCTTTTTTTTTATCTAATTTTTCTAGATAAGAATGACCGTATGTGGTGGTATGGTGTTATACTCACTCGGCTTAAGTACATACGTACATATGTGGTTACGAAAATCATTAGTTTTCAACTACGCTTATGAAAAATATTACAATTTAAGAGTGAACAGAAAAAAAAACAAAGTCAATACACACACGGTTATAGGCATAATTATGATTCATGAATATGAATAAAGGTATTCATATTTTTTTATTAAAAGAAAAATAAACAAAATATTCATGTTCTCGTAACGTATGTATGAATAAAAAAAAATCAGATTAAATTACTTTAAATTCCTGGAATTGGAAAATAATATTCATTTTTGTTTTAAAATTAAAACAAAATAATGTAAAAAATTTGAAAAAATTTTGTACATAATTAAATAGCTTTACTGTTATAAGGGGTGATTTTTTAAGAGCTATAGGAAAATTTTTCAAAAAAAAAAAACACATAAAATTCAGAAAAATGCATGAAATCTTTATTTGAATCGATAGTACGGTCCATATAATTTAATGTTTGAAGATTATTTCATGCAAATGTTGACCGCGACTGCGCCTCAAATGATCCATCCGCTTAGTCCAATTTTGGCACACTCTTTCCAACATTTCGGCCGGTATCTCACGAATAAATGCTTCAATGTTGTCTTCCAATGCGTCAATTGAAGCGGGCTTGTCTGTATAGACATGAGCTTTAACATAGCCCCACAAAAAAGAGTCTAAAGGCGTTAAATCGCACGATCTAGGCGGCCAATTGACCGGTCCCGAACGTGAAATAAAATGTTCACCGAACTCGCCTCTCAATAAGTCCATTGTTACGCGTGCTGTGTGGCATGTGGCACCGTCTTATTGAAACCACATGTCATGCAAGTCAAGCTTTTGCATTTTGGGCAAAAAAAGTTGGATATCATCTCACGGTAGCGCTCACCATTCACAGTTACGTTACGATTCGCAGCATCTTTGAAGAAGTACGGTACAATGATGCAAAATTCAATGATTTGCAAGCGTTGTTCGTTTGTAAAACGATTCATAGTTAAATTATAGACCAAACTGAAGATGTTTGACAGTGAAACGAAACACGAAACGTGCGTTTCGTTTTGTCAAAAAGATAATAGCTAAAAAATCAGCCTTTATAAATAAAAGGCGTTTTAATATTATTATCAAAGAATGTGGCATTGCAGTACATTGCTAATTAAAAACTGTAGTTTTGGTATTTGAATTGTGTTTATTGGATGTCGAAATGATGATAATCGGCACGAGAATTGTTGACCATACAGATTTAATTTATGGCATTTTCCTTCTCTCTTTCAAACTTTCCACTGTTTTCTAACAGATATTCACTAGACTTCAAGAAAAATCCACAAAACGAAGTTTTATTTACTTAGGTCAGGTTTGGTTAGCGGTTAGCTTGCCGTTCACAGGCAAATTTACTCGGTAGCCATATGGCCAATTGTGTTACCCACTCCGAGCTACGGACGAAACCGGCCAGTTCTTTTAGTGGCACGTTCGCCATCATGTCCAGGCCTTCAAATGTTCTATCACCCAAAAACCGAAAACGTCTGTTCTGAAGTGCAGTGCACTCGCATAAATTTACTTACTTACATATAACC
Source organism: Sarcophaga caerulescens (assembly GCA_927399465.1). Taxonomy (NCBI): domain Eukaryota; kingdom Metazoa; phylum Arthropoda; class Insecta; order Diptera; family Sarcophagidae; genus Sarcophaga; species Sarcophaga caerulescens. Next base: position 24,644,746 of record OV656873.1, on the reverse strand, counting down.
CTTTGGTCAGCGTTACGTCCGGGCTTCTGCCATCATCCATGTAACGTGTATTAATTTTTATTCATGAGTAACGGAACCTACAGTTTAATATCCACCCTGAACGACAGATGTTTGAGAAACCTTTCATGGCAATTTTATTTAAATCTCAGAGTGTTTGCCACAAGACTTCTGAGAGGAAATCATCGAAAGAAATATTTTTTTATTTATTTTGTATTTTATTTTGTTAAACTGAATAACATCAAGCCACCTGCATAAAATTGACACCACATTGGGCAAAAATCTATCTCATAAAGCTGTTCTATCAGGTATGTGATGAAAAACGATTTCGATCAAAAAACGCTATAAAATCAGAAATAGTTGTGATGGCACCGTTTATTTCTGTTTCGTTTTGGTTTTGTTCTTAAACCGAATTCGATTTCATTTTTCATTTTGTTCTATAGAAATTTCAAAAAATAAGAATGTGATAGAAAACGAAAATTTAGTTTGATTTTCGTTTTTAAATCGAGCAACCATTTGTATACGATTCGCTAAAATTTTTCTGTTTTAATAATAAAAAAAAAATTGTTTGATTAAAATATTGAAGCGAAAATGTAATTATTTATTTATATTTCTCATTTATTTACTATATGAAATTATTGAAAAATAGGCTTTCTGCAATTGCATCCCGGTTTCTGCTTGCCTCAGTATTTGTTGGATTACTTAAGTCAAGTTCGATTTCACTAGGATCAGGTTCTTCAAGTAGAGTAGTCGTAGTATCAAAATTGTGGTCTAATTTGTAAAAGTTACACATATGTATTGTGAAGTGCGCAGCATATATTTATTATTTTAACAATTTTCTGCGGTTTATACCATAAAGCGCCAGACAAGCAACGGAATCTGCTTTAGAGAACACCGATTGTTCTTTCAATAAGATTTCTAGCTGATGCATGGGTTTTATTAAGCTGATCCCGCACTTGGGTTTCTAAATGGAACTAGTACGAAAGGCTCTAACGCATATCCGGAATCAGCTAAGAGCCATGAACCACGACCTCCATTTTAAAAATTCCTACTATAAACGTCTCGTGCTAAACTGAGATTCCAATCATGACTAGATCCGTATTTGATGCATCCCTTAACCTTTTTCGTTCAATATTTTCAAAACGATTAGAATTGTTGATTATAAAAATTGAGGTTGATAAAACAAATGCCTTTGTTACGCTTTACAAATTAAAAAATAATTTTTTTTTTTACTAAAAAGTTTGTTATTTTACATGAGACGGTTTAGAATAAAACAAAAAATGGAAACTAAAACCTTTTCGGATTTCATCACATCTTATAACAAAACGTTCGTTTTCCAAATTCGATTATATTTGAAAACGAATCGATTTTCATCACATACCTGTATATTTTAAACAAATATTCAATGTGATTCTAATGGTGTTTTCTTTTCTACAAAGAAAATGTCACCCTCTTACAAGGTGCATTAACAAAATTTTTGACCAACCCTGTTGTAATGTCATTTTTTATTTGAGAAAAACATAACACAAATATTAAAAAAGGGTATGCCCTGTGTTTACCACTTATTAAGAAAATGAATGAGGAAATGCCAATTTGTTCAAAGGTATTGCCAGATCGCTAATTTTTCTACTTCATTTTTTCAACGATTTTTTTTATAACAAAAAAAAAAAATATATTTTAACACTGTTCTAACATTGAATGCAATTTTTTATATTGCTGACCATGTAGCTTTAATAATGTAATAGTGTTTTCACACCAAAAGTTAAAACCTGATTTTAGCATTAAAACCATAAGCAGTTGATTTTGCGTTCACACCGCAAATTTTCTTAAATCAGGTTTTAACTATCAATGTATTTATTGTTGTGGCAAAAGTAGCAACAGCTGTTTTTGTTTTGATTTTGTCTTTTTCGTTCATTTATGTTTTGTTAGTTTTCGGGGTGGATTTTTATTTCTTTATTTTGGTAGAATTGATGATATTTTGGTAGAATAATAGAATAATTTTGAAAGGAGATGAACCATTTTATTACGGAAACGTAATTCGGATAGTCACTAACTTAGTATTTAACCAATTTTGGGGTATATTCACAAATTCCTGAAACAAAAAGTTATGAGTATATATTTTGTTATATTTTTCGTTTTATTTACCTTTTGCACACGGAACTTTATTCATTGTGAAGGGAAATTGCTTATAGTTCGATTAATAATGAAAAAATTACCGAATTTTTACTTTTTCATTCAAGAAATTAATAAATACTGGTAATATACACAAAGTTCTGTGAGAAAAAAATTTTATGAGCAATAAGTCTTATTTCATCTGGACATATTTAGCTTCTTACTTACCTTTTGCACAAGAAACTATATTCATTGTGACAAGAAACCAGACAGATTTCGATTAATAATTAAATATTCACAAATTTTTAAAATTTTCATTGAAGAAATTAAAAAATATTCCAAATTTTCCCTTTTTTAACACAAAATAAATATTTATTTAAATTTATTTATTTCTCAGCTGTTTTCAACATTTCTATGTTGGTAGCTCTGATTTAGTACATCGAAAACAAGGTTGTATTTTACAAAACATACTTAAAAGCAATTCAAAAAAGGTTTTTAGATGCTTTTAACGCAATAATTTTGTATGGTAAAACCATGTTTTATTTTTGATTTTAACGATAAAACCAACTTTTACGTTAAAACCACTCGGTGTGAAAGCACTATAATATTTCCTTAAGATTACTCCACAAAACAATGAAAAAATTAACTTCAAATTGGATAACAATACCAGGCGACTTTTTTTAAATTTCATCTGCTAGCCCTATAAATAAACAAAAGTCATCTGCTTTACAGGGCATTAGCAGCACTCTCGATTTATACAGGGCATAAAATGCAATGCCCTTATTTAGAATAAAACATACCACCCTTTTAGAGGGCGAAACATTTTTAAGAAACAAACGCAAAATTGCATTTTGCGTTAATAAAATGCACATTTTTTAGTAGAAAAGAAAACACCATAAGTATGTCTCACTACCCACTTGAACCACAGGCTCTCGACTAATAAGCCTACGCACTTCCTAGGCTACGGCGACTTCAAATGCCATATATAATCCTAATATCCAAAGACCTTAAAACATTATCGATGTAGGGTTTCAAACAGTTCCAACACAACGATATTCCATATTCCTCCCTCAATAAAGTCATCATAATAAACTTAAGTCGCAAAACTCCCATTAGAAGTTATGTAAAAATATTTAAGATGATCTCATTTTTACGAGTGTAGTTTTTAATGTGTATTTCGACTATTTGTTTACTGCCATCGGGCAGGTTCATTAGATTTTTTTCTTATAATTTAACAAAAAAAAGAAAATGAAAAATTTAATTAAAAAATAAGCATACAATTGCAACTACAGCTAGAATACTGTCGTAAAGTGTTAAAAATAAAACAAAAAAGTTGAATAAAAATAAATGAAAAATATTATTTGCCTCCGTATCATACTCATATGCAACAACAGAACAGAAAAAATCTTTTTCTACGTCAAACGTTCAAACACAATAATAAGCCGAGTCAGGCCATACATACGATGAGCATCATATGTACCGCACCATAGACAGACAGTAAATATGAATATGAAATGAAATTGAATGGAATTGAATTGAATGGATAACCGTGCATATGAATATGCATATTCCCAAGTACAATTTGTATATGCGATGCGATAAGTATGTATGGTTAGTTAGCAAGTAGTTGACAATATTTCTTGCTCTCCAAATAAATAAAAATATGTCCGTCCACAAAGTGTCTGTCATGTTAACGCGTATGATTATAAATAATGCCATAATCGTCGTCGTTGTCATACACTAACTGCCATTTAAGGGGTGGTGGAATGTTAATGTTCGTAATGCAATGGAATTTCTCATAGACAACGGCTTCGGTTAAACGATAACATTGTTTTTTTCTTTTGAGATGACAAGAGTTGTAAAAAGTAAATAAATCTGTAGGTTTGCAAAATTTGTTTCTGTTTCTCCTTATTTTATCTCCGTCTTTAACTAACAAACTTGACCTTCCTACCACAATTTCCAACAATAGAGTTGAATTTTTATTCATATTTCTTTAACCGTTTCATCTTATATGTTTTTATTTTATTATTATTTATTCTGTGTGGTTTTACAAATAAAATTTATTTCCCAGTCTTCGTTGTTGCTGTGTTCTCCTCCCGTCCATTCATCCATTCATTCGTTTGTCCGTCTGTTGTACATTAATTGATCAAATAAAAATGTCATTGAAGTCGATCATGTTGGGTGTCTTTAACGTAACGTACATACGTACGAGGAACGTACTCGTACATACGTACTCGTTTTATTTGAGTGTCATTTTACATTTTATGATTTCTTTTTCATTATTTCCTTCTTTCTTTAAGTAATTTTTTCTTTCTTATTCTCTAAAACAAATAAAAAATAATATTCGTTATTGAAATCAAAACCAATTATATTGGCTGGCTGGCTGCGTATTAAGGAACGCTTATAAGAAAAAAAAATAGTTTTGTCATCAGCAAATATTTGTTTTGTTTAAATCAGCACAAAACAACAAAAAAAAAGTTTCAAAATATTTAAAGTGTTTTATTTTGTTTAATATTGGTTCATATAAAAAGTATATGCGGTTATATTTTTATCTTTACATGGGTAACACTAACAGGATTACGTTAGCCATATAAACGTGCTGGAAAGGTGACATTTCAGGTTATCTACACTACACATATGTACGTTCTCCGCGAGTTACTTAACAGTTCGAGGGTGCAAAGTCAACTTAAAAGACACACTCTCGCTCGTTTAAAAACTATTTGTGCTACGAGGGTTGTCTTTTATATTTCGGGACTTGGCAACCCTAGTGTTGCAATCTGCCAACTGACAGCTCTATCGTAAAGCTTGACATTTTTGAGGTTATACGTACTCAGAACCATGGCATAATCATTTATGATCACGCCATTGATCATTGAATGATTACGCCATGCTCAGAACGTTTTGACATACGAGCGCTATTTGTATTGTTTACAGTAACTTAAAATATTCATCCCGCCCAAAAAATGGAATTAAATCGTGAACATTTTCGTGCGATTGTTTTTTTACAACTTTCGACGTGGATTAACTCAACAACAGTGCATCGATGAACTTAATTCAATTTTTGGCGATGAAACTCCATCAAGGACCAGTGTTTATCGATGGTATGGTGAATTCAACCGAGGTCGTAGTTCACTCCAAGACGAATTTCGTGAAGGTCGTCCAAAATCAGTTGTTGTTCCGGAAACCATTGATGCTGTGCGCCAACTGATATTGCAAGATCGTCATGTGGCCTATCGTGAGATTGAGACAACCTTAGGCATTAGTAGGACCAGCATACATTCAATATTGCATGAACATTTGACTGTCAAAAAAATTTGTTCGCGTTGGATCTCACACAATTTGTCAATCGCTCAAAAAAAGGCTCGTGTCGATGAATCTTTTAAGTTACTGTAAACAACACAAATAGCGGTCGTATGTTAAAACGTTCTGAGTACGTATAACCTCAAAAATGTCAAGCTTTACGATAGAGCTGTCAGTTGGAAGATTGCAACACTAAGGTGGCCAAATCCCGAAATATAAAAGGCAATCCTCGTACTATGACTCATGTAAATATTTTAGATCGCTTATATACACATTCTTCCGTTCTCGTTACATATTCATTTGATTTGATTCAATTTGTCGCCAAATATTTTAGTTCACGCCATGCGTTGCCAGCTGCTCGAGCAATTGCGTACAGGTATTTGCTACTTTCCCTCTTCTGCGACTACCCCGCAGGTTCCAGTTGAGTGCTTTGCGAATAATATCGCGCAGTCCGGATTTTAAATCTGTGTATTATTTGTCTATTAATGGAAATAAAAACAGGGCTACTGAAATTTGCTTGACCAAGTTCTTCGCCGTAGTCTAGTAGGTAGTGTGTTGGCTTATTAGACTGAAGGCCCGAGTTCGAATCCCAGGTCAGACATCAAAACGAAAATATGAAAATATTTCTTCGGCGACTTCCTCTCAGCGGATTTCTGGTAAAAACTCTGAGAGTAAATAAAATTGTCATGAAAAGCTTCTCAAAAATCTTTCGTTCGGAGTCGACTTTAAACTGTAGGTCCCGCCACTCATGTATAAAAAAAAAAAATTAACGCACGCAACATAAGTGGTGTGAGAAGCTAGGTCGTAATCCTGACTGAACGGTTGTAATTACCAATTATGTACATATGTATTTATGTATGTAAGTTCTTCGCCGAAAACAAAATGCCAAAGGACATTTAAAATTGATTTTAAATAATGAACATTTTACTTCCCAAAAATATGAAAAGAAAATCGTGTATACTTTTGATACGACCCAATATTTTACTGAATCAAATGAACATTAAAATAAAATTCAGAGCACAATCGTTTTTTTATTGTTGAAATTCTGTGTAGGAAAAAAGCTGACAGCTAGAAATTTAATTTTAAATTATCAATGCATCACGTCTTTAAACTTTTACACTGTAAAACAAAAAAAATGCATGTCAAACAGTCCTTGATTGCCTCCCATATTACTGTGTAGCTTTTCATTATTCCAATAGCATTAGTGTTGGGAATCCCGGGATCCCGGGGTCCCGAAATCCCGGGATCCCGCAGTTTTTAACAATCCCAAAATCCCGGGATTGAGCACTTAATCCCGGGATTTGACTTTTTAAGCCGCAATGAAAAAAATTGTATATTAGAACTCTCACTAATTCGAATTTCCAGAAATTAGAATCTGTTGTTTCAATGCATTAACCGCTATGAAATTAGAAACAAAATTTCAAATTGCGATTTTTTTTTTTTGAGATGTAAACACTTAAATTAAAATTAAATTAAAATCACCAGAAGCAGATGAACCACCAACAAAAAAAAAACTAAACCATTAACCAAGTATTTTCCTATGCTGGGGCTAGAAGACAGATCACTTTCTGCTACACTTGCACGACTAACAGCCCTTGATGGGATTTCAATTAACGTTATATGCCGCTCTAGTGACTTACGTGCAGGTCTTACAGCAATGGGATTTAAAGTTTACCTACGACTGTCAACACAGTCCGCTAAATGGTTGTATATTACAGCAACAAAATAAGATGTCATGCAAAAGTATGTTACGGCTGAATTTGGAAAGCAACTAACTCTAATAAAAGACTATAAAACTAGGTGGAGCAGCCTTTTGTTAATACTGGAACGTCTTTATTTATTAAGAAATTGTATACAAAAGGCATTAATAGACATAGGTCCATCTGAAGGTGAATATTTTGCTTTATCCAAAGATGAGATTAATATGGTATCCGCAATCATTAGTGTTCTTATCCCAGTTAAAGCAACAGTTGACGCCCTTTGCCGTCGGGATGCTAATCTGTTCACGGCCGATGTTGCCATAATTTTTATGTTAAAAAAACTTAAAGATGTTAACAATGTTATAAGTCAAAAACTACATTCAGCCCTCATCCATCGCATGCAACAAAGGAGAACAGATATCAGTGGGGTACTTCAGTATCTGCACAATGGTAGAACAAATGTTCAGTCCGAATCCGAAACAGAGTTCGTAACGGTTCCTTCTTCCATAAAATGTCGCAAATTAATAGATGAGTTACTCGGAAGACTAAATGCTTCAAGTCCAGCTACATCACTTCTAATAGCTTCTGAGTCAGAAGTTACACCTTCTTCTCCAGCCAGTGTAGAGTCTGAACGTGCTTTTTCTGCAGCTGGATTTTTCACAACTAAAATAAGAAGTCGTTTGAGCGATGAAACTTTGGATGCTCTGTACTTCCTCCAAACGTATTTTAAAAATAATAAAAAATAATAACATATCGCACTTGATCAACAAAAGAGTATATATCTATAAAAACAATTTACTCTTTATAATTAATTTAAAAATGTGTAAAATTAAAAATAAAATTAATTTTCTTATAATTTAATAAATTCTTTCTTATAAACCTATTTTTGGATGTGTCATGTTACTAATTTTATTGAAATAATATGTTAATATCTTTCAAGAACAAATTTTTTAAAATCCCGGGATAAATCCCGGGATCCCGGGACTAGGTAAATGAAATCCCGAAATCCCGGGATTAAAAATATAGAGCGGGATTGCCAACCCTAAATAGCATGTAAAATAGAGTGTGACTACTTCATCATCATTTGAAGCTATTTCTCATAGTCAGTTGTTTTTAGGACCGTAGTTGCTACCGACGAATTCTAATAATCAATCTTGATGCTTCAAATTAAATGCCATTTTTTGTAAGTCATCGTGCCTACGTAGGTTCAATTCGATTTTTGCTTCTGGAAACTGTATTCGGTCAGAACATTAATTTTTTCCCCCAACAATATTTCATAAAGGGTGATTTTTTAGCTATTATCTTTTTGGCAACACTGGTTTAAACAGTTCACGCACGTTTCGTGTTTTGTTTCACTGTCAAACATCTTCAGTTTGGTCTATAATTTAACCATGAATCGTCTTACAAACGAACAACGCTTGCAAATCATTGAATTTTATGATCAAAATGGGCTCTTGGAAAGTTGGCCTAAGATCCACTTTTTTTATCGAAAAATTGTGTTCAGCGACGAAGCTCATTTTTGGCTCAATGGATACGTAAATAAGTAGAATTGTCGATTTTGGAGTGAAGATCAGTCAGAAGCATTGCAAAAGCTACCAATGCATCCAGAAAAAGTCACAGTTTGCTGCGGTTTATGGGCTGGTGGCATCATTAGACCGTACTTCTTCAAAGATGCTGCGAATCGTAACGCCTTTAGACTATTTTTTGTGGGGCTATGTTAAAGCTCATGTCTATACAGACAAGTCCGCTTCAATTGATGCATTGAAAGACAACATTGCAGCATTTATTCGTGAGATACAGGCCGAAATGTTGAAAAGAGTATGCCAAAATTGGACTAAGCGGATGGACCATTTGAGGCGCAGTCGCGGTCAACATTTGCATGAAATAATCTTCAAACATTAAATTATATGGACCGTACTATCGATTTAAATAAAGATTTCATGCATTTTTCTGAATTTTATGTGTTTTTTTTTTTTTGAAAAATTTTCCTATAGCTCTTAAAAAATCACCCCTTAAATGTGAAAAAATCAAATTGTCATTTTTGGCCAGTTTTCTGAAAATTGCCGTGGCAGTCAACGTTTTATCAATTGAAAAACGTGCAAAAATGGTTAAAACTTGAACTATCCAAAGCATTTCGGGAGAATTATGGTCGTCATTATCGATCTATTGTGTAAAAAAATTGACAGGGTTGTAAATAAATTTGAAGATACTGAAAGCGTTATACATCTGATCAGGCATGTGCATTTTCGCAATGTACATATGTATGTACATACTTACGAAAATATCGATTCTGTTTGAAAAAGTTTGAAGGATAATCAAAATTTATTGGTTCCACGAAGTTCTCAGTAATTACGTCTATCTTACGACTCATTATGATATATTTTGCATTTGGATTTCCACTACAACCATATAAAGATTAAAATGATGTTTTTGTAACACAGCCTATCTCACTTGCCTATCTGTTTATGAAGGAAACACAAACAAAATTGAGTGTTTTTGTTTGTGTTTTCCATGCAAACAGGCAGGCAAGTGAAATACCCTGTGTTACAAAAACATCACATAAAGCAACAGGCGCTCATTATATTGAGACTCAATTTCGTACAGGTCCAAACAGGATGATGTAAGAAAAGTTTTATCAAAATCATAACCATCTTTAAGAGAATTTTGTTTAATTTTATCAAAAAATGTACACATAACTTGTTGCTATCATTTCGATCTTTAACTTGCAAAATTTTCTGTAGGGCTTTTGAAAGAATTTGAAAAAAAAAACTGCTACAATTGCACTTGAAAGAAAGCACACGCACATACACACACACACACACACTGTTATTTAAAAAGATGGCAACAATATACTCCAGATTAAATACATCGTCAAAAGCTTGGCAGAAATTTTTATACGAAACTTAATTAAAAAACAATATGCATATTAAACACATTCATACACACACACGTACAGATGTTATATACACATGCTCATTTATTTACATATTGTTTGCATATTGTATTCGAATTATTTCAGTTTCAATGGCAAATTATTGTAAATATTGTATAATTATTGACTTTTTATTATTATTTTTTGCTTAATAAGAAATATTTTTTTTATTTACGTGGGCTCTCTCTCTCTCTCTGTCTGTCTGATGTTTTATTACGTGCTTGAATTTATGAAAATAAAAGTAAATATTCAAAATTAGAGTAACTATTATAAGAAAAGATAAAATAGAAGGCCTCAAAGAGGGTGAGAGAGAGGCACAGTGCGGACATTTGACATTTAAATGCGATTATGGGATTATGGTGGTGAAAAATTAGCAGCAACAAAAATTAAACGGTAAATAAAAAACACAAACAAACAATTTATATTAGCAATGGAAAAACACAAACAAACATATACAAATTTTTAGCGATTACGTATACACATGTTTAAACAACAAAAAATAAAGTGAAAAAAAAATAATTATTGGACATGCAAAATTAATTTATTTAAGGCAAACATACACTCACACTCATACACACTCTCACGCTTACATTTAGCGGAACAAACAAAAACGTCGCGAAATAAAAATAAATCATTAGACAACAAAACAAACAACATTAATGTCTAATAAAAACAAATACTCACTAAATATAAATTTCTTATGTTTATTTTACAATGGGTCAATTTCGACCTCCGGGTATTGTACTTGTCTTAACGGACAAGTACACGTCCTCTAACCTATGTTTATTTTTATTATTATTTTTTAAATGAAAAAAAGATAAAGAAAATTTTACACAACACCAACCAAATTCACATGCCAAATAAGCGTTTTTTCCTTTATTTTTTGTTTTTTTTTGTAAAATATTTCCAAATTACTTGTTGCTTTTGTTGTTTCTACTTGTTATTGGCATTCAAATTCTTGTTGAAATATTGAAATTCAACTTTTTTTCCAAAATAAAACACTTTTTCTTAAATATTTGTCGTTATTCTTAAGCACCGCTTTATTTGCCTCCTTAACGTTTTGTTCTTGTATGTATTTTTTTTTTTTTTTTGTTGCTAAAATATCGTTTTTCGCTAATTGTTTGCGTTTAAAACCGGATTTTAAACCGCTTTTTATTCGCTCGAAGTTCTATCAGCACACACGTCTAAAACTACACTGATCAGTTAGCGTTGATCACTTGCTAAGGCACACGAATTTTTTTTTGCCAGTACTAAACTTGTGTTTGCATGAGTTTTATTTTTTTTAAACAGTTGGGGTAAAAGTTAGGGGGGCAGGTAGAGTTTGTTTGCTATCTGCTGCCCACTTTATCTGCATATACGATTATAAAAAAAGCTCTCTCTCACTCTCTTCCTTAAGTAGCAGTGCTGACAATTTAGCGGAATTTTTATACCGTTGTATCCATTTCGTAGTTTCAAAAGTAAACGTAAATAAAACACATATAAAATATTGTTTTTCATGATATTTCATTTTTATTGTAAAGTTTGAACGTTGACATTATGTGTGAAATACTACATCATTTAAATGACCTCCACGCGCGAAGTGTTGCAAGCATTGATTCTTTTGAGGTAATTTTCGACCACTTTTTGACACATATTGGGAGGTATCTCAGCCATAACTTGACGAATGTTGGTTTTTAAGTGCTCAAGAGTTGAAGGTTTATCTGCATAAAAGCGGTATTTCGCGTAGCCCCACAAAAAAAGTCTAATGGTGTCAAATCGCATGAACTGGCCACCTAGCAGTTGATATCGCCACGACGAGAAATTACGCGGCCAGGAAATGTCTCTTGCAATAAAGCCGTATTAGCTCGAGTTGTGTGGCATGTGGCATGTGGCACCGTCTTGTTGAAATAGCAGGCAAAACAAAGTCGGTTATCATATGACCATAACGCTCCGAATTGACGGTGACAGTCGTTCCATCGTCGTTTTCGAAGAAGTAAGGTCCAATCACACCTTCGGACCAAAGAGCGCACCAAACAGTGACTTTTTCTGGATGTAATGGTCTCTCTTCAATTACTTGAGGATTCTCAGAACCCCAAATACGACAATTTTGTTTATTAACATACCCACCGAGTGTGAAATGTGCTTCATAGCTGAAGAAAATTTTGTTCAATACGTGACTGTGGCAGAATCACCATTTTTATGCGTTTTGTGATAGTTAAGCGATCCATTTTCGTCAATGTCAGACTTTCAACTGAAAAGAAAAAAAAAATGGGTTCACAACTTAGTTTGACAGATGTCGAATTCCAGTCCCATACTTTTGAAACCACGAAATGGATAATCCTTTACTTTGTGTCACCAAATTTCGATGTACTTCGCTAACGCTTATGTCTATTAAATAGAATGAAATAAATGAATGAAATTTACTTAAAATTATAATAAATTCCTTACGAATACTGTGTATAGGACACTTGTACATTAATCTGTCTATATGTACGAAGTCGTCGTAGTCTAGTGGTTCAACACCAGGCTCAGACCTCTCGAACAAAACGAAATATGAGAAAATATTTCTTTTAACGACTTCCTCTCACCAATCTTTTGGCATAAACTCTAAGAGTAAAATAAAATTGCTATGAAAAGTTTCTCAAAAATCAGTCGTTCGAAGTCGACTTTAAATTGTCCACACACTCATGGCTAAAATTAACACACACAACATGGGTGGTGATGTGAGAAGCTAGTTTGTAATCCTCTGACTAAAGGGTTGTACTGAACAATTCAAATATATATTGATTTTAAAGAAATTACACAAAAAGGAAATACAGATTATGACATCCTATTATATGTGTCCTTTAACCCCACTTCTTGCCTGAAAGTTCAGCACGGCTCATGCCAACAAATATCTTGAAGTTGACTTCTGTTAAAAATTTTCACAACTTGTGTCAAATCTTTTGTGTTTCTGTTACAGTGTTTAGCAGATATTGAGGCGTGATTTGAAGATAAAGTAAAAAAGGTGAATATCGAGTAAAATGACAAATGAAATCCACAAATTGGACTACGAATTGTTCCATCATCTGCTCTATTCCCCGAGTTAATTGACTGAGTGAGACTGTATTTTGTTTCCAAAACTGAAACAATGGCTTGAGGGAATAAAGATTTAACACATTATCTCACAAACAAGTCTAACTCACCTCGGCAAAGTTTATTTTTTTGAAAGTGTAAAAAGATTGCAGAAATTTTGTATGGTGGTGAAAGGAAACTGGGTTTTTAATCACAGTTTTTATCCACGAAAAGGAATTTCATACTGACCTCCACAAATTAAAGTTCATAACATGTTATTATGATATATCATAGAGAAAAAAAGTAATTGTATCTACTTCTGCTGCCAACATTGTGTGAAAATATTTCGAGAGAAGTTTTAAATTAATTTCTTCCACTTTTATTCATTACTAGCTGACCCGACGAACTTCGTCCCGCCCAAAATTGATTTTTTTATTGCCCAAAACAGGTCACATTATATATTTATTGTAATACGCTGCATAAAACAGTTATTTAAAAATAACTAACTTATTATAAGTGTGTGGATCTATGTATTTATCTAGTTCAAAATTTAATCGAAGTCGGTACGTTATGTAGGTGAGGCATACAAACAATAACAATAAGAGGTTCGAATCATGGGTAGCGCTGACGAAGTTGTATTTGTTGTACTTGCTCCAAAACAAAAACTAACAGACATACATGTTATATACATATGTAGTTATAAATCATCGAATTAGCCGACTTATAGGTATCTTTTAAAGGGGAAGGGTTGCCACGCCCATTTTCGGTGAGTTTGTCGATATCGACTCTACTCTACTTATCCACAAAATTGCATTCATCTACGATCACTATGTCCCTAAATATTAAATTTTAAAGATTTGGCACGCCTACTTTTTGCTATATCGAATTTTTTTTAAACCAAAGCTTATCAGGTTAGCTTTCGAAAAAAAAGAATGGTTAAAATCGGTTCAGTAGTTTAAGAGTTATAGGCATCACTTGAAGGGGGAGAGTTGGCACGCCCATTTTTGGTGAGTTTGTCGATATCGACTATCGATATCGACCAAATTTTTTTCGTCTACGATCAATATGTACCTAAATATTCAATTTTAACGATTTGCCACGCCCTCTTAAAATTTAGGGATATGAAAAATAGATGTTGTCCGATTCTCAGACCTACCCGATATGCACACAAAATTTCATGAAAATCGGTTGATCCATTTCGGAGGAGTTTAATCACTAACACCGTCACACGAGAATTTTATATATTAGATTTAAATAAAGGGTCCGCCAAATAACTTTTTTTTTGTAAATGCTTTAAAAAAAAAACTACTGAATATTTTCTCAAATTTCTTTTTTATTTGAAAGTACAATCCTTCCGGTTAATAATGGAAAATAATTTCATTCAAATGGCTGCCTCGGCTGGCCATGCAGTAGCCTACACGATCGGTCCAATTTTTAAGCACATTATCGATTGTGTGCAGCTGTATTTCACCAATGGCTTCATGAATATTGTGCGTTAAAGCGTCAATTGTCTCTGGCTTGTCGGCATAACACTTATCTTTGACGGCACCCCACAAATAATAGTCCAACGGTGTCAAATCGCAGCTCCGAGGCGGCCAAACGACATCAGGTCTGCGGCTGATAATGCGTTCTTCAAAAAACAGGGCGCAAAACATCGAGTGTAGCTTCGGCTGTGTGGCACGTAGCGCCGTCCTGTTGAAACCAAACGTTGCCAATATCCTCCTCTTCAATTTTTGTAAACAAAAATTCGTACAACATGGCCCGATAACGATCGCCATTGACTGTAACGGCCACTCCTTGCTCATTTTCGAAGAAAAATGGCTCAATTATGCCTCTGGACCAAAATCCGCACCAAACAGTGACTCGTTTTGGCTTCACGTTCGTTACGTCGGCTTTTCAATGTATGCGTGCGGATTTTCTGTGCCCCAAATGCGACAATTTTGCTTGTTTACATACCCACCAAGATCAAATTGAGCTTCATCTGAAAAGATGATTTTTTTTGCCAAAATCGGCATCTTCTGTAAGTCGATCGTCGCAATATTTCCCAGCGTTATTCAAGCGTATACACAGCCATATTCGTTCAGCGGATGGATAAAACTAATTATCTGTCAAATCAGACATGAGCTAAGTGTTACCATTCACGAAATAAGCACTAGTTAAAAAAAAACGTTAGATGGCGGACCCGATATTTACAATAAATTAATAACTTGTTTAATTTCATTCTAAAAAGGCGTTTATTTTAATGATTACGTTTTTTTTTTTTTTGAAAAACATTGGCATTACTTTTCCTTTAAAGCGCCTAAAGCTCTTCTCTCAATTTATCTGAATCTCGTTGATTTTGTTTTTTTTTTTAATAGAATTTCATATTTGAAATACAAATTTTTTTTTATTGTTTTTGTTTTAGAGCTGTTGTTATTATTGTATGTATTTTGCATTTGCATTAGTATTTGTTTATGTTTTTCCATGAGAATTTTTGATTCTTTGCTTTGGCTTTTTATGCTCCATCCATACATCCTCCATACAATCAATCTGTGTGTGCTATACAGAGTGTGTGGAGAGCCTTGTTAGTGTTATTGTTTTGCATTGTTTTTGCGTTATTTACTGTTCCGTTTGTTATTTTGTTTTGTTTACATTGTATTGCTTTTGTATTTGTTTGCGTTGTTTGTTTTTATTATCATTCTCCAAAGAGTATTGGGGAGAGCCAAAGTGACAAAGCACATTAGCATTGTAAGCGCTTGGGAGAGTTTAAAACGAAAGTTTGGTTTTGTTTATTGCGGTTTAAAATACAAGAGCAGAGGAGCTGTCAAAAAGGGCTTGTGTGTATGTTTTTATTATTGTGGTTTGTGTTGTATTTTAAAAGAATGAAAATCTATGAATGAAAAATTTTTAAATAAAAGAGGAAATGTTAATGCTCTTGTTGTTTTTGTCGTTGTTTGTTGTTGTAATGCATATAAAAGTTTAAATGTGTAAATTGTTAATTAATGTTAATTTAATTATAATGCGGATCCCAAAATTGTATATTAAACGTGTGTGCGCATGAGTTTCTGTGTGTCGTTGTTATTGTTTTTGTTTTGTTTTATTTGAGTTTTGTTGTTATTGTTGCTGCGGATTGTCTCAACACACTCACTCAGTGCTGTATAAATTAAGGTCAAATGGGCAATAGTTTAAAGAGTCTGTGTTTACATGTTTATTTATTCGTTTAATCTTTTAACTCTCGATTAAGGTTTTTATTTTCTTTTTATGGGTGAAGTTTGTGTTTTTTTTTTGAGTTTTCGAAAAAAAATTTATTTTTATTTTCGTATGTGTATGGTCAGCTAGTTAAACTGATTAAAAGATTAAACAACGTTTAACTGTTAATAACATTATATTTCTTTAATTTAAATAAGAAATTATAGGGTCTTCCAACAGGAACTTTAGAACTCTGACAGTTGATAAAGATCATCTTGTTGAAGCTACATATGTACATCTGTCAAATTAAGTGTCAAAATGTGGATTCTGAATCATCTTCAGCCATGACGTCCATTTCTGGTTGAATTGACTGTCATTTATTCAGTCTGTTTTTGCCACCAAATCACTATGGACGACCAGAAATAACAACGCATGTTCGCTGAACGGATTATGATCCTAATTTTCATTGGTTGAATGCGATTAGACACATTTCTAGATAAATGCGTACATCAATGATCCAAATTGTTGAATTTGGAAGAATACCAATTCACATGAGATCCAAGACACCGTTCAAGGCATATCGAAAAAGTCACTGTTTGGCGTCGTAGGCATAGCTGCCAGATTTGGCGATTTATCGTCATTTTGACGATTTTGTGCTCCAAAAATATCATATTGACGATGTGACGATTAATGCCCCTATTTTGACGATTTTTAGAAATTAAAAATTTACATGATATTCCTTACTTTAGTACTTTAAGCTTTGTATTTACTTTGAAGTTATTAGGTTAGGTTAGGTTAGAGGACGTGTACTTGTCCGTTAAGACAAGTACAATACCCGGAGGTCGAAATTGACCCATTGTACAACGTCCTTGGAGAGGGAAGGAAATAGAGGGAATAGGATGAAAGGAGGGCATAAGGGTAAGGGGAGGATGGGAATCACACAGAAAGAAACAGACACAAAAAAGGGTTGAGCGCGCGACTACACTTATGAAGCCCTAGCACCTCTCAACCAGCTCAAACTGCTAATGAATCTGTGGAGAGCCTTGATGTCGGCTCTCGACACAGAACTCAAGCTCTCAAAGAAGGCTCTGCCAAGGGTCCTCAACCTCAACCTACCAAGGGCTGGGCAGTTACAGAGGAGGTGTTCGATAGTCTCTAACTCCTCCTCATCGCAACATACCCTGCAATAGTCCGGCTGGGATCTGTTCCAGATCCCCGTCAGCGACCTAATCTCGCAGTGCCCTGTGATAAAACCGACAACCAACCTTACGCTGGCCTTAACCAAGCCCAGCAGCCAATCTGTTCTCTTACAGTCCACAGCAGGCCATAGACGTCTAGAGACAGAACAACCTGATCCGTTCCTCCAACGCCTCTGCTCTTCCTCCCTGACCCATCCATCGATGAGGCCATAGAGGTGGCAGACTGGGGGTTCAGGACCAACTATTAAATCGCCCCCCGAAAGGGAACCTAACCTAGCGAGGGCATCCGCCGTCTCATTGCCCAGTATTCCGCTATGACCCGGAACCCAGCATAGACGGATACGGTCCGGTCCAAAAGACCTCAACGACTCTTTGCACTCGCGAACCAGTCGTGATTTGCACCAGACCGACGCAATGGCCTTAAGGGCAGCCTGACTGTCAACGAAGATCATGTAAGATTCCGAATCCGAAGATGGGCCACCAGCTATGGCCTCAATAGCCTTCAGTATTGCGAAAATCTCCGCCTGAAAAACGCTGCAGTCATCATTCAACCTGAAGTGGAGTTCAAGACCGAGTTCCCTACAGGAAACCCCAGCACCTGTACATCCACCTAACTTAGACCCATCTGTGAAAATGGGTATACCACTCTGCCCCCGGAGTACCCCACCATTCCATTGTGCCCTATCCGGTATAAGTGTCCTTGAAGTTATTACTATTGCAAATTTAAGAGATGTTTTTTCTGTATCTTATGTCTTTTTCATCACTTAAATGAAAAAAAATTACAACCTCTGCACGAAGGGAGTTCCACATACGAATAGTCTGACTAAAGAACGAATTTTGTCTGTAATGCAGTGTGCAATCCACTGGCCAATCGACCACATACGTATGTGCTCGTCGAGAGAGGCGAGTTTTACGTAGGAATACATGATTCTCGGGAACAAGTCCCTTATTTCGCTCGAGCAAAATCCGTTATAATAGCGATAGAACAGTGAAACACAAACCACATTGCAACGATGCTCCAATGAATCAATGGCGTTCGATAGCCTACCGTCATTAATGGGCAACTTTGCCCTCTCTTGTACGCGGTCGAGAAGTCTCAAAATAGATAGTTGAGGCACCGGCCTATACATGAGAGTTGTATTCCATTCTCTTTCGGATATAAGTGGTGTAAATAGTAAGAAGATCAGATGAAGTGAAGTATTTCTTGCACTCTCTTAAGAAGCTAAGGCACTAAAAAATGTGTCGATTCTAGCGAACATCACACTGAATTTTCATGCCGATTTTGTGATGACGATTTTTACGATTTCCATGAACGTCTTTGACGATTTTTTTTTCTAATATTTGACGATTTGATGCTTTAATTATCTGGCAGCTATGGTCGTAGGTTCATATTTCTTTGAGAATGTCAATGGTGAGCATTATGTATTGGTCAATGGTTACCGAATTCTTTTGGCCTGGAGACTAACGACAGGTGGTTTCAACAGGACAGCGCTACGTTCCGCACAGCCTATGCAATATTGGATATTCTGCACGAACGATTTGAGACCATGTTTGTCTCACGTGGAGGTGATGTTTAATGGCCCTCATACCCTTGCCATTCCTGTAGGGTTTTCTTAAGGTGTATGAGAATAAGCCATACACCACAGAAATAATCAAAGCCAACATAACCTAACAGTCAAGGTAAATTGGAGTTTTCGGATGCCTTCCATTGGATGAAGTCGTGGCGGAAATTTAAACGATTTTATATTCCACACATAATTGCATTAATAGGTCTTTTAGATTCTTTGATTTTCTAAAATGCTTTAAATGACAACGATGTCTAAGCAATAGGGTTTTCACACCATCGCACATTGGGGTTTTTGATGCCTAAAATGGGAATTAAATCGTGAGAGCTTTCCTGGTTGCTTATTTTAATTTTTTTTTGGTTAAAAGACGTAGTAATGTAACGGTACTTGCTAGAGACACATTTTTTTAAGATAGTGATGCAGAATTTTGTGTACTTTTAAAATATTTGATACTCAAGAATTTCATTTTCCAATTAATTCCCATTTTAGGTATCAAAAACCCCAATGTGCATCGTCTTAATTTTTGCGCTACACTTTCTTATTATTTTTGTGTAGGAGCGCTATAACGTTAGGGGATTTGAATTATGGATTATCGGGACACAGTGGTATTTTTGAAATCTGTAAAGTGGATGAATTGGTTAGACGTGACACAATTTTCGGAATATCGGGCGAATTTTCTGCGTTGCAAATGTCATTGAGCATCTGCAAGCTTAGGATTGAAAATGTGGTACAGGTAGTCCCCGACTTACGACCGTTCGACTTACGACTATTCGCACTTACGACCATTTTTTTCCAATTTTTTTTCATAGAAAATACAAATATGTAGTTGCGGGGAATCCCTAAAATATATGGGAAAAATTAAAAAAAAGTAAAAAAATTTACATATTTCAGTACAAATAATACATTACATTAGCTAAGTCGGAATTTTTTTAAGTGAATAATTTTATATCCTCCCAAAAATGGCTGGAACTAGTAAATAAAGTTAGAATTATATGAATTTTGGATAGTTTCACTTCTCCTGACCCTCAAAGTTAGAAGTACAGTACACCTTTTTACTCGGTATTCGTTTTACACGTTTTCGATCTTACACGGTTTTTGAAAATAAAATTTTTTTTAACGAAATTTATTAATTTTGCATTTACACGTCTAAACTATAATTTGCTTATATCTACAATAACATTTTCATTGTTTTACTGTCAAAATATTTTACTGTCAAAATACAACACTACAAAATGTATGTTACAGTTACGAATTCTTAGTAGTCTATGTCTATGATGGAAATAGATAAGATGGGAACTCACCGTTTTATGATCAAAACTAAATTTTATG
Organism: Sarcophaga caerulescens; assembly: GCA_927399465.1. Classification (NCBI taxonomy): domain Eukaryota; kingdom Metazoa; phylum Arthropoda; class Insecta; order Diptera; family Sarcophagidae; genus Sarcophaga; species Sarcophaga caerulescens. The sequence continues at coordinate 24,624,411 of OV656873.1, read as the reverse complement.
TGTGTATAACCTAGTTTGTTTGAAATACCAAAACAAAGATCATCATTGTTTTTAAACTTTGTTTTTAATTAGTGTTTATATATAATTGATAGCGTAAATTTATTCAAGGTGAGCAAATAACAGATTTATTTTTTACAAAATCTATAATTTATAAAAATGTGTTTGTTATTCATCATATTAAAAACTGACAAAAAGGGCTTTTTTATAGTGATTTTCGTTTCGCACGGTTTTTCCATATAAGAGTGTATTTTTCGAGTTACCACGGTTTTTTATGGAACCTATCTTCCGTAAAAAGCGGGGGATAGGTGTATGTAATTTTTTTCTTAATTTTTTTTTATATGAAATTCGACTTACTACTTAATCGACTTACGACCGATGACAGAGGAACCTATCTCGGTCGTAAGTCGGGTAATACCTGTATTAGATTTCGTTAATTTCGCAACAAATTAGATCAAAGCTAGATAAGAGTGTGCTCTCGAAGAGTAAGCTTAGCTTTGTTGTGGGAGTCATTAGTGGACATTGTTTTCTGGACACTTATGCGAGACGCATTGGTCAGGTTACCATAACTTCTGCAAAAGATACAGAGACAGGAAAGAACAGAAAACAGTTCTTCACCTATTAGGTACAAGTCTATCGTTATGTTGCCGTAGAAAGAAGCACGTGGGTACTTAAATTCACTAATCTGTCTGAGATAGATGGATAGGTAGTAAACTAATGGCTTTGTCATCAGCTCCAAATGTAACAAATAACGTAAAGTTGACAACACTTTTAGAGCCGATTCCATTTTAGTTTTGTAATTTCCCAAAGAAAAGTGTAACACAATACCTCTTCCATTATGTACCGTTAGCAAAACCCACTGGACTATTAAATAAAGAGAGTGCAAAGAGAGAAATAGAGAGAGAGAGAAAACACATACAAACATTTGGTTTTAAGTTTCTTCCAGATTAAATTTCGTTTTATTTATAGGATTCTTTGTATTTTTGTTTGTTTGTTTTTCTTTAAATTATTTGTTGTTGTTTTATACAATAACTAGAAAAATCTCAGATTACTTTTATTAACAATATATTTTATAAAAAAAAAAATAATAATAATAATAATAATACAATATAGAGTAGAATAAAATAAGTGACTATTTTCTTTGTATATACAAAAAATTTTTAAAAAGAAAAAGAGCTAGAAAGTAAACCGTTACACACACACACAGTTTCTCGCCTTACAATAAACCATTTACTCTATTAGAGCGAGAGGAGATGTTAGAGAGTACATGGTATTAGTGTAAGTGAGTAATGAGAATGTAACAGGATGTCCAGCGAAAGTGTATGATAAAACAGAATAGAACGGTGGCGTTTTTCTCTTTACGAATTGAGATCTATAAACGTTTTAGCCAGCAGCCACGGGTAAGCGTTTTTTAACGCTTTTAATCAAAATTCGGAAAATGAAATATATTATGTACGTAATATTTTATGATTTTTAAGTTACTAAAATCGAAAACACAATCATTGCTGCTTGTAAAGGGTCCGCCAAATAACTTTTCTTTTTTTTTTTTGAAAATGCTTTAAAAAAAAAACTACTGAATATTTTCTCAAATTTCTTTTTTTTATTTGAAAGTACAATCCTTCCGGTTAATAATGGAAAATAATTTCATTCAAATGGCTGGCCGTGCAGCTGGCCCTGCAGTAGCCTACACGATCGGTCCAAATTTTAAGCACATTATAGATTGTGTGCAGCTGAATTTCACCAATGGCTTTACGAATATTGTCCTTTAAAGCGTCAATTGTCTCTGGCTTGTCGGCGTAACACTTATCTTTGACGGCACCCCACAAATAATAGTCCAACAGTGTCAAATCGCAGCTCCGAGGTGGCCAAACGACATCAGCTCTGCGGCTGATAATGCGATCTTCAAAAACAGGGCGTAAAATATCGAGTGTAGCTTCGGCTGTGTGGCACGTAGCGCCGTCCTGTTGAAATCAAATCTTGCCAATATCCTCCTCTTTAATTTTTGTAAACAAAAATTCGTACAACATGGCCCGATAACGATCGCCATTGACTGTAACGGCCACTCCTTGCTCATTTTCGAAGAAAAATGGCCCAATTATGCCTCTGGACCAAAATCCGCACCAAACAGTGACTCGTTTTGGGGTGCGTCGGCTTTTCAATGTATGCTTGCGGGTTTTCTGTGCCCCAAATGCGACAATTTTGCTTGTTTACATACCCGCCAAGATCAAAATGAGCTTCATCTGAAAAGATGATTTTTTTTTGCCAAAATCGGCATCTTCTGTAAGTCGATCGCAGGCCCACTTAGCGAAGTGAAAACCCATTGGATGGTCAATTTTCGTTCAGCGGAAGGATAAAACTAATTATCTGTCAAATCAGACATGAGCTAAGTGTTACCATTCACGAAATAAGCACTAGTTGAATAAAAAAAAACGTTAGATGGCGAACCCGATATTGGAAATATAAACAATGGAATTAAACGATTAAGTTTTTGATCATATTACTGTTGACAGTGTTTGCTGTTGAAGTTGCAGTCATATTCTGTTCTATCATAATGCATTAGCAAAGAAAACATATACAACATAATAAGCTTAAAATTAAAGAATAAAAAGTACATATCATTTTATAAAGAGAGTGCTTAACATACATACTTAATTTAATATATTTTTATTAGACCAAAAAAAGTGGACCGTGAAAAAGAAATGCTATCTATGGTTTGTTTAGATTTTCTTTTAATATCATATTGCCTTATATTTACACTTAAACACTAACAACGAATAATAATTTTTTTTTTTTATATAAAAATTCTAAAATTAAATTGTTTTTATTTCACTACAAAGTAGTGAAAAGATTTTAGAAAGATAAAATAAAAATATATTTTCTTAATTAAACGCTAACAAAATACAACAATAAATTTCTTTAAATAGTTTACAAATTTACGATTTTTTTTTTTTTTTTTGAATTTCGTTTATAATTTCGCATTTCATTTCATTTTAATTAGTTTAGTTTTTTTTTTTTTTTTATAGAAATATGTATTTATAAAATAAGGGATTAATAGTGATTTCTTTTCTGGCATAAATGTTGCCTTTATTCTGCCTTTTTGCCCTTTTGCTGTTCTTTTCTGAAAAAAATGCAATTTTGTAAATTAGTAACGTGTTCTTTTCTAAAAATTCTCACATAAAACCCAGAAAATATGCAGCATGTTTGACCCTCAATTTAATCAAAGGGTTGTAAGGGCAGCACTTTTAAAACAGCTGTTCTTGTTATTGTTTTGAAAAAAAATAACAAAATCATTTGTTTTAAAAGTGGTGAAATGGAAGCAAAAAATATTATTTAATTAGAAATTTTATTTTTATTTTTTCATTTTCTATACAATGATTAGTTTTAAAATCGTTAACAAAGTAAAAAAAACGCTAAATTGGTATTAAACTACAAAAATAATTGCGTAAAGGGCAATGATTTTTGTTCTTTTATAATCGTTTAAAATGCAACACATTATGAGGGTTCGTGCAACCTTCAATAAGTGCTATAAAATATGTAGGCAACATTTTTTACCAGAAAAGAAATCACCATAAGTTTTTATTTTTGTTTTTAAAAGCAATTTTTAAATGCTCCAAAAGCCTACAAAAAATACTTCTTAAAAAATCTACCCTGTAGAGAACATTTATTAAATTTTAAATAAATTGTTTTAAAGACATTTTAATTAAAATTTTTTTTTTTTATAGAAATGGTATTATTTTTAATCACAAGCCTGTTTTTGTTTTTAGTTTATGTTTTAAAATTTATAAAAAAAAAAAAAAAAATACAATAAAAATGACAATAAAACACTGGCCCTTTGCTTGTCTTAAATGCCTTGCTTAAGTGTCCGCATATTCAATAACATCATCTATTTGTACAGTTTCATTACTGCCTCCCGAATGATTCGAACCCGCATCAGTTGTATGCCGTGTTATCGGCAAGGCCATAGCTCCTCGCATATCCATTTCAATGTTATCCGCTAAACCCATATTTGCAGCAACAGCTGCTGCAGAGTCGCCTATTAAATTAGAATTCTTATTTAATAACTGTTTATGCGTTTTATCGGGCGCTGTATATGTGGGCGGTGTTACTAAATGCATATTACGCGGTTTAGCTATGGGATTAAAATTAGTTTTACCCTGTAAATCTTGTGCAATTTTGCGTACGTTCGATGTTGATGAGGTTGATGGTGTTACTGTATTATTTTGTTGGCGTTGTTGTTGCAAAACATCAGGTAATTGGCGTTGTTGAATGGCGTTAATATGACGCATGGGCGTGGCATATTGTAGGGGCCTATAGGGACTTTGGTATGTTCGTGCTAATGGTGTGGTTACAGCATAGGGTGTGGTAGTCAGATTTGTTTCTGAAATAAAAATTGCAAAGGCAGCAGGGTATTGTTGTGATTGATTAATAAGAGAAAGTAAACACAGTATTTTATTTTTTATTTTTTTAAGCAAATAAACTTTAAACAATTCTAAAATCTTTTAATCAAAGTAGATTCAAGTGAATTTATAAACATTTTTTACTAATGTTTTAACGAAAATCTACCAGTTTGGTAAAAAAAAGTACGAAATTTTATAAAAAGTACCAAAAGTTCTTTACATACATACATACATATGTACATACATATATAATAATAAAAGTACTAAATACTAATTTTCGTTTAAAAATAATAACACGGTGCGACAGTGAAAATACACCCGAGCAACTACATAGTCTAAGTTATTCACTAGATTGAGTAGAACTCTAAAATACTTTTTTTATTTTTCTCGAACCCTTCAAACTTGTTTTATTTGACAAAAACGGTTTTTTTTGATCTTTTTACACAAAATTATTGACTACCCAAATATGTTTGAACCTATTTTAAAAATCCAAAGTTTTTTTTTTATAAAGGTGAGAGATTAGCCTTTAAAATGGTATACGTAAACGTTTTATCCAAACTTATATGTTATAAGTTTTGATGGGGTAAACTTGGAAAATATAATTTTTTTCTTGTTTTTTCAAGTTTAGCTATCCTTAATTGCAAAATTTAATTAAAAAAAAAATAAAATAAGTGATGACATTCTGAAAGTATATTATCTTGTGAAGAGATTGACACTTCGTTTGATCAAATCGGACAAAAATTACCGAAGTTATAATTTAAATAGTATTTTTATATATGTCATCTCATCAAATGAACCTTCAGTTTTAAAATTTTCAAAAGTTTTGATGGATTTTGATTGTTTATCGCACAATGTGTCAATTTCACATTTGCACGACTTCCAGAAGTCGGATAATATTTATGTTTTTTGCAAATATTATTATTTCTCTTTGCGCAATCATTGGCCAACTTCTGGTGGTCGCTCAAACGTAAAATTGACACATTTTGTGATAAATATTCAAGATCCATCAAAAATTCTGAAAATTTTTGAAGTAAAAGTTCATTTGATGAGATGACATATATAAAAAATATAACACGACTGTTATACTATTTATATAATAACTACTGTAATTTTTGTCCGATTTGATCAAACTAAGTGCCAATCTCTTCACAAGATAATGCACTTTCAGAATGTTATCACTTATTTCGTATTTTTTAATTAAAGTTTCCTACTATGAACGGCCAAACTTGAAATAATATGAAAAAATGTCGCATTTTCCAAGTTTACCTCATCAAAACTCATAGCATATTAAGTCAAATAATAGATATATGTATACCGTTTTAAAGGTCCATCTCTCCCCTTTCCAACAAGATTTAAATTTTGAAAGTCGGGTCAGAAATGTTTGAGTAATCTAGAAATTTGTGCGTAAAGTCTAAAAAAACAGTTTTTGTCAAATAAAAAATATAAAAAAAATATTTTTGAGATCTACTCAACAAAACTCACAACCTACACTATGTTATTAGCCGGGTGTATTTAATTTTTTTTATTTTGTCGCATAGTGTAATTAAAATTTTAATTTTTAGAATTCATAAAATTTTGAAAGTACTTTTTAGTAAAAAAAAGTACCATTAAAAAGACGGTTTTTTAAATAGGATGTACTAAAAGTACTTTAATTAAAAAGGGACTAAATATTCATTTTTACAATTAAAAATTTTAAAATTAAAAAGTACTTTTTATTAAAAAAAAAAAAGTACCATAATTTTTATTAATTAAAAAGATACTGTCGAGCACAGGTATTCTTGCCACCTGAATATGAGTAATAAGTGCGAAACAAACGCTTGTGTTATGGAGGCTGCTGTAAAATGCTACGTACGAGCAGAGGCGTATGTCCAAAAGTTGACAATGGAGAAACCAAAAATTGTCAACAGCGCATATCGTGCTGTCTATAGGAATTTACTGAATATAATTGACATTGGGAGGTACAGTCGAACTTTTATAAATTGAATCACCATTATCCAGAAAAAAAACTTCAACTTATAGAAACTTCAATTTAAAGAAGCAAAACCTGATAGAATTTCTCTCCAAGATGCTGTTGCTGTGCTTCAACTTATAGAAAATTCAAATAATAGAAGTTCAAATTATAGAAGTTCGACTGTATAACATAGAATTCTGGAGCTGAAGGCTATGGCAACATGATCAGATACTCATGCTAAGTCTACCGATAACTGACACAGCAAGTGACACCCAATTCTTGTCATGGGAGTAAAAAGAATAATATAAACGGTTATTATTTTGGGGGTTTTGAAAAGTACTATGGCAATTAATTACGAAGTAGGTCGATTATGGCAACCATAATCATCATAAAATGCTCGAAGTATGGCCACATTTGAAACACCTCTTTTGGGGTTCACGTTTTAACTAATTTTACGTATTCTTCGGTTGTTAAACGATACATGTTCGTCCATAAATCGACTATTTTGAAGCCACGGAATGGATGACCCGATAGAACAATGTTTATACGCCTTTTGTTTTTATTACGTCTTCATTGGTAATAATGTATTAATTTTTGGTCTGGCAACTTTCAGAACTTACTGTTGATTTGTTATTGTTATTCTTTTCACTTCTATTCTTCATGAATCTACTATATAAAAATAAGCCGTGTTTTCCTTCCTGACGCTATAACTCCAGAACGCACGAACCGATTTTGACCAAACTTAATATACATGTTCTATGGGGAGGAGTGAGGAGTGTTTCTGTGTAGTCCGACAGATGGCGCAATATTTAGTTTTTTTTTTGTGTTTTTGCACAGTAACTCAAGAACTACTGCACTGTGCTGTGTTTCGTTGAAGGCGTTGGGTCGTTAATCAGCGTGCAGTGGCGTTAATTAGCCCGATACCGACTGAAACCTAACATCTTTTTGTGAAAAAAATATATTAAAAAAAAAAATTAAATAAATATCTATCTATCACTCTTTTTTAAACTCTATTTGCGCAATAAGCCTATTTTATGTTTTGCTGAAGGCGTTAGGTGCTTGATCGGCGTGTGGCGGAAGCTTATCAGGTTTAGATGGCTTAAAAAAAATTCGATATAGCAAAAAGTAGGCGTGGCAAACCTTATATTTAGGGACATAGTGATCGTAGACGAATGCAATTTGGTGGGTAAGTTCGTAGAGTCGATATCGACAAACTCACCAAAAATAGGCGTGACAACCCTCTCCCTTTAAAAGATACCTATAAGTCTGCTAATTCGATGGTCCTATGTACATACAGTAGCGAGCACAAAAAATGCAACGCCATGTCGTATGATATTCAATCGAGGCTCGTAACTTATAACGTTATCCAATTCCACTCCACTTTTGTTTTTTTATTCGTTGATTTCTAAATTTTAATAAAAGGCATCATTAAGCGTTCTTGGGCTTCTCTTTCTACTTGATTTTTTTAGATTTATGAAAAAAGTGAAAAAATTTAGCGAGCAAAAAAAATGCAACGCAATGTGTTAAAGGTAAAAGGAGATCAACTAGAGTAATTAAAATAAAAGTTTAATGAAAACTTTGCAAATTGTGAATTTTAAAATAGAAACAGCTGCCAGCAGATAGCAAATTTGCCATTATAAGAGCTTTGGAAGAAGGCAAATCAGTGAAAGAAGTTGCTCATCAATTTAATATCAACAAATCCACGGTTTGTCGGATTTCATCACGATATCGTCAAACAAATAATGTGGAAAGAAAGAAAAAGTGGTCGACTTCGTAAATCTACTGCGCGCCAAGAACGTCAAATAGTAAAAATAGTAAGAGTTGAGCATCGGAAAACGGCAGTAGATGTTAATAATTATGCGAACATGCAATTAGGGGTTTCTATTGGCGTCCACACAGCCAGAAACCGATTAAGAGAGGAAAATTTATTAGCTAGAAGACCAACGAAGAAGTCACTTATAAGTAAAGTTAATAAGAAAAAACGGCTTGACTTTGCTTATTTGGCTCTGATGGTACAGAATGTTGTTTATTTACAGAATTGTGTGAATATCTTTGTTTTAGGGGCCAACAAATGTAATTTAACCCATCAGAGCCAAATAAAACCAAATAAATTAAACTTTGATTCTTCGCTCCACAAAACTTTGGCCCACTGCTCTTTTGAGCAATGCAGACACCGTCTAGCAAAGTCAAGCCGTTTTTTCTTATTAACTTTACTTATAAGTGACTTCTTACTTCAACAACTACAACTTCGTCAGCGCTACCCATGATTCGGACCTCTTATTGTTATTCTTTGTATGCCTCACCTAAATAACGTACCGACTTCGAATAAATTTTGAACTAGATAGATAGATCCACACACTTATAGTCAGTTAGTTATTTTTATATATAGTAACTGTTTTAAGCAGCGTATTACAGCAAATATATAGTGTGACCTGTTTTGGGCAATAAAAAAATCAATTTTGGGCGGGACGAAGTTCGCCGGGTCAGCTAGTTCATTTATAAAAAATTAATTTAAAAACTTCTATCTGCTCTAGAAGCATTTCGTAACGTTTAAAATTTTTTACAAGCTTTCAAAGTTTTAAATTCAAAAAGTAAAGCTTTCCCGAAGAGTTGGGCGAGATTCAATGAATATATAAAAATTTTAAAGCTCTAAAGGTTTAAATACAACTCTAAAAGCTCTAAGAGACTACAACTATCACTACAAAATTAAAAAGTTTAATAAAAAAAAGCGAAAAAAAAATTATCAAAGCTTACTTGTAGTGTAATGTGCTTATTAATAGAGTTCTTTATTTTAATGTGTGCTGTTGTGTATTTTGTGGGGTTATTGGACAGGAATATGGGAGTTGATGGGGATAACTTAAGATTGGCGATGGATAGTGCCCGCTTAAATTTACTAAAGAAATACCTCTTTCGTTAATCGGTTCTGTATACAGATCCATTGTTGTTATGTGACCATCAGCTGGCGAGGCATATTCATTAGGCAGCAATGGTTGTTGTGCACAACTGGGCTCAGCATAGATATGTTCGGCACCTGGTACACCCGCTGCCGCTGCCGCTGCTGCAGCATGATCTGCATTTGAAAATGTCGTCGATGTATAAAAACCTTCATCCGTGCCCGTTAAACTAGGCTCTGCATAAATAGGTGACTGTTGTGCGTGAGTACAAGGAGCCGAAGGTAGTGGCGATTGTAAATGTTCGGTTAGTACACGATTAAAGGCCATAAAATCAGTGCCACTATTTTTTATCTTATTCAAGAGATTAACAATTTGACTAGTGGTCTTGACACATTTCTCCTCACTTAGATCGTGAATGTATAATGTTTGAACTTTTTCTTGCGTTTTCTTATAGATGTCGGGATATTTCTTCTGGATCAACTGTACAGTTTGATCAATGACACAACGTTCTTCGGGCGAAAAGTCATGCACATGTGTACGTCTGCCTATGGTTTCATTGCGTTGCAAGTTTGCCTTACGACGCATGTAGCAAATAAGGAAAATGAATAGAATCACCACGAGAATCAATAAAAGTATGGTGGCCACCAAAATCATAATCAATTGTGGCAAGTGTTGATTCTCTCTTTCCAATTCCTCGGGCGTATAGAAACGCCCCTCGATCTTTTTCAAATTTTGATTAGCCACACAATCCAAAATGGTTTTTTCCTCATCGCATACCTCCTTCAAGTATTTCATGAAATTAAACGTTGTGGCATTAAAACAATTGCCCAACTTGTCATCGATGGTACAATAGATTTCAGTGCGTAAATCCTTATCTGATAACTTTTCCAGCCACTTGAGATCACAGCGACAGGGTAAATTCACCGATACTTCACGTATCTTACAGTAGGGTTTAGTGAAATTCAAAGAGCCATCTTGGGGATTGGTCAATGAATTCCCCTCGAAACTGCATGATGTCGAATTTTGTTCGTTGTCTAGACGCATACGTCCAAATACGCCAAATTGATTGTTCTCCACCACAAATTTAGACCATTTCTCAACGTGTAACCAATTGTTGCCCAGGTGTTTGATTTTGTTGCCTGTTATGGTCACATAGGCGGATATCACGTGTATGGCATTGTCATAAATGGTATCGATTCTGTGAAAGAAATGAAAAGCAAAACTCATAATGAATGAATATTACAAACATTAAACGTTTTTTTTTTTTTTTTTTATTGTTATTAACAATAATGAGTTATTAATTTGTGTTTATTTTCCAGACGAGACGCTTAAAATAAATAAACAAAAAAGGCACCGGTGCCGTCGTACTATTTCGGCATTTACATTTACATTCACATTCAAATTTAAAAATGAAGAATTTTTGTTGATATTTATTCATACACAGCCTAATTTTAAATGCATTTCAAGTGAAAATGTTTCAGGGTTACCATGGTGTGTTTTTTTTTTTAACAAGTAAAGATTTTACAGTGACTCAAACAACAGTACAGTTTAAAATGTTTTTCAAAGCAAGTTGAACTGTCTATCATTTTAAAATTAAAGACGCACTTTTGATTTAAAAAGTTCTATCTGAGCAGTCGATGATTGAATACATACATAATTGGCCATTACAACCCTTCAGTCAGGATTACGGTCTAGCTTCTCACATCACTCATGTTGTGTGCGTTAATTTTATACATGAGTGGCGGGACCTACAGTTTTAAAGTCGACTCCGAACGACAGATTTTTGAGAAGCTCTTCATGGCAATTTTATTTTCTCTCAGAGTTTTTTGCCAGAAATCTGCTGAGAAGAAGTCGCCGAATAAATATTTTTTCATATTTCGTTTTGACGTCTGACCTGGGACCTGGGACCTTACGTCTAATAAGCCAACACACTACCCACTAGACTACGGCGACGTCGATGATTGAAAGAGAACTGAGATATTCCATGAGTATAAATTTTTAAATTTCCTGGCACTTCTGCCAGTGGTGTTGTGCTAATTTTTTTTTACCAGAACGCGTATGTGTATATAATTATATAGACAGAGCCGATCCTAGTAATTAGTTCGGGTTCGGGTTCACGTATTTGTTACGGTTCGGGTCGAGTTCCGGTTCAACAGAATAAAACGTTCCGGGCTCCGGTTCACGGTTCGGAAAAACAAGCCGGTTCGGGTTCGGTTTTTGTTCCGGTTCGGGTTCGGTTCAAACCCTTGTTTATAAAAATACATATAAAAATTCGTCAAAAATTAGAAAAAAAAAATCAGCAATTCTTTTTAATTTTTTTTTTTTTCAAAACGTTAGCCAATTCTCGTTATCAGAAATCATCTTTAGTTCCGGAACGCGTTCCTGTCCAAAAAGGAAGTACCGGAGCGTTCCGGCTCGACAACAACACTGACTTCTGCAAACTGAGATGGACAACTTGACTTGTCAGAATTTACAATGTCTGCCTACCAGAGATCGGCAACGAGTATTCAAAACGATGAGTAGATTCGAGTCATACTTATAATTTCAGATACTTATACGCATTCATACTTATTTTAATATCATACTCATACTACTCATATTCAAAGTTAGAAATACTCATCGTATTCATACTTAACAATACGCACGATGTTGTTGATTTCGACTCTCCATGACTCAACGTATACACGAAGCACAAAATAAGTATGATTCGAGTACGAACACCACAATACTCGCTAGAAGGTTGTGTGTGTGCTTTGCTTGCTGTCTTTGTCTTTTCTTTTCTCTTCTTTTGTAAATGCAACAATAACTACTACTGTAAATTTTGATGAATGATTCGAGTGACTCGAATCATTCGTAAGTATTATAAGTATTTTTCTAAATTTATGAATCTGAATGAGTAGGCGTATGAATCAAACAATGAATCGAATGTTTTGAGTTTGATGTCAACGTTGTACTCATACTCATTGCAACCTATACTTATAAATCAATGTTGTAGCGAGTACGAATGAATCAGAGTAGTTGAATTTTAATACTCTTGACTCACTCATACTCAAAATTTCATAAGTACCTATGAGTAGCGAAAATACCATTCATTGCTGATCTCTGCTGCCTACCTAGGCATGTACACTTAGAAATTAGTCTAAAGTAAGCGGTACCCAAACCATTTAAAGACAGACACCGCAAAGTTTTTCCTCCCTATTGGTTTAACCTCCTTTCTGCTCAAAACCATGGAACGTATTATCGAAACCATATTGAATCGTAAAATATCGTTTGGAAGAATGAGATTTAAGCAACATGCCTACATCAACATCATCATGCCTACTAGGCTAAGTCACCGTAGTCTAGTAGATAGTGTGTTGGCTTATTAGACTGAAGGCCCGAGTTCAAAGCCCAGGTCAGACATCAAAACGAAAATATGAAAAATATTTCTGCAGCGACTTTCTCTCAGCAGATTTCTGGCAAAAACGCTTCTCAAAAATCTGTAGTTCGGAGTCGACTTTAAACTGTAGGTCCCGCCACTCATGTATAAAAATAGCGCACACGACATAAGTGGTGTGAGAAGCTAGGTCGTAATTCTGACTGAAGGGTTATAATGACCAATTATGTATGTATCAGCGGAAATTTAGATCTGCGGAAAATTAGTGGAGATCGATCTGCCTCACATCACTCACGACATAGAGAGGTCTTAGATGCAGAAGACAAGTTTTATGTGGACCAGACACTGCTTGAGTGGATTGATCATATGATAAGGAATAGTTAAATAAAATTCGGTGCATATACCAGAGAAACACCTCAGGGAAGGGATCGCCACTATTCACAGTCTCTTGAGCGTATTAAGATCTTAAAGCAGTCTGCTAAACGGACTACGATGTAATACTTTTGAGGATTGAAAATCTGAATCATCTATGCAGGAAAGCGGAACACACTTTGAATACAAGGAGTTTGAAGGCTGTTAACCTGAACGGAAAATTGAAATGGAAAAAGCATCTGGAAGAGAGATTGCAAGAGTCTTATGGCCAAAGCTCAATCCTATAGAAAGATTTGAAGGCTAGACTTGGCAGGTTTGCAGGATTACAATCTAGCTTTTCATACCATCCCTGCTGTGTGTGTGAGGGGCGTCTCAGAACTATAGATTTTTGAAAATCTTCTCATGGTGATTTTATTGACCTTGAGAGTTTTTGCCAGAAGACTTTTGAGAGAAAGTTGTGAAAAAAAAAACATTTTTTTCATATTTCGTTTTATTCGAGATGTCTAGCTTGAGTATGAACCACGGCCTTGCATCTAAAAAGTCAACACACTACCCACTAGGCAGGTTGGAGTGGTAGCTTTGATACCAAAAGCTTACTTGAGCACGCATAGCGACCCGTTGTGACGCCACAGGTCTACTACCCACTAGACTACTAGAAATGAGACAAGAGTAGACCGAAAAAGAGAGCTATTATATGATTACTAAAGGGGCATGGCCCCTTTAGGCATTCCTGATTACATACTTTAGGATCTCAGGAAAATGTATCTATAGGGGCCATAATGGCTAATCATTGTTTTCCCCTCTCATTTCTTGATTTTGTTCACCAATATTCTGCTTTTCCTTTTCCTTTTCGTCTTGGTTTATTTTTCCTCATTCTCTTTTTATAAAGGGTGATTTTTTTTAGCTATTATCTTTTTGGCAACACTGGTTTAAACAGCTCACGCACGTTTCGTGTTTTGTTTCACTGTCAAACATCTTCAGTTTGGTCTATAATTTAACCGTGAAGCCGTCTTACAAACGAACAACGCTTGCAAATCATTGAATTTGGCATCATTGGACCGTACTTCTTCAAAGATGCTGCGAATCGTAACGTAACTGTGAATGGTGAGCGCTACCGTGAGATGATATCCAACTTTTTTTTTTGCCCAAAATGCAAGAGCTTGACTTGAATGACATGTGGTTTCAACAAGACGGTGCCACATGCCACACAGCACGCGTAACAATGGACTAATTGAGAGGCGAGTTCGTTGAACATTTTATTTCACGTTCGGGACCGGTCAATTGGCCGCCTAGATCATGCGAATCGTAACGCCTTTAGACTATTTTTTGTGGGGCTATGTTAAAGCTCATGTCTATACAGACAAGCCCGCTTCAATTGACGCATTGGAAAATGGAAACAAGTTGTTTACATTTTTGGATTGTTCCCGAAGGTCGTCATCATCCTTCAAGGGCATTCATCACACTGTTGATCCAGTGATATAAAAGGCAAGATAAAGCGAGCAACGATGATTCAGTTAGAATTCAGTCAGTCGTGTATGAAGACACGTGATTCTCGGAGATCGAGTTAAGTTAGTCGTGTGACGACGTCGCGTTGAATTGAGTGAGAATTCAACCAGTGGTGTGCGAAGATACGAGATCGAGTTATAATCCAGTCAGACTTGTGTGCAGACAAGTTGCGTGAAGAAAACAGTTGTTAGTGTGGTGCTTACAAAAAAAAAAGGTTGCGAGCAAAGAAGAATAACTAACAAGTGTTGTTGTTGCTTATAAAAAAGGAAATATCACGAACAAGCACGTATTGTGGAAATTATCATTGTATGCGTAGAATAAGTTCGAACAGTGGCACGAAGGTTGTGCAGAAAATAAAGAATTAATTGATTAAAAAAATTAACACAGATTTATTTTTATTTTATTTGCAATCTACGAACTCATATTTTTAACGTTTTTAAAAGGTAAAAACGTAACAATATGTATCTGGGTGGGAACGTGGAACTGTGATGCGCCACCACTTTAATCTAACCTAATCTGATTCCACCCTAAGTACTGCCTATGTACTTTGTTTTTTTGTGGTTTCATTAGATTTTTTTTTAAATTCTAAATTCTTATGATGAATTCACGATGAAAACGTTATCCCCTGCGTGTGTGTTGGATTTTGTTGGAGAAACTAGAGAAGTGTTAGGGAAAATAAGTGAAACTGCAAGCGTAATGCACTCACATTAAGAGGTTTTATGAGAGATATTTTAATGGGCGAAAAAAAAAAAACCTTCCGAATAATCGATTATTACAACAAAATAAAACAAAAAACTGCTTTAATTATTATTTTTAATTTTTTTTTTCTGTTGCTTTACTTTACATCTGTGTTTATAATAAATTTCAAGGTGAGTTTATCAATTAATTTTTCAAAAAAAAAAAAAAAAAAAGGAAAACAATCATTCACCCACTGTTTTATAAGCAATTCGTAAGCAATTATTGGAAAAAAATTTTAATTTTTTATTTAAAATTTTTTTAAAAACTCACTTGTTATTGGCAATTTTCAACTCATTGATGCCGCTACCAAAAATGGCATCACTTTCAATTAAACCGATAGTGGCGCCAGTAATCGAAACATGTTGGCTATAAAACTAAAAACATAAATTAAAAATGAAAAGAAAAGAAAAAAAAACAAAAAATTAACATTTTAAACAATTTATAAATAAATAAACGAAAATTTTTATTAAACTTAATAAAAATACCTTTTCGGTAATGGCTCTGGATTTAATGGCATCAATGCGGCACGATTCAAAAGTCAATTGTTTGATATCGTAGACATCAAAGGCACCCGGATTAATGGTGCCTATGGTGCAATTGGCAAAACGTATTTCCTGCATAGAGGCCTCAAAACGAAAAATGTTATCAATAATGGAAGATTCAATATGGAGCTGTAGGAAGTTATTAAAAATTATTAAAATTTCTAAAGAATTTCATTAAAAAAAAAGAAAAAAAAAAACTAACAACCTACCCTAGCCTGAGCCGATTTGAATGCCTTTTCGGTTATTCTCAAATCTTTAATGCCCACAAATTGGCCACGAATTTTGGTTCTCTCAAATGCATTCTCCAATAGTAAGACATCATTGCTATTCGTTATATTAAATTTATAACTGGCTGTTGTGGGAAGAATTTTTATTTTTATTTTAAATTTAATTTTTTTTTTTTCAAATCATAAAATCATATTTACCTGGTCCCTTATGCTGAAATGCTTTACTATGTATCACAATGGCAAAGACATTGGTGAATCCTATCTCCGGATAGGGTCCATAATTTTCACTAAATGCATTACTATTGATATCCACTTGTTCTCCCTCTTTCATATTACCCTCCACTATGAAACGATTGATGGTGTTGTTGTTAAGGAAACCACTGTCAAGCTTAAATTGTGTTTTGGCCGCCAATTTAATTAAGATAACACGGGCATTTTGTGGCACTTTATAGGTTTTATCAAAAACTGGACTTAACTGGAAAGAAAAAGAAAAAAAGAGGAAATTAAATTAAATGAACACTTATAGTTTGTTTGAGTCAATTGAATGGGATTTTAAAAATTTTAAATAGTATCAGATTTTGAGTAATTAAAATGTCTTAAAAAGTACTTTTTTTAAAAGCTTTGAAATGCAATTACTCTTGTATTTTCTCCCTATAATTACTTTCCTGAGTCTCCCTTTATTTGTATAAAACTTTAATAATTTTTTTTATTTATTTGCTTGAAATTATTAAAAAAACGTACCAAAAAAGTACCTCTTTCCATCTGATCAAATGTAAAAAAGTATTAAATACAGCAGATTGCCACGAAAGAGCTGCTCAAATCTATCGTTCGGAATCGACATTAAACTGTAGAGTTCTCGTCATTTATTAATAAAATGAACGTGCCCAACATGGCTGATGTGAGAAGCTAGATCGTAATTTTGATTAAAGGCTTGTAATGGATAGTTAAAGTCGTTGTATTCAAAAGATGCGAGTTCGGGGTTCAAATCCTAGCTCAGACATCTCGAACAAAACGAAATACGAAAAAGTATTTCTTTCGGCAACTTTCTCTCAGCGGTTTACTGCCGAAAACTCGTGAAACTAAATAAAATTGCGCCACGAAAAGTTTCACAAAAATATGTCGTTCGGAGTCTACTTTAAACTGTAGATACCGCCACTTATGCATACAACTAACAGCCATAACATGGTTTGTCAACTTCTAGAACATACTGTTAATTTGTTATTGTTGTATTCACACAATTTCTGTGTTTTGTAGTCTTTCTATACTTATAGTTTTACGTTTGTGATGATAGAATATTAAAATATGTGTGTGAAGATTTTAAAATCTATCTTCCTAGACGCAAACCAAGTCAGCTAACTGGGCTCTGTTATGTTACTAACAGAACGCTGTGACACAATTAATTGAAGGCTGGGAAAGTAAAACAGGAATTAAAAAGCAAAAGTTAATAAAATAAGTCCTATAGTTAATATCACTATTACAAAATATTGCGTAATAAGAACTACAATAAACAGATAATCACACATTTCTGAAAGCTAAAGTAATCCGATAAATAAATCAATACGAGGGTTGCCTTTTATATTTCGGGATTTGGCAACCCTAGTGTTGCAATCTGCCAACTTTTGATTTTAAATTTACATTTTTTGGGTGCGATGAATCTTTTAAGTTACTGTAAACAACACAAATAGCGCTCGTATGTCACAACGTTCTGAGTACGTATAACCTCAAAAATGTCAAGCTTTACGATAGAGCTGTCAGTTGGCAGATTGCAACACTAGGGTTGTCAAATCCCGAAATATAAAAGGCAACCCTCGTATAGGGATAAATCAGAACAACATGGGCGAACAAAGTAAATTGTTTTTAAGGCAATTTACGTCCCTTTAACTAAATTAATCGCCAGAACCCTTAACAGAGCGAGTTTTCATAGTAGATTTTGAAATTTTCCAAGATTTCAGATGTTAAAATCCACTAAGTGTCCTTTCGCGTGAAAACATGGCAACATGGACGGACAAAGTGAATTGTTTAAAAAGCATTTTACGTCCCCTTAAACTAAATCAATCGCCAGAACCCTTAACAGAGCGAGTTTTCATAGTAGATTTTGAAATATTCCGAGATTTCCGATTTTAAAATCAACTAAGTGTCCTTTTGCGAGAAAACAGGACAACATAGGCGGGCAAATTGAATTGTTTTTAATGCTTATTACGTCCCTTTAACTAAATTAATTGCCAGAACCCAACCCTTAACAGAACGAGACTGTCAGTAGCATAACAGAAATCTGTTAACAAGGGTTTATGTCTAGACTAGTAAATTTTAAAATCTATCTTCATACACCATACAGTTTTGTTATTGTGATTTAATCTTTGTTTATTACTACTTTTAGTGTTGGGAATCCCGGGATCCCGGTGTCCCGAAATCCAGG
The DNA here is from genome assembly GCA_927399465.1 of Sarcophaga caerulescens. Taxonomy (NCBI): domain Eukaryota; kingdom Metazoa; phylum Arthropoda; class Insecta; order Diptera; family Sarcophagidae; genus Sarcophaga; species Sarcophaga caerulescens. The sequence continues at coordinate 24,605,995 of OV656873.1, read as the reverse complement.
GATCATGCAGTTTTTAACAATTCCAAAATCCCGGGATTGAGCACTTAATTAAATAAATTTTTTAAAATCCCGGGATCCCGGGACTAGGTAAATGAAATCCCGGGATTGAAAATATAGCGCGGGATTGCCAACCCTAACTACTTTTGTATTTTCATTGTTGTTTTGTTATTGTAATTCATTGCTATCAAAACTTTTTTGTTGTATTGTTTTGTTTTTATTGTTCTTTCTTTGTGTTTTAGAATCAAGACGTTTCAGAATAGTTTTTAGCTTTTCATTAAAGTGTAGGCCCTCGTATTTTTATGTTTATAAATCTAATTGGCTAGTGAAAGTAACCTAGTTTTTGTTATTGAAAAACATAACAAATTGTGTTAAATTCTAAAGCTTGACTTTTTTTTTTATTAAAAATATGAATACATTATTTGATAAACTGTATACGGATGATTTGGTTGAATGAATGGCCCCTTTAGACAAGCTACACTTGACTTTATAAAAGAAGAAAAAGAAGAAGAAGGAGAAAAAAAAAGCACAAAATAATCGTAAAGAAATAAGAACTTTTTTTTTACAATGAAATGAATTTCAATTTAAAAGATCATTTAATTTAAATTTTATGGCCTTAAATAAGACAAAAAAGAAGAAAAAGCACAATGTAGGTATGTTTTTTTTTTTTTTTTTCTTAAACAAAACACAAAATATTCTTATTTTTCCATTTTATTTAAAGAATTTTTTTTAATAACAAAATATATGTAAAAAGAAATTAAAAATTTACAAACAAAATAAAAAAAAAAAAAAATATATTGATAGGAGGAAACACAAGATTTCAATGATAAAATATCAATAAAATTCAGACACCTTTTTGAAATCAATTTGAAAATGTTTTTCAAAGGAGAACTTATGAACATAAATTAACATTTTAATACCCTTAAAAACAGCTCGTTTTCTATAGTCATTAAATTAAAAAAAAATTTTTTTTCCTTTTTTAATCTTAAAGAAAATTCTTTAAAAATAATTTTAAATTTAGAAAATTTGTCTTGTGTCTTAAGAATTGAGAGAGCGAAGGGATGTGTTATACATATATGTATGTATATGTACAGCTGTGTTCAAAATAATAGGAGTGCTACCATGTAATATTTTCAAAGTTAAAAATTTTTATTGTACCAATTTCCAAAACTTGATATATTTTAATGGTAGTTACAACAATATGTAAGAAATAAAATACAAAAAAGAATCTCATAATAACTTTAATATTTTCGATGAAATTGATTCATTCTGTGTTTGCCCTTGATTTCAGTTGATCAAAAAAATAAGATTGTGAGTGTTCTTTTAAAAATAAAAATATACTAGATGACCCGTGCGAATATTTCGCACCGTTAGTTGTCATTTTTGTAACATAAAATGAAAATAATTAATAGAAATTTTATTAAAAGTATAAAAATATTAGAAATCATAATATATCATACATATTTACATACATATGTTTAAATGCTTTTATAATACTTCTTTGAATACAATGTTAGAGGTAATGACATGATCATCGTTAACTTTTTGCCCGTACGAATCCTTAATACAAACAAAAATATCTTTAAACGTACGCACTCGAAAAAAAGCCACGTATAACTGCCCATGTGAAAAGACCGGTTCTGGTAAATACAATCCTACCTTTTGAAGGGTTTGACCTTGTTTTTCTTAAAACCTTTTTAACTGTTAAATATCAGCTGACACTATATACATATATGTATATATTAAAAGACACCGTATTATATCCCAAGCTGAACCGAAGTTATAGCAATTAAAAGTTAGGCAATTACATCATAGGACTTATGTCTTGAAAACTTAAATCGCATTTTGCCAAGTTCAAGTTTTTTGAGATATGACTATGTTGCAATAAAGGAGCGAAATGCATATTATATATAACTGACTTAGTAATAAACGGCATTATAGTAAATAGCGGTATTGCCAGAATGGATTTTAATACATACTATATTATGTAGAACTGCATTACTATTAAGCGACCCTGTGTTACCACACTTGAACAAAAACATATAATCATAATGACAACAGTATTATCATGCGGTTCTATATAAAATATAATTTTTATCAATGAAAATATTAATTTTTCAATTTCTAATTATTTTTCGTCATTAGTGTTAGATATAAGCCTTAAAATGAGATATCATTCATTCAATTTGATGCGGTGGTATGGGAGATATTTTCAACCGACAAAAAAAAGTGCTTTAGAAATAATATATATGATAAGAGCATATAATTTAAAAAAGAAGTGAAAAGTAGGTATGGAAAATGAAGTTAAAACTTTTTCTACAGTGATTCACATACATTTTTGTAATAGTGGGACGACGAAAGCACTCTACTGAAGAAAAGAGGGAACTAATTAAAAATCTTCGAAAAAAAGGCTAAACTTACAAAGAAATTAAGGAAATCTTAAGTTACTCCGATCAAATGATCCCAAATGCATTAAAATATAAAAAAAAGCCCGAAACGCGTGGGCGCATGGGCAAAACATCAACTGTCGATGACCGCCGAATTGTGTGATACAGCAAAATAAATCCTTCGGCGTCTTCAAAAAAATTCAAAAGGATCTGAATCTTGCCGTAAGTGGCCCTACTATATCGTAGACGTCTGATGGACAACAATTTATTCGCAAGAAGTCCACAAAAGGTGCCATTGCTGACAAAAAAAAAAACAGGTAGCAGCACGCTTAAAGTTTGCCCAAGAACATATCAAATATCCGAAAGAAAAATGGAGAAACGTACTGTGAACCGACGAAAGCAAAAATTGTTTTATTTGGTGGCACTGGGTCTAGACAGTATGTTAGACGTCTGCTCAACACCAAATATAAAGCTCAGTATACACAAAAGACAGTTAACACGTTCACTGTCCAAGGTAAAAACTGGGGAGTGCCCCACACGTCCACACATATTTTGTTTTTATGGTCTGTTCTGTGAAGTCCAAGTCAAATAAACGATGTTCTCTCAACGTCCACAATTTTAAAGCTCTTTAAATTTGTATGGGTAAACAGCCCACATATGGGCAGTGGACTGCTGGTGCTTTCCGTTCATAGCCCATATATGGGCTGTGGACAGTGAACGTGTTAAACATGGTGGTGCAAAACTAATGATATGGGGGAGCTTTTCATATAATGGTGTAGGCCCAATACATCCAATTAGCGACATAATGGATAGGAACGTCTATGTCGGCACTTTGAGATAAGTGATGTTACCGTATTCCACGCCTCTAAAATGGATATTCCAACAAGATAATGACACGAAGCACACCAGTAAATTGGCAAATGAGTGGTTTCGGGTTAATCTTAATCCCATAGAACATCTATGGGGAGATGTTAAAAAAAATGTTGCAAAGAAACAACCTTCAAATGCAGAAGAACTATGGATCACAGTGCGCGGATGCGTGGCATCAAATTCCTTTAAACAGATGCCAAGATCTTATTGACTCAATGCCTCGTAGATGTGCTGAAGTCATTAAAAACAAAGGTTATTCAACCAAATACTAAAATAGATTTACTATTTTAAAATAATATCAAACTTTTGTGCCTTTTATTTAAAAATTATTAGGTTGTGTGCTAACCACTCCTATTATTTCGAACAATTAATTTTGAGATTAAGCTTGATTTGCATGAAATATTTTTTGTTTTTGTAGTTTTAACTAAATAATTAAGTGTTAAAAAATTAGAAAATGATTTAGAAATAAATTTTAAGTCAAAATAAATTTGATATTTTCTTTCATATTTTTCTTATGGTGTTTTCTTTTCTACAAAGAAAATGTCACCCTCTTACAAGGTACATTAAAAAAATTTTTGACCAACCCTGTTGTAATGTCATTTTTTATTTGAGAAGAACATAACACAAATATTAAAAAAGGGTATGCCCTGTGTTTACCACTTATTAAGAAAATGAATGAGGAAATGCCAATTTGTTCTAAGGTGTTGCCAGATCGCTAATTTTTCGACTTCATTTTTTGCACGCTTTTTTTTATAACAAAAAAAAAAAATATTTTAACACTGTTCTAACATTGAATACAATTTTTTATACTGCTGACCATGTAGCTTTAATAATGTAATATTTCCTTAAGATTACTCCACAAAACAATGAAAAAATTAACTTCAAATTGAATAACAATACCAGGCGACTTTTTTTAAATTTCATCTGCTAGCCCTATAAATAAACAAAAGTAATCTGCTTTACAGGGCATTAGCAGCACTCTCGATTTATTTTGCATTTTGCGTTAATAAAATGCACATTTTTTGGTAGAAAAGAAAACACCATTAATTTTAAACTTTGCTTTTAAATGAAGGGCACTCCTAATATTTTGAACACAACTGTATGTATGTATATAGAGGGGAGAGAGGGGGGAGGTGAATAAATAAGTATTGTATTAATGGCACGCGTTGGCACAACAAACCCTCATTATGATGATCCACATCATGTTTGATTGTGATCACGTTTATGACGATGATGATGATGATAGTGCTGATGCAGAAGATGGCAAACGGAAGGCATTGCTGCATATGTATGTTGTATGTACATATGTACCTCCAGACATAGGCTAAAAACAAAAAAATATTTTTGGTCGATTTTCGAAAGTGGCACCATAATTTATGCTTAATTATCATGATGAAGCCTGCCAGCCAGTCAGGCCGTAGAGAAATAGAAAACTATGCGTAGAAACTTAGTATAATTTTAACCAAAATGTAAAGCATTCAACCAAAATATCAAAAAAAAATAGAAGAAGAAGAAGAAGCAGAAAGATGTGCTCCATATCACATGAAATTCTTTACAAAAAAAAAAATTTCTTTCTTCGTTTTCGGTTTTCTTATTTTTATAAATGGACGACGGTTTGGTTGCCTTGTAAATCACACAGAGTATGGTTGTTTTGTTGTTGTAAATATAGAAGATATTTTTTATTTCCGGTGTACACAAATTGTTTCTAAATTTAAATCAAAAAAAAAAAACACTCATAATAATACAAATATTTTTCTTTTTCGGCTGTTTTAAGTGACTTCATTGATCAATTTTTGACAGCTTAAATGTTTTCAATTTGATTTCAATTCAATTTGATGCTCTCTGCTGTTCATGATGATCATGATTCTTTCTTTCAATTTTGTCGTATGCATTGTGTTTTATTACAAATTTAATTCAATTTTATTTTTATTTTGTTTTTTATTTTTTTTTTTTCGAAAATTTCACAAAAAAAAAAAAAAAAGATGAGGAAAAATGAAAAGAAAATTACAAAATGTCACTAAAAAGGGTCAGACTCGAATGTAGCACATACAGCCGATCTGTAATGTACAGAGGCTGTGTAAACATTGTTATAAAAATTAAAAAAGAAAAAATAAATTAATTAATAAAAAAAAACAAAGCATTTAAAATTGTAAATCATCTATTAACCGCTATAACAAACAAAAAAACTTCTTTATTTCCTAATGGTGTTTTCTTTTCTACCAAAAAATGTGCATTTTATTTAAAAAAAAATGCAATTTTGTGTTTGTTTCTTAAAAATGTTTCGCCCTCTAAAAGGGTGGTATGTTTTATTCTAAATAATTTGCACTTGCCAATGGTGGAGGGCATTGCATTTTATGCCCTGTATAAATCGAGAGTGCTGATAATGCCCTGTAAAGCCGATGACTTTTGTTTATTTATAGGGCTACCAGATTAAATTTAAAAAAACTCGCCTGATATCGTTATCCAATTTTGAAGTTAATTTTTTCATTGTTTTGTGGAGTAACATTAACGAAACATTACATTATTAAAGCTACATGGTCAGTAATATAAAAAAAATTGTATTCAGTGTTAGAACAGTGTTAAAAAATTTTTTTTGGTTATAAAAAAAGCGCTCAAAAAATTAAGTCGAAAAATTAGCGATCTGACAACACCTTTTTCATATTTACACATTTTATTGAAAACAAATCAAAAAATACAACATATTTTTAAATTAAATTTTTAAATATGGATATTGGATAAAGGGCATACCCTTTTTTAAAATTTGTGTTTTGTTGTTCTCAAATAAAAAATTACATTACAACAGGGTTGGTCAGCATTTTTTTAATGTACCTTGTAAGAGGGTGACATTTCCTTTGTAGAAAAGAAAACACCATAAATCTTTAAAATCTATACACTTTTCTCGGGAATATTTAATGGCTTTGATTGTATTATATGAAGTCGCCGTAGTCTGTCTGCTAGGTAGTGTGCTTGCCTTTGTTCAAACATCTCTTAAAAAACGAAATGTTGAAAGTCTTTCGGTGACTTACTCTCAGCCGTCATCTGGCAAAAATTCTGATTGTAAAATACAATTGCCATAAAAAGTTTCATAAAAATTCCTAATTCGTAGTCTACGTTAAACTGTAGTTCTCCGCCAATCATTTATAAAAGTAACATAACATGAGAAGCTAGGTTGTAATCCTGACTAAAAGCTTGTATGTAATGACCAATTAAGAAAGTATGTAAATGATTGCCTCTTATTTACGTTTTTTAAAAATTATTTCTTGTAAAGTTTCCTTATGGCTACACCGTCGGTGTTTCATTCGTGAGTTCCAATTTTGAAATACATTTTCCAGCATTTCTACCTGTACTCACTACAGGCAGCTTCTAATGCCAAGAGCTGGAATTTTGACTGGCTTGTCCCTATAAACGAGAGAGTTTTCACGTGTGCCCACAAACCACAGCCTACTGGCATCAATTTGTACGATTTTGAGTACTCAAAACCGTAGGATTAATCAGATATCAACAGAAATTATAATTTTGTGTGCCGTATTTCATATGATATGCTCCTGTTAAAATCACATGCCCACCTAGTGTGATCCTTCCCTTCTGAGCAAAAAAAAAAAAAAGTCAGTGAAGTGAAGTGCATGGTAAAATTGCCGTATTCCAGTAGGTAGTGTGGTGAATTATTAGATGTCAGGCCGTGATTCAAATCTTAGCTCAAACATCTCCAAAAAAACGAAATATGAAAAATATTTCTTTAAGCGACTTACTGTCGGCAGTCTCCTAGCAAAATTTCGGAGAATAAAATCAAATTGTCATGAAAAGTTTCTCAAAAATCTATTGTTCGGGTGTCGACTATAAACTGTAGGTCCTGCCACTCATGGATAAAAATAACACACACACCATATATGGTGTGAGAAGCTAGGTTGTAATCTTAACTAAAGGCTTGTAATAACTAATGCAGAAAATATTGTTACGTTTTTACCTTTTAAAAACGTTAAAAATATGAGTTCGTAGATTGCAAATAATATGAAAATAAATATGTGTTTATTTTTGAATCAATTCTTTATTATCTGCACAACTTTTGTGCCACTGTTCGAACTTATTCCACGTATACAATGATAACTTTCACAATATGTGCTTGTTCGTGATATTTCTCTGCTTACAACCTTTTTGTAAGCAACAACACTTGTTAGTTATTCTTCTTTGCTCACAACCTTTTTGTAAGCACAACACTAACAACTGTTTTCTTCACGCAACTTGTCTGTACACAAGTCTGACTGAATTATAACTCGATCTCGTATCTTCACACACCACTGGTTGAATTCTCATTCAATTCAACGCGACGTCGTCACACGACTAGTTTAAATCGAATTCCAAGAACGACTGACTGAATTCTAACTGAATCCTCGTTGCTCGCTTTATCTTGCCTTTTATATCACTGGATCAACAGTGTGATGAATGCCCTTGAAGGATGATGACGGCCTTCGGAAACAATCCAAAAATGTAAACAACTTGTTTCCATTTTTGTTGTTTGTATGTCTTATATGCATTTTGTTTTTGCTTGTTTACTTCTTTATTCGCTGCACTTTGTTGTTGGTTGTTTACTTCTCTGATCGCTATACTTTTTTGTTGGCTATTTACATCTTTTATCTCTTATATTTTTTTTTTATGCTGATGTTGTTGCTATATTTTTGTTTATTCTTTGATCACGTGAACAATTGCATTGTTTTATTTTTGGAGCTTTTTTTTTTATCATTTTATGCGTGATCAAGTCCATTTGTGTTGTTTTTGGAGCTTTTGTTTATTATTTTAACAACACCATTTCCACATTCGTAACAATATGATATCCAGTAAAAGTTTTCCTGCATTATCATGTCCATCAAATATGTCCCTGATTGCTACAATATCTATGCTTAAGAATCTATTCTTTTAATGCTCTGTTCTAATTAAAATTCTCATAGCAAAGTATGGTTATCGATAAAATCAAATAAGAGTTTGATTCATAACTAGAAATTGTCCTCTAAGAACAGGTATTTTGTATGTTAAAACATGTTAGAACAACTATACATAGATTTTGTTTGTTTTATGAGCCACCACTCTGTCTCCACTAACTAGCAATGCATTCGTACAGAGACTAGTTTATACCTGTGGGAGAGAAACCTCACTTAAAGCCATAGATAGACGTTTGTGGTGTGAAGAGTCAGTACATACATACGTACGTAGAAGAAATGTGTGATTTTTTTCTTACTTTTTTCTTTTTTTGAATGATTAGTATGCCGGAATGCTTAGTAGTAGATGTTCTTGTTGTTTTTATAAGATATTTTCCATTTTGAATTTTCCCACAGTTTATCAACACGTGATCAACATAAGGGCTCTTCCTCAACAAAGAATGACTGTGTTGTATGTGTGTGTGTGTGTCTAAGCAACTAACTAATGCAACATACTCGTACTAGTACTCGTATTCGTACTCGTACTCATGCTTACATGATAACATGATGGTACACTTTGTTTTTATGATTTTTCTTTCACGGATATGATCAATTGAACGTTTCTTGTTGTTGTTTAGCTGCAATGGTAAGGGGGGGGGGGGGGACTCTAGAGAGCAGCAACAAATGTAAGCATTTGTTGGTTTTTGAATCTCCTTAACAATCTTTATCTATTGATTGAGTGTGTGTGAGTAGACTGTGTGTGTATTTAAAACATACAAATAAACACGTTCGAGAATAATAACCATAAAAAAGAAGCAGAAGAAGCAGAATAAGAAAAAGAGAAAAAGACCGTGTGTCAAATGGTGGTGGTTAAAAAGTCACGCGTGTGTGTTTTATTAGAGAACCTAAATAAACATCACGTTCTGTTCTTTCATTACAATTACTGTTTAAAATCCTTAGCACAGGGTAATTACAAAAAAATATATCCTCCCCTTGTATTTGTTTAATTCATTAGTTTAGATCATCTGCGTATTTCGTTTTAGGGACGAGTGACTCAGTTTGTTGTGTATTTGAACGCAAAAAAAAACCTGCTAAAGTCACGTCATTTTCATTTTCAATTCCAATTTCATTGTCCAAAATATTTTCAATATTTGCTAACAACTGAATGAGACACAATGATAAAAGAAAACTTATTTGTTCTACATTCAATCAGTCAATCAGTCAGTCGCTGTGTTTCAACATTTTCATTTCGTTTGATTTATTTATTTAATCTGTCTAACTGTCTCTCCTTTTTTGTCAGTGTCGGTATCATCGGTATCGTTATCGGTTTATTTTCACTTCATAAACAAATTCTGTGTTTAAATTCTGTGTTTAAACTGTCTGTTTGTCTGTCTCTCTGCAGCACTGAAATACATATTTTGTAATATTCCCTGTGTGTACACCCAGTTTGAAAGTATTATTTAATGTCTAGTGTTTCCAGCAATACATATGTATATACGTCTTAATACAATAAAACTGTCTGTCTTTCTGTCTGTCTGATTGACTGGCTTTTCATCTTTTAAAATTTTTTTGTTTAATTTTCATTTTTGTTTAATTAAAATATTTAAAATACAAGGTGTGCTATACATTATTGGTCAGTTAGTTAGCACATGTTTACCACCCTTTTAAATTTCGAGAGATCAAGAACTAGTCGCCGTAGTCTAGTGGGTAGTGTGTTGGCTTATTAGACTGAAGGCACGAGTTCAAACCCCAGGTCAGACATCAAAACGAAAATATGAAAATATTTCTTCGGCAACTTCCTCTCTCAGCTGATTTCTGGGAAAAACCCTGAAAAAAATAAAATTGCCATGGAAAGTTTCTTAAAATTCTGTCCTTCGGAGACTATTTTCATGAGTCGTGTGAGCGGCTAGATTGTAATCCTTACTAAAGGGTTGTAATGACAAATTAAGTAAAACGGTACATAAACATGCTAGGAAAAGTTTCTCAAAAATTTGTCGTTAAACTGTAGGTTCCGCCACTCATGTATAAAATTAACGCACACAACATGGGTGGTTTGAGAAGCTAGGTCGTAATCCTGACTAAATGGTTGTAATGACCAATTATGTATGTATGAGATCAAGAACACCACTGTCCAGTTCGCTTTAATATCTATAGAACGGATCCATATAAAGACAGTATGATTCCGGTTTTAAGTTTAATGCTACTTTACCCCCTGAATGTTGCTCTTAAAGGTGAAAGTTTGCTTATGTTTAAAAGATATCGTTTCAAGGCACACAGATCATACAAAGTGAAGTTTTGCTGGCTCATAAGTTAACAATTAAGAAAACTTTTTACAATATACACTACAGCTCATCAGATTAGAACCAACACTTTTTAAAGCTAAAAAGCTGTATAAATTGCAGATAAAGATAAAATAAAAAAATTTAAAAAAAATTTAGTTTTGCAGAAAAATAATATAATAAAAAAAATATCGCGACGAATTGTTGATTTACTTGCATTAACTCCTGCTAAATGCTTAATTTTAGAGGTAGAATGGGCTGAATTTGAGGCAATTCGAAGAATTTTTCGCTTGTCCTGTGGTGTTAGAGCTGTGTAAGTATATTTCACGATGTTTTATGTAATTCATTACCACATTATGACTTCGTCCGATTTTTCTACCGATTTCGCGATAAGAATAATTTTCAGAATGGTAAACATCAATTTTTACCATTTCAGACGAATTTAAAGAACTTTTTCTTCCCATATTGTTTTAGCTAACTGCAGTCACAAACTGTAATTTTAATTTTATTTGGTTTTTATAAAGCTTTATTACAACCAGCTACTGATTTAAGTTAAAAATGCACGTAGTTCTATTCTGTTGAACCAAAAAATAAATGAAAAATTTTATACTTGACTACAAAGAAAGAGAAAAAGTACCGTTATAATCGATTTTTATACTATTTTTTGTGTTTAAATTATCATTTACAGTATCAACTATTTTTCTGCAAAACTAATTTTTTTTATTTTATCTTTATTTGCAATTTATACAGCTTTTTTGCTTTAAAAAGTGTTGGTTCTATCCTGATGAACCGCAGTGTAGCTGCTGTCTAAATCAATGGCAATATTAATTGTATTCCTTTAGAAACAAACCCCTAGATTGGTAGAAACATTATTTATTTATGTAGCCATCCCAAGCCATCGTTTGGGATTTGCTACGAACTTTAATACTTTATTTTATTTATTTGCGTTTAAGCTACATTGGCTTTTCCTCTTACTAACTGGTCATTACAATCCTCTTTAGCCATGATTAACACCTAGCTTTTCACATCACCAATGTTGGGTGTATACATTTTTAAAGCCGGCGATAGTTTTTTGAAAAACTTTTCATGGCAATTTTATTTTACTCTCAGAGTATTTGTTTTCATATTTGGTTTTTTCGCTGTGTCTAATAAGCCGACGCACTACCTACTAGACCAAGGCAACTTCATCGACTAGCTCATCTTCTTTTAATTTTTTTTTGCCTAGTTTTAGTTGCATTAATAAAGTTCTGCCTGGTAAACAGGTTCTAGAAAGATATCAATGTCTCTTGTGAAAATGTAGTGAGGAATTTTTCTCACTTTCTCTCTTTTTGCCTCCTATAATGTTTATTGTTGATGTTATTCTCTCCACAGAGGTCAGATGATAGAATGTTTCCTGGATGGACAATTGGAAGACTAATTAAAGTCTCTTAAATATAAACATTTTTAAAATCAGGTTAAGTTTTTTGCTCTATTCTTGAATGCGAAAGTGTATAACTCGGAAACAATAAAAGAAAAATTTTTTATGCGTAATAGTAGTAAAACAACATAACATAACATAACATAATTGGTCATTACAACCCTTCTGTCAGGATTACGACCTAGCTTCTCACAACACTTATGTTGAGTGTGTTAGTATTATACAGTAGTGGCGGGACCTACAGTTTTAAAGTCGACTCCGAACGACAGATTTTTGAGAAGCTTTTCATGGCAATTTTATTCACACCCAGAGTTTTTGCCAGAAATCTGCTGAGAGGAAGTCGCCGAAGAAATATTTTCATATTTTCGTTTTGATGTCTGACCTGGGTTCGAACTCGGGCCTTCAGTCTAACAAGCCAACGCACTACCTACTAGACTACGGCGACTAGTAAAACAAACTATATTTTCAAATCAGTATAGACCCTCACAAAACACGTCATAAGTGAATAATGTCTGCTATTGGGAACTCAGGCGCCCAAAAACTGGTCAAAGGTCTCTCTATATGTTCTGTATTCCTTATGCAGCTTTCATTCTGCTCCTTAGATTATCAGAGTAAATCCAGTTAGTTATTACAAACGGTGTACTTGTTTCATAGCTTTCTAACACGATTTTCATTTATGCTGATGCTGCTCACAAATTTCATGATCATACCTCAGCCTGGAAAACCATCTTATGGTTGGGTAAACGCATCCATATTATAGCGTCTGGTGTTGTTATTACATTAGCACTCGTTTTAGTTCTACGCTTAGAGCCGCAGTGTAGGTATAACCGGCGTTCCGTTTGACCAGTATTGTTGATCTAAACTGTAAGTTTAATAATGGTTTAGTTTCTGTTCTAAATAAGTAACTTGGTTCGTTTAGAGTCTTCCCTGTAACCGTATCACCTTGGACAGTTGTGGTAAGGTTTCGTTTGACCAGAATTGTCGTAGTTCGTTGTCGTTTTAGTTTCTGTTCTAAATATTTCAGCAATAAGTTCATAATCGAGAACATATTTCAATAGAAAATATAATACTTTATGACTTCTAGCTAGTACTTTATTGCTTTATACCTCAGCGATTTCTAGATCCAACACTTCATTGCTTTTTTTATCGTATGCATGTCTAAAAATTGGAATTATTTCTCCAGTTTCAATCGTGCAAATATGTATATCTTGTCAAAACTGTAAGGCCCTCAGCTATACGTTGGATCATGCAGTGAACTTTGGTAATTCGTTTGGTCGCTTAAAAATTGAAAACTGTTTTCTAGTTCTTTAAACAGGCGGCAGTAAGCAACACCGTCTACTTTCAATTCTACTGGGCTTACAGGGTGGCTGATATGTATTGCAACCAACTTCAGGTTGTTATCATTTGTAAACCGCTCGTCTGACAGCTGACAGATTTATTCCAGTGACAGTTCATTTTATTATTTACAAGCTTACAAAAGCATTTTGATCTATTGCATTCAGAAAAAAAGTTATTCGTGATGGAATTCAAGCGTGATAGTGTGATTGCTTTATATTTGGCTGGAAAACCACAGGTGGCTATCGTTACAGCCCTCCAGCATTTAAATGTGAATAAATCTTTTGTTTCTCGTACCATTGCTCGTTACCGTGATACTGGCAGTGTTGCATCGCGTCCAAAAAGTGGACGAAAAAAAACGGTAACAACACCAGAAATGATCCGAAAAATGAAGGCCAGATTTGATAGAAATCCACGCCGCAGTGGTAGAAAAATTGCTCGTGAGCTGAACATATCGCGAGAACGGATGCAACACATATTGAAAAATGAGCTTGGACTAAAGCCATTGAAATTCCAAAAAGTGCAAGAGCTCACCGATGGACAAAAAAAGTAAGACCGGAAAGAGCCAAGGAGTTACTTAGCTTGCACGAAAGTGGCCAGTTACCGAATTTGGTTTTCTCCGATAAGAAGCCATTCCAAATTGAGCAGTTTGTGAACAAACAAAATGATCGGGTTTACTTGCCAAAGAGGTCAGCTGAAAATTTACACCTGCGATTGGCCACCAGAACTCAAGCGCCGCCGATGGTAATGGTGTGAGCCGCCGTAACGGCCGATGGTCGCTCCCCGCTCGTATTCATCGACCGTGGGGTTAAAATAAATGCCGAATATTATCGGGAAAATGTCTTAAAGACAGTATTGAAGCCCTGGGCAGACAAACATTTCGTCCGCAGACCATGTACATTCCAACAGGACTCAGCACCACCGCACTCAGCACGCGTCAACCAAGAATGGCTTAAAAAGGAGGTTCCTCGCTTCATTTCTACCGCACAATGGCCACCAAAATCTCCGGATCTCAATCCGTTGGACTTTTGCGCCTGAGGCATTTTGGAGAGTAAGGTTCTCACGAAAAAATACCAAAGTGTCGATCCTCCCAAGACAGCGCTTCGCCGGGAATGGGCCAAAATACCGCAGAGCCACTTTCGTGCAGCCTGTGATGGCTTTGTCGGCCGTTTGAAGGCCATAATTCGTACCAAAGGTGGCCAATTCGAACAAATCTAAACTGATTCTAAAATTTGATGTTATTTCCAACATTTTTTGCTTTTGAACAATAAAATTCAAAAAAAAAAATTAATAAAATATAGCGCTTTAGTTTGTTGCATTATATATCAGCCACCCTGTATATAACGTCCATGTTCAAGACTTTCGCTAAAGGAATACAGGTGAAGCGGAATAATAATTTCGCCCCAGTCCTATATTATTTTGGAATTTTTCTTTTTCCGCGGTATCATACGTTTTTTAATTGATTTTCGTTTAATAATAATTTTGCTTTGCTTTGTTAGTCATCCAATATTTTACGCCATTTTTTACGTTTTCATTATTTAATTATTGTGTGTATATATGGTAACTATAACATTTATTTCCTTTCATTTGTTGTGTTTATAATTGTTTTGTTAGTAATTAGGACTGCTCTTTGCCCCAATTCCCTCCTTAATTGTTGTACTAAATTCCCCTCTGTCTCTCTCTCTCTCTCTCTCTGTCTCTTGCTCTGTTTGAGATATGTATTTTGATTTACTTTAAAAGTAAACAAATATGGTTTGCTTCATTTATTGTATACTATAACGGAGTTATTTTTAACCGTTTTTTTATCGATTGTTTATCGTTGTTTCGTTAAAAATTCTCGTAATTTCATTAACTTTCTTTCTTTTAACTTTTTTTGTATTTTGTTTATGGCTATAAAAACAAAACTGTGTGTTAATTCATTAACTTAATTAAGGTTTTTTTTTTTAAATGAAATTAAAATGAATTAATTGTGCTATTTAAAGTGTTTTTCTAAAATAAAGCAACGTTTTTATCAGTCTTAAATTAGTTAAATGCCACCACCACCGCCACCTCAGTTTTTTTTTTTCTCTCTCTCTCTCTCTCTTTGCTAAGCAAAAGAAACTAAATACGGATCAATTGAAACTTCCACTCTCTTAACATTACAATTTCCTGGAAGGAAAGCAAAAAGAAAAAAAAAAGGAAAAACAATTTGGCAGAGATTTGTTGATTTGTTCTTGCTCTTCTTCTTCTGCGTTCAGTGTAGTTGGTGTTATTGTCGTCCCCCTAACTTAACGGGAGTTCAATTAAATAAATTTAAATCATGTTTTTTTTTTCCAGTTTTTAAGTATTCGTGTTTGTGTGTTTATGTTTATAATGAATATAAATTGTTTGGTTCCTCTCTCCCTTTCTCTCACTCACGTTATATAAATTTGTCTTTTCAACTCCAATAAGGAAATCTTCTCATTAAAATTTATTATTTATTTGTCTTGTATTTTTATTGTAATTGAATTTGTTTTTTTTCTTTCCACATATTTTTATACGTACGAAAAAGTAACACAAAAAGCGGATGCTGACATCAAAAAGTAACACAAAAAAAGTAACAAAAAAAGTAAAAAATAAAAAATACAACTTTAAAATCAAATTATTTCGTATAAAATCTCTTAACATAGCCATACACCACTACCCTACACATATTGCTTTGCCGCCTTACTCCCCTTGTCGTTTACAAAAATTCACCACAAGTACTTTGGTTTTTTTGTTGTTGTTGTTTCTGTATTCATTACTCATACAAATCTTGACGAAAAGAGCACCAACAAATGCGCCAAGATGATTTTTCCACGCAAAAGGCAACAACATGATGATGATTGAGAAACCATATAAAGAGTAGCTAGAGTTTTTTTTTCGTTCTCCGTGTTCTCTGTGTTTTAAAATCTATATTTATCAAAGAAATTTTATGTGTGTGTTTGTGATTGTTTTATCTATGGGGAGAAAGAAGAGCGTGCATGCATGCATTATAAAAGAATTAAATCGTTGGGGGAAAGGTAAATAAAATAAAGTGATAAATAAAAAGAAAACAATTGGACTATAAAAAGAAATACGAAAACCATAATATTTTTAAATGGCATGGAATGAGTGCACAATGGGAAATTAACTGCAATTTTCAAAAAAAAAAAAAAAAAAAAAAAAAAAAAAAAAAAAAAATCACATACATGTGCATATATTATTGATCATTACAATCCTATAGTCAAGATTACAGCACAACAACACTCATGTTCTATGTTTTAATGTGTCCATGAGAAGCGGCATCTACAGTTTAACGTCGACTCTGAACAGATTTGAAAAGTTCTTTTATGGCAAATAGCTAATCTGAGTGCATTTGATAGAACACTGCTTTTGCGGTATCTATACGTTGCGATTAGCAACTATTAACATTTGTATTGGGGAGTTTTATTAAAAATTTGTAAAATTCTCGACTTAAATCACTTTCAGAGTCTTATCAAAAAGTTGTAATATTCTTGATTATCAAGATGATATAACTTCTGTAAGTGTCTAAATCCACATAACTTCTGGTGGGGATCTCTACTTGTTACACCCTAGAGGTCGAGTGGTGTTTGATGCAATGGCTAAATGGATTTAAATGTAAAGGGTGATTTTTTAGCTATTATCTTTTTGACAACACTGGTTTAAACAGCTCACGCACGTTTCGTGCTTTGTTTCACTGTCAAACATCTTCAATTTGGTCTATAATTTAACCATGAATCGCTTTACAAACGAACAACACTTGCAAATCATTGAATTTTATTATCAAAATGGGCTCTTGGAAAGTTGGACGAAGATCCACTTCTTTATCGAAAAATTGTGTTCAGCGATACGTAAATAAGCAGAATTGTCGATTTTGGAGTGAAGATCAGCCAGAAGCATTGCAAAAGCTACCAATGCATCCAGAAAAAGTCACAGTTTGGTGCGGTTTATGGGCTGGTGGCATCATTGGTCCGTACTTCTTCAAAGATGCTGCGAATCGTAACGCCTTTAAACTATTTTTGTGGGGCTTTGCTAAAGCTCATGTCTATACAGACAAGCCCGCTTCAATTGACGCATTGGAAGACAACATTGAAGCATTTATTCGTGAGATATCGGCCGAAATGTTGGAAAGAGTATGCCAAAATTGGACTAAGCGGATGGACCATTTGAGGCGCAGTCGCGGTCAACATTTGCATGAAATAATCTTGAGACATTAAATTATATGGACCGTACTATCGATTCAAATAAAGATTTCATGCATTTTTCTGAATTTTATGTGATTTTTATGCTCTTAAAAAATCACCCTATAATATTGAGTAGGTAACAGAGATCAGCAATGAATCGTATTTTCGCTACTCATAGGTACTTATGAAATTTTGAGTATGAGTGAGTCAAGAGTATTAAAATTCAACTACTCTGATTCATTCGTACTCGCTACAACATTGATTTATAAGTATAGGTTGCAATGAGTATGAGTACAACGTTGACATCAAACTCACAACATTCGATTCATTGTTTGATTCATACGCCTACTCATTCAGATTCATAAATTTAGAAAAATACATATAATACTTACGAATGATTCGAGTCACTCGAATCATTCATCAAAATTTACAGTAGTAGTTATTGTTGCATTTACAAAAGAAGAGAAAAGAAAAGACAAAGACAGCAAGCAAAGCACACACACAACCTTCTAGCGAGTATTGTGGTGTTCGTACTCGAATCATACTTATTTTGTGCTTCGTGTATATGTTGAATCATGGAGAGTCGAAATCAACAACATCGTGCGTATTGTTAAGTATGAATATGATGAGTATTTCTAACTTTGAATATGAGTAGTATGAGTATGATATTAAAATAAGTAAGAATGCGTATAAGTAGCTGAAATTATAAGTATGACTCGAATCTACTCATCGTTTAGAATACTCGTTGCTGATCTCTGGTAGGTAACCAACTAAGCACCCTTCGGATGAACATCAAGTTCCAGATGTTATATTGTAATGATTAAAAATAGTATTTTATTTTCCTTGCTCTTGGTATATGACATATCCTACGAAAATTTCCAAGGAATATTACAAGAACTGACTTAGATTGGAAATCTCAATTTCAAATACTTGTTGGAAGACCCTTACATACACATGAAAAAGATAGCTAAAAAAGTTGCTGACCCCACATAGCTGGATTGAAATCAAAGAAATGTCGGGCGATGCTATTGCTTGGAAAATCGTTGCAGTGATTCACCCCTACATTCTTTATAGGATTTTCAGAAATGAAATGACCAGATTACACGTTAGTTAATTTAATTAAACTGTAAATACGCATGCAAAACAAAAACGTCACTGACGTATTCTGTTTAATCATTAACTCAGTTATCAATGCCGCTATGTGAACGAAATTAAAAGAATGAATTCTCTTTATTGTGCTGTTCGGAAAAGGTGTTGGAAAAAATACGCACTCAATCACTCACAAACACACATGCACTTGCCCATAATTTGTCGCCATTATTGTCGCGCATATATTTCGTTTTCTCATCAACAACTTTGTTGTTTTTCTTTGTATCACACTCAATATTGCTTTTGAAGTAGTAATTCTTTCCTTTCTTCGCTCTGTTGTTGTTTTTGTTATAATTGTTGCTGTTGTTTTGTTGTCTCAATGTCTGAATTGTTTATTTTTGTGGCAATTTTTAAGAATAAAATGGTGGTTACTTATACACTTGCATTTCTTACTCATGGCACATGCACATGTACGCACAAAATCAAAAACACTTGATGTTCTCCTTAAACTAGAGAAGACAATAGATTTTGTAGAGAGGATAATTAAAAGAGTAACACACACATGCACACGCACACAAAGAAATCAATCGATTGCAATAAAAAAAAGAATTGTGTGTAGTGCAGAGTGAAGAGACATGCATAATATTTTGCATACAGGCAGACAGACAGACACGAAATCTAGCAATAAAATACACAAAATAGTTGTAAATTGTGTATTATTTTTAGTAACAATAAAAACAAAAGCAACAACAATTTATTGCTGTTGTTGTACAATAAATTGTAATGGATAAATGTTTTGGAAAATTCAAATGAAATGTAAATTTTTGTTTTGTTTTTTTGTCATTTTTAAACATACATAAATAACTGTATGGTCAAAGAAGAGAGCGGGAGAGACTTTTAAAGGCACTTAAAGAGTTTTCTAAAGAAAAAGTGTGTGTGTTGTACATGATGTGTAAGTGGATTTGTCCTCGTTGTCGTTTTTTAAATTCTTGTGGGGATAATTTTTTTTGCTCTTTTTAATTTTTTTTTTGTTGGAATTGTTTACGAATTTAATGTTCGTACTCTCTCACAGTGTTTCTTTTTCTGTTTTCTAGACAAAACAACAGCAATAATTTTTGTTGTTGCTGTAATTAAGTGAAGGTTGTTTTGTTTCCTTTTTTTTTTTTTGTTTTTTTACTGCTGCCTAAAGTTCTCTTTAAATTCTATGATACACTGTGTACCCTGTATGAAATTGTTCTGTTATGTTTTTATTTTTTTTTTCGTTTGCTTTTCATAATAACGCAACCAAAATTATTAACCAGTTGATCGGGTATGCTAATTTGTTGCTGCTACTGCTACTGTTATTGTTGTTGTTTTATTTGTTGTTATATTACCTTTTAAATATTGATTTTTCTCTCCCTCTCTCTCTCTCTCTTTCTGCGTACATAGTGTGGCCATTGTGTAAAAAACAAATACATTTTATGTTTTGTGTTTATATGTATAGTGTGGGGGGTACATATAACTAAAAAGTAAAACAATTTATTGTGAAATAAACAACAACAAAAACAACAATCACTACAAATTTATATTATTTTTAAGAATTTTTGTTTATATTTCTTAAGTATTTTTTTTTTTTTTTTTTTTTTTTTTTTTTTTATAAATTTGTTGTGCGTGACTAAAAACTTAAAATAGTCAAGTCTTGTCTCTCCATCTCAGAGATTGTGTGTGTGATTGAATTTTATTTCAGTTTTTTTTTTTTTTTTTTTTTTTTTAATATTTATGCGTTAAAAATTTTTTTTTTTATTATTATTACAACCTTTTTAGGCAACAGGGAACTCAAATTCAATTTACTTTTAAGCCGGTAGTAGACATTTATAAAAAATTGTATGGAAAAAATTGAAATTTTTTTTGGAATTTTATTTAATAATTTCCATTTAAAATTGATCTCTTTAGAACATGTTTTTCTAAATCTTGAGGCTTGTAGGGTGTAGTAAATATGAAATCCAATGTTGCCGTAGTCTAACTCATTCGCTGCCAAGCCTAAATTATATGAAGTCATTCCCATTGCCATTTATATTTTGAGTGTTATTGTTTACCAAAACCCTGTTATTTTTTGGTAAGAGCACATACATATATTAGTTGCTATAAATACACGATGAAGTTGATTTTTGCGTGAAAGATCATTCTCTATAAGAAATAAAGTATTATTTTTGTAAAAAATTTTATTTGTAGTATTTTTCAAGTTTTTTTACATATTTATATTATGTTTGTGGCAAAAAAAAAATTTTGCTAATTAAAAAGCCTGCATGTTATTATATATTTAAAGTAGGACGAGTATATTCGTCTTGGCAGTGCGGGATACCCTGTCAAAGACGAGTATACTCGTCCTTGGCTACGAATGTGCTAATAAGGCAGTCTGTTTGACTTATTATGTGTGTGAAGATTGATTTTTATAATCTATTTCCCTAGACGCAAACCAAGTCAGTTAACAGAGCTGTGTTATGTTACTAACAGAACTCTGTTAAACAATTAATTTAAGAGTGGTAAAGAAAAACAGGAAAAATTATTTAAATTTCTGGGTAAAATAAAAGATAAAAAGGCCAAAGTTAATAAAATAACTCCTATAGTTAATCACTTTTACAAAATATTTTATTTATTTATTTAGTTAATAGGTTTGACATTTTAGAAAAATTAAAAGATATGTATAATATCTATATATAACATAATATAAGAGTTGTGAGCCAGATTACGAAGCTATAATATTATTAATATTTATAAGCACACATAAATGCGATAACGTTTCATTAAAATCAATTAAATTCATTTAAAACCATTTCTCTAAATCTTAAAGAAACTTCCAAATATTTATATAGAATATAAAAATTCACTCTTCGACCATTCAGCAAATTGATAACGTCATCTGAGCATAGAACAGATTCGCCAAAATATTTTCTTCTAAGACCTTTATATAGATGAAATGCAGCATGTTCTCAGATGCGTCTAGATTGCAGAGTGTATACAGCCCAAATGATGAATATCTAAAGGGTCTAGAATACAAGTCTAGTAATCCACCACGAGCCCTAATTATTGTGCTTGTAATACGAGACGAATAATGAAAAAATGGTAGCGGTGATAAGCTGTAATCCAGTTTAGAGTAGAGATCATGAAACTGCGAAGCTCTAGCATCTTGAATGTATTCGTTTTTTTCCGACGCAATCACCAACCGCACTATGTGCTTCCAATGTTTACATAAAGGTCTATAGTTATCTGGGTTAACATTGATCATATTACAAAGTTTAGACCATTCATCAGACCAATATGTGTTATTAGAAATTATTTTTTCAGCTATTATACGTGGCAATCTATTCGCGGGTAAAAGTAGTGCTCTATTAATATATTTAAAGTGAAGTTTTAGGGTATCTGCAAATAGAGAGTTTAGACCAGTTTCTAAATAAAGCCTGTAGTTTGGAGTATTTTTGGGCAGCAACAAAACTTTCTTGATGAAGAATCTGAAAAGAATCTCCACTTCCTCATACTTTAAAAATCCCCAGATCTGGGCACCATAGAATAATATGGATCTAGCAGCAGCATTAAAAATTTTAAGCTTGTTAACATTTGATATCTTTGGGTTGTTTATATACTTGGACCAGGTAGAGGCAATTGCCATTTTAGCAGTAACTAGTTTGTTTTTTAAATGCTTCCTGAACGATAAATTATAAGTAAGTTCTATTCCCAAGTATTTGTAGCTGTTAACAATATCTATACTATCCTCGCCGAAGTTCCACTTAAGGTTATGCGATATTCTAGGTCCATTACGAAAGACAAGAATTTTAGACTTATCCAGGTTAACAATAATTTTACAAAATATTGCGTAATAAGAACTACAATAAACAGTTAATCACATATATAGGTATTTCCGAAAGCTAATGTAATCCGGACAAAGTGAACTGTTTTTAAAGCATATTACGTCCCTTTAACTAAGTTAATCACCAGAATCCTTAACAGAGCGAGTTTTCATGGTAGATTTTGAAATTTTCCGACATGTCAAAACTATCAAAATTCCCTCTGTTAATGGTTCTGGCGATTAGGTTAGTTAAAGGGACGTACAATGCATTAGTTTAAGGGGCGTACAATGCTTTAAAAACAGTTTACTTTGTCCGCCCACTCAGTTCTGTTTTCCCACAATATTGATTTATTTATCGGATTACAATAGCTTTCCGAAATGTGTGATTATATGTTTATTGTAGTTCTTATTACGCAATATTTTGTAACAGTGATTAACTATAGGACATATTTTATAAATTTTTGCTTTTTTATTTCTTATTTTACCCAGGAATTTAATTAATTTTTCCTTTTTTTTTCCCAGCCTCAAATTAATTGTTTAACAGAGTTATGTTAATAACATAACAGAGCTCTGTTAATAACATAACAGAGCTCTGTTAATAACATAACAGAGCTCTGTTAATAACATAACAGAGCTCTGTTAACTGATTGGTTTACGTCTGGGGAGTTAGATTTTAAAATCTATCTTCACACACATTTTGTTCGTCCATGTTGTCCTGTTTTCCCGCAAAAAGAGATTAAGTAGGCTTTAAAATCTGAAATGTCGGAAAACTACGAAATCTACTATGAAAATTCGCTCTGTTAAGTGGTCTGGCCATTAATTTAGTTAAAGGAACGTAATATGTATTAAAAACAATTTACTTTGTCCGCCCATGTTGTCCTGTTTTCCCGCAAAAGGATACTTAGTGAATTTTAAAATCTGAAATCTTGGAAAATTTCAAAATTTATTTGTTCGTCATTTTTTTTTTTATCACAGAAGCCACATATTGTTGCTTGAGTTTAAAATGTGTGGTCAGAAGGTCTGTTACAGGGTGGAGCATTTGTGTGTGTATATTAGCATCACTTTACAGTTTCTTTTGAAAAATAATAAAAAAACAAAATATTCTTAAGTATTCTTTATATATTTTTTTTTTTTTTTTTTCAAAACTTCGTCGTAAAATTTCCTTTGAGATTGACTTTTCCATGTAAGAAATAAAAAATATTTTTTCAAATCATTAAAGTTTTGATTACAATTTGAGTATTTTTTTTTTTTTTTTATTTACAAAAGAATATCAAATAACAACAAAAAAAAAATTTAAAAAAAAAAAATAAAACTGAAATTAAAATAAAAATATTAATTGCTTGGCGTTATAGTTTTTTTTACAACCGAGTTGATTTACAACAACAAAAAAAATTTTTTTTTTTTATTTTTTGCATAAAAAAGGAAAAAAAAAACAAAACAATTGCATGTCGAACAAAAAAATTGCTTAAAATTTTCCCCCAGTTTCTGTTATTGTTTTTTTAATTTTTAATTTAATTTAAATGAAATTAATTTAATTTATTACCAGCTGTTACAAAAACTAAATCACAGTGTTGTTGTGGCACATGCAAAACTAGAAGGAATATTAATTGCCTTCATAGTGACAACGGACAGGCGATTGGAAGATATTTTCAACACTTTTGTTATGAGTTTTTTTTTTTTTTTTTTTTTTTTTTTTTTTTTTTTTTTTTTGTAATAGATTTTACAGTTATATACCGATAAGAAATCTATTTTAATACAAAATATTTGTAAGAATAAAAAGTAACGGATGATCCATCGAATAGAATTTGCATGACGTGACTAACAAGATTTCATTTAATGAACCTCATAGCAATTATAACGGGTTATACTATGTTCAGACAGGCACTTTTATTGAGTCAATATTCATTTATTTGAGTACAATATTTTAAGTGTTCAGACACATAATATTCGCAATATTTATTTGACTGTGGTAAACAAAACAGCTGGTTGTTTCACCAACATTTTTTTTTTTTTTTTTTTTTTTTTTTTTTTGTAGTTGTTGACATTTGAGTTTTCAAATATCAATTGAAAGTCTTCGGAAAATTGTAATATGCTCACTGAACGTACTTATGACAGTGCTGTATTTTAAGTTTTACTCAATATTATAACAATTTGCGTATTTATTGCGCAATAATTAATTGAAACTGAAATATTGAGCTCAATACAGTATTCCCTCGATTTACGTCGTCTCGATTTACGTTGTTTCGATTAACGTCGTTAAAAATATTGTTCCCTTCAACTTCGATTTGCGTTGTCATTCGATTTACGTCGCCTTTTTTTGGAACCAACTGTGACGTAAATCGAAAGATTACTGTAACTTTTTTAAGTTCCTTGTTAAAAACATACTACTTTGTAGTATGAGCAATATGAAATTCGATTTAAGTCGTTTCGATTTACGTCGCCTTTTTCCGGAACATTCTACGACGTAAATCGAGGGAATACTATAATGGCGTTTATTGCGATTTACGCAATAAAAGTGCCTGTCTGAATATAGTATTACTGGCCTCTGGGTGTACACACCAGAGATCAGCAATGAGCATTCAAAAAGATGAGTAGAATCAAATCATACTCATAATTTTCAATACTTATACGCATTCATACTTAGTTTAATAGTATGGAACCTCTACTCATATTCAAAGTTTGAAGTACATACTCATCATATTCATACTTAACACAACACGTATGTATGATGTTGTTGATTTCGACTCTCTCCATAACTCAACATTACACGAAGCAAAAAATAAGTATAAATCGCGTACGAACACTAAAATACTCACTAAAATGTTGTGTGTTTGCTCTGTTTGCTACTCTCTCCTTTTTGCTTGGTTGTCTTTTTTCTTTTTTTTTTTTTGTAAATGCAACAACAACTAATACTATGTTCAGACATGCACTTTTATTGAGTCAATATTCGGTTTATTTATTACAATATTTTAAGTGTTTAGACATAACAATATACGCAGTTCAGCTGCTTATTCAATATTCATTTACAGCTGGTAAACAAAACAGCTGGTTGTTTCAACAACATTGTTTTTGTTTTGTTCGTTGTTTTATTGTTTTTTTTTGTTTGTCGTTGTTGATATTTGAGTTGTCAAATATCAATAGAAAGTGTTCGGAAAATTGCAATATGCTCACTGAACGTACTTATAACAGTGCTGTATTTTAAGTTTTAATCAATATTATAACAATTTATGAATTTACATACATAATTGGTCATTACAACCCCTCAGTCAGGATTATATACCTAGTTTCTCACACCACTTATGTTGTGTGTGTGGCGGGACCTACAGTTTAAAGTCGACTCCGAACTACAGATTTTTTGAGAAACTTTTCATGGCAATTTTATTTACTCTCAGAGTTTTTGCCAAAAATCTGCTGAGAGGAAATCGCCGAAGAAATACTTTTTGTATTTTGTTTTGATGTCTGGCCTGGGGCTCGAACCATGGCTTTACGTCTAATAAGCAAACACACTACCTACTAGACTACGGCGACTTCATTTTCATTTATGAATTTATTGAGCAATAATTAATTGACATTTTATATGAAATATTGAGATCAATAATGCCGTTTATTGCGATTTACTCAATATAAGTGCATGTCTGAACATAGTATAAGACTGTAAATTTTATATGTATTATAATTATGTAGTTTTTTAAAGTTATGAATCTAATGGTGTTTTCTTTTCTACCAAAAAATGTGCATTCTGCATGTGCAAAATGCAATTTAGTGTTTGTTTCTTAAAAATGTTTCGCCCTCAAAAAGGGTGGTATGTTTTATTCTAAATAAATCACACTTGTCAATGGTGGAGGGCATTGCATTTTATGCCCTGTATAAATCGAGAGTGCTGGTAATGCCCTGTAAAGCAGATGACTTTTGTTTATTTATAGAGCTGCCAGAAGAAATTTAAAAAAAGCCGCATGGTATCTTTATCCAATTTTGAAGTTAATTTTTTCATTGTTTTGTGGAGTAACCTTAAGGAAACATTACATTATTAAAGATACATGGTCAGTAATTTAAAGAAATTGCATACAGTGTTAGAACAGTGCTAAAAAAATTTTTTTTGGTTATAAAAAACAGCGCTCAAAAAATGAAATCGAAAATTTAGCTATCTGGCAACACCTTTCTCATATTTACATATTTTATTGAAAACAAATCGAAAAATACAACATATTTTTAAATCTAAAACCTTAACGTTAATAAATATAAAATATTTAATACGTACAAAACACTTTTTTTAAATTAATTTTAAATATTATTATTTACATTGAACGACTTTTGAACAAATTGCCATTTCCTCATTCATTTTCTTAATAAGTGGTAAACACAGGGCATACCCTTTTTTAATATTTGTGTTATGTTCTTCTCAAATAAAAAATTACATTACAACAGGGTTGGTCAGAAATTTTTATAATGCACCTTGTAAGAGGGTGACATTTTCTTTGTAGAAAAGAAAACACCATAAATGAGTAGGCTTATGAATCAAACAGATTTCGAATGGTATGAGTATGATGTCAAAGTTGTACGCGTACTCATTGCAACCTGTACTTATAAATCAATGTTGTAGTGAGTACGAATGAAGCAGAGTGCATAGTTAAATTTTAATATTGTTGACTCACTCACTTGTATTCAAAATTTCATGAGTGCTTATGAGTAGCGAAAAAAAAACGATTCATTGCTGATCTCTGGTGTACACACCCGATTACGGAGAATACCTCATAAGAAAGAAGAGGAGACCATACAGAACATTTTCTCTGTAATTGTTTTGTGCTTTGGAACCTAAGAAGAAGATTTCTTGAATATCCAGAATTTAATGAGAAAACATGTCTGTGGGAAAAAGGCGATTTGAGGAAAATTCATACCTTCATAAGACTCTTCGGATGTTTGAGATTGTATGATGAAATAGAGGTAATGTCGGTGTTTCAACAAGACTTTATAGGACCCAAGAAAAGCTGTGCTTATTGGGAAATACATTTTTCTTTACATTTCATTTCATTTTAGATGTGTAATGGTGTTTTCTTTTCTACAAAGAAAATGTCACCCTCTTACAAGGTACATTAAAAAAATTTTTGACCAACCCTGTTGTAATGTCATTTTTTATTTGAGAAGAACATAACACAAATATTAAAAAAGGGTATTCCCTGTGTTTACCACTTATTAAGAAAATGAATAAGGAAATGCCAATTTGTTCAAAGGTGTTGCCAGATCGCTAATTTTTCGACTTAATTTTTTGCACGCTTTTATTTTTTTAACACTGTTCTAACATTGAATGCAATTTTTTATATTGCTGACCATGTAGCTTTAATAATGTAATATTTCCTTAAGATTACTTCACAAAACAATGAAAAAATTAACTTCAACATTGGATAACAATACCAGGCGACTTTTTTTAAATTTCATCTGGTAGCCCTATAAATAAACAAAAGTCATCTGCTTTACAGGGCATTAGCAGCACTCTCGATTTATACAGGGCATAAAATGCAATGCCCTCCACCATTGGCAAGTGCGAATTATTTAGAATAAAACATACCACCCTTTTAAAGGGCGAAACATTTTTAAGAAACAAACGCAAAATTGCATTTTGCGTTAATAAAATGCACATTTTTTGGTAGAAAAGAAAACACCATAAGCTCTGGGATTTAAACTAGGGGCTCTTGTCTCGGAAGCCATTTACGAATCTGGATAGTTTTCAAGCTTTACAGGCTGTGTATGTGTGTGTGTGTGTTGTCATAAGGACTGCGCAAGGAATTGCCAATATTACAGAGACTTTTAAAGAGTCTGCTTGAGTGACAGATTGTTTCGAACACTATGCGTCATTGTAAGGCACATGTTAGCGAAAATATTGCTTTTGCAATAGAAAATGTTAAGGTTCCACAAAGTTCTCAGTAATTGGAATTATCTTGTGCCTCATTATGGTATATTTTACTCTTCGAATTGCGTTTGCATTCAAATAAAATTCAACGCGTTAAAGCTTGGCTCTACCACCTTGGCAGTAATTCGTTTCCGCAAGGCATTCAACATTCCACAGGTGTCATGACAACTTCATTCCAACATCGTGTCCCCCCAAAAAAAATCTTTAAAGGGAAGTGTTCATTCCCATTATTATTAGTTCTTTACACTTAGGTTAGGTTAGGTCGGAGTGGTAGCTCTGAATACCACAAAGCTCACTTGAGGACGCATAGCGGCCCGTTGTGATGCCACGGGTGAACGCAGTCCCTGTACTAACCAAGTTCCACCAAAATCAAGGAAAAGGAAGAAGTTGGTCAGTGCAAGGGCTGCACCTTTACACTTAATTAGTTCAGATTTTAATTAAAAAAAAAAAACAAAAAAAAAAGATTTTCTAAAGCCTACAATGGCCACCCACACTTACCCTTGAATTTGTTTGATAATCACAGGTAACCGTTACGAATGCATTCTTACGCTCACAGTGGCAAAAGCCATCGCAAATATCTTTTGGCGGCTCGGTAATCAAATTCAGAGTGACAAAATTCCCACTATTTTTAGCAGATGAAAAACGTTCCTTCTGGGAATAGAATTTTTGTGGCTGGAAACGTGTACGTAAACCGTAAGAAGCCATATAATGGGCAGCTGGACCAGCAGAAGAATTTCCACTGGGGCTTACAGCTGTGCTTGTATTGCTGTTAGCAGCAGCAGCCGTGATAAGAGAATCATTTTCCAAATGGGTTAAACGGGTAACACGATGATGTGACAGCAACAACAGTTTATCGCCATTATGGGAATGCCGAACAACAGTGTTGTTGTGATCCGTTGTTAATAGTGGTGAGAAAGGTGATTGGGACGGTAGCGGTGGTGGTGGTGATGGTGATGGTAATGTGGAAGAAAGTGTTGGTATTTGTTTATCACAGTTGACTGGGACTATTGTAGACGCCAAGATTTGTTGGGTTATTAACGTAATAAGGCATAGCTGGACAATGACCCACATTTTTGTTGTTGTTGTTGTTGTTGTTGCTGCTGTTGTTGTAGATCTTTTATGGGGTGTTGTTTTTGTTAATGTGTGTGGTGCAGTGGTAGCTGTTGTGGTATTATTTGTGGTCTTTGGACGGTTTATATTTTTATCAAACATTTTATAAAAAATTTTTTTTTTGTTTTGTTTTCTTTTTTTTCTTCTTATTTTTTTATATTTTTCTTGTGTGATAATTATTAAAAATATTATGAAATTATTGTGACTGCGTTTCTTTTTTAAACTGAAGTGATAATTAATTTTTGTTTGTATTTCTTTGGTTTTAACACTTTTTTTTTTAAATATTTTAACAATTTTTTTTTTTATTTTTTGGTTAATTAACGTTTTTTTTTCTTTTAAATTTTTCCTTTACAAACTTTCTCTTTAAACGTTAAAAACCTTTTTTTTTTTTTTCTAAATTTTCTATTTTTCTTTTTGATTAATTTGATTTTTAATGGATTTTTTATTAATTTTTTTTTTCTTTGCAATTAAATAAAAAAATCTTTTGTTTTCCAAGATTTTTTTCTTCTCATCATTTCTGTGTCAATTGTGATCATTTTATATTTTTTTATTCTCTAAAAAAAAAAAAAAAACACCATAAGAAATTATTACTCAAAAATTCTTTTAAATGCAATATGTACTTAAATGATTCATTTCTTTTTTTTTTTATTTCTTTAAAAAATTCGTTGCTTTCACACTCACGCCTAAACACCAAACACCAAATGTTGCGATCACTACGAAGTTAAAATCAATACTAATTGAGTTTGAAATAAAATTCTGCCCGCAATACAATTGTAACAAGATCTAAAACGATTACTCTCTTTCACTCTCTCTCTCTCTATCTTTCTCTTTCTGTTATTATAAAAACATCACTTTCTTATTCACTCTCTTAATATTCTACGTGCTCTTACTTTCATTTTGAAATTTTTCTATTTCTCACGTACTTTAAATAAATCATTTCATCATCATATGTTTGCTTCACTGTATGTATTTGTTTTGCTTTGACTTTGTGTTTAAGATACAGTGAGAAGAGAAAAGTCTCGATTGGCAGGTTGTTTGGTTTGTTTTCTCATTTTTCAATTTCTGTCGTGTTTTAACTAATACACACACACACACACACACATGGCTTGTCTATATTTTAAAATGTTTCTACATAAAGCTTATTTGGTCCCCATATAATGGTTCTCCCATTTGTTTTATTTTTGTTTTGAATTGTTTTTTTTTTCTCTTTTTTGTTGCTTCGAAAAGAATTATGGTGAGTATTGTTGTTGCACCTTATCGGCTTAACCAACGACCATATTACATGTAATGCAGTTCAGACCAGTCGGGCGTTGTATACAGAAAAACTTGTATTGGGAGTTGTTGGTGTTGTTTTTGTTGTTGCTGTTGTTGTATTTATAATTTACTGAATAGAAGAATAGGCCTGTAAATTGTATGTACATCCATACATATGTTTATTCCTGTGTGAAATTAAGTATTGGGGGTTACAAAAAAAAAAAATCTGAAGTTGTTTGTTTTATTTTTCATTTCGAGAGAAAATAATGTCAATTACTGTCCGGCTCTGTTGAGTTTTGTTTTTATTTTTAACTAGCAGACCCGAATTCGAATTTTATTTTCACTGTAAGTCTGGTTTCCATGCAAAGTCATATCTGATTGATATTTACAAGAAGAATGAAAGGTGCACTAAATCGACATAGCAATTATTGTTGAAATGGAATTATATATTTTTGATAGCTGGGCCCGATCCGCATTGCTGGCCCCAAATTTTTCTTTTATTTTGAACTGACGCCTTCAGCAAAACATAAAATAGGCTTAATGCCGCAAATAGAGTTTAAAAAAGAGTGATAGATATTTATTTATTTTTTTTTTAAATATATTTTTTCACAAAAAGATGTTAGGTTTCAGTCGGTATCGGGCTAATTAACGACCCAACGCCTTCAACGAAACACAGCATAGTGCAGTAGTTCTTGAGTTACGGTGCAAAAACACAAAAAAACTAAATATTGCGCCATCTGTCGGACGAACTTCAAACTACACAGAAACACTTCTCACGTTCCCATAGAACATGTATATTAAGTTTGGTCAAAATCGGTCCAGTAGTTTTTGAGTTTAGCGATCACGAAGATACAGTTTTTGTCCTTATCTCTGCAACAGCCAGTTTATCGCAAAGACAAGGTTGCACGCTACAAAACTTGAAATTCTTCATGAGACGCACTTCCTGGTATGTATTTGCTTTGGAAAACGAATATATCTAGTAGTATAATTAAGGCTTCTACTCTCTCGCACTCGCGCTGTTAGCAATTAAGTGTTGGAAAGGATGGAAAGGAGATGGGCTCTTAGATCTACAGGGTGGCTGATATATAATGCAACAAAGTAAAGCGCTATATTTTTTTAATTTTATTGTTCAAAAGGAAAAAATGTTGGAAATAACATCAAATTTTAGAATCAGTTTAGATTTCTTCGAATTGGCCACCTTTGGTACGCATTATGGCCTTCAAACGGCCGACAAAGCCATCACAGGCTGCACGAAAGTGGCTCTGCGGTATTTTGGCTCATTCCCGGCGTAGCGCCGTCTTGAGATGATCGACACTTTGGTATTTTTTTAGTGAGAACCTTACTCTCCAAAATGCCGCAGGCGCAAAAGTCCAACGGATTGAGATCCGGAGATTTTGGTGGCCATTGTGCGGTAGAAATGAAGCGAGGAACCTCCTTTTGAAACCATTCTTGGTTGACGCGTGCTGAGTGCGGTGGTGCAGACCATGGTCTGCGGCCGAAATGTTTGTCTGGCCAGGGCTTCAATACTGTCTTTAAGACATTTTCCCGATAATATTCGGCATTTATTTTTTTTATTTTTCGATGAATACGAGCGGGGAGCGACCATCGGCCGTTACGGCGGCCCACACCATTACCATCGGCGGCGCTTGAGTTCTGGTGGCCAATCGCAGGTGTAAATTTTCAGCTGACCTCTTTGGCAAGTAAACCCGATCATTTTGTTTGTTCACAAACTGCTCAATTTGGAATGGCTTCTCATCGGAGAAAACCAAATTCGGTAACTGGCCACTTTCGTGCAAGCGAAGTAACTCTTTGGCTCTTTCCAGTCTAACTTTTTTTGTCCATCGGTGAGCTCTTGCACTTTTTGGAATTTCAATGGCTTTAGTCCAAGCTCATTTTTCAATATGTGTTGCATCCGTTCTCGCGATATGTTCAGCTCACGAGCAATTTTTCTACCACTGCGGCGTGGATTTCGATCAAATCTGGCCTTCACTTTTCGGATCATTTCTGGTGTTGTTATCGTTTTTTTTCGTCCACTTTTTGGACGCGATGCAACACTGCCAGTATCACGGTAACGAGCAATGTTACGAGAAACAAAAGATTTATTCACATTTAAATGCTGGATGGCTCTAACGATAGCCACCTGTGATTTTCCAGCCAAATATAAAGTAATCACACTATCACGCTTGAATTCCATCACGAATAACTTTTTTGCTGAATGCAATAGATAAAAATGCTTTTGTGAGCTTGTAAATAATAAAATGAACTGTCACTGGAATAAATCGGTCAGCTGTCAGACGAGCGGTTTACAAATGATAACAACCTGAAGTTGGTTGCAATACATATCAGCCACCCTGTACACAAAGTTATTCAAGACCTACGGATGCCTAGTGTGGAAGCATTCGGTCGGTAATATTGCAATATTTGAGAATTACATTAGATTTAAGATCCGCCTTGGATGCAGGTGATTCCACTAGTAGTCACAATACCACTGACCTTTAAGTCTACTGAGCTACTTCATTACATTAATATTAGAATTCTTGAAGGGTTCAAAAATAGATAATAATGGAAAATAAGTTTTTGATAAAATTGCTTTCGAAAAAAGAAAACTTAAGTTCAAAAATTTATCAAAAATTGAAATGAAGCTTTATCTGAACCAATAACACGGTGCGACAGTGAAAATACACCCGAGTAACTACATAGTCCATGTTGTTCAGTTAGTTGAGGAGATCTCAAAAATACCTTTTTTATATTTCTCGAACCCTCCAAACTTTTTTTATTTGACAAAAACTGTTTTTTTAGACTTTACGCGCAAATTTCTGTATTATTCAAACATTTCTGACCCGATTTCAGATAAAATTTAAATCTTGTTGGAAAGGGGAGAGATGGACCTTTAAAACGGTATACATATATCTATTATTCGACTTAATATGCTATGAGTTTTGATGAGGTAAACTTGGAAAATTCGAATTTTTTTCATATTTTTTCAAGTTTGTCCATTCCTAGTAGCAAACTTTAATAAAAAAAATATAGGATAAGTGATAATATTCTTAAAGTCTGTTCTCTTCTGAAGAGATTGAATTATCGTTTGATCAAATCGGACAAAAATTACCGTAGTTATTATTTAAAGAGTCTAACAGTCGAGTGATATTTTTTATATATGTCATCTCATCAAATGAACTTTTAGTTAAAAAATTTTCAGAATTTTTGATGGATCTTGATTGTCTATTACAAAATGTGTCAATTTCACGTTTGCACGACTTCCAGACTAATATTTGTGTGTTTTGCAAATATCATTATTTCTCTTTGCGCAAACATTGGCCAACTTCTGGTGGTCGCTCAAACGTGAAATTGACACATTTTGTGATAAACAATCAAGATCCATCAAAAATTTTGAAAATTTATGAACTAAAAGTTCATTTGATGAGATGATATATATACAAAATATAACACGACTGTTATACTATTTATATAAAAACTACGGTAATTTTTGTCCGATTTAATCAAACTAAGTGCCAATCTCTTCACAAGATAATGCACTTTCAGAATGTCATCACTTATTTCATATTTTTTAAGTAAAGTTTACTACTATGAACGGACAAACTTGAAATAATATGAAAAAAATTCGCATTTTCCAAGTTTACCTCATCAAAACTCATAGCATATTAAGTTGAATAATAGATGCATGCATCCCCTTTTCAAAAAGATTTAAATTTTGAAAATCGCGCCAGAAATGTTTGAGAAATCCAGAAATTTGTGCGTAAAGCCTAAAAAACAGTTTTTGTCAAATAAAAAAAGTTTGGAGGGTTCGAGAAATATAAAAAAATTATTTTTGAGACCTACTCAACAAAACTCACAACCTACCATTAGCCGGGTGTATTTAATATTTTTTATTTTGTCGCATAGTGTAATTAATGATCGAATAAATAATGTGCAGCATCTGAATAAGAATTTACATTTTATGTTTCTTTATATTTTATTTTATTAAGAAAATTCGTCAACATCCTCTCTCCCTCTTTGTTTTTCTCGCATGCAAATACTTTTGTAGACACCCAATATCTATGTGGGGTATTAAAAATTATTAATAATGCAAGATTACGCACACATACGCGGGCTGTTCTTTTTTATTTTTTTGTTGTTGTTGTAAAACTACTCAAATTAAAACTGTTTTTCTTCTCTAGTATGTATATGTTGTTGTTGTTAAATTTTTTCTTCATTACATTCCATGTTGCATTCGAGCATACATACGCACCCATACGAATACTTGATATAAATTATACTCTCACTCTCACTCTTTCTCTCTCTCTCTCTCTGTCTCTTTAAATCATACGTATTTATTTCAAGTTTATTTCCCTTAATATTGCCATCAAGACGTATTCATTAATAGGTGACCTTATGTCTACAACAAGTACAACAATGCAAAAACAACAGGCATTTTGTTTTTGTAAAAACCACTTCGATTGTCAGAAACAGCTGACTGAAGAATGACAATAGGAAGAAAAATGAGAAAAAAAAGTTGTTAAAGTACACGCGGAATGTCAAAAAAATTAACCCTCAAACCTCCATAGGAAATTAATAAAAGCAATTAAAAAAACTAAATAAATTTTATATATTGAAATTTCTTTTGATTTTTATGTCATGCTTAATTACGCCAAAGTGGGGCAACTATAAATTAAAAAAAAAAAAATATTCCATGCAGTCAATAACATTTCCACTTTATGTAAAGAACATGTTTTTATATGGCCATCGAGAAAAATGGCAGATGCAAACGTTATTTGTTATTGCACATAGTTTAGGCACCTAGTTGGAGATACCGAAATCTTTTTTTGGGTAATTCATCAGTCTCGTCTAAATAAATATAAATATAGTAAATCTAGGTTGTAGTTTAAAAGATATATGGATTTAGTGTTAAAGGCTTAAATATTATTAATCATCTTGCAAAAATTTTAATAAAATTGGCTTTGAAATAGTAATCCTGAAGAATTTCTAGAGTGCGTATCGTTAAGGATACATCCGGTACAAATGAGGGTTTATAAATGCGAAAATGATTATCGAAACAAAACACAAAAAAAAACAACAAAATTTTGACATTCAAAAAAGAGTCAGCTGTTGAGAAAAGGCTACCTACTATGAATTTACCTTGATTGCCATAGAAAAGTAAAACAATTTTTTTTTTTATAATTTCCTTAACAAAAGTTCAACTCCCTCTTTTTCTCTTGAATTTAATTATCTTTTGATTTTGTTTCTCTTCAAAAATTTCTTATGCTCTTAAAAAAATTTGACTCCCTAATCAAGTTTTTTTTTTCTTTATCGTGTTCTCTTCTTTTTTCTTTTTGTGTAGTTAAACAAACCATCACAAAACCAATCATTAGTTTCTTATTTTATATTGTTATTGTTGCAGTAATTATTTCTATTGTTGTTGTTGTTTCATTATTGTGTTTATCGTATGGCTTTTTATTCCTCCAGCTGATCTTGTTTATTTTTATATTTTATTGTTATTGTTGTTATTTTTTTCTATATGTCTGGCTCGAGAATAATTATGAATGCATGCATGTGTATATGTATGTATGTATGTATGTGTGCATGTTGTTGCCAGTGGTTGGTTTTCTACTCCTCAACCATTCGGTTCGTTCCATATGATGAAAAATTCCCGGTTTGTAAACAACGATAACAACAACAACAACAAAAATATTCAAGAAACTTGTTTTTATTAAAAATTTAAATAGTTTTTGTTGTTGTTATGATTGTCGTAGTTACAGTCGTTGTCGTATTTTTTTTTTTTTGTCTTCAGTTATGGTTTGTACGTGTGTATATTTTTGTTGAAAGTCATTTAGTGCATGCATAAGCAAGCAAACAAATCAATCTCTCGCGTATAGGCATACGATATGTACGGTAAACAGTAGTAGATGCGGGTCAAAATCATTTCTTTTCCAAAGGCATACGCATTGAAATCTGTTAATGGGTAATAGATAGTGTGTTAGAAATTTTTATTGTGTGGCTTGAAACAGAAGTACAGTAGTCGCTCACAAATTAGAACCGCTTTGTTTTTGAAGCAATTCTAATTTCTGAATTATTCTAATTTCGGGATTTTTTTTTGTACAGAATAAGAAGAATTTTGGTATTTCTTGTGTTAAAATAGGAAAAAAAACGCTCAGAAATTAGAATTTTAGAGCGTATATGATAATTTTTTATTTTGTCGCCTAGTGTAATTAATTAATTTTCTACAGGTTTTATTTAATTTCTGAAGAAACAACAGAAAAATTGAAAAATTTTTTTATACTGAGCCCCATCAATACACAAAATTTTATCTCATATTGTTTGAGAAAAAAACTATTGTCCATATTATTTCATTCACTGCTGAACGCAAAAAACAAATTGTAATCAAAAGTCTAGAATTATAATCTCCTAATGGCCCACTGTGCTTTTTTAATACTTTACAATATTCCAGCATTTTTCATCAGTCACGTAATAATTCGATTAATTAATGAAATTTCTTTAATTAAATGATTGTTATCGTATTCTAATAAGATTACACGAATTGACTTTTACACTAAACAAATAACCAACAACAACAATGCCAGTAATGCAATGAAAACACAACGCGACAGCAATATAACAAGAACAACAATAGCAGCACTTGTTTCCACTTGGAGTGATAATTTTTCACTTGCCCTTTTCTTCCATTCACTTTACTTCACTTCACTTCAGTTCAGTTAAGTTCTTTTCTTTTCTTTACTCTTCTTCTCTTTTCTTTTTTGCTTTTTATTCTGATTGCTATTGTAGTTGTTGCTTTTTTATGTTATTGTGGCCATTGTGGTTGTGTTTGTCATTTTCGCATACGATTTAATCGAACGATAATGGGGTGTTGTTGTCTCCAGTTAAACTAAACAAAAAACAAAAAAAAAAAAGGAATTTTTACGTATGCTCATGAGTGTGTGTGTGTGTGTGTGTATATGAGAGTTTAACAAAGAAAAGGGAAAATTAAATTCCGTTTTTGGAGTAAATTTTTTTTTTTAAGTTTTTGTCGGTTTTACTGTTGGTCGCGTCTATTTGTCTTTTTGTTTTTGTTTTCATATTGCAATGTCTTCAAGGCCTGCTGGTGCTTGCTACAAGCAAACTTTTCTCTCTTTTTTTTTTTGTTTGCTCTTAAACTTGTTTGTGATAAAATTTCACTTCTCTTTACATACATAAATATTGTAGTCATCATCACTTGTAAATTTATTGAGCATTATTACTGTGTTTATTTATGCTTGTTATTGTTGTTATAAATATTGTAATTATTTTACATTACTTATGTATGTGCACTTAACAGGGTGGCTGATATCAAAGAATATGGATATAAAGAATGCGCATCATGTAGAAGTAAAATTTCTTATGGCGGGATGTACCAGTAACACCCGCTCTCACCAAAATCTCTTTTAAAAATCATTTCTGGATGAGGGAGGGAAGACAGGAGAAAAATAAACACAAACAAAGAGCGTAACAATGTGTTGCTCTCATCGTACGTATGTATATGCGTATGTACGATTATGTATGTATGATCGTGTATTTAAAATTGACAAAATATTGTGCTTCTTTATGATGAGGGGGTAGGTAACAGGGAAAGCTAAATTGTCGTTCTCACTCTCATGTTAACTGAGAGAAAGAAAACAAAAAAGACTCAGTACACTTATTGTACTCAGAGAACTTATTATACTTATGGTGTTTTCTTTTCTACCAAAAAATGTGCATTCTGCATGTGCAAAATGCAATTTTGTGTTTGTTTCTTAAAAATGTTTCGCCCTCAAAAAGGGTGGTATGTTTTATTCTAAATAAATCGCACTTGTCAATGGTGGAGGGCATTGCATTTTATGCCCTGTATAAATCGAGAGTGCTGGTAATGCCCTGTAAAGCAGATGACTTTTGTTTATTTATAGAGCTGCCAGATGAAATTTAAAAAAAGCCGCATGGTATCTTTATCCAATTTTGAAGTTAATTTTTTCATTGTTTTGTGGAGTAACCTTAAAGAAACATTACATTATTAAAGATACATGGTCAGTAATTTAAAGAAATTGCATTCAGTGTTAGAACAGTGCTAAAAAAAATTTTTTTGGTTATAAAAAACAGCACTCAAAAAATGAAATCGAAAATTTAGCTATCTGGCAATACCTTTCTCATATTTACATATGTATTTTATTGAAAACAAATCGAAAAATACAACATATTTTTAAATCTAAAACCTTAACGTTAATAAATATAAAACATTTAATACGTACAAAACACTTTTTCTTAAATTAATTTTAAATATTATTATTTACATTGAACGACTTTTGAACAAATTGCCATTTCCTCATTCATTTTCTTAATAAGTGGTAAACACAGGGCATACCCTTTTTTAATATTTGTGTTATGTTCTTCTCAAATAAAAAATTACATTACAACAGGGTTGGTCAGAAATTTTTTTAATGCACCTTGTAAGAGGGTGCCATTTTCTTCGTAGAAAAGAAAACACCATTAGAGAACGTATTGTTTTTTTCTCTAAGCAATTTATTCTCATATGCGTGTATACGTGTGTGTATACATACATTGCCAAATAAAATAATAAACAAACTGAAAGAATTTTTGTTTTCACAAAATATATGTGAAAATAGCCTGTGGAAAAAATAGTACCGTTTGTTTTATTGTAGGGTAAGTATATGTGTTTTATTGTTGTAGAAATGAAATTATATCGATTCGCACCGAATTATAATGTTATTTTTTAGACTATTCAATTATGTATGTACATATTTACCATATGTGTCTATTTTTGTATAGAATGAAGTTGTAATAAAACGAATGCTTTTTTTGTTTAGTATTTATTAAATTTATTTATCATTTTAATGGTTCAAAATTTAAAATTTTTCCATACTGGATAATTTGAATTTGTATGTTTCCCATGTGGAATGCTTCCGTAGTAAAACAACAATTAGTAAATTAAGCATCTCCATTCTGTGTTTATAACATTCGTTATTTTCATCAAACCAAAAGGAATAAATTGTATTTTTTGTGCAACTTACGCATTGGCCAACTACAAATGTTTTTATGTTTTTTATAGATTTATTTTCTAAAAAATTTTTTTCGAAGATTTATATAAATTTTGCAAACTTCAAAAAATAAATCAGATGGAGCGATGGATTTGCATGAACGAACATTTCTGAAGGATATGACAAAATTTGCGCTGGTTTGATTATATCCACACGACATTTAACGCAAGATATTCGTTGAGCTATGTAACCAACAAAATATCGACTTGATGTTAATTCAATTGGCACATTGTTGGACGTAAAACAATCGGTGCCTTCATTAAATTATTCTTTATTTTAATCGTATACTATATCTGCGACATCTATATCAGGGGTATGTGTACTTTCTGATATATTTCCAGTCCTATCAATATCTTCTAAAAATATGATTTATGATTTTAATTATATATTATATTTATTAAACGTTTTGTTTGAACATGCACTACAATTTTTAAATTCACACTTTTTATAAAACAATTTTTCAGTTTTTCAGTTTCAAATGTCCACACAAAATGTGGATTTTTTATTTCGGTGCGAATCGACATAGTTTCATTTCTACAACAATAAAACACATATTCTTACCCTACAATAAAACAAACGGTAATATTTCTTTTCCACAGGCTATTTGCACATACATTTTGTGAAAACAAGACATCTTTCAGTTTGTTTATTATTTTATTTGGCAATGTACAAGCACACACGTATACACGCATATGAGAATAAATTAGAGAAGAGAACAATACGTTCTCTGAGTATAATAAATTCTCTCTGTACAATAAGTGGCAGTAGCCGTACTGCCATCGACAAATTTGGCACATCTTCATATATTTATAGTCTTTGATCTCATCGCGATGAGAGCAAAGAATGAGAGCAACGCATTGTTACGCTCTTCGTTTCTGTTTACTTCCCTCCAATCTTTTTCCCCCCGCGTCATGAAATATTTTTGAAAAATATTTCAAAATATGTTAAGATGCACATTCTTTATACTTTATTTTCTTTGCTGATATGTATTGCAACCAACTTCAGGTTGTTATCATTTGTAAACCACTCATCTGACAGCTGACAGATTTATTCCAGTGACAGTTCATTTTATTATTTACAAGCTTACAAAAGCATTTTGATCTATTGCATTCAGAAAAAAAAAGTTATTCGTGATGGAATTCAAGCGTGATAGTGTGATTACTTTATATTTGGCTGGAAAATCACAGGTGGCTATCGTAAGAGCCATCCAGCATTTAAATGTGAATAAATCTTTTGTTTCTCGTACCATTGCTCGTTACCGTTATATTGGCAGTGATGCATCGCGTCCAAAAAGTGGACGAAAAAAAACGGTAGCAACACCAGAAATGATCCGAAAAGTGAGGGCCAGATTTGATCGAAATCCACGCCGCAGTGGTAGAAAAATTGCTTGTGAGCTGAACATATCACGAGAACGGATGCAACACATATTGAAAAATGAGCTTGGACTAAAGCCATTGAAGTTCCAGTTTGTGAACAAACAAAATGATAGGGTTTACTTGCCAAAGAGGTCAGCTGAAAATTTACACCTGCGATTGGCCACCAGAACTCAAGCGCCGCCGATGGTAATGGTGTGGGCCGCCAAGTGCAAGAGCACACCGATGGACAAAAAAAGTTAGACTGGAAAGAGCCAAGGAGTTACTTCGCTTGCACGAAAGTGGCCAGTTACCGAATTTGGTTTTCTCCGATGAGAACCCATTTCAAATTGAGCAGTTTGTGAACAAACAAAATGATCGGGTTTACTTGCCAAAGAGGTCAGCTGAAAATTTACACCTGCGATTGGCCACCAGAACTCAAGCGCCGCCGATGGTAATGGTGTGGGCCACCGTAACGGACGATGGTCGCTCCCCGCTCGTATTCATCGACTGTGGGGTCAAAATAAATGCCGAATATTATCGGGAAGATGCCTTAAAGACAGTATTGAAGCCCTGGGCAGACAAACATTTCGGCCGCACACCATGGACATTCTAAAAGTACTCGGCACCACCGCACTTAGCACGCGTCAACCAAGAATGGCTTAAAAAGGAGATTCTTCGCTTCATTTCTACCGCACAATGGCCACCCAAATCTCTGGATCTCAATCCGTTGGACTTTTGCGCCTGGGGCATTTTGGAGTGTAAGGTTCTCACTAAAAAAATACCAAAGTGTCGATCATCTCAAGACGGCGCTTCACCGGGAATGGGCCAAAATACTGCAGAGCCACTTTCGTGTAGCCTGTGATGGCTTTGTCGGCTGTTTGAAGGCCATAATTCGTACCAAAGGTGGCCAATTCGAACAAATCTAAACTGATTCTAAAATTTGATGTTATTTCCAACATTTTTTCCTTTTGAACAATAAAGGTAAAAAAAAAATTTTAAAAATATATCGCTTTACTTTGTTGCATTATATATCAGCCACCCTG
Source organism: Sarcophaga caerulescens (assembly GCA_927399465.1). Taxonomy (NCBI): domain Eukaryota; kingdom Metazoa; phylum Arthropoda; class Insecta; order Diptera; family Sarcophagidae; genus Sarcophaga; species Sarcophaga caerulescens. The sequence goes on along the minus strand of OV656873.1, from coordinate 24,563,978 downwards.
TATATGTATGTAGTTTATGTTAAGGAGAATGTTTAATCCATTATGCGTGTTTTTTCAAATTTTAATTGCATTACAATGAAGCGCGTGTGTGTGTGTGTGAGTTTGTATGTATGTTTGCTTCGTTTGTCTCATACATTGTACATTGCTCTCCCCATTCATTTTTTGTTTTTTTTTTTTTTTGGTTTGTTTATGCTGCACTCAGTCAGGATTGTGGTGAATGAAATTGAAATCAAATAATGGAATTGGATTGAATTGAATGTGGTCTGGTGACAATTGACTGAAAAAAAACATTAAAAACACATGAAAACGAAACGAAAGAACACACGAAAAGTAAGAAAAGTTGAAAGAAATCACGTCAGAAGCAAAACTAATCTTTTTAATTCAAACTAAATCAGGGTCATTATAATTGCTGGAAGATGCAAGACACTATTGCTTTGGTGTAGCAACCGTTGTATGGTTGATGGTATATATATGTAAGTTCATGTTGTTCCTATAAGGAGCATAGGGCCTTAACGATTTCGTTCCATTCATGTTTATCTGCTGCTGCTACGATCTTCAGCTCGTTCCACGTTTTGTTGACTTTGGCTGTTTCGATAGCTAATTGTCGACGCCAGGTGTGATGACTCGACCGACCTTTCCTGCGGCTGCCTTGTGGATTCCAGTCTATTGCGTTTCTGGTGGTATCGGTTTGGGGTCTTCGCAGGGCATGCTCAATCCACTTCCATTTCCGTTTCCGGATTTCGACTTCAACTCGTGTTTGTCCGCACTCGGCCCATAGGCGTTCGTTTGTGATGGTATTTGGCCAGAAAATTTTTTAGTATGCGACGTAGACAACGATTGATGAATACTTGTAAGGCATTAATATCGCATTGGTTTGAGTTCCAGGCCTTGCATCCGTAAAGCGCAACTGATTTTACGCAGCTGTTGAAGATGTTGATTTTGGTGCACTTGTGAGATATGGGGGGACTTCCATATGTGTTTTAATTGACCGTAAGCTTGCCTGGCCTCTCTAAAGCCTCCGCTTTTTGTTAATATGCTGCCTAGGTAACAGAATGATTGGACGTCTTCGATCAATTGTTGTTGTAGCATGAATTGTCGTGTATTTGTTGCGTTGATTCTTATGGTTTTCGTTTTTGGAATGTTAATTTTGAGACCACAAGTTGCTGATTCGGCTGCGATGTTATTAATGGTGTTTTCTTTTCTACCAAAAAATGTGCATTTTATTAACGCAAAATACAATTTTGTGTTTGTTTCTTAAAAATGTTTCGCCCTCTAAAAGGGTGGTATGTTTTATTCTAAATAATTCGCACTTGCCAATGGTGGAGGGCATTGCATTTTACGCCCTGTATAAATCGAGAGTGCTGATAATGCCATGTAAAGCAGATGACTTTTGTTTATTTATAGGGCTACCAGATGAAATTTAAAAAAAGTCGCTTGGTATCGATATCCAATTTTGAAGTTAATTTTTTCATTGTTTTGTGGAGTAATCTTAAGGAAATATTACATTAATAAAGCTACATGGTCAGCAGTATAAAAAATTGCATTCAATGTTAGAACAGTGTTAAAATATTATTTTTTTTTGTTATAATAAAAGCGTGCAAAAAATGAAGTCGAAAAATTAGCGATCTGGCAACACCTTTGAACAAATTGGCATTTCCTCACTCATTCATTTTCTTAATAAGTGGTAAACCCAGGGCATATCCTTTTTTAATATTTGTGTTTTGTTCTTCTCAAATAAAAAATGGCATTACAACAGGGTTGGTCAAAAATTTTTTTAATGTACCTTGTAAGAGGGTGACATTTTCTTTGTAGAAAAGAAAACACCATAAGCTTTGACTGCATATCGTCGAATCTGTGTGAGAGCAAACAAATATCGTCTGCGTAATCTAAATCTTCGAGGCGGCCGTTTAGTCTCCAGGTGATGCCTCTTGGTGTTGCTGTGACCTTTTCCATGATGCTGTCGATTACTACATTGAAGAGCAGGGGGGGATAGTGGGTGCACGACAGGGATGACGTCTATTGGACAGCTGATTGTGTCCTCATGTAGGATGCGGCACTTAGCATTTTCGTACAGTGCTTTAATTAATGTAATAAGCTTTTCTGGTATTCCCTTACAACGAAGTGCATTCCATATTGCAGCGTGGTGAATCGAGTCGAATGCCTTCTCAAAGTCAATGAATGTTAGATACAACGGGGAACGCCATTCGACTCGACTGATTGTTCCGTTATTATTCTAAGGCTATTAATATGGTCGATACCAGACTTACTTGCGCGGAAACCTGCTTGCTCACACCCAATATCGTTGGACAGTGCGGTTGACAGACGTTTGTTTATTATGATCTTGGCAATGATCTTGTTTACCCATGCTCAGAAGAGTAATACCTCTCCAATTCTTGCATTCTGTCCGGTCTCCTTTCTTTGGGATCTTAATTATCATACCCTCTTTTAAGTCGTCACTTAAGTGATTGGTGTCCCAGAATTTGTCTATTATGGGTTGTATGAGTTGAGCACTTATAGCAGGATCCGCCTTTAATAGTTCTGGCGATATGTTGTCGATTCCTGGTGCTTTGTTGTTTTTAAGTGCTTTAAATGCAGTCTCAATTTTGCTTGTTGGTGGTATACCGCCATTCAAAAAAATCTTTGATGAATAATTTTTAAAGAACCTTCAAGTTTCTTTAAGTTAGATATGTACGTCTGAGCCATTAAACATAATGGGTATGATCTCCAATGTTCTACCAGTCTGGATATGACTGCTCTATTGGGACCAATATGTAAGCTATTCGGGCTACTTAAGTCTTAAGCGATTACAGTCAAAATTTTCGAAAATATCAACAAATTCAAGCTTGGCATTTAGAAACAAAATAAATATTGGACTACTGGACCCGATAAACGATAAACGGTGGACTGACAAAACGATATTCATTCTTGTAATCATTTCCGTTCAAATACTTTTTCCAAGAATTCATTTTGTCGTCATTCTACCGGTCATTTGTCTGTTTTTAGTTTCCTTTTCTAAATAAAGAAATCGGAAATATTTTGTTATCGATTTGTTTGTTGGTTTACAAGAACAAGAACAACAAAAACAAAACAAAAACACACGAAATTTTTCTATCGATTTGAGTCATTTTCTACAGATTTTCCTTAAATCTTATCCGATTTTTTTTTATTTTGAAAAATTATATTCCAAACTACAGTGATGGACATTAGGTTAGCACACTGCAACAAAAAAAAAATGGTGTGCAATGCTTTCGGAAATACTAAAACCGTTATTTCATGCAAATGTTGACCGCGACTGCGCCTCAAATGATCCATCCGCTTAGTCCAATTTTGGTATACTCTTTCCAACATTTCGGCCGGTATCTCACGAATAAATGCTTCAATGTTGTCTTCCAATGCGTCAATTGAAGCGGGCTTGTCTGTATAGACATGAGCTTTAACATAGCCCCACAAAAACAACAACAACAGAGGCCCAATTGCTGCGAACGGCGACGAATCGATAATTGATGGTCATCATTAACACTGGCCGATACAGCTGCGATATTTTCTTCAGTTCGCACTCTACGTAAGCGTGTTGGTGGTTTAATGTCCAACAATCACCCTTATTCTGGTTGTCGTCGTCGTCGTCGCCGTCGTCGACAAAATCAGAGTCGACACAACACAATATCGACGGCGTATTGACTTACAGAATACCAAATGTGTGTCGACAGTCATCTATAACTGTCAATAACGACAAACAGAATACCAATTTTAAACTGTCGACGCTAGACGACGTCGACGACGACAACCAGAATAAGGGTGAATGTAAATTTGGTGCGAAATTTAGTCACAATAGCCCAAATAGCCGCTTCAGTGGGTCGATTAAACTGACCATAAAATGGAAGAAGCGCGCAATGAACTTTCTTAACAGAGCACGCATTTTGATAATAAAATTCAATGATTTGCAAGCGTTGTTCGTTTGTAAGACGGCTTCATGGTTAAATTATAGACCAAACTGAAGATGTTTGACAGTGAAACAAAACACGAAACGTGCGCGAGTTGTTTAAACCAGTGTTGCCAAAAAGATAATAGCTAAAAAATCACCCTTTATATGCAGCTTATGTGCTAACCTAATGTCCATCACTGTATGTATTCTCTGTGACTTAATCGATCGACAAAATTCAACTTGTCTTTATTATTTAATAGGGAGAAGAGGGGAAAATTGAAAAGAAAATGTTGTTTTTTTTTTTGTTTTCTGTAACAGGTTTTAGGCGTTCTTTTTCTAGCTGAGATTCTTAAAAACCTAATGCCGACTTTATTTTCTTGTTTTTCTGTCTCTTTATAATTTTTTTTTTTTTTTTTTTTTTTTTTTTTTCTTTTAGAAACGCTTTAATAATCGATTGATTCCCTTCTATTTATTCTATTTGCTTTTAGAGATCTTGAATCGTTGAATTTTATGTTTTTTTTATTGTTATTGTACCGGATGTAATATCGTAGAACAAAATCTCAGTTGCACAGGGCGAGGGGAGGGCGAAACTGAATGAATGAATTGAATTTGAAAAATCATCACCAATTAACATTAACAGTGCCAAAGAAATTAAGGCCTTTTTTTGGCTGTGGCTGTGAAGTTTGATGTCTCCATTTAAAAATTTTGGAATATTTTATGCCTATTTACTTGTTCTTTCTCTAGGCGGTTTTTATTTTTTTTTGTTAAAATATGGAGTGTTAAATATTTTGTTTAATTTGCTTTAAATTATCATCTTCATGCCACTTTTATGGTCGAACTACGAAAAATTATGTTTTATTGTAAAAAAAAAAACAAAATTTTTTTTTTAAATTTAAGGTTAAACGAACAAGATTTGATATTATTTTTTTTATTTATTTATTTATTTATTTATTTATTTATTTATAGTAATTCAATACAACAAAAACAAGTCTTATTTTAAAGTATTGGTTAGGTAATTGTCATATATGTATGTAGGCTTTTAAATTAATATAAAAGTGAAAATTTAAAGGTAATTTAAAGGTAATAAAGTTAATTTCAAAAACATAATAAATTTAAAGAAACAAAAGTTAAACTATATTATACAAAAGCAAGCGAACATTTACTATGCTTACGGTGACCATTATTTCCAAGAGAATAAAGCGGACAAATATATAAAATTAAAAAAAAAAAAAAAAAAAAATCGATTATTATAATTAATATTTTATATAAAGACTTTTAAAGATTACATTTACAGACATACAGTGTTGGAAAAAATAATAGAAACGCATCAAATTTTTATTATTTCCTTAAATTTTTATTTATCTTTAAGTAAATAAAAAAAGGTATATACATAAACTTAAAAGTATCCCCATTGTCATTTACATTAGCAAGAATTTAACAGCGATTTCCAACAATAAAAGTTTATTACGAAAAAGTATACAATATTTTAATGATAAACTAGTAATCGTTTCTATTATTTTTTCCAACACTGTAAATAGGTATAAATAATCCCTGTAGGAGAATGAGTAGCTGACTACATTAATCATTCCTAAAAAATATAAGACGCAGAGGTTAAATTACAGCTACATAGCTACAAAAAGTCAATTAAAAGCTAACTACAAAAAGTCAACTAAAAGCTAACTTATAACTAGTCGACTTAAAGCTAACAAGTAGTTAACTTTAACCGTTTGACTGCTAAGCGATTCTGGTGAGAACGTTCGAAAACTGCTCGAAAACTACAATTAATTATTATAATAAAAAAAAAATCTACAAAATTCTAATAACACGGTGCGACAGTGAAAATACACCCGAGTAACTACATAGTCCATGTTGTTCAGTTAGTTGAGTAGAACTCAAAACTATTTTTTTATATTTCTCGAACCCTCCAAACTTTTTTTATTTGACAAAAACTGTTTTCTTAGACTATACGCGCAAATTTCTGTATTACTCAAACATTTCTGACCCGATTTTCAAAATTTAAATCTTGTTAGAAAGGGGAGAGATGGACCTTTGAAACGGTATACATATATCTATTATTCGACTTAATATGCTATGAGTTTTGATGAGGTAAACTTGGAAAATTCGAATTTTTATCATATTTTTTCAAGTTTGTCCATTCATAGTAGCAAACTTTAATAAAAAAATATAAGATAAGTGATAATATTCTTAAAGTCTGTTCTCTTTTGAAGAGATTGAGTCATCATTTGATCAAATCGGACAAAAATTACCGTAGTTATTATTTAAAGAGACTAACAGTCGAGTGATATTTTTTATATATGTCATGTCATCAAATGAACTTTTAGTTCAAAAATTTTCAGAATTTTTGATGGATCTTGATCGTTTGTCGGAAAATATGTAAATTTCACGTTTGCACAACTTCCAGAAGTCGGCATATATTTGTGTTTTTTGCAAATATTATTATTTCTCTTTGCGCGAAAATATTGGCCAACTTCTGGTGGTCGCTCAAACGTGAAAGTGACACATTTTGTGATAAACAATCAATATCCACCAAAAATAATAAATATATGTATACCGTTTTAAAGGTCCATCTCTCCCCTTTCTAACAAGATTTAAATTTTGGAAATCGAGTCAGAAATGTTTGAGTAATACAGAAATTTGCGCGTATAGTCTAAAAAAACAGTTTTTGTCAAATAAAAAAAGTTTGGAGGGTTCGAGAAATATAAAAAAAATAGTTTTGAGATCTACTCAACAAAACTCACAATCTACACTAAGTCATTAGCCGGGTGTATTTAATTTTCTTCATTTTGTCGCATAGTGTAATCTATGTATAAAGATTTATAGGGTCTTCTCGTCTTTTGATTTTATTTTAGGTTTTTGACTAAATTTTTACACTGAAATTCGCAGCGTAAATGCGATTTTCGTTCGCGGCTTTTGTGCTGCGTAGCAGTCAAACGCTTAAGTTAGTTGAAAAGTAATGAAGAGAACAACTGACTACTGCCTAGGACATCACAATGTTAAAATAGTTAGTTGCTGCCATTGAAAAGTAATCCAAGTGGTAGTCAGACCTAGTTGCGAAATAGTTAGCTTAAAGTTAGTTTAAAGTTAACTATTTTTCCGACAGGGAATATACAAACTTAAATTTATACATATACATACATACATATGGATATACTTATGTGTATAAATTTACTTCTGGTATTTCTCTACAGAATGAGCCTGTTAGATAAAAATGTTTCAAATTCCGAACAGTCCATTTGAAAATTGCATTTTATGGTCAAAAGAGATTCTAAAGTTTCTAGTCCCAATTGGGATTTTTCGGAGGACCAAATATTGTTAGATATAGAAAAAACTCTTTTTGTTGGTGCGTTATACGCTGGCAAAGCCAATGAAAAATCTACTAATTTCATTATGTTTTTATAAGGAATATTTTTCGTTTTATAAAATTTTAAAATCTCAACCCACTTTCTATTAGGATTTAATGATGATTGTTTCCATATTTCTATTTGTTCAGTATTTACATAATTTTTTACATAAGTGAATTTATCAAAAATTTCCTTATTATTTATATTCATATTATTTCTAATTTCTCTTATATTATATTAACGACTTTTCAACTGAAGATCAAGATAGGATTGCATCTAACAATATCCAAGCAAATCCCCCAATTTCTTTAAAAGATTCATCCCATTGGTTCAGGTAACTAATACAGGTTCTGTAAAAGTTTTTCCTTAAAAATTTTTATATCAAGTCCCTTTGAGTGAAAAACTGAAATAGAATTTTATACGTTAAATGGTAAAAATACTTCAGTGTGACATTTTATTAACTTTGATTTAAATTTTTTTAAATATTATAGCCGCTTCAGGCATTGAAATATGTTGACTTTCGAAACGCAGTATATATTTATGGAAGAGCCTAGCTTGACTGTCCATAAATAATAACCAAGGCATAGCAAAAGGATCATTAAAATAATTAAGCAATTTTATTGCATTTTTCTTGTTTAAGAATGTACACTTTCAAGGGTAAAAACAGTTCCATTATTCACCCTAAGGCTGGCATTAAAATTAACCAACGAGTTTTACTATGTCCCAATAATTTTTTATGCTCTACATCAACGTTATCACAAATTTGTTTAAATTTTTCCACTCTAACTGTATATGTAAATGTAAAAATATGGAAATAGTTTAACAACTACTAAGCGTTTTTATCGATTTAGTGAGTATGTACTTTTATACGTATGTACTTTTTATAAGTTACGTGTGGTAAAATAGTGGACAAATAGCGGACGCAAACAAAAAAATAGCGGACAGGAGGTTATAATAGCGGACTGTCCGCTATAATAGTGGACGGATGGTCACCGTAGCTATGCTTCGCAATCTCTGGATGACGCAATATTTCACACCAATACATATCTGAATGCTTTTAGCCAAAACATACTTGTTGCCAACTCTAATTTATGGTTGTGAGCTATTTGCTAGCTGTGATGCCGTTAGTAGGCGCAGGCTTAATGTCACTTTTAATAATATAGCACACGATATGTATTTGGTATATTACGAGGGCAGTTCCAATTTAGCTCCGATACTCTTTTCCCAACGTTACTCCATAGCCTTCATAACATTCTGTTTAGAGTAGCAACTGTTCTACCTGGCTTGTAAAAATAGTTATGAACTGCTAGCTCGATATTTACATTCTTTTTTGCATTAGGGAATGTTTGTTGTATACAAACCAGAGATTAGCAATGAGTAATCAAAAAGGTGAGTAGAATCGAATCATACTCATAATTTCTGATACTTATACGTATTCATACTTATTTTAATATCATGGAACGAACCTCTACCAGTGGTGTTGTCGAGCCAGAACTCTCCGGAACGTCGTTCCGGTACTTTCTTTTTGGACAGGAACGCGTTTCGGAACTAAAGATGATTTCTGATAACGAGAATTGGAAATGATTTTCGTTTACTTTCCTTTTTATGCTATATTCAGGGCCGATCCCTTCCCCCCGTCGTCAAATTTGGGACATGAGACCTAAAAAAAAAAAAAAACGCCGCCGCCAGGATTATCATGGAAAATCATCCCCGTCGTTAAATTTGGGACATGAGACCGCACAGAGCGGCCGCCTACTCAGGATCGGCCCTGTCTATATAATTATATAAACGCGTTCCGGTAAAAAAAAATTAGCACAACACCACTGACCTCTACCCATATTCAAAGTTTGAAGTACTCATCATATTCATACTTAACACAACACGTATGATGTTGTTGACACTATCGACTCACCATAACTCAACATATACACGAATCATAAAGTAAGTATGATTCTCGTACGAATACTAAAATAGTTACTAGAAGGTTGTGGTGTTTGCTCTGATTGCTGCTTTCTCCTTTTTTGCTTGGTTGCCTTTTTTCTTTTTTTTTTTGTAAATGCAATAATCACTAAGACTGTAAATTTTGATGAATGATTCGAGTCACTCGAATCATTTATACGTATTATAAGTACTATTTTTCTAAAGTTATAAATCTAAATGAGTAGTCATATGAATCAAACATATTTCGAATGGTATAGGTTTGATGTCAACGTTGTACGCATACTCATTGCAACATGATGTACTTATAAATCAACGTTGTAGTGAGTATGAATGAATCAGAGTACATAATTAAATTTCAATATTGCACTGACTTGTATTTAAAATGTCATGAGTGCTTATGAGTAGCGAAAAAACGATTCATTGCTGATCTCTGATACAAACGAATATTTTAACTATCAAACAGACACCATGATCTTGTTGGCGAATAGAACTGTATGCGCTGTCTTTGCAGATGTTTCTGTCTATTCAGTCCACTGGTTTGATTACTGTTGCTGTGGACAATTTTTAATGCCTTGTTTCATTCGTGATTACAGAGTTGACCTTCAAACTCGGTTTTAATTCGAGTAAAACAATGCTAAACGTTCCGTTAAAACATCTTCCCGATGCAATGCTGTTTTGTTTATTTTCTTAAAATATTCATTTGACCAATTTGGTGTATGTCTTGGCCAAGTCATAAGCCTTTATTGAAATTCTGTCAACCAATGTTTCATAGTTGCAAACGAAGGAACAGCATTCCCTGGAGTAAAAGTTCACTCGGTTTCAATACTGCTTACGTACTGAGACTTTTCAAGTGACTGTTTTGAAGGGCTGATTAGTTAATTTCATAATCGACCTCCTAGTAATAACTGTGAGACGAGTTTTAAATTAAATCTTAAACCCCACGGCTAGTTTTGATTGAATCTGTGTCTGATGCTAATGTTTTTGGCTGTTTTAACATTGCAATGTCTTTGTTTTTTTTTTTCCGGATAGTAGTTGAAAATCACGCATTGTCTCTTTATATTGCATTCTTATCGACTAAAAGTATCTCCATCTTTTGGCTACTGTTCGCGCTATACTTTACTGTATATGCTCCATTGTTTCATCAGTCTGTTTATGTAGCCAATAGATATCAGAGATATCCTCCCTATTCCATAGGTACCGTTCCCTATTAGGACTACATAATATACATATTTATAGTATTAAGCTTAGCCCCTACAGTTCGCTCTTCTATATACCCTTTGAAACTTTTTCTTAATGATTCCAAAGAGGAAGGTTGAGCTCTTTCTTCGGACAATACTTCCAAAGCTGATTACGATCTTGCCAGTTCATTTGCAACTTGTTTGCCTGTAATGAGGCAATGACCAATACTCAGACATAACGTCATAAGATTGCTTAGCAGCCTTTTACAGATCCAAACTAGATGTGACGTAAAGACATGTCCTTTTAAAACCCTCAGTATTGCCTGATTATCTTCATAAATTGTTACCCTTGAGTTCTACGTTATAAGTTTTCTAATCAGTTCAGTGACTTTAAAGCCCCCTATTATCTCCATTTGCAACGCCAAATTCCATTGAAAGACTCTACTATGCTCATCTTTATTTTGGATCAAATTGTGTTTATTCGATTCTATGGGGAATTCCCTATCAAGTATTACAAAAGTGAAAATTTGTTGTCATGTAATCTGTAATCGGTAATTTCGAAAATTTATTTTGGCAAATATTCGAATCCGAGATCAGCAATGAATCGTTTTTTCGCTACTCATAAGCACTCATGAAATTTTGAATAAAAGTGAGTCAACAATATTGAAAATTAACTATGTACTCTGATTCATTCGTACTCATTACAACATTGATTTATAAGTACAGGTTGCAATAAGTATGCGTACAATATTGACATCAAACTCATACCATTCGAAATATGTTTGATTCATGACTAGATTCGAGTGACTCGAATCATTTAACAAAATTTACAGTCTAAGTTGTTGTTGCATTTACAAAAAAAGAAAAAAGACACATTAAGCAAAAAACACAGAGCAGCAAGCAGAGCAAACTCACGACCTACATACATATATACATAATTGGTCATTACAACCCTTCAGTCAGACACACAACCTTCTAGTGAGTATTTTAGTGTTTGTACGCGAATCATACTTATTTTGTGATTCGCGTATATGTTGACTCAACATTGTTGAGTTATGGAGAGTCGAAATCAACAACATCATACGTGTATGAGTATGATGAGTACTTCAAACTTTGAATATGAGTAGTATGAGTATGATAATAAAATAAGTATGAATGCGTATAAGTATCAGAAATTATGAGTATGATTCGATTCTACTCATCTTTTTGAATGCTCATTGCCAGACGTCGGCACAAAGAGAATATGATAAAAATGTGAGTGTATTTGTGAGATTGCTGATCTCTGATGCGAATGAAATTCTGTATAATTTTAGAAAATGATTGTATGATAAGTTCTTGCCTTTTTTATATACACAAAAAATTAAATTTTATAAAATTTTTATAATTTACTAGCTGACCCTGCGAACTTCGTCCCGCTCAAAATTTATTTTTTTTATTGCCCAAAACAGGTCACATTATATATTTATTGTAATACGCTGCATAAAACAGTTATATAAAAATAACTAACTTACTAACTATCTGTCTAGTTCAAAATTTAATCGAAGTCGGTACGTTATTTAGGTGAGGCGTACAAAGAATAACATTAAGAAGTCCGAATCATGGGTAGCGCTGACGAAGTTGTAGTTGTTGTTTGTACAAAAACAAAAACTAACAGACATACATGTTATATACATATGTACGAGTAGTTATAAATCATCGAATTAGCCGACTTACAGGTATCTTTTAAATAGGGAGGGTTGCCATGCCCATTTTTGGTGAGTTTGTCGATATCGACTCTACGAACTTACCCACCGAATTGCATTCGTCTACGATCAATATGTACCTAAATATTCAATTTTAAAAATTTTGCCACGCCTACTTTTTGCTATATCGAATTTTTTTTCAAACCATCTAAACCTGATAAGCTTTCGAACAAAAAAAGAATGGTTAAAATCGGTTCAGTAGTTTAAGAGTTATAGCAAAGAATATGGATATAAAGAATGCGCATCATGTAGAAGTAAAATTTCTTATGGCGGGATGTACCAGTAACACCCGCTCTCACCAAAATCTCTTTTAAAAATCATTTCTTGATGAGGGAGGGAAGACAGGAGAAAAATAAACACAAACAAAGAGCGTAACAATGTGTTGCTCTCATCGTACGTATGTATATGCGTATGTACGATTATGTATGTATGATCGTTGTTATTGTTTGACCAAAGACTATAAATATGTAAAGATGTTGCACACAGTGTATTTAAAATTGACAAACTTTTGTGCTTCTTTCTTATGAAAGCTGAATCGTCGTTCTCACTCTCATGTTAACTGAGAGAAAGAAAACAAAAAAGACTCAGTACACTTATTGTACTCAGAGAACTTATTATACTTAGAGAACGTATTGTTATTTTCTCTAAGCAATTTATTCTCATATGCGTGTATACGTGTGTGCATGTATGTATACATACATCGCCAAATAAAATAGTAAACAAACTGAAAGATTTTTTGTTTTCACAAAATGTATGTGCAAATAGCCTGTGGATAACTAATATTACCGTTTGTTTTATTGTAGGGTAAGAATATGTGTTTTATTGTTGTAGAAATGAGATTATATCGATTCTCACCGAATTATATATTACTATTCAATTATGTATGTATGTATTTACCATATGTGTCTATTTTTGTATAGAATGAAGTTGTAATAAAACGAATGCTTTTTTTGTTTAGTATTTATTAAATTTATTTATCATTTTAATGGTTCAAAATTTTAACTTTTTCCATACTGGATAATTTGAATTTGTATGTTTCCCATGTGGAATGCTTCCGTAGTAAAACAACAATTAGTAAATTAAGCATCTCCATTCTGTGTTTATAACATTCGTTATTTTCATCAAACCAAGGAATAAATTATATTTTTTGTGCATTTTTTGTATTTTTTTGCCAACTACAAATGTTTTTTTGTTTTTTATAGATTTATTTTCTAAAAAAATTTTTTCCAAGACTTATATGAATTTTGCAAACTTCAAAAAATAAATCAGATGGAGCGCACAAACTTCCAAAGTCGGAATCTTTTATATAATTTTTTGCATAAACGAACATTTCTGAAGGATATGACAAAATTTGCGCTGGTTTGATTATATCCACACGACATTTAACGCAAGATATTCGTTGAGCTATGTAACCAACAAAATATCGACTTGATGTTAATTCAATTGGCACATTGTTGGACGTAAAACAATCGGTGCCTTCATTAAAATATTCTTTATTTTCATCGTATACATATATCAGCGACATCTATATCAGGGGTATGGGTACTTTCTGATATATTTCCAGTCCTATCAATATCTTCTAAAAATATGATTTATGATTTTAATTATATATTATATTTATTAAACGTTTTGTTTGAACATGCACTACAATTTTTAAATTCACACTTTTTATAAAACAATTTTTCAGTTTTTCAGTTTCAAATGTCCACACAAAATGTGGATTTTTTATTTCGGTGCGAATCGATATAGTTTCATTTCTACAACAATAAAACACATATTCTTACCCTACAATAAAACAAACGGTAATATTTTTTTCCACAGGCTATTTGCACATACATTTTGTGAAAACAAAACATCTTTCAGTTTGTTTATTATTTTATTTGCCAATGTACAAGCACACACGTATACACGCATATGAGAATAAATTAGAGAAGAGAACAATACGTTCTCTGAGTATAATAAATTCTCTGAGTACAATAAGTGGCAGTAGCCGTACTGCCATCGACAAATTTGGCACTGGCAGTGCAACATCTTCATATATTTATAGTCTTTGATCTCATCGCGATGAGAGCAAAGAATGAGAGCAACGCTTTGTTACGCTCTTCGTTTCTGTTTACTTCCCTCCTATCTTTCCCCCCGCGTCCTGAAATATTTTTGAAAAATATTGCAAAATATGTTAAGATGCACATTCTTTATACTTTATTTTCTTTGGTTATAGGTATCACTTGAAGGGGGAGGGTTGTCACGTTCATTTTTGGTGGGATTGTCGATATCGACTCTACGAACTTACCCACCAAATTTTTTTCGTCTACGATCAATATGTACCTAAATATTCAATTTTAACGATTTGCCACGCCCTCTTAGGGATATGAAAAATAGATGTTGTCCGATACTCAGGCCTACCCGATATGCACACAAAATTGCATGAAAATCGGTCGATCCATTTCGGAGGAGATTAACCACTAACACCGTGACACGAGAATTTTATAAAGGGTGATTTTTTAGCTATTATCTTTTTGGCAAAACTGGTTTAAACAGCTCACGCACGTTTCGTGTTTTGTTTCACTGTCAAACATCTTCAGTTTGGTCTATAATTTAACCATGAAGCCGTCTTACAAACGAACAACGCTTGCAAATCATTGAATTTGGCATCATTGGACCGTACTTCTTCAAAGATGCTGCGAATCGTAACGTAACTGTGAATGGTGTGCGCTACCGTGAGATGATATCCAACTTTTTTTTGCCCAAAATGCAAGAGCTTGACTTGCATGACATGTGGTTTCAGCAAGACGGTGCCACATGCCACACAGCACGCGTAACAATGGACTTATTGAGAGGCGAGTTCGGTGAACATTTTATTTCACGTTCGGGACCGGTCAATTGGCCGCCTAGATCGTGCGATTTAACACCTTTAGACTATTTTTTGTGGGGCTATGTTAAAGCTCATGTCTATACAGACAAGCCCGCTTCAATTGACGCATTGGAAGACAACATTGAAGCATTTATTCATGAGATACCGGCCGAAATGTTGGAAAGAGTATGCCAAAATTGGACTAAGCTTATGGACCATTTGAGGCGCAGTCGCGGTCAACATTTGCATGAAATAATCTTCATACATTAAATTATATGGACCGTACTATTTGAAAAATTTTCCTATAGCTCTTAAAAAATCACCCCTTATATTAGATTTTACGGAGAAGTTGTCTTTAAATATAAAAAAAAAATTAGACATATACCGTTTTCGTTATGAACGTGGATACAATATAATAAGTAGTTGAAATTTTTTCACAAAGATGTGAATTAGTAATAAAAATTCTTTATAATTTTAGTTAATTCAGCTAATAGTGATAAACAATATCTACGAGGGTAGTATGAAAAGTTTTTGATTTAAGTTTTTTCTTTTTTTTTTGTATTGAAATTTTGATGGCAACAAACATTTAAAAGTTTAAAAATTTTGGCCATTCTTACTTAAACAACTAGCCTCGCAAGGGGGTAACACATTTCATTTCTTATTGCATACATATTTGTGATAATGAGTAATCAATACCTTAAAATTTTATTCATTTTTCTATTATACTTCTTTGTATAATAAAGAAACATTTTTTTTAAAAATACTTTCTTCTCTACTTACTGGACTATGGTTGCGGTTTGTATTACGATTATTTCATTATTTATTGGTTAATCGGTCGGTCGGTCGTTCGTTTGTCTTATCTTAATAAAACGCTGGTGGAAAAAAAGCAAAGTGAAGGCATATCAAGTCAATGCATGTATTCATTATTATTTTCATTCCTATTGTGAAATTGTTGTTGTTCTTGTCAATATTTTCATTTCTATTTATTGTAATTTTATATTTTATTATATAAAATTGTTTACATACATATTTTATTTACATATTTGCAGTCAGTTATTCATTTCATTTCGTTTCGTTTTATTTTTTTTTTCCTAAAGTTAATGACTCTCCGTTTTTATAGAAACAAAATGTTTCTACTTTTATTGATGCCTGCTCCCCTGTAAAACCGATCAGAATAAAGTGAAAGAGGGAGTCGTCTCTATTCAAAAATTAACGTTTTCATAATTATTATTACGTACACATACATACATACATATATACGTGTATAACCATATGTTCATATATGGGCATGTATGTATGTAGGTATGTATGTAAATACAGCTATGGACATTAAATTAGCACAAAATCCATTTATAGTTTGATTATGATTTTTTTCCTACAAGGCTAAAGATCTCTCATTCTGGAAAAAAAATACTTTGGAGTGATGAAACAAAGATAAATCGGTTGGGACCGGATGGTAGAGTCTTTGTTCATCGGCCAAAATGTCAGGCATTTAATCCACGTTACACTCAAAAGACCATAAAGCATGGTGGAGAAAGCATCATGGTGTGGGGATCATTTTCATGGCACGGTGTGGGTCCAATCGTCAAAATTAATGGCAAAATGAACCGTTACAAGTATTTGGACATTATGAAGAACAAAATGGAACCATATGCTTTTGAAAACATGCCAGTTTCATTCATATTTATGCAAGATAATGATCCCAAACACACGTCTAAGCGGGTAAAGGATTGGTTTTGCAAAGAGCACATTCGCGTTTTAGACTGGCCGGCGCAAAGTCCTGACTTAAACCCGAATAAAAACCTCTGGCACGATATGAAATGTTTAATAGCTCAACAAAAGTACAAAAATTTGGACGATTTGTGGCTTGGAATACGGAACGCTTGGTACTCGATTCCCAAAGAACGTTGCCAGAATTTGATTGAAAGCATGTTCCGTAGATGCCACGCGGTGCTTAAAAATAAAGGCTATTCTACTAAATATTGATCAAATAAACTGAAAACATTAATATTTTTACTATTTATTAAAATATATTATTTTTATTTCAAAAATTTTAATGTTTTTGCTATTTTACTGTCCAGCTAAAATCTAGCATTTGATATGTTGCAGGCCTTAATTGCCGATCGTATAGCAATTTAGTCAAAATTTTTGTTTTTGCTTTAAAGAAGAATATGCCTTTTATTTTTTTTATGTTTAAATTTTTTTGTAAATAGACTTAAAATATTAAAAAAAATTATATTGTTTTTATGACAAATTCTTGTGCTAATTTAATGTCCATGGCTGTATGTATGAATAGTACATACATATTTGTATTTTATTTTTATTTGTATTTAACCGCTAATAACTTTACAAAAGTATGAATTAAACAAAAACCAACAACAACTACAAAAAAAAATCAGCTTTTTGGGAAACTGTAGTTTGTTCTCTCTTTCTCTTTCTCTCTTTCTCTGTATGGTAACCATAACAATAATTTTTATTTCAAATAAAAAAGGTATTCTACCATCGTTTACTAGCTCTACTACAATACTCTTACAACAATAGCAACAACAATGGAAAAACACAATACAATAGAAAAATATGAAACATTTGAATGCGTCCATAGAACTGTGCTGGTCAAGTGTTTAGTATGCGTTTATTGAGACATCTTTTTTACAAAAGCTTCAATAATAACAAGGGTATTCACAGCAGAGATCAGCAATGAGCATTCAAAGAATCATACTCATAATTTCCGATACTTATACACATTCATACTTATTTTAATATCATGGAACCTCCTCTATTCATATTCAAAGTTTGAAGTACATACTCATCATATTCATACTTAACACAATACGTTTTTACCTTTTTAAAAACGTTTAAAATATGACTGATAGTCAGAGAATTCTTATTTCTGAAGTCAATGCCAAACTACAAATCTCCATAGTTAGTGACAAACACCTGAAGTTTATCAAATTTTTACACTTTATAGTGTGGATCTGTTGTCCAGAAACTGTGTATCAGAGATCAGCAATGAATCGTTTTTTCGCTACTCATAAGCACTCATGAAATTTTGAATATAAGTGAGTGAGTCAACAATATTGAAATTTAACTATATACTCTGATTCATTCATACTCACTACAACGCTGATTTATAAGTACAGGTTGCAATAAGTATGCGTACAACGTTGACATCAAACTCATACCATTCGAAATAGTATGTTTGATTCATAAGCCTACTCATTTAGATTCATAACTTTAGAAAAATTCTTAGAGTACATACTTATAAATGATTCGAGTCACTCGTAAAAAAAGAAAAAAGACAACAAAGCAAAAAACGAGAGAGCGGCAAGCAGAGCAAGCACACAACCTTCTAGTGAGTATTTTAGTGTTCGTATGCGATTCATACTTATTTTGTGCTTCGTGTATATGTTGGGTTATGGTGAGTCGAGAGTGTCAACAACATCATACGTGTCAGTATTGAAAAATTGAAGTTTTGAAATGGTACTGAACTATAATTGAAATAGTATTTTTCGCATCAAATGGTATATTTGTAAAAAAGTACATACATACTTTACAATACAATCAGGATTTTGACCTATCTTCTCACACCACTTATGATGAGTGCGTTTTATGAGTGGCGAGACCTACAGTTTAAAGTCTTTTCATGGCAATTTTATTTACTAACAGAGTTTTTGACAGAATGAGGTCGCCGCAGGAATATTTTTTTATTTTTCGTTATTTTGGAGATGTCTGAGAATGGGTATGAACCGCGTGCTCACATCTATTAAGCCAGCACACTACCTACTAGACTATTTATTTCTTCATATTTAATGCACGTATGGTACGGAACAGAAAAACTAACGACTTATACGTGTTCCTCACATATGTATAAAACAAAAACTGCTGATTCTGAACGTAACAAAACGTGGACGGAACGTTATGGAACATAATTTCGTTTGTAGCATATGAAGAGCAATCAATGTTAATGCTTACCGAAATCATTGTCGGTGCGGCAGGCGTTCTCATTGCCATTTGTATTCTAAAAACGAACGTACGTTCCGTGGACGTTTGGCTAACCGAGGTAAAGACAAATTCTACCTTTAGCATTACGTTCCTAAAGCATTAATAGTTGAAAAGCACACGACATAAAATATGTAAGACATAAAAAAGTACTGGAAGCGTCGCGTGGGTGGTACTGCGGTATTTTTGAAATGGAAAAGTACTGAAAAAAGTACTAAAGTACTGAATTTTTCAACACTGATACGTGTTGTTAAGTATGAATATGATGTGTATGTACTTCAAACTTTGAATATAAGTAGAGAGGAGTTCTATGATACAGTCGAACTTCTATAAATTGAATCACCATTATCCAGAAAAAAACTTCAACTTATAGAAACTTCAACTTTGGGAATAAAATTTAAAAATGATCCAAATTAAATAAACAACAGCTATTTGTAATTTTGTAAAGGTATATAATTATTTACTAAAATACTCAGTAATTTTTGATTGAATTTCTTTACATTTGCTTGAGCAAAAAGTGATTCTAATTTGTGTAGTGCTTTGTATAGGTCATCTTTTGCGGTTTCATTTGTATTCAAAAGTACATTTAAAGCAGGGGTTACCAAAAAATTTTTGGTTATGTATTAGTGAGTAAGAGAGAGAAAATAAGTGAGAGAATTTATTTATTTACAGCCATGGGAAAGTGTTAGTAATATACGCTATTTTGATTTTCATTTCATCAACATATATAAAACTATATATGTTCGGCTTAATAATTTTAGATAAATAAAAATAAAAAATCCATTTTTTACATATTAACATACAAAATGTCTTTTAAGAACATATTCCCTACATTCTTTAAATGTTTTATAACATACATACATATAAGACATTGAATATTAGCATCTTTTAACATAAAATATTTTTTGAGTGTCATACCGAAATAAAATGCTAATGCATCGGCCGCACATGTGTTCTTGTCGCAGTCTGATCGACAACTAAGTCATAAAGCACAAGAATGCGTGTGAGTTCTCTCCGCACAATTGTGCTATGAAATGGTAAACACTGATTTAAAGTCTTAAATGAATCATTTATAACTTGTGTGGACGGTAGTCTAACTGTTTCCTCAACTTCGTCCACATCGTTATCTACTATTTCTCCAGAGTGTGGTTCTGATTCGATGACATATTCAGTCAATAATATCTTCATCAGTTGGAAATTCAGTAGTAATCAATTCATTATCGATGTCCAAAAAGTCTTGAACAGTACAACTTATAGATTCTACTTCATTCAAATGTAGCCAGACTTTATATTTATCTTTTAAAACATTCTCATTGTCGTTAAAATCATTTAATAATACCAAAGATATGTTATCTTCTCCCTCCCACACTGAATGCTGTCTAAATCCAGACTTTGTAAAGCAGTTTGAAATTGTCTGGCTAGTGGCATCAATATCCCAAGCTCTTGATAAGTTGTGAATGTATTCCAGCACATTACTATCGTGTTTACAATTTCCTTAAATTCGAACTACGTATCGCTCCTTTATTGCAACATAGTCATATCTCAAAAAAACTTGAACTTGGCAAAATGCGATTTAAGTTTTCAAGACATAAGTCCTATGATTTAATTGCCGCAAACACTTTTTGCTATAACTTCGGTTGAGCTTGGGATATAAAACTGTTTTTTTTTTTCAACATGTACATACAGAAGGTCTAAAAGAGCAGTTTTGCTTAAGTAACTACAAATTTTTAATTTTTTGAGATATGACTATGTTGCAATAAAGGAGCGGTATGTATAAATTTCAGTGTTGGCAATTTAATGTAATTTTGCATAAAATGTTGCGATTTTTATAGCAAATTAAGTTGAAAGGAACATATATTCACTATTGGCGGCTAATTCGGTAATTTTTGCCAGGAAAACAAAATTTTTTTTCGAAAAAATTCAAATTATAGAAACGTTGTACTACCGTTTTACTTCAAGTTATAGAGGAATTCATGTTATGGAAGTTCAAGTTAAAGAAGTAAAACCTGATAGAATTTCTCTCCAAGATGCTGTTGCCACGAGATGTGCTTCAACTTACAGAAAATTCAAGTAATAGAAGTTCAAATTAGAGAAGTTCGACTGTATTTAAATAAGTATGAATGCGTATAAGTATCAGAAATTATGAGTATGATTCGATTCTAATCATCTTTTTCAATACTCATTGCTGATCTCTGCTACCTACATACCTACCATTAAATGAATACCCCTAATGTTTTTTTTTTTTTTTTTTTGATTTCTTTTTT
Source organism: Sarcophaga caerulescens (assembly GCA_927399465.1). NCBI lineage: Eukaryota > Metazoa > Arthropoda > Insecta > Diptera > Sarcophagidae > Sarcophaga > Sarcophaga caerulescens. The sequence goes on along the minus strand of OV656873.1, from coordinate 24,542,719 downwards.
CTCTCATATATGAAATCATAGAAAAAAAAATGTGAATTTTAAAATGAAAATGAAAAAATAATAATAAATGCGGATGCATTATTATAAAGTCTGTCATAACAAAACTATGATTATGATTATTATTGTTGTTGTTGTTGTAGTCATTGTTGTTGTAGAATTTTTCTTTTTGTATAAAACGTAATACAAGTTAAATACTCTGTATTTAACAAATAATTACTATTGTTTAGTGATTCAGCGAATCAAATAAAACAATCATTGAAATTCAAATTGAAATTCAAATTCAAATAATGACGATGTTCAATTAAATCGTTCATTACAATGATAATGAACATGATAATGATGGATGATAAGTACATTTGAAGACATTTCCAAAATTTTGTAGGAGAAATAAAAATAGAAAAATCAAGACGTTATCAGTCACCATATGCAATACAACAACAGGTAGAATAAACGTGCTGCTGTGTTTTCGTATGCCTCTGCCTGCTGTGTGGTTAAATTGAAATCGAAAACAATTGAAGTTCAATAACTGATAACCGATAATGCGATACTCTAAAGCGCATATGTTTTGTTTAACAAAACAATGTTTTTGTAAAGGGTCCACCAAATAACTTTTTTTTTTTTGAAAATGCTTTAAAAAAAAACTACTGAATATTTTCTCAAATTTCTTTTCTTTATTTGAAAGTACAATCCTGCCTCGGCTGGCCATGCAGTAGCCTACACGATCGGTCCAATTTTTAAGCACATTATCGATTGTGTGCAGCTGTATTTCACCAATTGCTTCACGAATATTGTCCTTTAAAGCGTCAATTGTCTCTGGCTTGTCGGCGTAACACTTATCTTTGACGGCACTCTACAAATAATCGTCCAACGGTGTCAAATCGCAGCTCCGAGGTGGCCCAATTATGCCTCTGAACCAAAATCAGCACCAAACAGTGACTTGTTTTGGGTGCGTCGGCTTTTCAATGTATGCGTGCTGGTTTTCTGTGCCCCAAATGCGACAATTTTGCTTGTTTACATACAGCGTTGCCACGACCAAAAAAATTTTATAACCAAAATTAAAATAAAAAATAACCAAATAAGGAAAAAAATTTTTTTTAAATAAATGTATTTGTTTTTAACAAATTTAAGGTTTAATACAAAAATTTTATTTTTTTCTGTATAGTTAACCTCTGATGGTGTGAGAAACTAGGTCAATAATCCTGACTGAAGGGTTGTAATGACCAATTATGTATGTATGTAACCTCTGATGCCCGAATTAAAACGGGAGTGGCTAAAATTTTTTTGAGTAGACATATAAGATAGAGTTGACCTCAATATCAACTGACAAAAATTTCAATGTCCTAGGTGTCCTAGTTCAAGAGCTACAGGATGTTGTGTATAGGCAACATTGGGCAATGGTGTTATAAATTTAAATATAAGTTGATTTTTTTTTTTTTTTTCAAATGTCGTTTATTTCAATTTATATATGCAAGGATATAAAACAATTCTTTTGAGGATTGGAGCACAAGTGCACATTGCATCTGCTGCATTTACAGGCTTTCCAAAGTCTACATCTGCCCCTTGTTCCACATTCCGCCTAATGATTATAACCATCAAATCGTAGGGATTTTGCAGGCTGTGCAACATGTGCTCTTTTATAGGGAATTGATTCAGAACCCGTAGAAGGAGCTGGTGATGACGGGGTCGATGGAGAAGGTGATGAAGTTCCTGAATTCATTGTCAAATTGTCAAAAGGAGTGATGATGATGGACAACCTCTCTTTTTTGCGACAACTATAGTTTGACTTGTACAATTCAAGCATCATGTCCGCAAGATCAACACCTCCCATGTGCTTGTTGTAGCATTCTACTATACCTGGACGAGGTATAGTTATGAACTTCTTGTCTTTGCGGTACCATCTTTTGCATTCACTTGCATTCTTACTTGCATAGTTTGAAACTAGTTGTACCCTCTTATTACATCTTCTTCTTCTTCATTTTCCTCGTCAGCCGAATTATCCCAATCAAATTTTTCAATTTCATCCTGTGTCAGACCGTTTGGGCGCATCTTAGAATGTGAATACAAAAATAAGTTTTTATTTTTCGAAACTTACCAATAATACGCATATACGCAACACTACATTTATAAAATTATTACAGACAAAATAAATAATATTTTCAAGCCGGGTTTTTTTAACACGTTGACTGCCGCGGCAATTTTCAAAAAACTAGCCAAAAATTACAACTTGATTTTTTTCACATTAGTGAGTACGAGATAACTCGTAGTTTGGCTCCCTAGAAGGGAACGCAATCTACGTGTTATCTCGTAGTCGGCAGTCAACGTGTTAAATTACTCATCAGCATTTCATTATTTAGTTGTCGAACTTGGTTTTAGGATGACTTAATTATATTAATGTGTTTTAACACTTTTTAAAATAAGATTTATTTTGCAAAATTAATTTGTCAATTTCGCTCTCGGGAGAATAACTACTAAGTGAGCACGTTCACAGCTGACTACCAACCAATTAGCTGTAAGCTTAAACAACACATGAGGCTATATTTTTGCGAAAGAATCAGAATAAAATATTTAAAATATATAGCTGTACTTAGAGGCTCATAAACACAATGTTTCATATACGCAACATCGGGAATGAAAGGGTTAAACTACAAATAATAAATTAAGGTTTTTATTTATTTGGAATAAAATTTTTTTTTAATATTTCAATTGAACGTAATAAAAACGATTAAAGAATTAAAACACTTTGCTAACGATTGCAAAGCTTATAATGCAAATTTTCAAATAAAATTAAAGAAGTGATTGCTTTATTAACCATAATAAAAAAAATAACCAAAATGAAGAAAAAATACACATTTACACATTACAAAAAAAAAAATAACCAAATTTGGTTAAAAATAACCAAAACGGCAACGCTGTTTACATACCCGCCAAAATCAAAATGAGCTTCATCTGAAAAGATGATTTTTTTTTTGCCAAAATCGGCATCTTCTGTAAGTCGATCGCAGGCCCACTTAACGAAGCGAAAACTCATAATCATTTATTTTCCATTATTAAGCGGAAGGATTGTACTTTCAAATAAAAAAAAGAAATTTGAGAAAATATTCAGTAGTTTTTTTTTTAAAGCATTTTCAAAAAAAAAAAGTTATTTGGCGGACCCTTTTTTTGTTTGTTTTGTGAGGTTAGGTATACTTACTGTTGTAACCTTAAATTCAAAGGTTTGTTTACATTACAAAACTGCGATTATGTACTGCTGCTATTGATAATGCAGCGACTTTTGTCTAAAGTTGATAATGCATTCCATTTAGGGGTTGCTGGCTGGCTTTCTGTCTAGCTTACTATCCCAAATTTATCAGTAATAATTTTTGATTTACTTACTATCGTGTTATCTTAAGCGTTTAAGTCAATACAGATGTTGAAAATTAATTTGTAACTTTGTATTCTATTTTTAGTTCACAATCGAATGAAAGACAATTTTTAAAGGATTTTATTAGTGGTGCTCCTGGCTCTTCTGGTGCCCGTTTAGCTGCTTGGCTACAACCTGAACCCCGTTTGGATCCAAATAAGTAAACCCCTAGCTTTGGTTTTCTTTCAGATATTTTTTTTTTTAAATTTAAATTAATTTTCTCTCTCTATTGTTTTAGATGCGAATTGAATACAATTACTGAACCGTTACGTTATGGTTGGCCAACACAAATTACCGTTACCATACGAGATCAGTATGGTGATGCCATAGTAGTGCCGGAATTAAAGGTGAAACAGACAAATTGGGAGTTGCAAAACAATCACCCTTATTCTGGTTGTCGTCGTCGTCGTTACCAAAAATGATGTCGATAAAATCAGAGTCGACACAACACAATATCGACGGCGTATTGACTCACAGAATACCAAATGTGTGTCGACAGTCATCTATAACTGTCAATAACGACAAACAGAATGCCAATTTTAAACTGTCGACGCAAGACGACGTCGACGACGACAACCAGAATAAGGGTGAATAATGCAGTGTCAGTCAGTTTCCATATTCCATAATCTGTTTCGATACAAATTTCAAAATTAGTTCAAAAATGATTCTCTTATTATTTTTGTTCCTCACTGTACTTTTTAAATTTTTCCCTTATTTACTTACAGGTGGAAATTAAAGCCATACCGACTGGCTCATCAGGCAACGGTAATATGAAAATGCGTCGTGCTTCGCAGACGGAAACCTATTACGGTGGTATAGCACCACCGCCTCGCCAAAACTATGAACCTACAATAAAGGAGAAAATGTGTTTCAAGGCCATTACGTTTATGAAATCCTACAATAACTATTCCTTCGAGGAGTTACGCTATAGCAGTCCCGTACAAACCAGAGTAACAGAGTCACTGTATGCCCAAGATATGGAGGATGGTACGTTTAGTGTACACTGGACACCGAATGCAGTGGGTAGTTATTGTCTGACGGTAACCATAGATGGCATACTATTGGAAGAGGTCTATAGAGTGGAGGTAAAGGAAGGCAGTATACCACCACCGGCTCACAAGAGAGTCATGAAAAATCCTCATACTCCGAATAAATTGAGAAAATTTTATACTAAAAATACGGCTGGTTTGCGTATACGTTCGCATCCCACTTTGCAATCGGAACAAGTGGGCGTGGTTAAATTGAATGGCATTATTTCGTTCATAGATGAGATTGAAAATGATGATGGTGTATGGCTAAGATTGTCCACAGAGTCTATTCGACAGCACTGCACCATGGGTTGGTATCCCACAGAGGCTTGGTGTTTACAATACAATCAACATTTGGCCAAGACACTGTTGCATCCGGTGATTGAACCTGAGACTGCTTCTGCTACCAATAATGAAAATAATTTAGGTGATACGAATGCCGAACCACAAAACATGTCCCCATTACCAGCGGCTCTAAGTGAGAATAGACCCAAAACCCGGGAAATTCTAGATAATTTAGAACCCATTACGGCAGCCTTGGACTCACCACCGGCCGCACCCATTAGTAACGATAAAGAAGAAACGCCATCGAAAAATGTATTCGATTTCTCTTTAACCTCAACATTGGCGGCTAATAAAACCGATGAATTTCCTCATGTCTCCACCAATCCGTTTATATGTGCTGATAGTGAGCCCAAGCTAGAGCAGCCGTTTGATAGTGCAGAAGATTCTAAACAAAGCGAAGCCTTCAACTCCAGTTCAAATACGGCCGGAGTAAATCAAATTGGTTCCGCTATAGCTGGTGTGGTGGGTGGAGGCGCTATTAAACTTCAAGCCTTGCAGAAGTGGTTTAAAGGTGATAATGAACCCAATTCTCCACGGGACTATTCTTTCAAACCATCGGATATGAGTGAAATAGCCTCGGTTTCGGTACGAGAATTGGTGAGGGTCATGGGAGGCCAGGATTCTCGTTACAGTAGTAATGGCAATGGTTCTCAACGTTCCGGCAGCCCTATAAAGATACCCCAATTCGAGGAAAAGCAAAGTGATACGGCCAGCAATAGTGCCCGTTCTATGGAAACTTCTGAGGTCTCCATGACCCAGGATTCTACCAATTCGGCACAAAGTGTTAAGGATGATTCGTCGCAATCGGAGGCGCCAGCTCATTTCGATATTAGTAATCTAAAGAAGACACATTTTACACCCAGTCAAACGGCAGCTTTATTATCGACACCCAAACATTCGGCCCGTAAAGCAGGCTCTGGCAAGAAATCTTCAACTTCTATGGGCTTAGCAGGAGGACCACCTTCATCCTCTACCGACACAGGTGGTCTTAAGGAATCCGATATTTCCAATCTGGAAGATGAAATGAATTTATTGCAAATTACTACCACCACTCCAGGAGGAGGAGGAGGAGGAGGAGGAGGCAGTACTAGCCAAGATCAGATACTGTTTGGTGAAGTGAGAACCACTTGTTCAACTGGCAGCACTGATAATTCCAGTCCACCCATATGGCCTGAACCTATAGCATCGGCAGGAGTAAATGCTACACAAAATAATTTCTTTAAGTCGTCACAGTCTAAGAAAAATCCTATGGGACCGATTAAAAGAGCCATGCCGCCATCGTTTGCGGAAAGCATAAGAGCAGTATTTGCTGCTTTCCTATGGCATGAGGGCATCGTACATGATGCCATGGCTTGTGCCAGTTTTTTAAAGTTCCATCCCAATTTGCCGAAAGAGGGAGCCACTGTTATTACACGTAGAGATCATAATGAGGGTAAACAACAGCTTTCCAAAGAACAAAAGGCTCAACAAAGGCACTCGGTGGAAGTGGCTAATGCTGGCACGTATCTTAATATCAGACCCTCTACCTTGGAGACACTCACAAAAAGTGGTAATTTTTCTGTAAACAATCGTAAATACCGCAAAGGTCAGTCCACTGACAATCCAGATGATTTAAATGAAAAACAAAAGCTACATTCCTTGCCCGAAGTAGTTACGGTCTTGCCGCCCGCCTTACGTAGTTTGGTATACTTATGGGAGCATATCTGTTCCAATTGTGTGCACATAGTCCAATCGAATTCCTTAAGCCAAGAAAGATTTCATTCCCGTGAATCTACTGCCGATAGCAGCAGCAAAGAAAAAGCCTCATCGGCCAAGGATAAGGAAAGCAAGAAATCGAAAAAGAAAAAAGATGATGGTTCCTGGTGTGAAATCTGCCAGGTATTCCTACCCATACCGGTGACATATCACATGCGCATAGTCCATCCGGGCTGTGGCAAATCGGCCAAAGGTAAGGGCTACAACAGTGTGGGCATCTTTTGTGAGGGCTGGGCTGGCAACTGTGGTGAGGGCGGCAAGGGCGCGTCCAGTTGGTTTTTAATGTGCGACAATTGTCGCGAAAAGTATATTTCGACCAATAAGAACACAAATAACCTAAATAACACCAATGCAGCGGGAGCCGGAGCAGAAATGAATTTATTTGGCATTAAAACCACTACTTTGATAGCCAATTCTGAAATCTATACAACCATGAGAGAGAATGCTACCTTTCTATTGGAATTGTCCTCCAATATAACCAGTTTACCTACGGATACTGGTCAAATACAACACTCCTCGACTGCAGCTACCAAACGGTCACCGCAACAAATGCCCGTTGTAGTGGAGCATCAACATTTCAATATGAGCGAAATGAATAAGCCCAGCACCAGTAGAGGAGAAACTCAGCGTCATAGTCGCCAGGGCTTAAGGATTACCAGTCGTTTTGGTGGTAAGTTGTTAAGCAATGTAAATTGTGGAGTTTTTAAATTTTTCTATTTCTATAGGGAATGTTACCTTTCGCAAAAGCTTTGGAGGCTCTTGTTCGCCCGAACAGCCTTGGTTAGCACCTGAAACTTTTGCCTGCTTGGAAACCTTTGGACCTGCTAACAAAGAGGATTTACCATATGAAATTTTTGGTCTAGGAGCTAATGAAAGCGGTTTTGATAGGGTAAGTAACCCTAAAAAAAATTCTATTCCGTGGAGATGAATTGTTTGAAAATTTTAAAATTTCGGTTTTTCTCTTTAACAGCCACTTTCGGAAATTTCCTATGAATCCTCAGAGCATACAAACTATGATAATCCACAACAACAGCAGCAGCAGCAACAACAACAACAATCGAATTGTATGTCGACCAGTGGAACTTTGTCCAGATTTCATCGCAGCTATTCTATGGGCCAAGGATGGGGTATAGTTCAACAGCAACAAAACCTTACAAACAATCCAGCACGCGAAGAATCTTATTATCCGAAAGTAGTTTTACGCAAACGTAACAATTCCACAACAGAAAGTGATGGTTCCCTATTGATTTGTTATCCTTCGGAGAATTTAAGACGACTGGTGCCCGAGCATATGCTGCTAGCCACCTCGGTGGTACATAAGCCGGTGAATAATGAAACAGACTCTCCATCTGAGGCAGTGGCAAAAGAACAAAAACCGGATTTTGATGGCAGTAAACAACAAAATCAAAGAAATAATTTAGATAACGAAACCACCGCGGGCCAGGCAAATGTATTGTTGCAACGGCCCGCCATGGCTTTTATAACGCAAAAGCATGATTTGAAAAAATTACGCAGTGCCATGAAGCGAAGCCTACGCATAGCCACTTGCCGTAATTATTCGCTGCAGGCCTTAAATTGGCTATTGCGTTCGGTAACGCAAAGTGTATGCCTGCACGATCTCATGTGGTGGTTTGTGTCATCGCTTAGCATTGCTTCGTCTACTTCAGCGGAGCATAATGAAGGCAAATGTGAGGAATTAGAGCCGGCTTTGGAACATCCTGTGTCGTATACCCAGATTAGTGGCAGATTGTCTCATATGATAACGGAAAGTTTACATACCTTCCTACAATCGGTGGCTGATTTAACGCTCTATTTGCCTTTGGGTTCACCTTTACAGCGCATTGCCATACAATGCTTTGGCATACGTTTCCGCCAGACGGATCATCAATTCTTGCATAGTTCCCATGTGTTTGGCAATATTTCTAAGATTCTATCGAAATCTGATGAACAAAATGAACAACCGGGTGTATTTGGTTTAAATGAAGATCTATTGGATGCAAAAGACAATGGCGGAGGTGGTGGAGTTGCTGGAGCTACTTTAGCTTGCAAAGATATTTATGCAGTACCCGAAGCAGGTGGTAAAATTATTTTCTATAGTGACTTAAACGGCCACTTTGAAGTGACCGTTTCATCACGACAAGCCATGGCTGAGTCGTTGACGGACAACTCTACGGAAACATTTTGGGAAAGCGATGAAGAGGATCGTAATAAATCGAAAATTATTGAAATCTCCATGAATAAATTGATCTATTGCTGTAAGGTTTTACTCATACACATCGATAACAGTCGTGATATACAAAATAAAGTGTCATCGGTTATGTTTTATGGTGGACAATCGTTGGGCGATACTAGTCTTATTAAATCCTTAGAAGTGGACGCTAAAGCCTGTACTTGGCTATCGGCCAAGATTAATGATGACAATTTTACACATTTTCGTTTGGAGTTTACGGGTCCGGAGAACACCTTAAGGGTAAGACAAATCAAACTGTTAGGCTTACCGGCAGCCATGTGTGGTTCGGCAGATCAATTGGTAAATCCCTATGATTTGGCTGCCAATAATTCCTCTCAGGTGCAGGCCTTTAAATATAATCTTAAGCTTACCAATGCCATACGTATACAACAGCAGATTTGTGAGAGTGAGACCTTAAGAGTCTTTCGTTTAATAACGGGTGAGTTGTGTTCTTCCATATTCTGGAAATGAATTTTTTGTAACTTTTTTTTTTTACAGGTCAAGTGTTTGGCAAGTTGATTAGCTTGGAATCGGCAGCCTCTAATGATGAAAATCCCATGGTTAATGGTGTTTTAGGTAAAAGTGGCTCCCAGAATGCTTTGGCTATGGATACCAGTAATAATTCCATGTTGGCTGATTCTTTGGACTTAAGAGAACACATGGTGGGCATACTATTCTCACGCAGTAAACTATCACATCTGCAGAAACAAGTTATCGTCCATATTGTGCATGCCATTAAGAAAGAGGCACGCCGAGCCAAAGAGGATTGGGATGCGATTAATTTAACCAGCAGCTTAAGAGATCCCCAAGGTTCGGGCTCGAACAATGAGAAGGACTCTGCTAAAATGGATGTTTCTACGGAACGCAATCGTACACCGGATACCTATTGTTTTGAAATGTTAAGCATGGTATTGGCTTTATCGGGCAGTGTTGTAGGACGATCATATCTATCACATCAACATGGTCTCATTAAAGATCTTTTAAGTCTTTTACACACGGGCAGCGATAGGGTGCAAAGGCAGGTTACGGCACTGCTAAGGCGCATATTGCCGGAGATATCGCCCTCAACATTTGCGGATATTTTAAGTGTACAACGTTTGCCGCCCTCCGATTACAATATAGCCCATCAAATTGCCGTGGACTTTGATATGGATAGCTTGGGTTTATTGGATATATTTTTGGCAGTCATTGCCAAGTCCTTGCAATTGCAGGTTAAGGTGAAAAGTGCTGGCGGTAAAACCAACATGGAAAAGACACCCACTTTTATACGACTCTATAATTCTTTGGACTTGTCAGTGCATTTGTTAAAGTCACACAAACCGGGCTTTAATATAGAGCCGGAAATAGAGGAAATAAACAGACCTGGAGAGGCATTTGCACGCTCGGAATATGGTTTTGAATATGAACACATGAATACAAAACAAAAGCGCTCGCTTAATAAAGAGCTCAATAGGAAAGAGACACCGAAAAATCTTAATCATCGTTGGTTTTTAAATGGCATAATACCCACCAAGCAGGCGGAGAGTATTATAGCCTTGATAAGGGATCTGGCCACGGTAAGTTAAGATGAAAGAGAGAAGCGTAACTGTCATGTAATGTTTTGCTTTTGCAGGGTAAATTGGGTGACAAATGGTCTCAAATGACAAAAGCTGCTATAGCCGAAGCTGTATTAAATTTAACACGTTTGGATGAGGTATTTCGTTCGCCCGAAAATTGTGTTAAAACTGCCACCTTGTGGCTGGCTTTGGCCAGTTTGTGTGTATTGGATAATGATCATGTAGAGAAATTATCTTCCGGCCAATGGGCCATTTCCGATACCAGGCCCATGTGCTCTAATCATGATGATGGAGAAACTTCCGCCATCATACAATGTGAGAGCTGTGGTTCATTGTGTGGTGATTGTGATCGTTTTTTGCATTTGAATCGTAAAACTAGAAGCCATAAAAGAACTGTAAGATTAATTTCATTAAAAAACCAAACAAAAAAAAAGAGCAAAAATTTATTTGAAATCGTTTTAGGTTTGCAAAGAAGAGGAGGAGGCCATACGCGTTGAACTGCATGAATCCTGCGGACGCACTAAACTCTTCTGGCTATTGGCATTGGCCGACTCGAAGACCCTTAAGGCCATGGTGGAATTTCGTGATGGCAGTCGTACGATTATATCGGGCTCCCAGGATTCAGTGGGTCGCTGTCGTTTTTGTGGCATTACGGGTAATTCGGGTCTCTTGGAAATTGGTAATGTTTGTGCGGATGCTCAGTGTCAAGAGTATGCGGCCAATTCTTGCTTGAAAACAAAACAATGTGGCCATGTATGTGGTGGTGTGGCCAATGAAAAGAAATGCTTGCCTTGCCTGCAGCATGTGTGTCATCTACGCGAGAATAATTTGGCCGATGGTTTGAATGAACCGAAATTGACACAAGATGCCGATGACATGTGCATGATTTGTTTTGTAGAGGCTTTAGCTTGTGCTCCTTCGATACAGGTAAGTGTGTGTAAGCAGTAGTTTTGAAGAGTATTTGTGTACCAACATCCGCTATAATATTTCATTAATTCCACTCCCATGTTGTGCTTGTCTTGCAACTTCTCTTGACCTTAGAAAATAAGATTTTCTTTAGCTGGCGTTAGTTTAATCACTTCTGTTATTGCTTTTCAGCTGGATTGTGGCCATGTTTTCCATTTCCATTGCTGTAAAGCTGTTTTAGAGAGACGTTGGAGTGGTCCTCGTATTACCTTTGGTTTTTCCCTGTGTCCCATTTGTAAAGCCGATATAAAACATGCCATGTTATTGGATATTTTGGAACCCATTAACAATCTCAAGCAAGATGTTAAACGTAAAGCTTTAATACGGTAAGTTTTTTATACGCAATTGAAAAAATAAACATGATTTTTCTTTTAACCTTGTATTTTAAATCGTTTATCAGCATTAAATACGAGGGTCGAGTCAAAGATAGCGAAAGTCGTGATTTGACCACCCTGGCCATGGATCGCTATGCCTATTATGTATGTTTCAAGTGTCAGAAGGCCTATTATGGCGGTGAGGCACGTTGTGATGCAGAAATCGGTGATAAATACAATCCAGAAGAATTGGTTTGTGGCGGCTGTTCGGATGTGGCTCGTGCACAAATGTGTCCTAAGCATGGTACCGACTTTTTAGAATACAAATGCCGCTATTGCTGCTCGGTGGCCGTATTCTTTTGCTTCGGCACTACACACTTTTGTGATACCTGCCATGATGATTTTCAACGTCTCACCAATATACCGAAAAATAAATTGCCCCAATGTCCGGCCGGTCCCAAAGCCAAACAACTTATGGGCGAAGAATGCCCCTTGCATGTTATACATCCGCCCACTGGTGAAGAATTTGCTTTGGGGTGTGGTGTGTGTCGTAATGCTCAAACGTTTTAGCAGCATGATATGGCCACAGCTTTTAATATGGAGTTAATGCGTCGCTGTAGTAGTCGTGATAATGCCGGTGGCGGCAATGGTGAGTTTAATGAAGTGCAATTGGAAGAACTGGATAATCGTCATTGTTTAGAGTTGGCCGATGAAGAGCAAGAGGACGATGAGGTTATTGGTCTGGCAGGGGCCAGTGATGACGATGATGATTATGACTAGTCATTTAATGATAATTAAAACGTATTTTATTCATAAACATTTTAGTTTAAGTTGCAATATAATTATGATATGATGATGATATTTTTACACATTTATTATAGACGTACACGTACACGTAATTACTCACTTTGCAAAAAAAAAAAAACTCAATATTTTATCAATTTATTATATGAAGACGCAAAAATTATTATAATCACACTCTTATACACATACATACATACATATATAAATTTAAATAAAAATAAAATAGAAATGATCCGCGATCATGAAGAAAACAAAACAAAAAAATAATTTTCAAGATTTCATTTACATTTGAAAACAATTCGATTTTAAGTTAAAAAAAAAAAATTAAAAATAATGAATATTACGGTCTTGGCTCATTACTTTTTCCATGTTCATCATGTGTAAAGATGGTTAATAACTCTAAGAAATTGTTATATCGGATCCGCCATCTAACGTTTTTTTTTTCAACTAGTGCTTGCTTTTCGTGAATGGTAACACTTAGCTCATGTCTGATTTGACAGATAATTAGTTTTATCCTTCCGCTGAATGAATATGGTTGTGTATAAGCTATTTTCGCTTGGCTAAGTGGGCCTGCGATCGACTTACAGAAGATGCCGATTTTGGCAAAAAAAAATCATCTTTTCAGATGAAGCTCATTTTGATCTTGGCGGGTATGTAAACAAGCAAAATTGTCGCATTTGGGACACAGAAGATCCGCACGCACACATTGAAAAGCCGACGCACCCAAAACGAGTCACTGTTTGGTGTGGATTTTGGTCCAGAGGCATAATTGGACCATTTTTCTTCGAAAATGAGCAAGGAGTGGCCGTTACAGTCAATGGCGATCGTTATCGTACCATGATGAACGAATTTTTGTTCACAAAAATTGAAGAGGCAACATTTGGTTTCAACAAGACGGTTTCAACAGGACGGCGCTACGTGCCACACAGCCTAAGCTACACTCGATGTTTTGCGCCCTGTTTTTGAAGATCGCATTATCAGCCTCAGAGCTGATGTTGTTTGGCCACCTCGGAGCTGCGATTTGACACCGTTGGACTATTATTTGTGGGGTGCCGTCAAAGATACAATTGACTAGCCAGAGACAATTGACGCTTTAAAGGACAATATTCGTGAAGACATTGGTGAAATACAGCTGCACACAATCGATAATGTGCTTAAAAATTGGACCGATCGTGTAGGCTACTGCATGGCCAGCCGAGGCAGCCATTTGAATGAAATTATTTTCCATTATTAACCGGAAGGATTGTACTTTCAAATAAAAAAAGAAATTTGAGAAAATATTCACTAGATTTTTTTAAAGCATTTTCAAAAAAAAAAAAAGTTATTTGCGGACCCTATACTACTTTGTAGTATGAGCAATATGAAATTCGATTTACGTCGCCTTTTTCCGGAACATTCTACGACGTAAATCGAGGGAATACTGTAATAGATATGTGTATACCGTTTTAAAGGTCCATCTCTCCAATTTCTAAGAAGATTTAAACTTTAGAAATCGGGTCAGAAATGTTTGGGTAAACCAGAAATTTGTGAGTAAGGTAAAAAAAAACAGTTTTTGTCAAATAAAAAAAGTTTGGAGGGTTCGAAAAATATAAAAAAAATATTTTTGAGATCTACTCAACAAAACTCACAACCTACACTATGTCATTAGCCGGGTGTATTTAATTTTTTTTATTTTGTCGCATAGTGTAATTTAATAAAAGTCCAGGAATTATTCTGTGATTATTGGACGTATGTATAGGTCATCGGTATTTTCGATAATTATTTCAAATACTTAAACTCAACGATAGCTGTCTTAGCATTTTACTTCTTTAAGGGCCACGCCAAAGAAGTTCAGTTTGTACCAAAATCTACAACCCTTTAGTCAGAATTATAATCAAACTTCTCACGCCACCCATATTGTGTGTGTGTTAATTTTTTCTATGAGTGGTGGGATCTGCAGTTTTAAAGTCGAAGATTTGAGAAAATTTTCATGGCAAGTTTATTTTCTCTTAGAATTTTTACCTGAAGACTGCTGAGAGGAAGTCGCCAAAAGAAATATTTTTTTTATAATTCCGTTTTAGTACAGATATTTGAGCTGGGGGTATTGTATTTACGCAACAAGGATTAAGAGATTCTCTGATAGGCGTTGGTCCATTAGTTCAGTTTCCGTTCTCTTTAAATTCACTCATCAATTACATTTAAAATGTTGCTATGACGAGCCACACCTAGTTTATATTGAAATAACGACCACACTCGATGCCTAGAATGCGCTGTTAAAACTCCCACTAATAGGTTTAAAAATCAATACAAACCAAACTAAAGACCTGTTTCTGTAAGCCAAATAGATTCAGGCGTTTGTCTATTTGTATGGCAAACACAAACAAAACTGAGTATGCGTATAAGTAGACGTTCTTCTGAAATCATACGTCTTACAGAAACAGCCCATAAATCACTGAAAATTGAAATTATCAGCAAGTCTATACAACATATAGAGATCGACAGAGAGCAAAGTAGCTTTAACAGAGGACTAAGTGGCAAATAATGCTTAGGTTTAATTAATTCAGAAGGCTCCTCAGTGGATATAGAAAATACCACGTTTGAGCGACTGGTGTGGGGTTCGTAATCAACGAATTCAGTGTCATCGAATTCAGTGTTGTTATGTGACTGCCAGCGACTATAGTAGTATACAGGTCTTTATTAATCGATGCTTGAGTGTAATCCTGAATAAGTTCTGTCTCAACATCATCTCAGACGAAATGCTGTGGGTACACACACTTCAAATACAAAAATTGAACTTGTTTGGACATACTCTACCATAGACATAGCTTGATGATGACATATGCTGTTATGCTACAATTTGGAACCAGTAAGGTGCCTTTCAAAGAGAGGAAGACCCTAACTTACATGGAGGAGGAGCAGACCGACCAGAAGGGAAAGGGTTGTTATGCTGGAATTTGGAAACGGTAAGGTATCTTCCAAAGGGAAAGATCCTCACTTACATGAAGGAGCAGACCGAATAGAAGGGAAAAAGTTGAAGTGATATGAAGAAAGGATGTAATGGACTGGATTAAACTAGAGGATGTTTGTTAAGCTGGATTCAACCATGTTGTCCGAACAAAAATTTTTATTTACTTTCAGTACCTTGACTTATTCACCCTTATTCTGGTTGTCGTCGTCGACGTCGTCTTGCGTCGACAGTTTAAAATTGGTATTCTGTTTGTCGTTATTGACAGTTATAGATGACTGTCGGACACACATTTGGTATTCTGTGAGTCAATACGCCGTCGATATTGTGTTGTGTCGACTCTGATTTTGTCGACTCTGATTTTATCGACATCATTTTTGGTAACGACGACGACGGCGACGACGACGACGACAACCAGAATAAGGGTGATTATTTTTAGTCCATTTTAGTTTTCTTGTTTATTGTTTGAAAAATCATTAAAAATTTATTTTTAAAAATGAATTTATTATACATTATTTATAATTTACAATTAAAAAATTTCCTTTATTTTGTTTGTTTTTTTAAATTCAAAAGAACACAAAAAAATTTTAAACCACTTTCCATTTACAGCTGGGCTGAGTTAGACAACGAAATAAAAAAAAAAATATGAATTTTTTTTTTTTGTCTTTAAAATCAAATTTAAATAAAAACTGATATTGCTGCTTAGGCTGGTGTTTCTGGTGCGTGTTCCTAGAGAAATTAAATGAAAAGAAAAACCAAAGAAAAGAGAGAAGAGAGAGAAACAAATATTAGCTGTACTGGTTGGCAATACATATGTATAAAGCCAGGTTTACTATTAGCCAGGTGCAAGGTAAACATTTAGCTGGTGCCATGTACTATGTACATACGAGAATATTTACAATAAGGACTTGATGATTATTAAGGGATACAATGTTTCAAAAAGCTAAACTAATCATAAAAAGAAAAAAAAAAAACGCGATTTCAACAATTTTAAAAAATATTGTACAAGTTTTGTTATATTTTTCTAGGTCATTGCTGCTACTCTCTTAATTAAACCAATTAATAAAATTCATAGAAAAATTAGAAAAAAAATCAGTTTTAATTATTTTTTTTTTTTAGTTTTTTTTTAGTTTTTTTTTTTTTTTTTTGTTACTCATTTATAATTTAGATGTACATAATTTCAATTTTTATTAATCTTTTCTAGTTGTTGTTGTTGTTGTTGTTGTTGATGGTGTTTTGAAGAAAAAACAAAAAACAAATTTTATTTTTTTTTTTTTTTTTGTTTGATTGTTTATAAATAATAAATGATGTAATTAAAAATTAGGGCGGGATACGGTCATATATTTATTTATAAATAAATCGGAACACTTAGGCTTCAACTTCAGCTTCCTCCTTTACCTTATCGGCGGGTTTGCCCTTGGACCAGTCGGGTTTCTTCTGCAAATTTGTTAAAGAAGAAAGAAAAAGAAAGAAGGAAAAAAGAAAAATATTAATAATTATGTTACTTACAAAAATAAAACAATTAACATAAGACATTTAAAAAAAAGGATGTCTAAGTAATAACAGGTTTTGCAGAAAGGAAAATTTCACTACAAAACATAAAAACATTGAAAACAAAAGGTAAAAGTCTAGTGCCATTAGGCCTTGGAATCATTTGGAATTATCTTAACATTAAAATGCCCCTAAAAACAAGTGCTTTTTAAGTTTTTAACTAAAATAAATTAATTTTTGTGCTTTACTATTTACTATTAAACTGTAAACAGTCAAAAATGTGAATGTATGCGTATTTTTTTTTGCCAGGTTACACTCACACACATTCAATTTACATTACATTTATAGTACATATACAGTTACACTTAGATATCTTACACTTTTTGGCTTTTAATATATTTTCTTTAATCTTTTTCTAAAAGTTGTAGTTTTTGTTTTTTTTTTTAAATAAGAAATATGGAATAAAATAAAGCATTAGTATTATTAATAAGAATTAAAAGAAGTAAGTAAGTAAATAAGTGTGTCATTTTGATTGTGTAAAATTTTGTTTTAAATTAAGGAAACGAAATGAAGAATTGCTTTATAAAATTTGGAAAATGTATGTTTAAAATTAAAAGACTAAAGTGTTTTCTCTCAGTGGTACATATACATATGCTTTCTTTTCCTATCAATTGATTCAAATTTTCGTTTTTAAGTGTTTAATTTTTTGAATGTTTTTTTGTTTATAATAAATTATTGTGTAATTAATTGCCTTCAGTTTAATTAAATTTATTTCTTATTTATTTTATTACATTTAATATTCGTATACACCCAAACCTGTTTTTACACGGTTTTTTTTACGCGAATTTGAAATAACACGGTTTTTTTTAACAAATTTACCATTTTTTTTATATTAAGAGATCTTTTCAATACATTTTAAATGAAATAGAAAGTGATGCTAACACTACAGTTATCGACGCATGGAAGAAATTTTCGATTATGGATTGCATAAAGCATGCTGCTTTAGCCTTTTCAGAAATAAAACCATCAACTTTAAATGTCTGTTGGAAGAGCATTTGGCCAGAATGCGTCAATGGCAAAGACACTTGTGCGAATGATAATTCAGGTGGTGAAGTGTATGCAGATATAATTAATTTAGCGCGAGAAGTTGGAGGTGAAGGGTTTGATAATCTTAACATTGAAGATATAAACGAAATAATTGTTGATAAAGCTCTAAATGAAGAAGAGATATTGGAGGTTACGCTGGGAAATGATGATCAAAATGTCGAAACTGATGAGAGTGAAATTCAAAGTCCAATAACTGCCAAGTTGATACTTTACGGCCTTCAAATGGCAAATAAGTTGGCAGAACACTTTTTGACATGTGATAACATAATTGAAAGAGCTGTAAAATTTCAATCAGACCTACAAACATGTATGGCTAGATACAGAGAGCTCTATAAAGAGCTTTCCAAAGTTGGATCACAACGCACTATAACAGAATTTGCTGTTAAAAGAAATAAACCAGCGCCAGAAGCAGCTTCTGAAGATGTAGAAGTAATAAGTATTTCTACTGACGAGACTGATATTGAGCCACCCCAGCAAAAGAGAATGCGCTTGCTATCAGAAACTGACTCCGAATAAAATAAAAAAATTTTTTTATTGAAAATAATTCCGTTCCTAATTGTCTTAAGAGTTTGATAACTAATTTTATTTTTATAAATGGAAGAGAATTTTTAAGTTTTTTCTTTATTTTTTTATAATCATAAAATGAAATAAAATAAAAAACTCTGTGTATACTATTGAACTAAATCTGTGCGTTTTTATAAAGTTATTCAATTTTATAGGCGTACATATGTAGGCTGCTGCATCAATCCTATGTATATCTTTTTTCAGTTTGTTTATACACTTACATACATACATAATATTTGTCTTTTTTACGCGTTTTTTTTTACACGGTATCCACTGGAACGTATCTACTGTGTAAAAAAAGGTTTGGGTGTAAATTATTGAAATTTTTTTTTCATGTTTCTCCTCTAAGTCTTTTGTTTTTCAGTCATTTATATCACAGGAAATTTCTTCTTCATTTAACATTAAATTCAAAACAAAGTTTGTGTCTTAAGTCTTGTATTAGTATATTCTATGGTTAAATATGCCTAGTGCAAGAGCGCCATTAACAGAAGTTTGTTTCTTAAGTCTTTATAAAAAAATACTTTTGTTTACATTCTTCACACAGGTTTGTTGTTTAAGTCTTGGTTTTTCCGTTTCCCTTAAAGTGTGGGAGAGTGAAAGTTTTAACTTAACATAACAGTTTGCTGTTGTTTACAAGCATTTATGTTTGTTTACATAGGTTTGTTGCTTAAGTCTTTAGGTTAAAACGAGTTTTTCTGCTTGGTTTGTTTGTTGTCCTCCTTATGAAGAAGTCCTTTACAAGTTTGTTTCTTAAGTCTTTAAGAATGTTTTCGTTTACCTCTCTTTAATACAGGTCTGTTGCTTAAGGCTTTGTGTTAAAACTTCTTGATTAAGGCTTTCATACTAAGTTTATATGTGAGAGAGCGAGACAAAATTGTTTATTAAGTCTAAGCTTAAAACTCATTTTAAAAGTGTTTGTTGCTTAAGTCTTTTGAATTTTATGTAGGGAAATGTATGTTATTCTTATGTTTTTAGGAAATTTATAAAGAAATGTATTTAAATTATGATTTATAAATAAAAATAAAGAAATATTTAATAATGTTTATGGCTTTTGTAAGTAAAAAATAAAATTTAATGTAAATTTTTTAATTTAAATTTTTTAAATTAAATTTTTTTTTAAGTTTAAATGTGTAACAGTGTGTACGAGTAATAGTGATTGAAGGCTTATTTAGTGTAAATAAATTTAAAACAATAGTTTTCTGTTTAAAAACCTCTATTTTGTAAGAAAAATGTGTGTAAAACGTGAATTCTCGTTTCTTTTTTTTTTTTTTTTGCTAAGAACTTACCTCCTTTTCTTCTTCTTCCAATGTGAATTCCTTCTTCTTAACAACCTTAAGTTGATTACGGAAGTTGAATTCAGCGGCCTTCTTTTGGAGCTTGGCGAATTTGTTTTCGTATTTGGATACCTTCTTCAAAGCAGGCTTAACGAATTTGCCACGAAGATCGTTGACTTGAGCATTGAGATCGTTGATCTATGGTAATAGGAAAAAAGAGGGGGAAAAAGGGAAAAATAGAAAATAAAAAAATGATTAATTTAAAGGAATATTTATTTTTGTTAAATAAAATAATAAAATAAAAAATAAAAAATTAAAAATAATAAAACAAAAAGCTTAAAAAGCTGTTAAAAGCTAAATTTGAAATATTTTTTGATGTTTTAAAATTAAAAATTAAAGAAAAATATTTAAGGAAATATAAAAATTAAATAAGAATTTTGAATTAATTTTAAAATAAAATAAAAAAAATGTTTTTAACAGCTTTATTTAGAAACTTTTTTTAAATTACAATTAACATATAATATTTAAGCTTATGTGAAATTTTTTTTGCTTTTATTATAAAGCTTAAAGCATGCTTAGTAAACATTAAAAGCTTTTCTGCTTTTTTTTTTATATACAATATATAACAATTCTAAAAGAAAAAAAGAAAATTAGTTAAGCTAGACATAATAGATAGATAGATAGATAGATAGAGAGAGAGAGAAGAGAGACAGATAGTTTTTTTTTGAAGGTTATTAATCATAAAATACACAGTAAAAAATGCAGCTTTTTAAGAGTCTTAGAATATTTAACAAAAAAGTGATACGAATTAAAGTGGTTATTATTTATTTGGTGCGGATTTTAATAATTAAATTTAAATTGAATTTTTTTTAAAAAGTTTTCATATTTATATTTAAATTTAATTGTTTAAAACCCGTAATGTTTTTTTTATTAATTTTTTTTCTACTTAGAACAGCATAACATTTTATTTAAAAAAGTGTTTTTAATACAAAAATTATTAAAAATTTTTTTTTTTGTTGTAAATGGTGATAAAGAAAAACTGTGATTTAAATTTGTTTTTTTTTTTATTCTTAAATGTGAAAGACAAAAAAAGTTAACAAATCAAATAATTTTAATCAATACAACCAATTCTAATACTAAACTAAACGAGGTACTGCACACAGTATGGCACATACAAAAAAAAAAAAAAAAAAAAAACTCAATTCTTCCCCTAAAACCATATGATATTTGATAAAAACCTTTAATTTGAACGAACAACTATTAGAAGATGATGTAAAATATTCTTTTTTTTTTAATAATGATTTTGTGTTTTTATTTGTTTGTGTTAAGAAAAAAAAAAAAAAAAAAACAAAGAAAACCAATAAAATGTAAATTTATTCTTTTAAATAAGAAATAAAAAGTATTTTTTTTTTTTTGACACTAAGAATTAATGTTTGGGTTAATCAAGGAGGAACACAAGTGTGGCTTGTGGCATATAATTTTATTATATGAATTAAACGTTAAACGCACAAACAAAATATATTTTTTCATTTGGTCACACATAGATTGCAAAAAAATTGAGTTTAGTGCCATACTGTTGCTGGTATTTTTTATTTTTTTAATTTTTTTTTTGTATTTTCAAAACCCTTTTCTCTATTTTTTAAAAACTAAATGAATTTCGTTTGTTTTTAAAGAGATTTTTTTATATGATTTTTTTTTTAATAAATTTTATTTATTAATATTCTATGTATGCATGTTCTAAATGAAATAAAACCAAAACAACAACAAAGTAAAAAGAAATAATAATTATTATTCGTTATATATTAAATTAATTAATTCTGTTTGTGCAATTAATTTTGAAACAAAAGTAATAAATGGTGGTGGTGGTGGTTATTGAAAGAATTTATAAAATTGTTTTCTTTACAACAACAAATAAGCATTGTTTACTAAAAATTGCTTTTTCTAAATGCTGTGCTCTGGTGGGCTTTTATAAAAATTATTTTCGTTTTATTTTTTTTTATTTTTTTGTTGGCATTATGAAAATGATTTTTACATTATATTGTAAATGTCATTTAATTAACTAATTATTGTTTTTATATATATTGTAATTGCAAAGCCTTACTTTTTTTTTTATTTATTGATAACAAATAAAAACACAAAATATTATTCATCAATTAAAAAAAAAAAAAAAAATAGAAATAGAAATACATATCATCACATACATCATTACAATTGCTAATAAAAATGCTAAAAATAACAAAAAATATTGAAAAAGAAAAATAGAGGCGCTTGATACCGTGTGTCACTGATACCGTGTGTGTAAGTGTTTGTTTCAATGTGAAAAATGTGTTTCAAAGATTTTGTGTTTTTTTTTTTCAAGGATTTGTTTAAAGGGTAAATACACAGAGCGCCATAAGTGAGTCAATACCCACTATAATTTAAAATTTTCTATTATAAAAAATATACTTGTAGCACAACAATAATTTTTATAAGTAATAAATAAACGTTTTTAATTTATGGAAATTTATTCGTCTATTCTCATTTACTTTTCTCGCTATCCTAAGAAAATGAATTATTTCAGCAGTGTTTACTCACTTTTGACGCTCACTGTAAATGGGTGGAATAAAAGGATAAGGTTTGCTTATGGCTTTTGGGAATTGAATTTTTTATTCAAATTCCTTTCATTGAAATTACTCAAAAAAAAAAAAAACAATAAAAATTATTCGATTTTAAAAACCCGAATCGAATAAACTATTGGATTTTTAATCGTAATTTATGATAATTTTCTTATAATAAAACGCTTTTTTAAAATATGCAAAAACCCGGTATTTAATCGAATAAACTATTGGGTTTTTAATCGTAAATTTTAATTTTAATCGATTAAATAGTGGCAATTATTTGTGATTTGTGATAATTTTCTTATAACAAGACGTTTTTTGATGAATATAAAAAACCGGTTTATGTTCGAATAAAAATTCGGTTTTTTAATCGTAAATTTTGTGTTTGAATAAACAATTGGTTTTTTAATCGAAAATTTTTAATTTTAATTGATTAAATTATGACAATTATTTGCAATTTGTGATAATTTTGTTATAACAAGACACTTGATGAATATATCGTAAATTTTTGATGAATATATCGTAAATTTTGTTTTTGAATAAACAATCGGGTTTTTAATCGAAAATTTTGATTTTAATTGATTAAATTATGACAATTATTTGCAATTTGTGATAATTTTGTTATAACAAGACACTTGATGAATATATCGTAAATTTTTGATGAATATATCGTAAATTTTGTTTTTGAATAAACAATCGGGTTTTTAATCGAAAATTTTGATTTTAATTGATTAAATTATGACAATTATTTGCAATTTGTGATAATTTTGTTATAACAAAACAATTTTTAATATACATATATATGTATATAAAAAAGCCGGTTTTTATTCGAATAAAAAGTCGATTTTTTAATTGTAAATTTTGGTTTTAATCGCTTAAATTATGACAATTATTTTTGATTTGTAATAATTTTCTTAATTATACTCGTTTTGCTAAATATAAGAAAACGGGTTTGTAGCAAATAAAAAAATCCGAGTTTTCTTTACCGAATTTTCCTATAACAAGACGTTTTTTGATGAATATAAAAAACCGGTTTTTATTCGAATAAAAATTCGGTTTTTTAATCGTAAATTTTGTGTTTGAATAAACAATCGGTTTTTTAATCGAAAATTTTTAATATTAATTGATTAAATTATGACAATTATTTGCAATTTGTGATAATTTTGTTATAACAAAACAATTTTCAATATACATATATAAAAAAGCCGGTTTTTATTCGAATAAAAAGTCGATTTTTAATCGTAAATTTTGTTTTTAATCGCTTAAATTATGACAATTATTTTTGATTTGTAATAATTTTCTTAATTATACTCGTTTTGCTAAATATAAGAAAACGGTTTTGCAGCAAATAAAAAAATCCGAGTTTTCTTTACCGAATTTTCTTATAACAAGACGTTTTTTGATGAATATAAAAAACCGGTTTTTATTCGAATAAAAATTCGGTTTTTTAATTGTAAATTTTGTGTTTGAATAAACAATCGGTTTTTTAATCGAAAATTTTTAATATTAATTGATTAAATTATGACAATTATTTGCAATTTGTGATAATTTTGTTATAATAAAACAATTTTTAATATACATACATATGTACAATATAAAAAAGCCGGTTTTTATTCGAATAAAAAGTCGATTTTTTAATTGTAAATTTTGGTTTTAATCGCTTAAATTATGACAATTATTTTTGATTTGTAATAATTTCCTTAATTATACTCGTTTTGCTAAATATAAGAAAACGGGTTTGCAGCAAATAAAAAAATTACAGTTTTCTTTACCGATTCATCTTTAATTTACAATAGTTGGAAGAAAATGTATTGCCATTTATTTTTAATATTTTATAATAGAATAATAAGAAACCGGTTCATTAATTTGACACGTGAAATAAAACCGGTTTTTATTCGAATAAAAAACCGGATCTTAATTGAAAAAAGTGATTGTAATTAATTAAATTACGACAATAATTTGTAATATGTAAGTTTTAATATTCTTTTTATAATTGTCTTATTGTATTCGTTTCGATGTATAAATAAAAAACCGGTTTTTATTCGAATAAAAAACCGGGCTTTAAGCGGAAAAAGTGATCATAATTAATTAAATTACGACAATAATTTGAAATATGTGATCATTTTCTTATTGTACTTGCTTCAATGAATAAATAAAAAAACCGGGTTTGATGCGAATAAAAAACCGGATCTTAATTGAAAAAAGTGATTGTAATTAATAAAATTACTACAATAATTTGTAATAAGTTATAATATTCTTTTTATAATTGCCTTATTGTATTCGTTTCGATGTATAAATAAAAAAACCGGTTTTGATTCGAATAAAATCCTGTCAATTTTACAGATTCATTTTATGTTTACAAATTTTTTTTTAGAAAATTCAATTGCTATTTCGTTTTAATATTTTATAATAATATAATATTTTAGAATAATAATAAACCGGTTCATTAACTTAAAACATGAAATAGAACCGGTTTTTATTCGAATAAAAAACCGGGTCTTAATCGGAAAAAAAAAATCATAATTAATTAAATTACGACAATAATTTGAAATATGTAATCATTTTCTTATTGTACTTGCTTCAATGAGTAAATAAAAAACGGCTTTTGATGCGAATAAAAAAACCTTTGTTTTTTTACAGGTCCTTGTAATATTTCCAATTTTTTTTTAAATGAATTTCTATATAGTTTTCATATTTTAAAATAGGATAATAAGAAACCGGTTTATTAATTGAACAAAAACCGGTTTTTATTCGCTAATCGGATATTACAAATTTAACAAAAAATTTTTAATTTGAAAAAAAAAAAACCGAATTTATTTTTGCCTTAGGCATATAGAAATATTGAATTAGGACTTGGGGGGAAACAGGTAGGGCTTCTGTGTATATATGACACAAATAAAATGGAATTGGGAATCGGATGTTTAAGTGTAAATGGTTCAAGTGTTGGTTTGGTGTCTTGTTTGTGGTATTTGTGTGGCGTGGTGTGGTGTGGTATGGTATTTTTTTCAAAAATCAAAAACATTTATTGAATCCATATTGAATATGGTTTGTTTGCTTGGTTTCTGTTGAAAGAATATTAAAAAAAAATTATAAAAGCTTTTACTATTTAAAGGAAATCGGCAAAAAAAATTCCCAAAAAATTAATTAAAAAAAAAAAAGAAAACCAAAAATGACAACGAAAAACTAAAATTTATATGAAGTAGCTTAGCTTAGCTAAAAAGGTGTATTTTTTTTTGTTTTTGTATTGTTTTTGATTAATACCTCCCAGTCTTTTTTCCTGACTTCATATTCAAGATCCCATTTTTGGCCTTCACAGGTATACATACGGTCGAAATACTCTTGGCAAATCTTTTGTAATTGAGCTGTAATTGATTGGTTGGATGAATGGTATTTCGTAAAACAGAAAAATTATTTTTTAAGTTTTTTTTTTTTTTTTTTAATGGAAAACAAAACAAAAAAAAACGAGTATTTTTTGTATGTGTGAGAGAGAGAGAGAGTGTTGTTTTATAACAGAACCCCCTAACATATAATGAGTGAGAGAGAGAGAGAGAGCGAATTGAAGTGACAAACGACCCCTAAAAACAAAAAACACTACAAAACAGTAAAGGTTTGCTACACTGGGCAACAAAAGTAACATGTAACATGTAACATTTAAGATTTTTTTTGTTGATTTTTTTCCATTGTTTTTTTTTTTTAATGGATTTTGTGAAAATTGTGGCAGTACCTCCCAATCTTTTTTTCTGACATCATATTCCAAATCGAATTTCGAACTTTCACAATAATAAATACGTTCATGGTATTCTTCGCAAATTTCTTGTAATTCACCTGCAATATGTTCAAACAAACAAAAAGAAATGAATTGAATTTCGTATTGAATTTTTTTCAATTGCAAACAAGTTTTGTTTTCAGTGTACAATTTTCTCTATTTTTTTTTTTGCAAACTGTAATTTGTTATGTGTTCTAGAGTGTTGTTGTTGTTTAAAAGCATTGTTTTTTGTTTTTGTTTTTTTAACCACAGTACATATTGTTATTAAGGTTTACTTTTTTACAAAAAGCCAAATTAAACCTTGTTTTGAAGCCGTTTCATATCCAAATTCTTTGCTTTTTAAAAAGAATTTCTTTGTTTTTTTTTTTTGTTTAAAAAGGGGGTAATTTTTTTTTTTTTTTGTTCATTTCGTTTGATTATTACAATATTAAAGAAAGAAAAAAATAAAAAAAAATTAAAAAAAAATCTATATTATAAATATAGATTATAGTAGATATCAAATGCCAAAATAAATATAAAAAAAAAAGAAGAACGTTATTTAAAAGGGGATTTGGTTTGTTTGTGTGGGCCATTTACCTCTGCTTGCTTGACTTTTTCAATATGTTCTAAATCAAATTTATCACCCTCCAATCTGAATAGACGTTGCCAATATTCTTTGCAAATTGTTTGTAGTTCGGCTGTATTGGTTTGTTTGTTTCATTTTGTTTTTTTTTTCAATGTATTTAAAAATATTATTAAATTTTTAATAATAAATAATAAATAAAAACAAAAAAAACAGAAATTAGAATAAAAAAACAGATGAATTAACCCTTTTAACATAGACATAAACCTGCATTTTGTATATACTTTTGTAAGGCAGTGTTTAAATTTCTTAATATTTACTCGTATACATAGTTTTTATGGTATTGTGAATATTCTTTCTTTCAGTGTATTTTTGTTTAAAACATGTTTTGAGTTTAATTTTGTAATGCAGTGTAAAGGTAATGTATAAATTAAAAAGAAGAACTTTAAAAACATTTCAAAAGAAGTAAGGCTTTTGAAAATTTACTAACTACACTTGGACCATATTTTATAGAAATATTTTTATTCATTTATTCGCTATATTTTTAAATCTAATTTATAAAAGAAACCAAGTTAACCCAAACTAAAAAAAAAAATTGTTTTCCGTAAAGTTTTTATTTCTTCATTGTATATATAAATCTTGAAGAAATTTTATTTTGTACGATATCGTAAATTTTTAAAATAGTTCCTTTCTTACTACAAACATAAACTTTTGTATAAGGATACTTTATAACACAAACTAATTTTGGTTTTTCACAAAATTTTAAAAATTTGCATACTTTTCATGCTACACATTTTTTAAACTTAATATCATAGATTTTTAATAATGTTAAGTAAGATGTATAAGTATTTCAAAATTGTTCTCTTATATTTCAAACTAAAATTTTGCAATTTCAGTAATTTAAAATTTTTGAAAATTTATATAATCTCGTATCGTAAATTTTTAAAAATGTTCCATTAGAGTTACAAATGGGAAACTATGTAAAAAGGATTCTTTATATCTTAAACTAATTCTGGTTTTTATTTTTATTTAAAAAATTAAAAAGGATTTTAAGAATTTTGCAATTTTCTATATATCGTAAATTTTTAAAAATGTTCTACTGGAGTTACAAATTGGAAACTGTGCAAAAAGAGACTTTATATCTAGCATTAATTTTGGTTTTTATTTTTACCATATATTTAAAAATGTTTGAAGAATTTTAAAATTCTGCAATCTGGTATCGTAAATTTCTAAAGGCGATCTGCGAGGCATATGATTATAAAACTTTGAAGAAGAATATGTCATATACATATGGTTCTAATTTTGTATTTTAGGAAATAGTTATACCCAGTTGTTTGTACATATAATTGAAAAAGATTTTAATTCAAATAACGGAAATTTTTAAAAATGGTCTGTAAGGAATA
Source organism: Sarcophaga caerulescens (assembly GCA_927399465.1). Classification (NCBI taxonomy): domain Eukaryota; kingdom Metazoa; phylum Arthropoda; class Insecta; order Diptera; family Sarcophagidae; genus Sarcophaga; species Sarcophaga caerulescens. The sequence continues at coordinate 24,514,613 of OV656873.1, read as the reverse complement.
TGATTAAAAATTTTGATAAAGGTTTTCTTTATATAGAACTAATTTGGGTTTTAATCACTTATGTAGTTGAAAAATAAAACGTCTATATTTCAATATCGTAAATTTTTAAAACTTCATACTTCATAAGTAATATGGTTATGAAACTTTGTATAAAGATTTTTAACATTTTAAAGCTAAATATGCTTTATACAAAAATTTTGTTGAAAATAAATTTTTTTTTTCTTCAGTATCGTAATTTTTTAAAAATGTTCCCTACGAGATATAATTTCAAAAATTTGGGTAAAGATTTGTTACACATCCAGCTAATTTTGGTTTTTATAAAAATTAAAAATAAAAGGTTTCTAAAACCTATATTAAATTTTAAAAAAATATTAAAAAAAAAATATTTAAAAAAATAATATTTCCTACAGATGAATTGAAATTAGAACCTGAACATTTGTATTCTTAACAAAAATTATAAATTAAAAAAAAAACTATTAAGCACACTTGCTAGATGAAGATGTGCCGCAAAAAAATTTTTAACGTTTCAAAACGTTTTTTTTTTTTTTACCAAAAATCAAAAGCATTTATATTTTGTTTTAGTAAAAGCTTATCAAAAACTTATTAATTTTAAGCTTCTACTTTAAGCAAAAGTTAAAAAAGCAAAAAAAATTAAAAAAAATCCTTAAAAAATAGTGTTAAAGCTTATAGCGAAAGAAATTACGCGATATTTTAGATTGTATAACAACAACATAAAAGTTTAGTCCTTTTACAAATAGGGAAATCCTGATTTTAGCAAAGCTACTAGAAAGTGGAACCAAAAGAAAACCAATTTAAGCTGGTTCCTTACTAGGTTTAGAAGGAAAATCACTAATTAAGTTCATTATTTTAAAGTGATTTTCAAAATCAAAAAATAAAATTAAGGTTGTTGGCACTACTTTTTAAAAAAAAAATTAAAAAAAAAATTATAAAAATAATACGGTTATTGAAAGACACAAAAATACTACTTTACAAGGAATAACTATTATCTACACTTAGAAAAATTTAATATTAAAAGAACTGTTCCTTTATAAATGCAAAAAACATAGCGAAACAGTTCCGAAACGGGTTTACAAAAAAAAACTACTTTAAAAATAGGATTTTTAGAAAAAAAAAAAGTGTAAGGAATTCTTGCCTCCATATCCTTGCGGGCAACTTGATATTCAACATCATATTTCTGATCTTCCAATTTGAGTATCTTATCGTAATAACTTTTACAAATTTCTCGTAGGGCACCTATTACAAGTCGTAATTGGTTTAACGACAACATATAACGTATAAGGGAAATTTAAATAAATTTTGTTTTTAATATTTTCTAATTTGAAAAAAAAAAAAAATATATATATGTGTCTTGTAGTGTATGTGTACAGTGTAATAATGTTTGTGAAAATGTATATGTAACTCCTAATAAGGTAAATTTATTTAAGAACTTTGTTTTTTAAAATGATTTCCTTCAACCTTTAGTTTTAGTTTAAAAGAACGTTTGTATACGTTGTTTAATGTTTAAAATTTACAGAATAATCTGTTTTTTATAAAACGCTGGATGATTTTTAGATGAATATCGTAAAAAATAGAAACGTAAGATGGTAACTTTAATAAAAGAAAAAGAGAAAACAATTTCAATAATTAAAAGAAAAAATATTGGAAATTTTAATTTTTATAGCAACGGTATCGTAAATTTTTAAAAATGTTGCTTTAAACCTAGAGTAATGAAATTTCCTGCTAATAATCTAGAAGTATAAAGCTAATTTCAGTTTTAATTGGAATTGGAAAAAAAAAATACAAAATTAAAATGCTTAAAATTTATACGAAATTCGAAACTATCGTTAACAAATCTCACAATAAATGTCATGAAATTTAAGAATACCGAAAATATCCTCTTATCTTTTCCTCGTGAGAAAAAGAGAAAACAATTTCAATAATTAAAAGAAAAAATATTGAAAATTTTAATTTTTATAGCAACGGTATCGTAAATTTTTAAAAATGTTGCTTTAAACCTAGAGTAATGAAATTTCCTGCTAATAATCTAGAAGTATAAAGCTAATTTCAGTTTTAATTGGAATTGGAAAAAAAATACAAAATTAAAATGCTTAAAAAATATGTATACGAAATTCAAAACTATCGTTAACAAATCTCACAATAAATGCCATGAAATTTAAGAATACCGAAAATATCCTCTTATCTTATCCTCGTCTTAAAGCAGTACTAAAAAAAATTGAATATCGCAGTTTTTTTTTATAAAATTAGGTATCGTAAATTTTTTAAAACGTTGAGCTAAGCCTAAAGTAATGAAATTTCCGTGCTAATAATCTAGAAGTATAAAGCTAATTTCAGTTTTAATTTAAATAAAAAAAAAAAAATACAAAATTTAAATATCTAAAATTTAAATGCTTAAATAATACACGATATTCGAAACTTTCATTAACAAATCTCACAATAAATGTCATGAAATGTAAGAATACCAAAAGCATGCCTGTAAGTTAATGCAGTACTAAAAAATTTAAATATCGTAAATAAAATATCGCAGTAAAAAATATAAAATTTGAGTGCTTAAAAAGTATACGATATTCGAAACTTTCGTTAACAAATCTCACAATAAATGTCATGAAATGTAAGAATACCAAAAGCAGTACTAATGCAGTACTAAAAAATTTGAATATCGTAAATAAGATATCGCAGTAAAAAATATAAAATTTGAGTGCTTAAAAAATATACGATATTCGAAACTTTCATTAACAAATCTCACAATAAATGCCATGAAATTTAAGAATACCAAAAGCATGTTTTTAAGTTAATGCAGTACTAAAAAATTTGAATATCGTAAATAAAATATCGCAGTAAAAAATATAAAATTTGAGTGCTTAAAAAATATACGATATTCGAAACTTTCGTTAACAAATCTCACAATAAATGCCATGAAATTTAATAATACTGAAACAGAACAGAAAAAGAATTGAATATCGTAAATAAAATATCGTAATTTTTCTATAAAATTAGAAATATTTCCAATATTTGCTTTTTCCTTTTAATAGTTTTCAAAATGTTAAATATTTGTTTTCTCTTTTTTTTTTTCTAATATCGTAAATCTATTTCCTTTAGTAGTAGTTGTTGTTGTTGTTGCAGTCGTTGATATACGCAGATTAGATAATTCGTTAATGGCTTACGCTGATTTAATTTTAAATAAAAAAAAAATTTGAATTTTAGTGTGAGAAAAATGTGCAAATTGTTGTAGAAAAGTTTTAAAAGACTAATTAGAGAGTAAAAACAAAGAGAGTGAAAGACAGACAGAGACAGAGAGATCAAAAAGAGAGTAAAGAGCGAATTGTAAGAGAAAAATTGTGGTTGTGTTCTTTTTTTTTCTTGGTTTAGTGGCGGCGTAACTTTATGTAGTGGTATATAGTAGTAGTAGTAGTAGTAGTAATAGTAGGTGTGTTCGTGTACCTCAACATCCTTGCGTTTAACAACGTATTCAAGATCGTATTTTTGATCCTCCAATTTGCAAATTCTATCGTGGTGTTGCTTGATAATGGTCTTGAGTTGTTCTATACACACAGGCGAGAGGGGAAAGGGTTAAAATATACTTTATTTTTTAATTTAAAAAAAAGAAAAAAATACGCGAAAAATATTTGAAAGAAAAAAAAAACAATTTTTTTCTTCTTCTATTTTCTAAAGTGTATGTAATAAGTGTACCGTAGAAATTTTAAAGTGTAAAGTGATGGTGATTGTTTGTTTGATTTTCAAAATGGTGAGAGTGAGAGTGAGAGATGGAGTGCTTAAAAAATGGATCTGAAAGAACATACCTTCGCTGGCATCACTGAGATTTCTGGGACTACCGCAACGCTCTTCAATGATGCGTCTACGTTCAGCGGCTTTGCGTTCTTGTTCTTTTTTCAACTCTTCAGCGGCTTTCTTGCGGAGCAACAACCTGAGCTTCTTCTTTCTTTCTGGTGTCATGAAACCCTTCTTGGCCTTCTTGGCCTTGGAAGCTTCTTCCATACGCTTGCGTACTTCAGCACGCTTGCGTTCAATTTCGGCTTGTTTAGCCTTCTTAGCCTGATTTATTAAAAGAAGAAAAATTATTCATTAAAATATCGTTGCCAATAGAGCGCGCACTTGGAACACAAGAAGACATTGTGACGAAAATCAGAGCAGAAGGTGACACGCAGACACACACACACAGACACACATGGGTACACAACATCACTTTAGAGACGGACATATACACCGAGACGTATATGCATGTACCTCATCGCCTGGTGCGGCAGGTTTGGCTGGTGCTTTGCCATCAGCCGGTTTGGCTCCAGCTGCGGGTGCTGCACCTGCTGCTGGAGCGGCTCCCGCTGCAGGGGCTGCACCTGCTGCCGGTGCTGCTGCTGGAGCCGCTCCGGCTGCTGGGGCGGCGGCTGGTGCTGCAGCCGGAGCTGCAGCTGGCGCCGCAGCAGGTGCCGCTGCTGGAGCTGCCGCTGGTGCTGCGGCCGGTGCTGCTGCCTTTTTCTAAAACAATTGAAAAGAAAAAAAAAATCAAAATTAGTTTAAGGAAATTCCCAAATTATCACGGCATGTACTATAAAGAGAAGCATTTTTATTTTTAAGCAGCTGCATGCATAAAGCCTGTTAGCTAAAGCTTAACAAAATAATTTCGTTTGTAGCTGCCTAGCTGAAGGAAAAGAAAAAAAAATATCTTAGAAAATAGCATTAAAAGCGTTTTCAAATAGCATTGTATTGTGAAAATACTTTGTAATTTGCCAATATTTACCTTCACAATGTTCCCTTGCGGCTGCTGGACAAACACCCTATACACATTAACTGATGTTTAGTTTTTTTTTACTAAAAGTAGAAAAAGAAAGGAAATTAGTTTTCTATTATCCTGATAAATGGAAACAAAATCCAAATTGTTTGTATAAAAACATGGATTTGATACTTACCTCACCTCCTCATCAGCCATGTTTGATTTGTGGTTTAAGGTTTAAGTCTCTGTAAATAGATAATGCAAAGAAAAAATAAAAATTTTAGTACATATAAATATGCATATCGTAAGTTAATTTCATTAAAAAGAAATACAAAATATGTTTCAAAAATTTTTTAGAAGAAATTTATATCCAATATCGTAAATTTTTCAGATTTGTTTTTTAGAATTAAAAATTCGTCTTTAAAACTTTAATGGTTATATATAGATAAAGCTTTCACCCATAAATTCTATAACATTACATTTATAACTATAAAACTTAATATCGTAAATTTTCTAAAAATGTTTAAAATATTTAAGAACATAAAATACTTAACTAAAACTTTTATTTTTATGTTATGATATGAATTTTCAATCAATTTTCGGAATTCAATGTTAAAAAAAAAATTTACGATATAGAAAATGTTCAAAGCATAAACAAAAAACTTATATCGTAAATTTTGTTATAATGTTTAAAATATTTAAAAGCATAAATTTTTGAATTTTTATTAAAGTTTCATAATTTAACACTCTAAAAAAATTACGATATAAAAAATGTTAAAAGTAAAAAAGAAACTTATTATAGTAAATTTTTTAATAATCTTTAAAATATTTAAGAACATAAACTTCTTGACGTAAAACTTTTATATTTATTACACTTATAAATTTTCAATAATTTGTTATTTTACGATATAAAAAATTTTCAACGCAAATAAGTAACTTAATAAGTAAATTTTCTTATAATGTTTAACATATAGAAATAGCTAAATTTTTTAATATTTTTTTTGTAATTTCAATTTAATTTTAATCTAAAACAATTTACGATATTAAATATTTGCAATGCAAATCCATAAACTTTCTCAATAGATTCTATCTTTATCGATTAAAGAAACTGAATATCGAAAATATATTGCTTTTTTTCAAAACATTGTTAATGTTGAATATTTTCTTAAAATATACGTTTTAAGCTATTTACGATATTAAAAAATTTCTAAATGTTTGTAAGCCATTTCAACCAATATTCTTTTACATTTTTTTATTTCCAAAAACATTTTTAATATGCTTAGGATATACTCGTATACGTTATATCAAGTATATTTAATGCTACAATTAAGGGATTGTAACTAACTCTTTCAACTCAGAGGGATTAGATTCTTTAATATCGTAAATATAATTTTAATTTATAAATTTAATTCATTTATGAAAATGTTTTGAATTTTATAAATTTCATAAATGTCTAGGTCAATATATAATTGAAAGTAAAGAAAAATAGAATGAAAAAAATTGTTCATACTTTTTTGTACTCCAATTGAACTTCAGTTCAATTGATGATCAAATTGGAAAATAGTTTCAATAAATTTTATATTTATTTCTAAGAAAAAAGTATTTTTTTTTTTTTAGAAAATATTGTTACTATTTTTTGTAAAACTTATTAAAACTAGAAAGAATTTAAAAAAATATTTTTATTTTTGTTAAAAATTCTTTGAAAATTTTGTTTTTAAATCTTTATATCGTAGATACATACTCGTATACGAAAATATATTTCAAGCTAAAAAGTAAATGTAAACAATATTTAATATGTATGTATGTATGTATATGTACAAGTAAAATATATTCTATGTATAACAGTAAGTAACAATATCTTTTATACAGAGATCAGATGACTTAAACACACAAACTTAAATGTGTATGCCTGTGTATTTATTCCAAAATTATTAAATGCTTCTCTCATTTTTCCAAATTTTCGATATAAATTAACCGTATATGGAGCCTAAACAAAGAGAATTTATAACACAGAAGGAGAGAGAGACAGAGAAATAGATTGTGTGAGTGAGTTGCAAAAGTATGAGTGCGCATGTCTCAGCAAGTTTAAAACAATATAACAGATGCGTATGATCATCTCACAATATTCAAAATAAACACACGGGCATACAACCGTAAATCACAACTGGGGGTATTTTTTTTATAATAACTGTTATACTCATTGTGTGTGTGTGTATGTATGTATGGGTGTGAATTATATGGCATATGAGTTGTATTAAATGCGTGGGCATAGTATGTCCTCATATTGTTATATTAGACGAAATAATTATAACCTAAAAATTTTTTTATATTTTAGTACGAATTTTTATTCTTAATTTGTATTTTATTTTTGTTTTTTTTTGTATTTGCGTAGGTGAGTATATTAAAAATGTTCTTTTGTATAGGTAAATGTATTTATTATATGTACATACATTCGAAATATCTTTTAATACGAGCGTAAGAAATGGGAAATGTTTGAATAATATTTTAGGTTATAATTCCTACAAGTAGTTGTAAGAAAATTATAAAAATTTTTTTGGTTTTGATTTTAAATTTAGGCCAACAATTTGTTATTGTTTATTGAAATGTAGATGGTTTTTTTATGTCATAAAATTTTTTTATAAATTTTTTCCAAATTTTTTTTGATTATTAAATATACTTGACCTAAAGTTTTTAAAAGATTTTATACAGATTTTTACATTTTAAAAATTTGTTGGTCATTTACTGTCTTGATTTTTATTAAATTTACCATGTAAAACAAATACTATTTTCTTGGTAGTTTTCATTAATTTCTAGTGGGTAATACTTTCAGCAGATTTCCTAGTGGGTAGTATGTCAACTGATTAGAAGAAAAAGGGAAATATTATCTCTCCTGGCAGAAACTCTAAGACTAACCAAAATTTTTTTTTTTCTGTAGCTCAATGTTGACGTAAAACTGTTACTGTTCGCTACTCATATTTAAAATTAAGACTGTGGGAAATGATGTGGCATGATAGCCTGATTGTCATGACTAATAATGTATGTATGTATGTACGAATACATTCCATTATTGTTTGTTATCAAACACAATTTCAAAATGTCTTCTTTTCTCGACAGATAAGTTTGTGAAATGCAATGTTAAACAATCTATCGATTTAGAGTAAGAAGTTTTAAACAATTTGCTTGAAAATATTAAAAAAATTTTTTGTTTAAAAAAAAAAACAAAATAAAATAAAATATGTTCACAATCAAATATTTTCAATTCTAATAATAATGCAATCTTTTCGTTTTTAAATGAGTGGTATTGGTCTTCCTTTCTTTCTTTCTATAAAAAGAATATCTAATGCCTTAATCTTTGTATATCGTATGTGTAACGTATATTTCAAATATTTGTTTTATTTTCTCTTATTTAGATGAAAACAAATTCGATGAAATTAGCTGTGCGAAAATATGTTGAAATGTATAATCGCATAATTTTCAATTTTTAGGTTGGTTACTGTATTTACGTCAATTCGAATGCTAAACATAATCAAAATAATAAATCATGACATATTTTTACTGTACTTTTAGCAATGAATTCTTTTTCTTTCAGAGGTTTTTTTCTCTTATGAGCAGTTTAGTTATACGATTTCAATATTTTTTTTTTTTTGTTGTGATTTCGTTTGACAAGTAAAAGAAATAACAAAAAATCACTATATCATGTCATTACCTAAAAGGGTAAATATTTTAAAATTTTATATCGTATTTTTTGCCTTTATTTTTAGAGACTATGTATGAATTTTTAGCAATTTACCACCACCCTCTACTATACTATTGTGTTTTCAGATTTCTTTAAAACGAATAAATATGTATGTATATGAAAATATCTTTGGGTGCCCGAGTAGTCTACTGTAATGATAGGTAGTGTGCTAGACTATTTGACTGATGGCCGTGGAGTTCGATGCCCACCAGCGACTCTGCTTTGATACACTATACCGAGCATAAGGTCTATGTTACTCAGATTGTAACAATTATTGTGTATTTTATAATTGTATTCTAATTAATAATAAATAAATAAATATTTCTGTAGGAATTGAAATGTTACTGCAGATCTGTTGCGTATGATTATTAAAAAAAGAAAATTATTTTTATAAATAAATTATTTTTAAATTTAATAAATTATTTTTAAATTTAAAATATAAACTTATTTTTAAATTTAATCAAATAAACTAACTAACAGGTATTCAAGGTTAACTATAAATAGTTCTTCTTTAAATAAATATTTCTACTACCGTTTTAAAATGTAAATTTTATGAAAAAAATTAAAAAAATAAATTATTTTATATGAAGAATCTTAATTTTTTAGAATTTTTTTTTTTTAGGAAAATAATTCAAATTAATTTGAATTATAAATTACAACTAAAATTTTATATTGGTTTTATTTATTTTAATGTGAAAAAAAAATTGAAGAAATTTTAAAAATATTTTTTTTCTATTTTTTTTTTTTGCTTATTTCTAGTTATTAAGTATTGTATATGTAAATTGTATATATTCATATATGCATATTCTTTTTATGCTTTTATTTTAAAAAATCCAATTTTTTTTTTAATTTTGAATTTTTAAAAAAAATTTTTATTTTTTTTTTTTTTTTTTAATATTTCTGATATACTTTTTAAATAACAAAATATGTGGACGGCAAAGAACATCAGTTGTTGCTGAAATGTTGCATTGAAAATGATAACATCGAAAAGCTTGCTTATGGCCAACACCCGATATTGAATGTGTTTTTTGGTTTCTATTTAAAATTTTATTTTTAAATTAATTTTGAAAAAAAAAATTCTATAATCAAGTGTGTATACTATTTTCAATGTATAACAGTTTCAAAATGAAAATATATATACACATACATACATACATGCATATATAAGAATATATAGAAAAAAAAAAATACATATTTTTCTTTAGTTATTATGCAATCATTTTGATTTTAAAATTTTTTTATTTTTATTAATAAATTTGGTTTCCTTTCTTCCAAATAACACTCTTGTAAATTAATTTATTTTTCATAATTTTTTTTTTATATAAAAATATAAAGTTTTTTTTAAATCTTCGTTAAGTTTCATTTCAACACTTTCCATTTTTTTCTGTTACTTTTTCATATTTTTTAAAACACTTTAGATTTATTTTGTAATTTTTATTACTTGCATTATATTGTAATAATAATAATTATTATGTTTTTTTTTTTTCATTTTACTTTATCAGTTTAAACTCCTTTTGTTTGCATGTACATAGGTTACAGTTTGAAACTCTGTTTTTGGAGCGATTATTTGCAATATTTTTTTTTGCATTTTGTGGCACAACACACTCACCTCTAAAAAGGAAATTTAAAAAAAGGGTGTGCGTTCTAACACACAACTCGTCAAGCACTGTTTTGAACGAAAAGACTGAACGGTCCGACGACTAACGGCAGACTATATTTTTGTCAGAATACCACTGCAGATCATTTTTCTCGATCAACCCATTAAAAGCGCCGTAAAGAAAAAAAAAAAAAAAACACCCACTCGGCCCCTCTACACATACGAGCGCACATAGCACATACAACACACAGAGAGCTTATTGGTGAGATAAACCGTTAAGAGATATTAACTTACTGCGCCTGCTCTCCTGATGGAATGGAATCAAGGTGGCCATATTATTAAAAACAGGAAAATATTTTGTTTGTTTATAATAAAACCCACTGTGCTCTCTCTATTGAAGTTGTTTTCTTTGGTTTTTTTTTGTTTGAAAGTTTTTTTTCACACTCTCGTCGTCGTTTGTCAGCGTAAAATGAGTGTAAAACACAGGAAAACAAAAAAAAAATTATTTGCAAAAGAAAATAACAAAAATTATAAAGGAAAACAAAAAAAAAGAAAAATAAGAAGAGAAGTAAAATCTAATTTGAAAGAAAAATAATTTTTATCGTATGTATCTGGGCACATTTTCTAAAAATAATTTTTCTTTTCTTTTTGTTTTTCTATCAGAAATAGATACAAAAAACAAGAAGAAGAAGAAGCAGAATCAGTAGAAACATTTTGATTTTGATATTTTGCTGAGTGTAAATGTGGAAATTTTTAAATTTTCTTCTCGCAGATTTTAATTTTTTTTTTTTTTCAAAAAACTTTTTGTTCCTTTTTTTTTAAATTCAAATATACTGTACCGTACATACATTTTTTATTGTAAATTTCTATACTTCCACGTATAAAAAAAAAAAATTTTTTTTAGAAAAAAAATTTAATTTGAAAATAAAAATTTGTTTTTTTTCTATGTGGGTTGTTTTGTTTTAATATTTTGCTGTTATTGTTATTGTTGTTGTTGTTGTTTTTATTTTTAATTTCATTTCAAGTATATAAAATGCAATATATGTTAGAAATAAAAGCTTTATCTTCTTTTCATTATTAAAAATTTTGTTGTTAAATCTTCATTATTTTTTGTTTTTTTTTTTTTGTTTAAATTTGTATTGAATATCAGAGAAATTATTTTCGTATAAACAAAAATATAAATAGTCTGTCCATAAAGTCTGTTTTATTTTGGAAATATTTAAACGAACAATAAAAAGAAAAATTAAATTCAAGAACAATTTTTATAATAAACATCCTCAGGACCTTTAAATCATTGACTTAAAATTAAAATCTAATTTTTTTTTTTTTTTTATATGAAACCAGCACTCAGGAGATGGCCCCTACTCATGCAGTGCATTGTGCAGGTTTTTTAGGAAAGGTGGAAAGGGGGAAGATGCGAACGGCAAGGAAACGAGTTGCTGCTAGGTGACTATAAAATGGCCAGTGCTATACCTTCACCATTAGACAGTCTACAGGCAATCGTCCCCAAGAAGCCCGCAGTTTCTCACACCACTTATGTTGTGTGTGTTAATTTTATACACAATTGGCGGGACCTACAGTTTAAAGTCGACTCCGAACGACAGATTTTTTGAGAAACTGAGAAGAAATCGCCGAAAAAATATTTTTTTTATTTTTTTTATTTTTTGACGGTCTGGACATCTATTGGGAAAAGGTTGTCGGTAAACACATACCTTAATTGTGTGTGTCTACAACGGATGCTTTCGCGTTACAAACTAAACTCGACTGGTTAGATTTTTCAAGGTTTTAAAAGAATTTGATTTGATGAGAAGAAGCAAAATAAAGTGTACAAAAAATAATTGTGATTGTTCGTTGTAGAAATATGTGAAATATGAAATTGATGTCTGGCCTGGGACTCGAACCTTGGCTACTAGACCACGGCGACCCCTAAAAAATTGACAATAACTGGCTTCATTAAAGTTTTAGCTTTACTTTGAAACAATCATTTGTTTCTTTTTTATCTTCATTTAAGTTCTTTATTAAAAAAAAAAAAACCTCACAGATTATTCCAAAAACATTTAAATTTTAAGAAAACATCGTGAATGACAATATCGGGCCTGCTGTGGTACATCCAACGCGACTGTGTCCTAATAGGAATTCTCAACATTTGTTTAAGGCATAAACCGTCTCATATTTCTTTCAATAATACAATCTTTTGGAAAAGGCAATTGGATTAAAGTTTGGACGATAATCCATGTTTAATTTATACTAGCAGATTGTACCCGGCGTTGCGTGGGTTATGTAGTTTAGATTAGTTTAAAAAATGAAAAATGTTTTTAAATTAAAAAAAAAAAAACAGTGATATATAATATTTTTTTCTCGTAATCAGTGCATTAACAGGCATCGTTTGGGAGGTATTTCTACAAAAAAGGTGGCCATGGGACACCCTATTGTATAAATTTTTCTTTAAATTAAAAAAAAAAATTATTATTGGGTCATTTTGCATTAAAAATAACAATAAATAAAAAACCGGTTTATCGGTTTCGAAACCGGTTTGAAACCGGTTTCTTAAAAAATGAAATTTTTCAAATTATTCGGAAACTGGTTTAACAAACAACCCAGTTTTTTGAATACTCTAAGTCCTAAATATAAATGCACTTAATTTGCCCGTTTTTCGCCCCTTTCCCCCTTTTTGGACCCCTTTTGATCCAACTTTATAAACGGAACACCTCCAATAGCTATTTGGGAAAATTAACCAAGTTAAATCGTAAAAAAATACCTTTAAAACAGATAAAATACAGCATTTATGCATAAAGTACTAATTTTAGCCCATTTTTTCTCCCTTTGTCCCATTTTTTTCCCATTTGGGTCAAAATTTTGAAAAGGTTTATTGCCTATAACCTGCACCGACAAAAGCTCGATCAATATCCCAAATTTCAAGAAAATCGGTCCAGGCGTTCAGGAGTGATTGGCTAACAAACAAACAAACAAACAGACTTACAGAAAGATTTATAATATCGACCCCTTTGCGCGAAATTATCGTATATGCCAATTTTTTTGAAATTGAGTTTTTGATGCAATCTTGTTCTACATTCAAAGAGACGTCACCTGACCAAATATTGTAGGCGAATTCCACTTCGTAGCTCCAAAAATTGATTGAATACTTTATCGTATGTTACACTCCATTTTTTCTTGTGAGCGATTTTATCATATCTTCCAATGAAGAATATTTTGCATATTGTAGTTGTTACAATATTTACTACATATTTTAATATAGGTTTTCTTTTGCCAAAAAAAAAAAAGATAAGTGCACTAATTGCGAAAATATTAAACATCTTGATGAAGAGGAAAAAAATCGTGTGCAGAATTCCAATGAGTATAGGATGCATATAAGAGAGAATGATGAGGCCAAGGCTAATTTTTTAAGAGATCAAAATAAAAGCAAAAATGTTTCTAGTTTTGTTTGCGCCAGCTTCGATTTGCAAAAAGTTTTGAATACTCCGTTCGGAAATAATATAACCCTTTTTTACTCACGCAAGTACCCCTACTACAATTTCAGCGTTTATGAAAACGGCACTAGAAGTGGCTATTGTTATTTGTGGGGTGAGCGTAATGGTAAGTGAGGCTGCAATGAAATTTCCACAGCCCTGTATAAGTATTTAATAATCGTAGATCAAAGAAAGACAGTTAAAGACATAGACCTATATTGCGACAGTTGCACTGGTCAAAACCGCAACAAGGCTGTATTAGCTATGTTGACACATTTTTTAAATTTGTCAAACTTCATTGAAAAAATTAAAATAACATATTTACTTCCCGGTCAGACAATGATGCCAGTTGATTCAGTGCATAGCACAATTGAATCATTTGTACGCAGGCGTACCATTTGGGCGCCAAGTGAATGGCCCACAACTATTCGCAATGCACGAACTAATCCACCGGGGTACAACTGTATTAAAATAGGCCACTCAGAGTTTGAAAACTGGAAGTCCTTTGCAAATCTGTTACTACCAAACAAAGTTAAACTAAACATAAATAAAGTTCGCATAGCTTTATTAGACAAAAAATCAAAATCAATTGAACTCATTTACGGATATTCCGACAATTCCACTAAAAAAAACTATAAATAACTTTAATTTTGACTTTAAGTTACAAAAGTTGTACAATTCACCTTTGTGTATCTCTTTGCAAAAATTTCAATGATTTGAAAAATCTATGTTTAGAAAATAGCATACCGCCAAAATACCACAATGAGTACAGTCGAACTTCTCTAATTTGAACTTCTATTACTTGAATTTTCTGTAAGTTGAAGCACATCTCGTGGCAACAGCATCTTGGAGAGAAATTCTATTAGGTTTTACTTCTTTAACTTGAACTTCCATAACATGAATTCCTCTATAACTTGAAGTAAAACGGTAGTACAACGTTTCTATAATTTGAATTTTTTCGAAAAAAATTTTGTTTTCCTGGCAAAAATTACCGAATTAGCCGCCAATAGTGAATATATGTTCCTTTCAACTTAATTTGCTATAAAAATCGCAACATTTTATGCAAAATTACATTAAATTGCCAACACTGAAATTTATACATACGTAGTTCGAATTAAAGGAAATTGTAAAAACGATAGTAATGTGCTGGAATACATTCACAACTTATGAAGAGCTTGGGATATTGATGCCACTAGCCAGACAATTTCAAACTGCTTTACAAAATCTGGATTTAGACAGCATTCAGTGTGGGAGGGAGAAGATAACATATCTTTGGTATTATTAAATGATTTTAACGACAACGATAATGTTTTAAAAGATAATTATAAAGTCTGGCTACATTTGAATGAAGTAGAATCTATAAGTTGTACTGTTCAAGACTTTTTGGACATCGATAATGAATTGATTACTTCTGAATTTCCAACTGATGAAGATATTATTGACTGAATATGCCACACTCTGGAGAAATAGTAGATAGCGATGTGGACGAAGTTGAGGAAACAGTTAGACTACCGTCCAGACAAGTTATAAATGATTCATTTAAGACTTTAAATGTACTCTTGAATACAAATGAAAACGCAAAAGATGACCTATACAAAGCACTACACAAATTAGAATCACTTTTTGCTCAAGCAAATGTAAAGAAATTCAATCAAAAATTACTGAGTATTTTAGTAAATAATTATATACCTTTACAAAATTACAAATAGCTGTTGTTTATTTAATTTGGATCATTATTAAATTTTATTCCCAAAGTTGAAGTTTCTATAAGTTGAAGTTTTTTTCTGGATAATGGTGATTCAATTTATAGAAGTTCGACTGTATTTAAATTTAAAATATTCTCTACGCGAAAAAAACATGTTAAATGAAAGCGACGAAGAAGATTAAATTAACTCACTTATTATTATTATTGTTTTTTTAAAATTTTTTTTTTTCATGAATTCATGCTTCTGTTAAATATTGATTACATTTTTTATTACTTTGTACCATTCCAAGTTAAAAAATAATGAACAAATACATAAAACCACTAATAAATCTTTGTTTCAATTTATTTCTAACACTGACAAATGATACGATATCATTGTCAGTGCCATTTTTTACACAACAATCTATGAAATGTTGTGAATGAAATTATCGTATGTGCCAAAAATACGTTTTTGTCGGAAAACTTGAACTTTTCCAATTGGAATACATTTAGGTGTAGTCATATTAGTTAATTATCTAAGCACATGTATATTTTCAATCTAATATTGCAAGCGAAAGCAGAGAAAAGTAGAAAAATGGCTGTCCTGTAAAATTTGGTTTTTGTAACATACGATAATTTCGCGCAAAGGGGTCGATATCGCCCAAACGTTTTATATTTGAATGATATTAAAGCAGATTAAATTATTTGCAAATGTTCCATAGGCATATACCAAGTCCCATAGTGTTGGCTGCTGAATATTTTTAATGAGTTTTAGAATCATTAGAAGCTTAATTAAAATCAAAACCTTTAGTGATATACTCGTATGTACTATATATCCCTCCCATAGGTGTATAAGCTACATACATATATAAACGTTAATGGGACATTTGCAATAAATTAACAGCGAAATTTTGTATTTTTAAAATTTTTATTTGTTTTAAAACATTTGGCCAATATGTGTGTTTAAATATAAAAATCTGTTTGAAATTATTTTCAAAAAAAAAAAAAAAAATATTAAATTTGCTAAATTGGATGAATGATAAGATTAACTGTAAACAACAAGTGTCATGACTAGTATATTCTTAGAATTGAATAAATTCAAATACAGTGTGCCTTCAATTTTAAGAAACTTATTGTCAACACTTGAACTTGAAAAAAAAACCTGAAGAATGTTAATTAAAATTCACATTAAAAGGTGCTCCTTTCTATTCAGCTTTGTAAAGTGAAGGATCGTAAGTGGGGAGGATAAATGGTTTATATATGTAGATAGATTATGTATGTAATGTTATAAGGAAATCAATGCCCTAATTAACATATCTTGGAAGGTTGTAATTGCTACGCGATTTGGGTCGATAATGGGGAACAATAATGAGAGCTTAAGATAAGCCCAATTCCTGAGAATACACTAGAAACAATAAATTCGAATTATGAGTTACACTTAGGGCCATTATTACAACTTGCCGTTAAACTTGGGTTTAGTTAAAGGTACCTTTAGCTAAAGGGAACTTATTTTCGTTATTACAACTTACAGATAAAATAAAGGCCCCGATTATGGTTTACAACAGTTGTAAATTTAATGTTGTATTTTTAAAATTGCGATTATGATTTACAACAGTTGTTTCTAAGTGTTGTCAGAACTGTCAAAAACTTACAACAGCTCATTAGCTGTTGTCTTGTTGCCGCGGTAAGTTTAAAAAAGGAAATGGAGAAAAATTTGTATAAATTTGTAATAACAGTGCAAATAATTTTTTGTGGAAATTTTAAAAATTATGCATAACTGTAAATATTTTATAGAAAAATAACCAATAAAGCTGGTCGAGTTAATGAGAGCAAATCCTGACATTTATATAGATATTTTAATTTTAAGTACTTTTGAAATGAATTTATTGCAATACATACAATAAAAAAATATAATCAAGCAGAACATATATTTGTAATGTTAGTGGCTGTTTCAGGAGAATAGTGCCAATCTCCTGCAGAAAGCAAACATCGAAATCTGCTTTTCTGTTCTAAACTAATCGTTCTTTCAATAACGTTTCTTGCTTTGGAATGGACTGTATTAAAATGGAGCTCTGGTGATCCTTCCGCGGCATTTCGAAACGGAGTTATTAAAAACGTTTCCATTGGTATACTGCGTCACCTTAACACATAAAATGGATACATGCATATGTACATATATATGTATATCTGTATTTATAAAAAGGAAAGAAATGTTATAAACAATACTGCATGTTATAATTGAAAAATTTTACGTAGTCATTATCTGGTAATTCCAAAGGGTTGGAACTGTCCCGAATTTCATTTGCGCTTTGTTGGTACCCTCATCATCATCAAAGAATAATAATCTCCATTATTTATATTTTAAATTTTTTTTAATGTAATAATTTTTGTTTTCAATTGACAGTTTTATACACTCAGGGATGTATTTTAAAGGAAAAGTATACTAACATTGAAGATCAACCCTGTGACATACACAACATCTAGATGTTGTGAACCATAATCAAGAAAGTAATAAATGTTGTGTTGTCTCTGTTACAACACAACATTTATATGTTGTGAACCATAATCGGGGCCAAAGTTAACTTTTTAAAAAAAGTATGGCAGTGCCGGAGCAATGTCGATAACACTGCTCAATTAAACAAGTTTCTTTTAAACGCGGTGGCAACGACGGGCTTCGTTTTTTTTTTGTTATATATGCTCATTTTGTTTATATTTGAAGTTGCCATATTGAAAATAATATATAATATGGCAAGTTCAAACATAAACTTAACTTTAAAAGTTATCGGTAGGATGATCCTCTATTTAGCTTAACGCTCACTTCTACCATATTGTCCACTTGTAATAATGAAAAACAATTTATCTGGCCGTTAAAATCCTCCCTTTAGTTAACGGCAAGTTGTAATAATGGCCCTTAGAGTAGTAGAAGCATTATTTTCGGTAGGGCATACACAACGTTGAAGCACAGACCTGACCATATTTGCACCACTGCCAGTTTCCCTAAATTTCTGTAAATTTTTGCCAATAACATACAAAGTAAAACGATTAGGGCGACCATAATCAACTAAAGGGTCCACCAAATAACTTTTTTTTTTGAAAATGCTTTAAAAAAAACTACTGAATATTTTCTCAAATTTCTTTTTTTATTTGAAAGTACAATCCTTCCGGTTAATAATGGAAAATAATTTCATTTAAATGGCTGCCTCGGCTGGCCATCAGTAGCCTACACGATCGGTCCAATTTTTAAGCACATTATCGATTGTGTGCAGCTGTATTTCACCAATGGCTTCACGAATATTGTCCTTTAAAGCGTCAATTGTCTCTGGCTTGTCGGCGTAACACTTATCTTTGACAGCACCCCACAAATAATAGTCCAACGGTGTCAAATCGCAGCTCCGAGGTGGTGGCCAAACGACATCAGCTCTGCGGCTGATAATGCGATATTCAAAAACAGGGCGCAAAACATCGACTGTAGCTTCGGCTGTGTGGCACGTAGCGCCGTCCTGTTGAAACCAAATGTTGCCAATATTTTGTAAACAAAAATTCGTTCAACATGGCCCGATAACGATCGCCATTGACTGTAACGGCCACTCCTTGCTCATTTTCGAAGAAAAATGGCCCAATTATGCCTCTGGACCACAATCCGGCTTTTCAATGTATGCGTGCGGGTTTTCTGTGCCCCAAATGCGACAATTTTGCTTGTTTACATACCCGCCAAGATCAAAATGAGCTTCATCTGAAAAGATGATTTTTTTTTTTGCCACAATCGGCATCTTCTGTAAGTCGATTTTCAAAGTAATGTCGCAAAATTTCCCAGCGTTGTTCAAGCGAATACACAACTATATTCGTTCAGCGGAAGGATAAAACTAATTATCTGTCAAATCAGACATGAGCTAACCCTGCAGCTAAATTTTAAACTAGTTACGTTTTGGGACAGTCATATAACTAGTTGTAAAAAGACTGTAGACAAAGTGATAGATACGTTCTAGTCAAAATAGAACAAAAATAAGACAAATAAAATTTCGACTGAACTGATTTGAAAACATGTTGTCAACTTATTACTTTTATCACTGTTTTTAGTGATTTTCAAAAATATAGACGCTTTTAAAAATTGAAAAGTTGACAACATTGTTTTTTTGGTTTTTTTTATTAATTATTATTTTAATGTCACTTTTTTATGAAGAAAATAAAGCTACGAACGATTTTTATCAATAATCAAAACAAAATTTATCTTAGGCAAAAGGTTAACAAATATTAATAGTTTTCTTAAGGAACCCATAGATTCCATGACAATTGGAATTTGCTCTGCCGATGTATATCCTTTATGTGATGTAGAAAAGTTTTCAATTTTAGAAATTAACTTCAAATTTATGTGCATTCCTAGTAATGAAAAAGTAATTTTAGTACCAATTTTGCAATAGTAAATATTAGATTAGTTTAAAACTACTTTGAAAAATACTAGTAAAAAACTATAAATAAAAAACTATTAAGTACACTAGTGTACTAGTTTACTGGTTATTTAACTGGTATATAACTATATACAAATGAACTAGTTGGCCTCCTATGACAACCCAATGTTAAAATCGATAGTTCGATATATGAAAAAAGAACAGATATGTTACTAGTCTAAAGTTATAAGCAACTAGTATATTTCTAATCTTATACTAGATATTTTGTCTGCAGGGAAGTGCTACCATTCACGAAATAAGCACTAGTTGAAAAAAAACGTTAGATGGCGCACCCGATAGCACTCGAAAAGTAGTCACTTTTACCCCTTTTTAGTTGTAAGTTTTAATTATATTTCTCCACATTTACTGTCAGACCCCGTTCAAAATGGCGTATATGTATTCGATAAATAGGGATATACATACGTCGTATCGGATCCTGCAGATAACTACATTTACGCTGTCTCTCTTCTTTTTTCGCTGTTAGCAAAAATTATTTCAGTCTGCTGATCAAATGCAGAATTGCTTTTGCTAACAGGTGGTTTCAGTAGGCAATTGAATAACAAATGCAACGAAATTCACGCTCTTTAAGTCGCCCATCCTATCCGTGTTTGTCTGAGGCGCAGTTGCATGAACGCACCAATGAAACATCCTTGAAAGTATTCGAGAGCAAAGTACTATGCAATATCTTGGGCCTAGTGCGATTTGGCAATGATTTCCGCATCCGATTCAACCATTAGCCACAAGGACTCCTCAATGGCGTGGATGTTGAGAAGCCCACTAATATCAAACTGTTGCACTGGCTTGGCCATGTCGTTCAGATGAAAGAGGATGCTTGATGAGGTGCTTGATGCCTGCGTTGGAACGGCCAAAACAAGGGAACCCTGTCTTCGATTGGTGTGACCAGATGATAGAGGCTTTTAAGTTGCAGAGGCATTTGAATTTAAGTGTTAAGGCATGCCTAAGTCCGATAAACGGGTTGTTAAGGCTAAGTAAGTTTAAAAGTTTTTGTAGTCTTAAATGATAAATCTTTCACTAAATAAATGGCACTTCATATGAAAAATATTTAACCTGTGGATAAGTGCATAACCTGTAGCCAACATTTCTAAACATTTCTAAATCTTCAAAAAAAACAAAACACTTATTTATTTACAAGACTTTCTTGAGAGAAGTTCAAAGCTTAAGTAAAATTAAAGAAAATTGATGTCCATGAAGTCGTCGTAGTCTAGCAGGTAGTGTGTTGGCTTATTAGACGTAAGGCCGCGGTTCAAACTCCAGGTCTGATATCAAAAGAAAAATATGAAATAATATTTCTTGGGCGACTTCCTCTTAGCAGATTTCTGGCAAAAAACTCTGAGAGTACAATAAAATTGATATGAAATGCTGCTCAAAAATCTGTCGTTCGGAGTCGATTTTAAACTGTAATTACCGCCACTTATGTATAAAATTAACATACACAACATAAGTGATGTGAGAAGCTAGGTCGTAATCCTTGTATTAGTTATATGGGCTTCTCAACGACATGTATGATGCTCATGGCATTAATATTAAGCGGTTGCGCTAGCACGGCCATTTCGTTCGGATGGAGGACAACCTTGCCTGCGTTAGTAAGACCAAATCAAGGGAGCGCTGTCATCGGTTGGTGTGACCAGCTGGCAGAGTCGTGCAATAAGCAGTGGCGCCTGAATGCAGTGGCGTACCTAGAACTTTTGCCGCCCGGGGCGATCTCCAGTTTGCCGCCCTTTCTATTATAAGTTAATCAAATAGTGGTTTTTATAAATTAATACACATAAATAAATTATTAAGTTATTTAATTAATATTAATTAATACACAGAGTAAATTTTTTTAGACATATTTGTATGCACTCGTACACGTATTTATATAATATCTACTCTTCTAGCTTTCATACTAGAAAAATCGTGTATAATGCTCTCAAAATTTATATTATTTGTAATTTCTTGTTCTATTGACAATATTGCAAGATTTTGTAGTCAATTAAGACTCATTGTAGAACGAAGATAATTTTTTTTTATCAACTTCAATTTTGAGAAGCTTCTTTCGCAACTAGTGACACTGATTGAAATTGTTAATAAAATTCTTAACAAAATTACAATGTTGGGAACAGAATTTTCCAACCTATACTGCTGAATAAATTTTAGCAGATCAAGAGGGCCCTTCTCCCCGTTTTTCCAATGTTTTGCCTCTTCTTTTAGTGTAGGTACAGCCATAAGAACCTGGATCATTTTTCTTTCAATATGGAACTGTTCTTTATCAATGTCAATCAAGTCATTTATTTGACATTCAAATTCTTCATTTAGTAGGTTACACGGTATTATACTCGAATATTTTCTTACAAGGCCATGCAACTGATCGAAGCGTTCTTTTATTTCCTTTATAATTCTCTTTGTGTCGTTCGGAGTCGACTTTAAACTGTAGGTCCCGCCACTCATGTATAAAATTAACACACACAACATAAGTGGTGTGAGAAATTAGGTCAATAATCCTGACTGAAGGGTTGTAATGACCAATTATGTATGTATAATTCTCTTTGTAACTTTTTTGCAAACGCATACCCTGTAGGAAATTTGATCAAAGACTCAAACAGTCATTTTACTACTATAAATAGCATTTAGAATAACATCTATATCCATAATCTATATAAATAAAAATCAATTGTCGTTCGTTGGTAATTGCATCAGTTGAGAACGGCTAGACCGATTTGGACAATTTTTTTTACTGAAATGTTCGTCATAGTCCAACTTAGGTTTATACGGAAATAAAAATTGACCACGCCCACTTTTACGCCCACTTTTTTCGATTTATCTAAAATCGGAAAACGGCTGCACCGATTTGGCTAAATTTTTTAAAACATGTTCGTAGTAATCAAATTTAAAGTTTACTGAAAGAATAATTGACCACGCCCACTTTTACGCCCACTTTTTTTCGATTTATCTAAAATCTTGGAACGTTTGGACGGATTTGTCTTATTTTTTTTTAAATGTTCTCAATAGTTTACAAAAGTTACTTACAGAAAGAAAGTACAAAGGAGAAGACGTTTTGATACCACGGATCCCAATGGCTCTGACCGACATGCCATTCGATTTTAAACGATTGCAGTTTCCAGTACGGCTTGCATTCGCAGTCATTGCGTATTTGCGGCATTAACCTTGAAAATCCATGCTTCTCCCATGGTCAATTGTATGTCGCCTGTTCCCGTGTCGGAACACCATCAGCATTATTTATTTACGCGCCAGGCAACAAAACTAAAAATGTCGTGTATCATAAAGCGTTGCAACGAAGGAAACTACGATATCACTGCAAAGCAACAGAAAAAAGTATTTCTTTATTTTAATTGGTTCCTGAACATCGATCTTTCAATCAAAATGTAAATATAACACCATATTGTACATATTTTCAAATCAAATGTAATTTAAACACACCTCAAACCTACATAAATAAAAATTATCATTTAAAAGTACGTGGTTTTTCTCTTTTTCACTATTTTTACACAATTCAAACAGCTTCTCACAAATTCACAAATCGAACACAAACATTTTTTCTAATTTGGACAGGACAACGTCTGTCGGGTCAGCTAGTACGTAATATAATATACTTACCTATAATAAACTCACCAAATGCACAGGCACCCTAATAATTTGTTTCACTCTTCACTGCTATAAGATTGAATCGCGAATGAACAAAATGGTTTATAAGCAATTTATCATTCCAAATACAATTCTTCAAAACGGACTGAGTATAATTATCTATTTGCAATTCCTGAAATTGTAACTTCGTCAGTATTTTTGTTTTGTCTCGTTTAGATTTTGTTGTTTGAAAAAGATAGTTCTTATGCCGGCGCCCTAATGCTTTTTCAGACCTAGCAGACCGCCTTCCGCCGGCCCTACTTTTCAAAAGAAAAATCGATGATTTAAAAAAATATTGATATATCACTTCAAAGTAATCATATAAACTTTTCAAAAGAAATGACATTTATAAACTGATATCAAAAAATTTTAGTTAGGAAAAATTGCCGAACAAAATCGTAAAGATCCTTTTACGAATTCAACGAATTTTAATGAATACAATAAAATAAAATTATTATCTTGTTCTTGAATTAGAATTCAAAATTTACACTAAAATGCATTTATATACACCGAGGAATAATATTCGAAATCATATAGTTAATCATAATTTATATGTATAAACCAAATATTAAACTTATAATAATCATAATAATCATTTATTATTCAAGAAAGAAAATAAATATGAAATGAATAAGTTGCTTTTTACAACTATAAGTAAATATAAAAAATGCCGCCCCAAGGTAAGTGTCGCCCGGTGCGGACCGCACCCACCGCCTCCCCATAGGTACGCCACTGCCTGAATGGAAGTGTTAAATCTGATGAACGGTTTATTTAAAAGCCTTTCAAGACGGTTTTGAAACCGATAAGTGAGTAACCCGTTAGAGGGCTTAAAGAATATTCACAGAACCGTCTATTATGTATTTAAAAATTTCTTTTCGGAAAATTCTATTAAGTTAAATTGAAGTCCACAGCTTTTGAAAGAAAACCTAAAAACTAAGTATTACAGAAAACCCATTGTGGTATAGTACAATACAAAATCTCGTATATCTTGTTGACCCCTTAATAAATGCTGATCTTGTAAAACCAAACCAATACTTCCTGTTGTCAACTCATCAGACAAGCAGACCAAAAGGAACAAAAAAAAAAAAAAGAATTTAAGGTGCGAATCACAGTGTTTTATTTGAAAAATTAAATTAAACGGGGGAAAAGAAATTTAAAACGAACATTTCGTTGATAATGAAAAATATTCGTGTTTAAAGGTCTCAAAACACATATATTTTGTGACACCAAACAACAAAATAATAAAAAAAAATAAAAAAAAAACAGAAAATAATTTACAAAATCTGTATTTCAGTGTTTTTGTGGTTTTTTTTTCGTCTAATATTTGGCAATAAAATTAAAGGTTTTTTTCGCTAAGCATTTATTATTTTACAATCTTATTGCGAAAAACGAAAAACGACAGAAAAATAATTCTTTATTGTCTGCAATGAAAACAAAAAAATAAGCAAAAAAAATTTCTTGTGTTATTTTTGTTGTTGTTATTATTTTTCTATAATATTTGCTTTTTATTTTTAAATAAATTTTTTTTTATTAATATTGGTGTTGTTGCTATTGTATATTGAATGTGTTTTCGTATAATTTGTAAATGAATCTGAGAATCAAAATGAAAATAAAAAATCATTGAACAAACCAAAGCAACATACAAACCGACATACATACATACATATGTACATATGTACACATAAGAACAGAAGTTTAAATTAGAAAATTAGAAAATTGAAAAATTTTAAATGATTTTTTTTTATTAAGTATACATACATGTACAGCTATGGACATTAAATTAGCGCAAAATCCATTTATAGTTTGATTATGATTTTTTTCCTACAAGGATAAAGACCACTCATTCTGGAAAAAAAAATACTTTGGAGTGATGAAACAAAGATAAATCGTTTGGGACCGGATGGTAGAGTCTTTGTTCATCGGCCAAAATGTCAGGCATTTAATCCACGTTACACTCAAAAGACCATAAAGCATGGTGGAGGAAGCGTCATGGTGTGGGGATCATTTTCATGGCACGGTGTGGGTCCAATCGTCAAAATTAATGGAAAAATGGACCGTTACAAGTATTTGGACATTATGAAGAACAAAATGGAACCATATGCTTTTGAAAACATGCCAGTTTCATTCATACGAGGGCAGTTCGGAAACTTCTTAGCCTAGCACAAAAAGCGCGGTATAAACAGAAAAAAGTTAAGTGTTTTGGAAACTTCAATCTCTGTTATGACCACATGTTAAATTTTGTTTCGATCTGGCAACTCCTTTATATAGAAACAGGTGTTCAAAAAAGACGCATCCGCGATTTTTTTACAATGGAAAAATTAGAAATGCGTGCTGTCATTAAATATTTCCATAAAAAAGGTTTATCGGGACAAGAAATTCATAATGATATGGTGAATGTGTTAGGTGAAAGTGCTCCTTCATATGCAACAGTAAAAAATTGGGTTGCTGAATTTAAACGTGGTCGTACAAGCATTGAAGATGAACCACGTAGTGGACGTCCAAAAACAGCAACAACAACAGAAATTGTAGCCAAAGTGCATGATATGGTATTAAATGATCGACGAATGAAAGTGCGTGAAATTGCTAACATCATGGGCATCTCAAATGATCGAGTCCATTTAATTTTGTGTGAAGAACTACAGATGAAAAAGCTTTCTGCAAGATGGGTGCCGCATTTGTTAACAGTCGACCAAAAACGCATAAGAATGAACATTTCTCAAGCTTGTTTGGATCGTTTTAAGCGAAATAAAATGGATTTTAAGCGTCGTTTCATAACTGTTGATGAGACATGGATCCACCACTATACTCTAGAGACAAAAGAACAATCCAAACAATGGACTGAAGTTGGAGGAAGTGCCTCAAAGAAGGCAAAAACAATTCAATCGGCTGGTAAGGTTATGGCAACGGTTTTTTGGGACTTCAAAGGTATTTTATTGATTGACTATCTGCAAAAGGGTAAAACAATAAATTCAGAGTACTATTGCAACCTTTTGGATCAATTAAATGTACAAATTCGAGAAAAACGTCCTGGCTTACAACACAAAAAAATAATTTTTCATCAAGACAACGCACCAGCGCACAAGAGTGTTTTAACAATGGCTAAAATCAACGAATTAAAGTACGAGTTGCTTGACCACCCACCTTATTCTCCTGATTTAGCTCCCAGTGACTTTTACCTGTTCCCAAATCTAAAAAAATTCCTTGCTGGCAGGCGTTTTACCTCAAATGAAGATGCAATTACAGTTGTAAACCACTATTTTGAAGACCTTGAGGAAAACTATTTTAATCAAGGGATAGAATTGCTAGAAAAGCGTTGGACTAAGTGTATTGAAGTTTCAGGAGATTATATTGAAAAATAAAAATATTTTTGAAAAACTAACTATTCTCTTTCATTGATAGGCTAAGAACTTTCCGAACCGCCCTCGTATTTATGCAAGATAATAATCCCAAACACACGTCTAAGCGGGTAAAGGATTGGTTTTGCAAAGAGCACATTCGCGTTTTAGCCGTTTGGCCGGCGCAAAGTCCTAACTTAAACCCGATTGAAAACCTCTGGCACGATGTGAAATGTTTAATAGCTCAACAAAAGTACAAAAATTTGAACGATTTGTGGCTTGGAATACGGAACGCTTGGTACTCGATTCCCAAAGAACGTTGCCAGAATTTGATTGAAAGCATGTTCCGTAGATGCCAAGCGGTGCTTAAAAATAAAGGCTATTCTACCAAATAAAGGGTGATTTTTTAGCTGTTATCTTTTTGGCAACACTTGTTTAAACAGCTCACGCACGTTTACTGTCAAACATCTTCAGTTTTGTCTATAATTTAACCATGAAGCCGTCTTACAAACGAACAACGCTTGCAAATCATTGAATTTGGCATCATTGGACCGTACTTCTTCAAAGATGCTGCGAATCGTAACGTAACTGTGAATGGTGAGCGCTACCGTGAGATGATATCCAACTTTTTTTGCCCAAAATGCAAGAGCTTGACTTGCATGACATGTGGTTTCAATAAGACGGTGCCACAAATGCACACAGCACGCTTAACAATGGACTTATTGAGATCGTGCGATTTAACGCCTTTAGACTATTTTTTGTGGGGCTATGTTAAAGCTCATGTCTATACAGACAAGCCCGCTTCAATTGACGCATTGGAAGACAACATTGAAGCATTTATTCGTGAGATACCGGCCGAAATGTTGGAAAGAGTATGCAAAAATTGGACTAAGCGGATGGACCATTTGAGGCGCAGTCGCGGTCAACATTTGCATGAAATAATCTTCAAACATTAAATTATATGGACCGTACTATCGATTCAAATGAAGATTTCATGCATTTTTACTGAATTTTATGTGTTTTTTTTGAAAAATTTTCCTATAGCTCTTAAAAAATCACCCATTATTTACCAAGTAAACGAAAAACAATAATATTTTTACTATTTATTAAAATATGTTATTTTTATTTCAAAAATTTTAATTTTTTGCTATTTTACTGTCCAGCTAAAATCTAGCATTTGATATGTTGCAGGCCTTAATGAGCATACAATCGGCAATTTAGTAAAAATGTTTGTTTTTTTTTAAAGAAGAATATGCCTTTTATGTTTTTATGTTTAAATTTTTTTGTAAATAGACTTAAAATATTATAAAAAATTAGATTGTTTTTATGACAAATTCTTGTGCTAATTTAATGTCCATGGCTGTATACGAGTACATAGAAATGAATACACTGAAAAAAAAGAAAAGAATTTAAATTTGTAGATCGTAAAAATATTTTCTTATTTTCTTAAGGTCTGCAGTTAGTCGACAGACTAAGTACTGAGTTCCAAAACAATGAACTGCAAGACAGTGAGACTCAGAACGGGTATGGGTACCGGCCAGAGATCAGTAATGAGTATTCAAAGAGATGAATAGAATCGAATCATACATTCTGATACTTATACGCATTCATACTTAATTTAATATCATGGAACCTCCTCTACTCATATTCAAAGTTTGAAGGTACTCATCATATTCATACTTAACACAACACGTATGATGTTGTTGATTTCGACTCTCTCTATAACTCAACATATACACACGAATCAGAAAATGAGTATGCATCAGAGATCAGCAACGAGTGTTCAAAACGATGAGTAGATTCGAGTCATACTTATTATTTCTGAGACTTATACGCATTCATACTTATTTTAATATGATACTCATACTACTCAAAGTTGGAAGTACTCCTCGTATTCATACTTAACAATACGCATGATGTTATTGACTTCGACTCGTCTCTACTTAACATTTACACGAAGCACAAAATAAGTATGATTCGCGTACGAACACTACTATACTCACAAGAAGATTGTGTTTTGATTTGTTTGTATATGCAACAATAACTACTACTGTAAATTTTGATGAATGATTCGAGCCACTCGAATCACTTATAAGTATTATAAGTA
Source organism: Sarcophaga caerulescens (assembly GCA_927399465.1). Taxonomy (NCBI): domain Eukaryota; kingdom Metazoa; phylum Arthropoda; class Insecta; order Diptera; family Sarcophagidae; genus Sarcophaga; species Sarcophaga caerulescens. Next base: position 24,485,853 of record OV656873.1, on the reverse strand, counting down.
TTTTTCTAAATTTATGAATCAGAATGAGTAGGCGTATGAATCAAACACATTTCGAATGTTGTGAGTTTGATGTCAACGTTGTACTCATACTCATTGTAACCTATACTTATAAATCAATGCTGTAGCGAGTACGAATGAATCAGAGTAGTTGAATTTCTATTCTGTTGATTCACTCATACTCAGAATTGCATGAGTGCTTATGAGTAGCGGAAAAACGATTCATTGCTGATCTCTGGTATGCATCGCGTACGAACACTAGAAGGTTGTGTGTTTGCTCTGCTTATGCGTCTTTTTTCTTTTTTTTTTGTAAATGCAACAACAACTTTCTAAAGTTATAAATCTAAATGAATGAATGAATATGAATCAAACAAATTTCGAATGCTATGAGTTTGATGTCAACGTTGTACGCATACTCATTGCAATCTGTACTTGTAAGTTAACGTTGTAGTGAGTATGCATGAATCAGAGTACATAGTTAAATTTCAATATTGTTGACTCACTCACTTATATTCAAAATTTCATGAGTGCTTATGAGTAGCGAAAAAACGATTCATTGTTGATCTCTGGTCAGTAGCCAGTTGGCTGTCAAAGCACTGAGTTCCAAGACTGTGAGACATCAGAACGGGCATGGGTATCGGCTTACTGTGATATTCCGGATAATTGTAGAGTGGAATTGCACACATCCAATGAATTCTCTACTTTGGCAATCCCTTTAAACACCTGTAGGTTTTTAATTGACAATACAGTCATAGACTCGGTCAACGCCAAATAGACGGATTTGGATACACGTAAAACGACTCAGAAAATCTATTCTAAACGGGGTAGAGTATGCACAATAAGTCAACTTAAACTCCAAAGGAAGACGCTCAGTACAGTTACTAAAGTAATTACTGGGCATTGCATTATAAGCATTTATGAGAAGCGCATTGGTCTTGGTCAAGTCGCACGGCTAGTCAACACACTAGCTACTAGATTGTGGCGACTTCAATCTGATTAGATGCTTAGACTTATTTTAAGTCGAGACTAGTCAAATTCAAAGTCAGATTCACCTTCAATTTCTCTGGAAATGTAAACATATTTCTTAATATTGAATGGTAAACCAAGATGTATAAATCGAGGACTCATGTAGATATTGGACATACGTCCTGACTTCTTGGTCGTTGCAGTATCTTTCTGGCGAAAGTCACTTGTATCCCTATGGCGATTAAAAGGCTGTTCAGCAAAAGAGCATACCCTCGGGCAACCAGGTTTTTTGGCATCCTTTCTAATGCCAGATTGAGGTCCAAGCTTGTTCAAGAATGTCGTCTACTTCTCTCGGAAATTGAGGATTATTTGAAGGTCACCATTATTTGGTTGTCTGAGCAGGATATTGTGTTGTGGAAGAACTAGCCAGACTATCCGACTGGACAACAAGCCTATTTGATGGCTTAAGTGTATTCCGATTAGCATACCTACTTATTAGGGATGCCAAACGGGATTGATTTTTAAAAATCCCGGGATTCGGGATTTCGTAATCCCGATTCCGAAATCCCGAGATATTTCGAGATAATTCGGGATCCAAAAATCCCGAAAAAGGGATTTCCAAATCCAAAGATTTCGCTATTTTCTCTTAATATATTATTGTTTTACATTATTTTTTAAGAAGATTAAAGCATATATGTAACATGTGATCTGATAGCCTTGAACGAATTTTGTTAACAACATACGCTGCCGTCGAAAAACACTTCTTGCAATCAACACTTGTTGGTAAAATAGTTCCAAGATAGCTATATGCAGCTTGTAAATATTCACCTCTACCACCTCCTGATGTAAATAAATCTATTTCTTTGGACAATTGAGTATCTAAATCAGTAAACCTATTAATTGATTTTATAGGGCTTTTGGATTGTTCGATGGCATCAAATAACTTTTTAGCAATGGAAGTAGGATTCTCCTCATCTGAGATGCTATTATCGAAGTCGAGTGATATAGAATTTTTTTCAGGACCTTTTACAAGGTCAAAATACATATGAATTCACAATCCCGATAATCCCGAAAAACCCCGGGACAAGTTTCAAAAAAATCCCGGGATTCGGGATTTGTGAATCCCTAAAATCCCGGGATTTCGAGATTCGGGATTTCCCGATTGGCATCCCTACTACTTATCCTATGATGCTGCCTTCGATTAAGTGAAATAAAAAAATATCAATTATTTTTTGTGAGTGTAATTTTCCAAAGCAAAACATACATTAAAACACTAAATACAATGACGTGCAAGCATTAATATCGGGTGTATTTAAGCATTTAACGAAAAATAGAATTTTTTTTCGTTTAAAAATTTTATCAAAAAAAAGTATTTTGAAATAAAAACTTAAATAAACAAAAAGAAAACCAAAAAAAAAAAAAAGAAACAAACAAAATGAAAGAAAGGAAAAAATCTATTAATGATGCTACAATGAATACTAAATGTGTGGATGTGATGGAATGCATATACAAAAAAAAAAAAACCGAAAATAAAAATTTTTTTAAAGAATTTGCGTGTGGGAGCAGCAAATCTTTTTTTTTTTAATTGCTTGAATAAAAAAGAAAAGAAATTTAAATAAAAAATTAAAAGGTTAAACAAGGTTTGTTTTGTTTTTAAATTAAAGTTCTACTCAAAAAAAAACAAAAAAAACTTTAAAGTCTCTCTCTCTGCTGCTCTGTGCTACATTGTGGTGTTGTGCTCGGTATAGGTGCTATAAAAACTGTGCGTCATTTGACCCAATTTATAACGGATAAATACAGATGAAATATACAACTGAGAAACAGAGAAATACGGAAAAACCGTTAAAGAAAAACAACAAAAACAACAAAAGAAAAACAACAAAAACAACAAAAGAAAAACAACAAAAACAACAAAAGAAAAAAAGAAAAATTATTCTTTTTTTTTTGTTTTTTTTTTCAAAATAGGAGAATAAAATTTAGTGCGGTATGCGAAAATTTACCGATAATATCGAGTATGAAGGCATATACATATAGAAATGTATACATATATTATATATAACAATATAAATACATATATATGTATGTATGTATATGTATTAATAAAATTTATGTACTTAATATATGTATGTATGTATTGTATGTATGTTTATATGCTTGCTTATGTACTATAATAATACGTCACAACTAGAACGATGACGTCATTGACCCTGTACCAAATTTCATTTATAATTTCTTGATTTTCATAGTCTTCTTCTTGTTTTCAAAAAAATAGCAGAAAAAAATGTATTTCATGTTGTTGTTGAATTGAAAACAGTTTTTTTTTTAAATTTTTTGGTTTCACATCCATTATATGTAGCGCAGCGATTTCATTTTCTGTATATATTCATTGAAAATCTTTGAAATTAAACAAATATCAGGAGAAATTCGAAATCGAATTTTCAGTTTATCAAAATACATACAAATATTCATAAATCTTGATTTGATTTATTTGCGTTTCTATAGAGTTTTGTTTGTCGTTTAATAAATTCCCATTGACTGGCAGTTAAAAGCTACTTAGAAGTTCTGCATGGTATATACACTAGTGGTATAAACTAAAGCAACTGGCTTAATATTTTGACATTTCCATATGAATCGTGTAAAAAACAATCCTGAGAATTTTTAAAGATAGCTTTTTCAAGTCTTTGAGGGTTTATTAATTTACTAAAAAAAAGAATTATTGAAATAAATTTTTTTAGTTCGAAGAAAATAAAATAATGTCTTAAATTTAGGTGGCAAAAACTAAAGCAACTCCTTTCACATTTTTTTTTTATTTTTTTACATAATTTAACAATTAATAAAATATTTGATATTTTATAAATTAACAACTCATCAGCGACGCATTAGACCCATTAATTTATCAATTTTGCTTTTTGAAATGTTTTCCAATGCTTCTTTTTGTGCTAACGCCATCACTTCTCCTCAACTCTTGTTATTTCAGTCGCTAGGATTTGATGCCCTGTTTTATACATTATTTTGCATTGCTCCACCATACTTTCTATAGGAAGACAATATCTTCTACAAACTTGCTTATCTTGCTTCCAATCCACATCTCTAATAGAGGACTTTACACTTGAAATTTAAGCAAGAAAAACTGGTTTTCTGACGTGATCTACTACAGAGATTCTATAAAAGTCTACACGATCGTTTCCAACGCTATAGAGTACGTTAGGCTGTGAAGTTTTCTCCGAAAGACTCACATAATTGGACATTACAACTCTTCAGTCAGGATTACAACCTAGCTTCTCACACCACTTATGTTGTGTGCGTTAATTTTATACATGAGTGGCGGGACCTACAATTTAAAGTCGACTCCGAACGATTGCGATTTTTGAGAAGCACTTCATGGCAATTTTATTTACTCCCAGAGTTTTTTTTATTTTTTCATATTTCGTTTTGATGCCTGACCTGGGATACGAACCCGGGCTTTACGTCTAATAAGCCAACACACTACCTACTAGACTGCGTAATCCTGACTGAAGGGTTGTAATGACCAATTATGTTATGTATGTTATAAAGGGTGATTTTTTAGCTATTATCTTTTTGGCAACACTGGTTTAAACAGCTCACGCACGTTTCGTGTTTTGTTTCACTGTCAAACATCTTCAGTTTGGTCTATAATTTAACCATGAATCGTCTTACAAACGAACAACGCTTGCAAATCATTGAATTTGGCATCATTGGACCGTACTTCTTCAAAGATGCTGCGAATCGTAACGTAACTGTGAATGGTCAGCGCTACCGTGAGATGATATCCAACTTTTTTTTTTGCCCAAAATGCAAGAGCTTGACTTGCATGACATGTGGTTTCAACAAGACGGTGCCACATGCCACACAGTACGCGTAACAATGGACTTATTGAGAAGCGAGTTCGGTGAACATTTTATTTCACGTTCGGGACCGTTCAATTGGCCGCCTAGATCGTGCGATTTAACGCCTTTAGACTATTTTTTGTGGGGCCATGTTAAAGCTCATGTCTATACAGACAAGCCCGCTTCAATTGACGCATTGGAAGACAACATTGAAGCATTTATTCGTAAGATACCGGCCGAAATGTTGGAAAGAGTATGCTAAAATTGGACTAAGCGGATGGACCATTTGAAGTCGCCGTAGTCTAGTAGGTAGTGTGTTGGCTTATTAGACTGAAGGCCCGAGTTCGAATCCCAGGTCAGACATCAAAACGAAAAAATGAAAATATTTCTTCGGCTACTTCCTCTCAGCAGATTTCTGGCAAAAACTCTGAGAGTAAATAAAATTGCCATGAAAAGCTTCTCAAAAATCTGTCGTTCGGAGTCGACTTTAAACTGTAGGTCCCGCCACTCATGTATAAAAATTAACGCACACAACATAAGTGGTGTAAGAAGCTAGGTCGTAATCCTGACTGAAGGGTTGTAATGACCAATTATGTATGTATGTATGGATGGACCATTTGAGGCGCAGTCGCGGTCAACATTTGCATGAAATAATCTTCAAACATTAAATTATATGGACCGTACACTATCGATTCAAATAAAGATTTCATGCATTTTTCTGAATTTTATGTGTTTTTTTTTTGGAAAAATTTTCCTATAGCTCTTAAAAAATCACCCCTTACTAAATTATGCTGGTGCATTTTGTTTTTTTTTTTTGTTAATAAATTTCAATTTAATTCGTTTTTGTGCGAATGAAAGAAGTTTTTTTTTTTTTTTTTAGAAGCATTCTAAATATAGAAACTATTACTAAAACCTTGTTCGAAAATAACTGTGAAGTAGCAGAAAAAAAAAACACACAAACAACAACAACAAGTGATATAAAAATAAAAACAGCAACAACGGTTGTGTTGTATAACGAAAGAAATTTACTTCCAAACTCAATGAAAAGTATTGAAGTAAATGCAACAACAACAACAGCAACAACAACATCAATACAAAATATTATTTCCTTTGACCCTTGACTGTTGCTGACGTACTTATGCTGCAAACAAATAATAAAAAAAAAAAAAACAGACACACACAGAGACACAGAGAGACATGCAATACGCGTATACACATTAAGATTTTCACTTTTCTTGTACATATACGCCATGTGTCTATACGCAGCATAACAACAGTTTCAATGCTGTTGTAAGGCAAACTGCATAATGGTTTACTTACTCCTTTCATTTCGTAAACATTCGCACATATTCGCATATCTTCGCAAAATCATATGACGATTTACAAATACAAAAGTAAATACAAAATATTCAGTGCTTTTGGTTTGATTTTGACATGGTGTTTATGCCATGCTACACATAAATAACGGCTGCTGCTGAACGGTAGTAGCATAAGACAAACAGAATCTTATCAGTTTACCAGTTTCAAATTATGTGCTCCTATTCACAATTCAACATAATAGATATATGTGTGTAATTGGGGAAAACAACATATTTTTTTGTATGCCTGTGTATAAACATGCCAATACATACACTCTCCCCTTCTCTGTGATTGTGGCCGTGTTTTGAAATTAACCAACAGGTTTCCTTGAACTATTCAGGTTTATTTTTTCGGAATGTTTTAATGTGCGTGCGAGAGAGAATAGGCATGATTGTGTGTGTGTATTTATAAAAAAGGTTATGTTCAGACGTCGGCACCAATGTCCCTCAGGGGAAGATTTTCTTCGGCTTTATATGTTCATATGCTCTCTTTGTGCCGACGACTGGTTATGTTGCACTACTCCGCGTGTATTGTTTATGTGCAGTTAAGTTCTCTATTGATAAAGAGCTTTTTCTTGTCTTCCTCTTCCTCTCTCTCTCTCCACTTGTGTTTATATGTATGTAGTGCATGTGTTAAATGTATGTGTGAGATATGCATGTGTTTGTATGTGATATTTAAAAATAAATTGATTCTAAAAATAGATGACACCAAAACTAATGTTGAATAAAAGAAAAACAAACTTTCAATGAGTCAATGTTGTTGGGAAAAAAAAAAATTTTTTTTTTCTTCGTTTTAAAGTAACAAAGTTTGAAAATTTAAGATTTAAAGAGACTCCTTTTTCTTGCATTATTAACATCAATGAATAGATAGAATAGACTTAACCCATTAACGCCCAAATGAGAACCACAAACAATTTTTAAAATTCAATCTTTATTTCTAGATTTAAATAACATTTTTTATAGTACAGTAGGACCTTGATTATCCGTGATTCGATTATTCGGCAACATCAATTATCCGGAATGAAAAAAAAAACTTAATTTTATTTTGGATCGACTTAAATTTTTCTGCATCGTTTAACCGTGATTACCTCTATTATTCGTGATTATAAGCAAAAATTTTTTTCTATTATTTTGGACAAACAAGCGAAAAAGGGGAATTCCCTTACATAACATGAAATCCTTATCTACTGTTCACTGTTTTCTGACAAAATTATTATTTTTTTTATATTTTTGAAACATGTATGTATATAAAATCCTTGAATTATTTAGTTTTTATATAAATATGTACATATTCATTTATTTATTTATTAAAAATATCTATGAAAAAACTAGCCAAAATTGGTACTCAATTAACCGGGAAAATCGATTATACGGAATGCTTCCGGTCCCGACCATCACGGAAAATCGAGGTCCCGCTGTACTATAAAAGAAAAAAAAAACAAAAAAAAATATTCTAAGTTGTGTTTTTTGAGGTGTACTAACTAAGTTTAGTACAATGGGCGGTTACGTGTGGTATTTTGCAAAACATCCGTCTTTCCAAACAAAGTGTTTTCAGGCACTTACAACATGATGTTTTAACTCGATTTGAGCATATGACACATCGAAGTTGATTTGGAATTTTTTTGGGGTTGTGGCCATTATTTTTATTCATCTAAGCACCAGTACGATCTTTCACTAGGTAATTTATGATACCCGGTAAGTATGAGTATGCCCAAAAATTTACGGAATTCCTCTTTGGTAAAGACGCTATCGTGCCTATTATTTTGTCCGGCATAAATGGCACTTTGCGTTGCGATAAGTTCTAACATTTCATCGTCAAAAAGCTGCTCGAAAACTTTCACTGGGGTCATATCTTTTAAGATTTACGAAACATTAGCACGCCGGTCTTCAGTATGTTTTTGATCTGGAAGAAATGGAAAAAAAGAATAAACGGGAGCACATTTTCTCCAACTTGGGGATTCAACACTAGCTTCAATTCTTTTTTTTTTTCTGAACATTCTGTGAAGTAGATGACGCGATCGTTTGTAGGGGCTCATCGCCATCGCTACTCCATACATCTTCAACCGTAGGTCTGTAAGTAACCACCTCTATATTACCGGGCACATCTCGAGGTAGTTTATTTTCATATAATTCATCGTCTCCACTTCCACCTCTTCGTCAGTGAGAACATCTAAATCGGATGGCAGCATAACTACATCGTAAGTAACGTCATTTTTATTATCTTGGCTAATAATGTCACATATTGCCTCTTCCAACCCAAAATAGTTTTTTGCTACGTCAGTTCACCATTTTATATCTGTCAAAGTATTTTTTAATTAATAACAAGACGCTATTCAAAAAAAAGCAATCAAAAAACCAGGAAAAACTTTTATTCTAAAGCACAATGCCGGAATGAAAACGTCTTCACTGTACTATTTTATCTTACCTTGAAGGCCTAGTGTACTAAACTTAGTACAGCAACACTTAATATGCTATACATACATACATAATTGGTCATTACAACCCTTCAGTCAGGATTATTGACCTTAATATGCCATAGCTCAAAAAATTCTATACGAACTAAACCGTTTTATATTGATTTTATTAGAATGTGATGTTATCCAGTAAATAAACTGATTTTCAACGTTCTTCAAAGTTAACTGATGTAAAATAAACTAAATAAGCATTCACAATCCCACAAGAAATAAATCGCTAGCCAAAATGGGGATTCTTCTCATTGATATTTTTGAACTATGATTTACAACAGCTACGTGGATGTTGCATGTACTCTTATTGACTGGTAGCAAGCGTTTCCAGAATAAAAAACTATATTTTGTAATTTTTACTTCGACTTTAAGTTGTGATATATACATATATAGTTTAGCGGGCGGAAATGGGTTAAGCAAGAAATCTATCTGTAAAGGCGCTAACATATAGTGACGATCTATTGTACTGCGCTGTCAATCTTTAAAATGTTACCCTATAACGTCTTCCCTAAAACAGTTTTACTGACGCATACTGCAGTATGCGATTGAAGCGTGTCCTATTCGGAGTAAATGTTCTTTAGGTAATGCCCAGTCAGAAGGCTGGTTACTATTCTCATGATTTATGCAATAAAAGACAGTTGGAATCCCTTAGCCTAAGCTAGACGGATAAAAAGTGAGACAGATTGAGAATAACAGACGATTGTAGAGATAATCTGCAATCCTTGTAAGAGGACGACTCAATAACTTCAAAATGTTTTCAATTTTCCGCCTCATAAACGAAAAAGAAATATTGCTTCTGGCGCCAGATACAATCTGTGATACCCTTTAGACAGGATTACGACCTGGAATTCTCACACGACTTTGTTGTGTGTTTTAATTTTCCACATGAGTGGCAGCATTTACGGTTTAAATCGATCCCGAACAACAGATTTTTGAGAAAATTTTTTTATTTTATTTTATTTTTTTTTACTCTCAGAGTTTTTGTCAGAAAATTGCTGTGAAGGAAGTCACCGAATGAATTATTGTTTTTTCATATTTTGTTTTGTTCGATAACTGGGTTGGGTTTAGAACCACAGCCTCACTTCTAATAAGACAACATACTACCTACTAGAATATGTAAGTGGATTAAGGCAACTATCGGGTCCGCCATCTAACGTTTTTTTTTTCAACTAGTGCTTATTTCGTGAATGGTAACACTTAGCTCATGTCTGATTTGACAGATAATTAGTTTTATCCTTCCGCTGAACGAATATGGTTGTGTATACGCTTGGACAACGCTGGGAAATATTGCGACATTACTTTGAAAATCATGGTAATGTTGTAGAATGTGTGCGAAAATTGCGTACGGATTTTGGAAGAAGAGAAGCACCGTCAGCTCCGTATGTTCGTTATCTTGTGAAAAAAGTGAAAGAAACTGGCATCCTCATCGATAAACCAAAGCGTGAAAAGCCAAAAACAGTGCGTAAACCCGAGAATATTGCTGTTGTGGCAGAAGCAAGGAGTGGCCGTTACAGTCAATGGCAATCGTTATCGGGCCATGTTGAATGAATTTTTGTTTACAAAAATTGAAGAGGAGGATATTGGCAACATTTGGTTTTAGCAGGACGGCGCTACGTGTCACACAGCCGAAGCTACAGTCGATGTTTTGCGCTCTGTTTTTGAAGATCGCATTATCAGCCGCAGAGCTGATGTCGTTTGGCCACCTCGGAGCTGCGATTTGACACCGTTGGACTATTATTTGTGGGTTGCCGTCAAAGATAAGTGTTACGCCGACAAGCCAGAGACAAATGACGCTTTAAAGGACAATATTCGTGAAGCCATTGGTGAAATACAGCTGCACACAATCGATAATGTGCTTAAAAATTGGACCGATCGTGTAGGCTACGGCATGGCTAGCCGAGGCAGCCATTTGAATGAAATTGTTTTCCATTATTAACCGGAAGGATTGTACTTTCAAATAAAAAAAGAAATTTGAGAAAATATTCAGTGGTTTTTTTTAAAGCATTTTCAAAAAAAAAAAAAGTTATTTGGCGGACACTTTATAATCAAATTTGAATTACCAGTGAGTTATAGTAAACATAAATAGTAAAAGTGATAGACAAACCTTTCTCGTAACTAAAAACGCTTCAGATGAAAAGTATTTAAGATCTGACACCATTGCAAAATGTGCGTTTTTGAAATCACTAAATGGATCAGCCAATATTTAGTGAATCAATTAAAAAATAAACAAATCTGATGCAATAAGCCCAATTTGGATTGTACCAACACCATGGCATGGTTTTAAAGTAAATGAAGAAAAAAAAATCATCATCGAGAGCTTCGAATTTTAAAAATTTAAATTAATTCTGTTTCCCTTCAGATGATGCATTCAGGCAGCTTATTGGCTCTCCATGACTGCACAGAAAGGATAACATCAACAATGAACATCACTGAAATGTCAGAAACACCTCAATGAACAAAAATTGCTTACCGCTACATCAAATACAATGTTTCTAGTTAACATTTTAATAGGCATTGTTGCTATTAGACAACCAGAAATTGCATCCCTAACAAACTGGAATCTTCAATAGTAGGCCAATCAACTGCTTGACTGGAAATACTTGATTAATGGAATTTAAAAAAAAAACCAGCCCTGCTTCACAAAGGAACGAAAACAATTATTCTTTAATTGTTGTGAACAAAACAAGACAATCTTATAAAAAATTAAGTAAAAAAATGTTTTTTTTTTTCTTTAATCTCAATCCAAAGCTTAAAAGACCATCAAAATATAACTTTTAAGCGAAATCTTAACTTATTAGAAATCTTTAATAAATTACAAATTTACATTGAATTTTTGAAATCAAACTTGGCAACGTATGAGTAATATTTCAATTTGCCAATCGTCTGCTCATTAAGACCTGCAACATATCAAACGCTAGGTTTTAGCTGGACAGTAAAATAGCAAAAAATTAAAATTTCTGGAATAAAAATAATATATTTTAATAAATAGTAAAAATATTAATGTTTTCAGTTTATTTGATCAATATTTAGTAGAGTAGCCTCTATATTCAAGCACCGCGTGGCATCTAAGGGACAAAGTTCTTTGGAAAAGATTTTTGGGAATCGAGTACCAAGCGTCCCTTATTCCAATCCACAAATCGTCCAAATTTTTGTACTTTTGTTGAGCAATAGTACATTTCACAGCGTTTCAGAGGTTTTCTATCGAGTTTAAGTCAGAACTTTGCGCCGACCAGTCTAAAACGGGAATGTGGACTTTATAAAATCAATCCTTAGCCAGCTTAGATGTGGGTTTGGGACCACTATCTTGCAAAAATATGAATAAAACTGGCATGTATTAAAAGCTTATGGTTCCATTTTATTCTCTAGAATGTCCAAATACTGATAACGGTCCATTTTTTCATTAATTTTCACAATGGGACCTACACCGTGCCATGAAATTGCTCCCCACGTCATTGTGCTTTCTCGACCATGCGTTATGATCCTTTGAGTATAGCGTTGATTTAATTCTAGCCGTTAAACAACTACTCTATCATCTGGTCCCATACGATTTAGCATTGTTTCATTACTCCAAAATATTTTTTCCAGAATGGGAGACCTGTACCCTTGTGGGTGCGAGCAAGCGTTAAACGCTTGACTATATTTTTTTTTTGGTGGAAGTGGCTTCTTTCGGCAAGATCGTCCAAAGAGCTTTCCGTGATTAAGACGTCATCGTATGAGCCTGTCCGATAAATTTAACCTAAATTGAGAGTTAATTTCGTTCAAAATATCGCGTGACGACATGAAAGGCTCCTTCTTTGACTTCCGGACAATAGCACGGTCCACGACTTCGGTTGTTTCCTTGACACGTGGCTTTCGTTTTTGTTTTCTGCGCCATTATTATGTTTGCTTTGAAGGAAATGATCACGTTATAAATCATTTTTCGCGAGCAATTCGAAATTTCGGCAATTTCAGCCAGGTTTTTGCCATCATTCCACAAGTCAACGATAACGAGCTTCTCCTCTGGCGAGCAATCTTTTCAACATACCATTTTTTAAAAAAATTACTATAAATGCCATAAAATTAAAAGAATATACCGTAAGAATAAAAATACTTGAACAAAGCTTGTACCTATGCACATTGTGCTAATTTACTGTCCAGCTTGAATTTAGCTACTGATACAAATTAGCAGTCAAAACAAAAAATTTTTACGATAACGGTAATATTTTTTGTTAAACAACAGACCAAAACAATTGGCCTAATTAGGATACAAATGAAAAAATATTCACAATCAAACTATATATGAATTTTGTGCTAATTTAATGTCCATGGCTGTATTTCAAATTCACATTGAATTTTTGAAATCAAACTTGGGAACGTATGAGTAATATTTCAATTTCATTGATAAAAAATGAAATAAAACTCATACCCACCGATGTCCGCAACTATGTACGTGTACGAGTGTACAAAACGAATACATGGCGTTAGAATCAATGAATATTTTGTTGTTAAGCTTTAAGTAGAGTTTTTCTTAAGCAAAACATATGACTCGACGACAAGCCAGCGAGCAGTCATGACGTCCATATAGACCTTCTTCTCTAACAATGTTCGTGTTAAGCTTTTTGAATGCTTCTCTTCCCCGTCTTCCTTTTATTTTTATGTTCATTCTTTCTGAATTCCATTGAAAAATTGTTTCATAAATGAAATGAAAATGGTAAAAGACAATAACAATAACAACAAGAACAACAACAGCTAAAATTAAAAACAATTTGATTGATTTTAACGCGAAAAACAAGCCTAACCCAATACCAATACATATGCATGCATGCATATCGTATATAGAAAAGGAAAAAGCTTTTATCCTAACACACATTCACGCAAAGAGAGATAGAGAGAGAGAGAGGGAGAGAGAGAGAGGGAGAGAGAAAAAAACAAAACTTAATAAAAGTGCATTGAACTTCACAGAACCAACGAATGCAAAAACACTAACATCAAAAGGAAGTTTCATATATGTATGCTTGTGTATGCATTTGTTTTTATTTCTAGAAGCCATGCTCTTAAAGCTGTAATTGATGACGTACATACATGGCAGTGATGAAACACACACACGCACACGCACTTAGTCTTGTGTTGATATTGTTCTCCACAGGCGAAGAGTAAGTAAAAGTCTTAAAAAAGCAAAACAACAACAGAATTTAAAATAAATAAAACAACAACGTTTCTATTTTTAGATTTGCTCTAAATAACAGACGATAACGATAATGGCAACATACATCCATACATACATACATCATCGTCCTCGTTCATACGAACTTAAACTTGTGCATGCATGTGCATGTGCATGTGTTTATTTTCGTTTAAAGGATGCTCTGGTGTTTTTTAACTTGAAAAAGTAATGGAAACACACACACACACACTCTCATACTTTCATATACTGTTGGATGGCATGCATGCACACAGAGTACAGAGAGTAGAAATATTTTTAAGCTTCAGTTTAAATGAATGAAACAAGAAGCTCTAGTAGAAATAGAAGAAGCAGCACCACAAGAAGAGTATGAATCATCGACGAAGAACAAAATAAAAAAAAAATCACAATGAATTCAACAAATATTATGTAAACACACACACAAACTTTCACACACAGGTGGAGGCGTTTAAGAGAAACAGCACAAGGTACTCACGTGTATGAGAGAGAGAGAGAGAGAAAGAGAGCATTTGTATGAATGTTTTACAGTTTGAGTTCCACAAATAATTTCACAATTTTGATAGTGCAAAGCAAAAATGTCAATAATCAAGTCAAGTTCTTATAAAAATTTTTGGAACAATAAATTCGTTTTAAAATATTAAAGTTCGACCAGTATGTTGATATGCTGACTGGGTGCTAGAGCGCCAGCTTAAAGTATTTTTTTTTTTCTATATTGAACCTCATTTCACACTCGATGGTAATAACTGAAGATAAAGTTACTCCATGTGGAGCTCGCACAACATTACAGGGTGGCTGATATGTATTGCAACCAACTTCAGGTTGTTATTATTTGTAAACCGCTCGTCTGACAGCTGACAGATTTATTCCAGTGACAGTTCATTTTATTATTTACAAGCTTACAAAAGCATTTTGATCTATTGCATTCAGAAAAAAAAAGTTATTCGTGATGGAATTCAAGCGTGATAGTGTGATTGCTTTATATTTGGCTGGAAAACCACAGGTGGCTATCGTTAGAGCCCTCCAGCATTTAAATGTGAATAAATCTTTTGGTTTCTCGTACCATTGCTCGTTACCGTGATACTGGCAGTGTGTTGCATCGCGTCCAAAAAGTGGACGAAAAAAAACGGTAATGACACCAGAAATGATGCGAAAAGTGAAGGACAGATTTGATCGAAATCCACGCCGCAGTGGTAGAAAAATTGTTCGTGAGCTAAATATATCGCGAGAACGGATGCAACACATATTGAAAAATGAACTTGGACTAAAGCCATTGAAGTTCCAAAAAGTGCAAGAGCTCACCGATGGACAAAAAAAAGTTTTTTTTTTTTTTTTTTTTTTTTTTTTGTAACCAGCACTCAGAGGATGGCCCCTACTCATGCAGTGCATTGTGCAGGTTTTTAGGAAAATGGGTTATAGGAAGGTGGAAGAGAGGGAGTAGTGTTTGTGGACATCTCAAGAAGATGCGAACGGCAAGGAATCGATTTGTTGCTAGGTGACAAATCAAATTAGACCGGAAAGAGCCAAGGAGTTACTTCGCTTGCACGAAAGTGGCCAGTTACCGAATTTGGTTTTCTCCGATGAGAAGCCATTCCAAATTGAGCAGTTTGTGAACAAACAAAATGATCGAGTTTACTTGCCAAAGAGGTCAGCTGAAAATTTACACCTGCGATTGGCCACCAAAACTCAAGTGACGCCGATGGTAATGGTGTGGGCCGCCGTAACGGCGCTACCCATGATTCGGACTTCTTATTGTTATTCTTTGTATGCCTCACCTAAATAACGTTCCGACTTTGATTAAATTTTGAATTAGATAGATAGATAGATCCACACACTTATACTAAGTTAGTTATTTTTATATAACTGTTTTATGCAGCGTATTACAATAAATATATAATGTGACCTGTTTTGGGGCAATAAAAAAATCAATTTTGGGTGGGACAAAGTTCGCCGGGTCAGCTAGTATTTACTATATAAAAACTAAATAATTCAAGGATTTTATATACATATGTACATTAGGGTGGGTCGAAAAAAAAGTTGAGCCAGTTACCCCCTAGAATTAAAGATTTATTAATAACGTTCCCAAAACCATAAAAATTATTTTTTTGCCACGCCTAGAAAGACCGCCCTTTTTGTTTTTTATATACTACGTCGCCATTTTGGGTCCGATCGTAACATATCATATATCAGTGTTTGTGGCTTGACGGCAGCCACATTTCTCTCTAAGACGATTTTTTAATTCGACCTCATATTCTATGCGCGACTTCTGATATCTCGGATCCTTCCCCAAAATCAGTAATTGTGGGTATGCAGGAATAAAGAGCATTTAATTGTATAAAATATTCGCTTTTAAAATGCTCACTTTTATGCATTAACAGCTATTTTACAGATATTTTAAAATGTTCAAATATTCATTCACAACCTTCCTCGCAACAAACAAAAAATGCATTACAATGTGTCGAAAACATCATTAAGCAAGTTTCTAAAAAAAAATTATGTATTTATTTTTCCGTTACAAACCAAATTGGATCTTCGGATTCTTAAGTCCCATTATCAAAAACAAGGAAGGCCATTTTATTCAGTAGTAGTTGTTAATAAGTACGAAAAATTTCATTAATAAATACTTAAAAATAATAAAGTTATAAAGAAATTTCAAATTCATTTTTTTGATTATTACATGAACTACATTTTAAGTAAGTAACTAAAAGAAAAGTAAATTTATCGTAATAAAAATTTAGCAAATTTATAATTTTATTAAAGTATTTAAACAAACTTAAAATATGCGTTGTAGATTTTGACGAGATTCGAGCTGGTGGTAATGCTCACGACTTCTTAATTTTGCAAATATGTAGCCAACACGCCTATCATCTGTTACTTTACCAGCAGATTCACTTACCACTCGTACAAAACGTTCTGTATTTTGAGAGTGACATAGAAATTCTAAAAGTATAATTTTTATAGTTATCAATTACATATAATTCATAATAATTAGATAAATTTACTTTTCTTTTAGTTACTTACTTTAAATGTAGTGTAATTGTAATGCATTTTTTGTTAGAATATGACGTCGAATTAAAAAATCGTCTTAGAGTGAAATGTAGCTGCCGTCAAGCCACAAACACTGATATATGATATGTTACGATCGGACCCAAAATGGCGACGTAGTATATAAAAAACAAAAAGGGCGGTATTTCTAGGCGTGGCAAAAAAATTATTTTTATATTTTTGGAAATGCTATTAATATATCTTTAATCCTAGGGGGTGACTGACTCAACTTTTTTTTTGTCCATAGAGAGCGACCCGCTCTAATGTACATACTTATATGTTTCAAAAATATAAAAAAAAATAATAATTTTGTCAGAAAACAGTGAACAGAGTATATAAGGATTTCGTATACTACAGAGAGAATTCCCCTTTTTCGCTTGTTTGTCCAAAATAATAGAAAAAAATTTTTGCCTATAATCACGGATAATAGAGGTAATCACGGTTAAATGATGCAGAAAAATTTAAGTCGATCCAAAATAAAATGCAAAAAAAATTTTCTTTTTCCATCCCGGATAATTGATGTTCCCGAATAATCGAATCACGGATAATAAAGGTCCTACTGTACTTTTATAATGCACTGTATAAACTTTAAAGTTTAAATTGCATACACAATACATTTCTGCAATAATTCTTTATTTTAGTCGTCATTGATGTCATTGATACAAAAACTTCGTCTTCTTCTTCTTTGTCGTCGTCGTTGTTGTTGTCGTCGTAACCGTGAAGAATAAAAACAAAAACCTACATAAAGTTCATGCTGTTGTGTTTCTTCTCGTCCTTTCATAGTTGTTGTTGTTGTTGTTATTGTCGTTATTTTACTAAATAAAAAAAGGGGCCACATTACTACTAACACACTGACCTACTGACGATGTTTTACACGAAAGCAATGAAAGTAAACGAACGAATGAACGAATGAACGAGCAAACGAATGCATTCGATATGTGTTAGCTAGCAGCAGTAGCATAAACCATTAGTGACGTCATGGATGGCATTCATTCACAGTTTTGCAAAAACTGACAACAGCAACAACAACAGCAAATAAAACAATACAAAGAAAAAAAAAAAAATTGCCATGTGGCAACATGAAGGCAAGCAATGAATGGCTGGCTGGCTTGGAAAACTCAAAATGATGTCTTCTCTTTGGCGCAAAATGAAATTAAAACAAATGCAACAACAACAACAACAAGAGAAAATAAAAAGGATTTCGAGGACAAATGAATGATTGTATGTATATGTGTACGTGCATATTAGTGTGCATGTGCATGTATTTTGCAACAGCGGCAGCCAGTCAACAAAATTTCATTGAGCAAAAATTTTCTATAACAACACAACACAGGACAACACAACACACAGCACATAGCCGTTTAAAGCGGTAGCAAAACAATCCATGATGATGACGACGACAGCAGCAATGGCTGAGTTGTTGTTAACG
The DNA here is from genome assembly GCA_927399465.1 of Sarcophaga caerulescens. Lineage (NCBI taxonomy): Eukaryota > Metazoa > Arthropoda > Insecta > Diptera > Sarcophagidae > Sarcophaga > Sarcophaga caerulescens. The sequence goes on along the minus strand of OV656873.1, from coordinate 24,467,566 downwards.
ATGATGATAAAACGGGGAGTGGCGTTAATAGAAGGCTACAATACGTAAACGATGCCAGGACGAAAATTGCAATTCGTTCATATACTAGAATTGCAATTAAACAGATACACTGCATACACACAAATATGTATGTATGTATATACTATGTATGTATTGTATGTTGAAACTTGTATATGCAGATACTTGTATTTTGTTAGTCAACATACATACATACATGCATACATACATACATACGTGCATATATGTATATTATATTGTAATTGTCGGTTGAGGCAGAGGACATTCCGTTCGCAAGCGGTAACCTTTACATGGTCGTTGTGTATTGTGAATGATTTTTGTTTGTTTGTTGGTATCCATCCATTGGTATTTTTGCCATCTTTTATCCTCTTGTTACCGCTTGCTGCTGTACTCGTCATCGTCGTCATCAACACAGTTTCTTAATAACAGCAGCCAATGCTGCTCTTGTCCTACCCCTTAACCGCTTTCCGCTACTCTTCACAACATATTTTAGCCCATAATTCAGTTCAACTTTTATAAGCTTACATATGAAGCAGCCCGTGTATCTGAAATTAGTTGAAATTCTTATTTCAAACCAGCAGCAAGTCGGTTCGAACACTGCCATACAATATTAAGGATTTAAACTCAAATTCTCAAGCAAAAATTCTAAAAAAAAAATGTTTTTTTTTGGTTTTTTTTTCTAATTTAAAAAGAATGATTTAAAAATGTTGTAACAGTTTTATAAAAAAAATTAAGCTTAAAAATATTATGAAAAAAAAATTAAAAAAAAAATTTAATTTTTCAACGCTTTAAATCTTTAACTTTTTTTTTTTCTACAGAAATGTAATAGTCAACGACAAAAAAAGCAACAGAGATCTTAAACCAAGAGAAATATTCTTAAAGAACAACAACAAAATATTACATTAAAATTATAAAATACTCTTGAAAAGTCTTTTTAATTTATAATCAATCATTAAAGTGAGTGACAAAAAAAAAATTCTAACAAAATTTTGAAAAAAAAAAAATTGGAAAATTCTTTGAATTATAGTATAGTATACAGCCAGTGACAAAAAAAAAAAATACTAGATTGTTGTATACAATCATTCAGAAAAGCAATGTAATTAGTATGTTATGATATAAATTGTTTAAAAAAAAATTACTTAAATATACACTCAGTGCCAAAAAAGGAAATAAAATGCCCTCAGTAGTGAATAACACTATGCGACAAAATAAAAAAAATTAAATACACCCGGCTAATGACATAGTGTTGGTTGTGAGTTTTGTTGAGTAGATCTCAAAATATTTTTTTTATATTTCTCGAACTCTCCGAACTTTTTTTATTTGACAAAAACTGTTTTTTTTTTTTTGACTTTACGCACAAATTTCTGGATTACTCAAACTTTTCTAACCCGATTTCTAAAATTTAAATTAAAAAATTAAAAATTTTAAAATTTAGAAAGGAGAGAGATGGACCTTTAAAACGGTATACATATATCTATTATTTCACTTAATATGCTATGAGATTTGATGAGGTAAACTTGGAAAATGTGATTTTTTTCATATTTTTTCAAGTTTGTCCGTTCATAGTAGCAAACTTTACTTAAAAAATATGAAATAAATGATAACATTCTGAAAGTGCATTATCTTGTGAAGAGATTGACACTTCGTTTGATCAAATCGGACAAAAATTACCGTAGTTATTATTTAAAGAGTCTAACAGTCGAGTTATATATGTATATACTATATATTTTTCAAATGAACTTTTAGTTCAAAAATTTTCAGAATTTTTGATGGATCTTGACTGTTTATCGGAAAATATGTCAATTTCACGTTTGAGCGCCCACCAGAAGTTGGCCAATGTTTGCGCAAAGAGAAATAATAATATTTGCAAAAAACACAAATATTAGCCGACTTCTGGAAGTCGTGCAAACGTGTGAAATTGACACATTTTGTGATAAACAATCAAGATCCATCAAAAATTCTGAAAATTTTTGAACTAAAAGTTCATTTGATGAGATGACATATATAAAAAATATAACACGACTGTTATACTATTTAAATAATAACTACGGTAATTTTTATCCGATTTGATCAAATGATGACTCAATCTCTTCACAAGAGAACAGACTTTAAGAATATTATCACTTATCCTATATTTTTTTATTAAACTTTGCTACTACGAATGGACAAACTTGAAAAAATATGAAAAAAATTCGAATTTTCCAAGTTTACCTCATCAAATCTCATAGCATATTAAGTCGAATAATAAATATATGTATACCGTTTTAAAGGTCTATCTCTCCCCTTTCCAACACGATTTAAATTTTGGAAATTAGAATCAGAAATGTTTGAGTAATCCAGAAATTTGTGCGTTAAGTCAGAAAAAACAGTTTTTGTCAAATAAAAAAAGTTTGGAGGGTTCGAGAAATATAAAAAAGATATTTTTGAGTTCTACTCAACTAACTGAACAACGTGGACTATGTATAGTTACTCGGGTGTATTTTCACTGTCGCACCATGTAATTAAAAATATTCCTTTTGTATACACTTAGTGCTAAATAAATAAAAATAAGTTATGCATAAGAAAAATTGGATATACATACGTACATACGTACATTCATTGTATATAATGTAAATATCATGTAATATATGTACAGTCAGTAACAAAAAGTAATAAAAATATTTTGTATCACAAAGTCAATAGAAAGAAAAAAAATTACCCAAATATACACAAAGTGACAAAAAATAAGGTAATTGACAAATAAAAAATATAATAAAACTCATAATATATACACAAAGTGACAAAAAAAAGCTTTAAAATAAAATATAATATAAATGCAGTGTGTAAAAAATATTTTAAAAAATCTGAATCGGAGGCCAATGGAGTCACAATATACACTCAGTGACAAGAAAACAAAAAAGTAATAATAATCATAATAATATAAGAATTTATAGTGTATGCAATTTAGCAAAAAAAAAAAAAAAAAAAAAAATATTGAATACATGTCATAGAATACAGTCAGTGACAAAAATAAATATATAGCATGAATGAATCACAGGTTTTTGAACAAAAAAAAAAAAAAACTGTATTTTTAACATTCCCATTTTTTCAATTCCTTCCAAAAACTTGATTTCTCGAGGTCATCGAAATGGATTTGATTGTGGAATCATATAATCGTTGGTGTCAAATCTCTTTACGACGAAACCATTTCTTTATATTTAGGATTTCAACCTAACTTCTCACACCACTTATGTTGTGTGGCTAGACGTGCAGTTTAATGACAACGCCGAACGTGAGCTTTTTGAGGGACTTTTCATGGCAATTTTATTTACTCGAATAGTTTTTGCCAGAAGACTGCTGAACGACGGGTTCTTGCCCAATAACCCAACTCACTGCCTACTACAGCTACGATGACTTCAGAACCTTTCTACCTTGCGAAAATACTTAGTTTGATCGACAGTCAGTCTTAGATTTAAATCGCTTGTCACCAGTAAATAAAATTTTGTGCAGTTTATTCACAAGTTTATTCACGAATCTGGTTTTGAGGTAGTTTTCTACCAATTTTGGCAACACTTTCACTTAATAAATGGCATTTCATCAAACTCACAATGCTTTCTTTTGGAGACTCCCACTCAACAGAATTCTGGCAAGTGAATAAAATTATCACGAATAGCTTCTCAAATTTGTCATTCGAAGTCGATAATACTCATGGATAATAATAACACTCATGGATAATATTCCTGTGGGAAGCTTGTTCATACTACTGTGGTCATACTGTAGTAATGACCAATTAATGACTCTATACTTATAGACGATATTTTTTAATTAACTTACTGAAAGGAAATTAATTAAATTACCATGTTTTGCTAAATTAAGATTTTAAGCGATCATATTGACATACATATGCCGCAACATCCCTGAACAACTTTCGCAACACAGTTTTGTGTTCATCTAATATGGGCTGCTGATCACAGGGATATTCCGAGTACACAACGATAACCGAATACTAATTCATACACTCTTTAAAGTGGATTGTAGCAATATTTCTGTCATTGCATTGAACCTACATAATTGGTCATTCAGCCATAGCTGCCAGATAAATGAAGCATCAAATCGTCAAATATTAGAAAAAAAAATCGTCAAAATCGTCAAAGACGTTCATGGAAATCGTAAAAAAAAAATCATCACAAAATTGGCATGAAAATTCAGTGTGATGTTCGCTAGAATCGACACATTTTTCAGTGCCTTAGCTTCTTAAGAGAGTGCAAGAAATACTTCAATTCATCTGATCTTCTTACTATTTGACACCACTTATATCCGAAAGAGAATAGAATACAACTTTCATGTATAGGCCGGTGGCTCAACGCCTATTTTGAGACTACTCGACCGCGTAAAAGAGAGTTCGAAGTTGCCCGGTAGGGTATCGAATTCCAGTGATTCTTTGGAGCATCGTTGCAATGTTGTTTGTGTTTTTCTGTTCTATCACTATTATAATGGATTTTGCTCAAGCGAGAATTATGTATTCCTACGCTTACACTCGCCTTTCTCGACGAGTACATACATACGTATGTGGTCGATTGGCCAGTAGATTGCACACTGCATTACAGACAAAATTCGTTCTTTAGTCAGACTATTCGTATGTGGAACACCCTCTTCGTGCAGAGGTTGTAATTTTTTTTTTCATTTAAGGAGTGCGCACGAAAAATACTGGACTTACACTTTTCGTTATAGAAATAAAACTAAGTGGCGGATTTTTTTCGTTTTATATTTCAATTAAAGTAAATAATATTTGAATTCTTTTGTGTATAAAATTTTTTTCTGACAAAGGTCACAGAGCATCCAACTTTTTGAGCCACTTTTCTTCCAGACATGTTAGGGTGTTTTTTGAAAAATACGTATTATTTTACTTGCTTTGTTTTGGTCGGCAAATCCTTTTTTTCTTCCACTTCCACGCTTTCTCTCAATACTCAAAGACTCCTTATATTGTTTTAAGTATTACCTTAGAAACTGTTTTTTTTTTTTTGTTAACACCTGTGAGCCTAGCAATCGTTTTTTGTAAGCGGAGCGGTTTTTCATTTAAAATTTCAATTATTTTTTTACGACATTCTTGCTGGGTGCCCATTTTCAAAAAACTAATTTTGCTATTGCAATGACATTTAGCACGTGGATTTTGAAACAGATGACTAACAAAAACAATGTAACGGTATTCATTTTTTTCAATTATGATAAAAGTTATAAGCTTAAAAGTAGGCCCATTTTTTTTTTGTGCGCACTCCTTAAGTGATGAAAAAGACATAAGATACAGAAAAAACATCTCTTTAATTTGCAATAGTAATAACTGCAAAGTAAATATAAAGCATAAAGTGGTTTTTAATGTACTAAAGTAAAGAATATCATGTTAATTTTTAATTTCTAAAAATCGTCAAAATAAGGACATAAATCGTCACATCGTCAATATGGTATTTTTGGAGCACAAAATCGTCAAATCTGGCTGCTATGCATTCAGCAGTGGGTACGCACTTTTTTACCTATTAATAGCTCTCATGTGGGGATGTTGCAGTTCGATTGAGAGGGAAGAGAGCATCGTCCGCCAAAACTAAAGCACCCCCTCAGTACATTTTTTTTAAATGATAATTTTTTAAGAAAATAAAGCTTTTAAAATTTTATTTTTATTTTTTTTTTATTTATTTATATCCTTATTATTGAAAAACACAAACTTAAAGAATTCAGAATTTAAAAAAAAAAAGTTAGAAATCAAAAAACATTTTAAGTCGCAAATATAAGCGGACAAAACTAAAGCACCCCCCAATTAAGGTGCACAAAAAACTATTGAAATCAATATTTCGTTGAGAATCCTTTTTTCTGAATGACACACGCACATCTTTTAGGCATAGGGGACATTAAATTATTAATTATTTCAGGAGATATTGCTTCCCAGGCTATTTTTGCGGCTTCAAATAAATCTTCTTTGGTTTTGCAATTTTGTGGGTTGATTTTTAAGTTAATGATTGGATTGGAGAGCTGGCTTATCAAGGCATCAATTGAGTGCAAAATATTCAATCAACAGATCAATTATTTCTAGGCTAATTTAAAAGTTTTTACAGACTGGTTGGTCGCACATCTCCTACTCATTCTGGAGGAAGGTCACGTGAAACCTTGCGACATGAAGACTCCTTAATTAAAAGGACAATCCAAAATGATCCTACAGCATCTTCTAGTCACGTACGAAACCGCTTAGATTTATAAATAACCGAAAGAACGATTCCCAGAAGGGCGGTAGAGGCCGGATTATTCAGTCGACGACCAGTAAAAAACCTTTGATATCGCCAAACTTGAATTCGCCAAGACCCATCTTAACTGCAGTGTCCAAAAATGGATGAATGTGCTGTTTTCTGACGAATCTAAGTTTAAATTAGAGGATTCAGATGGCATAAGGCATCCAGAGTCAGGCCAAACGGACAACGGTTCAATCCTAAATGTACTGAGGGGGTGCTTTCGTTTTGGCCAATACTGTATATGTTTGTACATATTTTATAGGGAGAACGATACAATTAAAAATGTTTATTTTTTTTTTAATTATTTTCCATACGTTTCCAGAACTTATTGTTGTAAAAAAAAAACAAATTCCATGTACCACACCCTACCCATTAATAACGTCATACGTTGCAATAACATTAAGCAGGTAAGGGTAAAAAACTAATCAAAAAACCCACAAAAAAAATATTAAAATTAACTTTTTTTTTTATTTTCAATAAATTTTCTAAAAATGTTTAAAAAATCATTAAATTTGTGGCAAAAAAATTAAATAAAAAATTTTTTTTTTTTTTTCAAAATAAAATATCATCATCATGTCCTTAATATTTTTGTTGGTTTTGGGGTTTTTATTTTTGTTTTAGTTCTCAAAGTCATGTGCAACAGGCAAATGACGAATGTAAAGTTACATTTGTAACCAGGTTTGTTTGTTGTATTGGCCAAATGCCTTGCATGCACACACACATACATATATACTTTATATACAAGTGTTTGTATGTAGTATGTGTGTATGTATTAATTATGTATTGCAGAAATAAGAAGGTCAAACTATGTAATCCCATACAGGCGACATACTTATGTACATATTTACACGTATACATACATAGATAGAGAGAGAGAGAGAGAATACATATATAATATATGCTTGCAATTGCATCAATTGTAGGTGAAAGGAAAAGGTATAGAAAGAGAGGAGGAAGAGAGAGACAGAGTACTCGTATATAGACAAAAAAACCATGACGCACTTGTATTTCAAACATTTGAAAATCGAATATTTAAATAAAAAAAAAAAAAAAACAATTAAAAATAGGCAACATTAAATTAAAAATCATACAATGAATAATTTAATAAAAGTCTAGGAATTATTCTGTGATTATTGGACGTATGTATAGGTCATCGGTATTTTCGATAATTATTTCAAATACTTAAACTCAACGATAGCTGTCTTAGCATTTTACTTCTTTAGGGGCCAAGCCAAAGAAGATCAGTTTGTACCAAAATCTACAACCCTTTAGTCAGGATTATAACACGGTGCGACAGTGAAAATACACCCGAGTAACTACATAGTCTACGTTGTTCAGTTAGTTGAGTAGAACTCAAAAATATTTTTTTAATATTTCTCGAACCCTCCAAACTTTTTTTATTTGACAAAAACTGTTTTTTTTTTTTTACTTTCCGTACAAATTTCTGGATTACTCAAACTTTTCCAAACCGATTTCTAAAATTTAAACCTTGTTAGAAAGGGGAGAGATGGACCTTTAAAACGGTATACACATATCTATTATTCGACTTAATATGCTATGAGATTTGATAAGGTAAACTTGGAAAATTCAAATTTTTTTCATATTGTTACGAAAATGGAAATGGTGTTGTTAAAATAATAAGCAAAAGCTCCAAAAACAACACAATGGAGTTGATCACGCATAAAAACAAAAGCTCCAAAAACAAAACAATGCAGTTGTTCACGTGATCAACGAATGAGTAAGCATATAGCAACAAAAACAACAGGGCTTGTTTACAAGATCGATGAATAAACAAATATAGCAACAATGACCGCGTATAAAAAATATAGCAGAAAGACAAACAAACAAAACAACAACAACTCTGCCTGGACGAAAGTAAATAAGATACACGAACAACAAAAATGGAAACAAGTTGTTTACATTTTTGGATTGTTCCCGAAGGTCGTCATCATCCTTCAAGGGCATTCATCACACTGTTGATCGAGTGATATAAAAGGCAAGATAAAGCGAGCAACGATGATTCAGTTAGAATTCAGTCAGTCGTGTATGAAGACACGTGATTCTCGGAGATCGAGTTAAGTTAGTCGTGTGACGACGTCGCGTTGAATTGAGTGAGAATTCAACCAGTGGTGTGAAGATACGAGATCGAGTTATAATCCAGTCAGACTTGTGTGCAGACAAGTTGCGTGAAGAAAACAGTTGTTAGTGTGGTGCTTACAAAAAAGGTTGTGAGCAAAGAAGAATAACTAACAAGTGTTGTTGTTGCTTATAAAGAAGGTTATAAGCAGAGAAATATCACGAACAAGCACATATTGTGGAAGTTATCATTGTATGCGTAGAATAAATTCGAACAGTGGCACGAAAGTTGTGCAGAAAATAAAGAATTAATTAAAAAATAAACACAGATTTATTTTTATTTTATTTGCAATCTACGAACTCATATTTTTAACGTTTTTAAAAGGTAAAAACGTAACAATATTTTTTCAAGTTTGTCCATTCATAGTAGCAAAGTTTAATAAAAAAAATATAGGATAAGTGATAATATTCTTAAAGTCTGTTCTCTTGTGAAGAGATTGAGTCATCAGTTGTCATCAAATCGGACAAAAATTACCGTAGTTATTATTTAAAGAGTCTAACAGTCGGGTGATATTTTTTACATATGTCATCTTATCAAATGAAACAATAATATTCGCAAAAAACACAAACAACCTGGTTGATGAAGATGAATCCATAATAAAAAAAAAGTAAAAATCGTAACCTGAAATGCATAAGGGCCTAACAACCAAAAAATTCAAATTGAGTTTTTGATTGATTCTGATGTACTGCTTCAAAATATATGTTCTGACAAAATTTTATAATCTTACTCTCAAAGATTATCTACCAACCAGATAATATTAGAATTGAACATAAAAATGTTAAAAATATCTTCATTAGATTTTTCTCGTGAGCTTCTCCGAGAATAATTCTCCCTAAAATTTTTGAAGTCTTTGTTTCGGGCTTCTTGCGCTTCCTCAGTTATCTGCCCTATTGGTATTAAAGAGTGTTTTATTACTTCTGGTCCGTGGATTAGAAATTTGCGTATCGTTGGGGACATATAATACCAAGGATATAATTTTACAAAATATTTTGCGGTATCTAAAGTAAAATCTCGAAACGCTTCAGTTTTAATTTATAGGCCACTAGATACGGTAATCATAATTGTATGCATTCGTCTTATCAGTTTTCCATCTACTTTTATAATTTCTGATGAAAAAGATGAATTTTGAAAAAAAACGACGAGCTGTGTTGCCGTCATTGGAATTTCCAAAACCGGGCTTCGGGCGATCAATAATAAGCCCAGTTTTAGCTCTGAACTCTTCTTGAATCCGTAGTTTATTTTTTGATCCACAAAATAAATGCAAACTTCTACTGCATTTTTTGTTGCTTTTCATTAAAAATAGGTAATTAATAGACAAAAATTATATAGGTTCACAAATATGTTTTCATTTTTTTAATCAGGTGCAAGAGAGTGCAAAAATTTTTTTTACTATTATTTCGCAAGGGGTCTTAGGTTTAAGAAAAAAAATTTTTTTTTGCTTAACTTTGCTTAACTCTCAACTATTTTTACATATATGCTACAAAATTTGCAAATTTATAGACCTTTACAAAAAAATTTAAAAAAAAAACAAAACTATATAAAATTAAAAAACAACGAAGCAAATATAATCTCAATCACCTGTTGTTGAAGGCTCCATATTTTTTCTTAATATTTTTGCTTAAAAACTTGCCGAAAACTAATTTTGAAAACACTGAATATTTAGTTTTTTCATGAAAGAAAGATTAAAATCATCAAAAAACTCAAACTTCAAGAAGACGTAGTAATGTAACGGTACTTGCTAGAGACACATTTTTTAAGACAGTGATGCAGAATTTTGTGTACTTTTGGCTCATATCAAAAAATATTTGGTAGTCAAGAACTTCATTTTCCAATTAATTCCCATTTTAGGCTACAAAAACCCCCCAATGTGCGCTGAAGAAAATCTGTTGAAATTTATTGTCAGAATCTGGAGAAGATGCACACAAGACCAACCTGCATAGAAATCTAGCATATGTAGCTCTTGTTAATGACACGAAAAAATATTTAAAAAAAACGTTTTTAGGTTATGTGTGACTTTCTAAGCTGTTGTAGGAAAGTGAATATAATTTTTTTCATTCCCAAATATATAATTATAATTTTCTTTTTTCTTTAAATTACTCAAGTACACTCGCGTCTCGTTTTATGCGGATTTTTTTATGCGAATTCGAATTTATGCGATTTTAATAGATTTTAAAATGTTATGATACTTTTTAAACTTTTGCATCATTTTTAAATTAAAATAAGTTTGCACCACTGATATAATCATTATTGTTAATCCTACCTGAAGGCTTGTAATAACCAACGCTGTTGATTCAGAAAGCGGCAGTGATTTCCCTGCGGTTTGAAAACTTTTTTTATATGGGAATCTCTTGTGAATGTACGCTCTAGTTTGAGCCTGACACCTAATACTATCAGATCTGGCGAATAGCTTGTGAAAATCAATCGTTCTAGTTTGTTTCCAATTGGAAAGTCAATTGTTTAGCATCAGATTGCTCTAACTAAGGAGTGCGCACAAAAAAAATGGGCCTACTTTTAAGCTTATAACTTTTAACATAATTGAAAAAAATGAATACCGTTACATTGTTTTTGTTAGTCATCTGTTTCAAAATCCACGTGCTATTTTTATTTTTGCGATTTTGCTTTGATTTTTCATTATGTGGTTTTTCAGGATTTTGGAACGAATCATTAATTTTTATATGAAGCTAGAGTATCGGTTTATGCGAATTCAATTTATGCAATTTTTTTGGAACGCATCTATCGCATAAAACGAGATCTGAGTGTACATATGTACATATGTATGATAGATATTAAACAGTAAAATAATTTATGAATTTTTTTTCACAACAACAACAACAATAAAAAAATAAAATCTATATATTATAAACAAATATAATATTAAAGGTGCAAATTTTCAACAACCAACAACAACTACAACAAAACCCTGTTACACTATAGACATTGAATGGGCACACCATATCCTCCCTTCCAATACGATACGATTTTTTGATGCCATACAAGTGATTTTTATTTTATATTGCTTCTATTGTCTTAAAGACTTCTGTTATTTAATTTACAATATATTGTAAAAATAATAACAACAACAATTACTACAAACACTAACGCCTTTAAATAGGCTTCAAGTTAAAACAAGCGACATCAACAGCAAAAGCAAAAAAACTGCATTTCAATATGGTGGTGGTGGTCATGCAATTGCTGCTAGTATTGGTATTGTCATTAGGGTGGTAAATATTTAATTTGTTTGTTGTTGTTATTGTTTTTATTTATCGAAAATAAAGCCAACAAACATTCTCATACAATTCTTTCTAATTCTGAAACTAACACAAACTTCCACACACACCCAATCAAATAATGGTCTCGAACATACTTTATTACACGACGTTAATAACACTTTAAAATTATTTTCTAAAGAGAGCATATGTAAGGTGTGGGGGGGGGGTCAGTAACCCAAATGCTAAAGATATTCTAATGACTGAGTGAGTGAGTGAGTAAGTGATAAACCACTGTTTCGCATTGTGTTGTTGTGTTTGTAAATTATAACGATTAAGTTACCCATCATACACACGTACACACTCCTTAAGAAGGCCGTCTTGCCACTAGAGAGGTAATTATGTAAATGGAAGAGGGCCTTAAAAACACTCTAATCTCTTCATAGAGCAGAAAATAATTTTCATTAATGTTACTGTGATCAGAAAAAGCTTACCTCTAACCTACAGGTAATCTGTACACCAGTCCCTAAGCTGTGGCTATGAGAGAATATTGAGAGATTCACTGCAAACTTTAGTGTTCCAGGTCAAAATACAGCAAAAGATAAACAGGTCTTCTTTAAAGTTTTGAAACCTATTGATGCTGTTATGTCTGGAATATAACATCATTTAAATGTCCACTACTGCTGCTCTGGAAGGAGCGCATCCAAAATGTCTAATTTTGCATGACTCTGAACTCTTCTAAATCAGATTGAATTTGACCGATGGCATGGGTATATATTAGTCTTGAGGCTTATTTGCATACACCTACACAATTCAGACTAACACACAAGAAAATGCCGCACAGGGTTAAATTAGACGTTCGCGGTGCCCAATTCACATCACCTCCATGGGAGACAACAATGCGTTCAAATCGATAGCGTAGGGGACATATGCTGTTTGGCACGAAGCACTATCCTGTTGAAATCACATAGCATTGGTGTCCAGATTATGCAATTCATTCCAAAAGAAGAAGATGGTAATCATCAATCTAAAATGCTCGCCGTTGACCGTGATGACTTGTCTAACGACGATCCCAAAGGAATATGGAAATGTGTACATAGTGTCAGCCCGAAATCCACCTGACAGTGACTTTTTCGGGATGCATTGAATCACATGTGTATTGTATCTCCCAACCAGACTGATTTATGCTCCACAAGCAGCAATAGTCTAGTAGGTAGTGTGTTGGCTTATTAGACGAGAGCTCGTGGTTCAACGCCTGGCTCAGACATGTCGAACAAGGAACATTAGGTTAGGTTAGGTTAGCGGACGTGTACTTGTCAACTGTGACAAGTACAGTACCCGGAGGACGAATTGACCCATTGTACAACGTCCTAGCTTCTCACACCACTCGTGTTGTGTGCGTTAATTTTATACATGAGTGGCGGGACCTACAGTTTAAAGTCGACTCCGAACGACAGATTTTTGAGAAGCTTTTCATGGCAATTTTTACTCTCAGAGTTTTTGCCAGAAATCTGCTGAGAGAGGAAGTCGCCGAAGAAATATTTTCATATTTTCGTTTTGATGTCTGACCTGGGATTTGAACTCGGGCCTTCAGTCTAATAAGCCAACACACTACCTACTAGACTACGGCGACTTCTAACAAGGAACATTTCTTTGGCGACTTCCTCTCAGCAGCCTATTGGCAAAAACTCTAGCAGTAAAATAAAATTGTTGTGAAAAGTTTCTCAAATCCGTCTTTATGTCACGCCAGTCGTGAATAGAATTAACACACGCAATATTAGTGGTGTGAACAGCTAGGTTGTAATCCTGACTAAAGAGTTTTAATGACCAATTAAGTTAGTCATGTAAAATTTAACATTTCGGATGGCGAACATGTCACTTACTTACTTACTTAATTGGCCATAACAACCCGATTAACGGATTTCGGACTGCCGCAACACGTCCTTCCAGGCGCCTCTGCTTCTTGCGCGCCTACGCCAGTTGGTCACACCAATCGATGACAGGGCTTCCTCGATTTGGTCCTTCCAATGGATATAAGGTCGTCCTCTTCGCCGACTTCCGCAGATCCCCGCATCAAATACCCGTCTCGCCGGAGCATCCTCCTCCATACGAACGACATGGCCGAGCCAGCGCAGCCGCTCGATGTTAATACGCTGTACAACGTCCATGTCGTTGAGGAGCACATACAGCTCACTGTTGAATCAGATGCGGAAATCATCGCCAACTCGCACTGGACCGAAGATCTTACATAGGACTTTTCTCTCGAATACCCTCAAGGCTGCTGCATCAGTTCTTAATAGGGTCCATGCTTCTGCGCCATAAAGAAGCACAGGAGGGATGAGCGTCTTGTAGAGTATTAGTTTTGTCTTACGAGAGAGGTCTCTGCTACTCAATTGCCTATTGAGACCATAGTAGCACCTGTTGGCAAGAGTAATCCTGCGCTTGATCTCCAGACTGACATCATTTTCGGTGGTAACGGCGGAGCCAAGATAAATGAATTCCTTGACTGTATCAAAAGTATAGTTATCGGCCGTAATTTCAGACTCAATACGCCGCACGGCTCTACTTGTCGATAACATATACTTTGTTTTGCCCTCATTTACTGCCAGATCCATCTTCTTAGACTCGCGTTCAATAGCACTAAAGGCAGCAGTGACATCTCGCTTGGTACGCCCTATGATGTCGATGTCGTCAGCGTACGCAAGCAACTGGACACTTTTTTGAAAAATAGTGCCATTCAACGATGTTATATTCCACACATATTCGCATCGATTGGACTTTCAGACGTATAAAATATTTCGATGGTATCTCACATACACTTTGTTTTATTTAAACTTAAAAATAGGAAACGCTTAATGAAAGATCCGATACGTTTTTTTTTGTGTGATCTTAAAGTTCAAATGCTTAAAAGTGGAAAAGTCTGTTGTAGTCGTCGTGTTAAAAAATTGGAAAGGCCCTGTTTTATATACCCTCACAATAACATCTGCCCTTATGGTGAAACCAATACCAGACACACAAGCATTGTTCATGGACACAACCACGTCAAGACTAAATGCGTGTGAGTGTGTTGTAACATGTTGTAAAACAGTGTAGAATACAAATACACATGCAAAGATTTAAAGTATTGAATGTAGGGGACAAAATGGATGGGTGGTGGTTTGGTGGCAAAGAAATTGAGTACAATTTTACATTTTGGGTCATATTTCAATTGGCTGGCTTCATACTTGTGCTTGTATTTGTTGCAAAAAGACAGAAAAAGAAAAAACAGTTTAAAAATAAAACAGAAATTATACAACAATTCGAAATTGAAATAAAATCGAATACGTTTGGATTTTTCGTTTTTTTTTTTTTTTAAATCAAAGAAATGAATTTCGAAATAAAAGCATTACAGGGGTTAATGACATCGGAATAGTTTTGGATTTTCGTAAAAGAGTCTACTCTTTATACCGAATATATATGTATTTTTTTTTAGGTTTCCTAACCTTTATTGGATATTAAAAAAAAGAAACAATGTTTCTATATTCTCTTGTATTTTTTTTTCATTTTCAAAATTATCACATAATTATTGTTATTGTTACACACTCGTGGTAAGTAGTCGTGTTAAGTAGACAATAAGAGAAGACCTTTAAAAAATTAAATCAACCAACTCAAAAACAAAATATAAAGGGCTATCCATTTCGTGGTTTCAAAAGTATGGGACTGGAATTCGATATCTGTCAAACTAAGTTGTGAAACCAATATTTTTCTTTTCAGTTGAAAGTCTGACATTAACGAAAATGGATCGCTTAACTATCACACAACGCATAAAAATTATCAAAACCTACTACAAAAATGCTGATTCTGCCACAGCCACGTATCGTGCGTATCGGCAATTTTTCGAACAAAATTTTCTTCAGTGATGAAGCACATTTCACACTCGGTGGGTATGTTAATAAACAAAATTGTCGTATTTGGGGTTCTGAGAATGCTCAAGTAATTGAAGAGAGGCCATTACATCCAGAAAAAGTCACTGTTTGGTGCGGTCTTTGGTCCGAAGGTGTGATTGGACCTTACTTCTTCGAAAACGACGATGGAACGACTGTCACTTTCAATTCGAAGCGTTATGGTCATATGATAACCGACTTTTTTTTGCCTGCTATTGAAGAATACGACTTGGAGAATATGTGGTTTCAACAAGACGGTGCCACATGCCACATACCACACAACTCGAGCGAATATGGCTTTATTGCAAGAGACATTTCCTGGCTGCGTAATTTCTCGTCTTGGCGATATCAACTGACCACCAAGATCATGCGATTTGACACCATTAGACTTTTTTTGTGGGGCTACGCAAAAGACCGTGTTTATGCAAATAAACCTTCAACTCTTGAGCACTTAAAAACCAGCATTCGTCAAGTTATGGCTGAGATACCGCCCAATATGTGTCAAAAAGTGGTCCAAAAATTACCTCAAAAGAATCAATGCTTGCAACACTTCGCGTGGAGGTCATTTAAATGATGTAGTGTTTCACACATAATGTCAACGTTCAAACTTTACAATAAAAATGAAATATCATGAAAAAAATATTTTATATGTGTTTTATTTACGTTTACTTTTGAAACCACGAAATGGATAACCCGGTATATGTTTTCTATTGTATTGTGTATTTAATTTTTGAGGCGAAGCAGATGTATGGTCGGGCCGTTTAGTCGCCTCTAAAACTAAACTATTTTATAATATGCAATTTCTCTTTCTCTCCCCATCTCTCTCTGTCTCTCTTCGGCTGTTTATTTTTTTTTTTTCTTGAAACCATGTCGTTGTTGTCGTCGTCGTCTTCTTCTATATCGATATTCCGAATCATTTATTCAGACAATAAGCAGTTATTGTACGATGTGCCATATGCACATACACAGTACGGTATGCCACAATACATATCGTTGGTCTCATGTAGAAAGGCCCTAACTCACACTTTTTTCGAAATTGATTTTTTTTTTGTGATTCCAATGCATTTAACATAAATACACCTCCTCACAAAATTTAAGGCGATTTTATCAAAAAACGAGTTAGGGCCTTTCTACATGAGACCAACGATATGTAGGTACCAATATGTTTGAAGCCGTATTGGTAAGAATATCCGTTACATTAACAATTATTCACAAATAGGCGTATTTCGCCTATAGACCAGTGGCGTGCGAATATCATAAATTTTCTTATTTAAAGTTCCTTAAAGCTGTTAAGACAGAGCGTTACATACCCAAACATAATGAAGAACTTAAATAATCTAGGTTCTTAAGGCAACATTTTAAAATTTGTTAAGGAGATTAGATTTTTTTTTTTATTTTTTGTTGAAACCAGCACTCAGGGGATGGCCCCTACTCATGCAGTGCATTGTGCAGGTTTTTTAGGAAAATGGGTTATAGGAAGGTGGAAGAGAGGGAGTAGTGTTTGTGGACATCTCAAGATGCGAACGGCATGGAAACGAGTTGCTGCTAGGTGACTATAAAATGGCCTGTGCTATACCTTCACCATTAGGCAGTCTACAGCAATCGTCCCCAAGAAGCCCGCACCCTTCAGTCCTAGCTTCTCACACTACTCATGTTGTGTGTGTTAATTTTATACATAAGTGGCGGGACCTACAGTTTAAAGTCGACTCCGAACGACAAATTTTATTGAGAAGCTTTACATGGCAATTTTATTTACTCTCAGAGTTTTTGCCAGAAATCTGCTGAGAGGAAGTCGTCGAAGAAATATTTTCATATTTTCGTTTTGATATCTGTCCTGGGATTCGAACTCGGGCCTTCAGTCTAATAAGCCAACACACTACCTACTAGACCACGGCGACTTCAAATAAAAGATACTAATACTATAGATACTATAAAAGATACTAATATCACAACAGGTAGGATCCATTTGAGTTCGGTATAAGCAAACCTTGAAGTCACTTAAATTCTACTACGAATGCCTTGAGTTAAATACACTTTACGTTATATCGACTGGCCTAGCTACAGATCCCTCATTGCAATCCGAAGTGATAGTTCCATATATACATACATAATTGGTGATTACAACCCTTCAGTCAGGATTACGACCTAGCTTCTCATACCACTTATGTTGTGTGCGTTAATTTTTATACATGAGTGGCGGGACCTACAGTTTAAAGTCGACTCCGAACGACAGTTTTTTGAGAAGCTTTTCATGGCAATTTTATTTACTCTCAGAGTTTTTGCCAGAATCTGCTGAGAGGAAGCCGCCGAAGAAATATTTTCATATTTTCGTTTTGATGTCTGACCTGGGATTCGAACTCGGGCCTTCAGTCTAATAAGCCAACACACTACCTACTAGACTACAGCGACTTCCATATATATGTATGTATATTCCTCAGAATCCGTCTTAACTCCAAGAGTCGGACAGCGAAAGTTTGAAAAGCCTAGCTTCCAAATGCAGAAAGGGTTCCTCTGCAGAAACTAATTAACTCCGCATTACAATATATGCTTCAAAGACTACGTGTTAGGAAAAGCAATTTTTCTATTTGTTTAAAAGCAGTTTTTTAAGAGTATGCAGTGTATAGCGTTTAGCGGTACGTATTTTTTAAACTGAAGGTGTTGCAGCAGGAATTACATACTCGTGTGTCCTGAGCACAATACATAAAAATATTCAACGACGTTTTTTTTTAAATCTGTTGAAGTATGGACAGGTTTTTGCATTAGCGCTACTGGCATTAAACGGTTTCGTTTTTTGTACAAAAAAAAATCCTACTTAAGGAGAAAAGCAAAAAAAGAAAACACCAACAACTGCAGACAAAAATTACCTTCAAAACACAAACAAAACAGTAGGGCAGACCATATCAACGATGAACATTTTTGTAATGTATTAAGGCATTAAGAAGTCGCCGTAGTCTAAGTAGGTTGTGTGTTGGCTTATTAGACGTAAAGCCCGGGTTCGTATCCCAGGTCAGGCATCAAAATATGAAAAAAAAAATATATTTCTTCGGCGATTTTCTCTCAGCAGATTTCTGGCAAAAACTCTGAGAGTAAATAAAATTTACCATGAAAAAGTTTCTCAAAAAAATCTGTGGTTCGGAGTCGACGTTAAATTGTAGGTCACGCCACTCTCACGTATAAAATTAACGTACACAACATGAGTGGTGTGAGAAGCTATGACGTTGTAAAATTGGTCAATTCGACCTCCGGCTCACAGTTGACAAGTACACGTCCTCTAACCTAACCTAAGGCATTTTTGTATAATTAAGAATTTAAATAATTAACAATTTTTATTTCACCCCTAAATAGTCTATCCAGAAACTACCTAAGTCTCCCAGATGAAAAATACATTAAAAACTGAGTTTTTGGTAGGAAAATGTTAAGACTCAATGATCGAGGTACCTGGTGTAGTACCCAGTTTCAGATATTAAAAAAAGTTATTGTCAAGTTAAAATTACATTTGCAGAGGTCAGTAGAGGCCAACAAAATCTGTTTGTCGCCATAGTCTAGTCGTTTTGAAAGAGGAAATTTGAAACAAAAAATATTTCTTTCGGCAACCCATTATCAGTAGTTTACCCGCAATAGTTAGAATCATTCAGTTTAGAATCATTCGTAAGTATTATAAGTATTTTTCTAAATTTATGAATCTGAATGAGTAGGCGCATGAATCAAACAATGAATCGAATGTTGTGAGTTTGATGTCAACGTTGTACTCATACTCATTGCAACCTATACTTATAAATCAATGTTGTAGCGAGTACGAATGAATCAGAGTAGTTGAATTTCAATACTCTTGACTCACTCATACTTAAAATTTCATGAGTACTTATGAGTAGCTAAAATACGATTCATTGCTGATCTCTGGTGGGTACCACTGATCACAATATGGGTCGTGTTGGAAGGTCTTATTGTCGTGTAGAGGTGGCATAGTACTTCGACGATTTATTGTACTGCACTCAATCTATACAGATTATCCCTCTAATATCTAATGGGATTAGAAATCCCATTTCCCTGACAAACTTTAGAACGCTGTTCGGCGTCAATTCTAAAACAACTCCTTTCCCAACATTTGCTACCCACCCAGATGTTTTCATCTAAGGTACAAGTACATGTTCCGCTGGTACATTCTCATTATCACAGAATCTAAATATTGTGTTCAAATCGATTCCTATACTCAACAAGTGTTCTATGAGTCTACGATGCATAGTTACTAAAATCAGATTGATCCTGATGTAAATCTCTCCTGCTATTATAATTAGATTGTCTCAAATTAATTTGGTTTAAAAAGAATTTCCCTCTTCCTCTACTTCCCCTTTCGTTAAGTATATAAGGGGTGATTTTTTAAGAGCTATAGGAAAATTTTTCAAAAAAAAAAACACATAAAATTCATAAAAATGCATGAAATCTTTATTTGAATCGATAGTACGGTCCATATAATTTAATGTTTGAAGATTATTTCATGCAAATGTTGACCGCGACTGCGCCTCAAATGGTCCATCCGCTTAGTCTAATTTTGGCACACTCTTTCCAACATTTCGGCCGGTATCTCACGAATAAATGCTTCAATGTTGTCTTCCAATGCGTCAATTGAAGCGGGCTTGTCTGTATAAACATGAGCTTTAACATAGCCCCACAAAAAATAGTCTAAAGGCGTTAAATCGCACGATCTAGGCGGCCAATTGACCGGTCCGGAACGTGAAATAAAATGTTCACCGAACTCGCCTCTCAATAAGTCCATTGTTACGCGTGCTGTGTGGCATGTGGCACCGTCTGTTGAAACCACATGTCATGCAAGTCAAGCTCTTGCATTTTGGGCAAAAAAAAAGTTTGGATATCATCTCACGGTAGCGCTCACCATTCACAGTTACGTTACGATTCGCAGGATCTTTGAAGAAGTACGGTCCAATGATGCCAAATTCAATGATTTGCAAGCGTTGTTCGTTTGTAAGACGATTCATGGTTAAATTATAGACCAAACTGAAGATGTTTGACAGTGAAACAAAACACGAAACGTGCGTGAGCTGTTTAAACCAGTGTTGCCAAAAAGATAATAACTAAAAAATCACCCTTTACTTTCCGACATATCTTAACTGACTGCTCATTACTTTGAATTCTCACATGACCTGGGACACAGCAGAATGTGACCATATTTTCCCCACCTAGCTGATTCAGCTTTCCAAGACAATTTTCTATCATTTTCGAATTCATCTCCCTTAAAGCCGAGTGTTCGAAAGGCGGCCTAATTGTCGTGGTAAATAAAGCAATGCAATGTGCCTCATATTGTTTGTCTCGATCGGCCAAAAATGAAAGTTCCCTTGTGATCTCTCAAGACTTGACTTTGAAAATCTGGCGCCTATTCAATTACGGCTTATGCAATACGAGGGGTAATAAAAATTCATAATGGATTTAATTTTTCTTTAAAACAAATAACAAAGTCCACTTTAACATTGAACGATTTCCCCCCTTTTAAGCATTGCCTGTCTACCCTCACATATAATCTGTGTGGCGCCCTAATGGTTTACACATGCATGTATAAACGACTTAAAGCCCCTACAAGTACACGAATATGTAACGCTGAGCGTTGTATTGTGTTCAATATTCAATTCGGAAGGGATGGATGGTTAAACTTGTCATACATTCTTCAATTTATTTTGTATAAATTCTTAAAAAAAACGAAAACAACAAAAACAAAATACAACAAATTAAAAACAAAAACAACGACAACGACAACGGCAAAGACAATGACAACGTTAAGAAAAGGAAACCATCAACTAAAAAAAACCAACTAATAAGCTATATTAGTTGGCTATAAAAGTCAGGTAACTGGGTGGACAAAGCCTCAGTCAATTATTGTTAATACTGCGTGGGTATACGGTATACGGGTGGCCAAAAAAAAACATAAAATTAACGGACTAAACGTTGTTGTATTTTAAGGATAATGTTTATAATTATTATTCTGATTCTTATTGAAAAAAAAAAAAAAAAAATAGAAAACACGGATAACAATGAAAAGTTTTTAAATTTAAATTTGTTTGTAATGCATATTAAAAAAAAAAAAAAAAAAAAACAAAAACAATTGAAAGCAAATTTTATATCGGAAAAACAATGGAAATGTAATTTAAAATTCTGTTGAAAACTGAAAAACAAAAAAAGCAAATTCAACAGCCAAGGACTTTGGTTTTTTTTATTTTGTTTCTTGGTCTTGGTTTGCAAAAAAAAAGTGTCTTTTAAACTCAATTGAATTGAATTTTTAAATGAATTGTGTCTTGCAAGAGAGAAAGAGAGATAGAGAGAGAGAGAGAAACAGAGAAAACAACACATATACATACATGCATACAAAAACAAGCATAAACAATTTCATTTCCAATGTAACGGTCATCGTTAAGCGGTTTGGAATTTTGAACATGTGTTACCGTTATTATTTATTCAAAACCAACTTCAATACCACCAGTACCACCACTTGTGTCTTACTGCTACCACAACCACTATCACTACCACTGTTACCAATAACCCAACCACTACCGTTAGAGAGACGAGAAAAGATATTGGTTGGAAAAGCATTTTAATTTGGCTTCTTTCCTTAAAATCAATTTAAGTATGACCCGGAAAGCAAACGAAAAAAGATAAAAAAATTGTTTAAAAAAATTATGTGATTTCGCTAGACTAGAAGAAACAATGGTTTTTATTTTGAAATATTTACAATACGTAACGTAACGTACCGTAACCGTAACGGACTAGTTCTTATTGCAGCTGCTGGCCACTGCACAAGATTAGATTGAATGACTCTTGTGCGTGTGACAGCGGCTATTGTGAGATACTAAAATCAACAGGCCGGGGGTATTACAAAAAAAAAAAAAAAAAAGAAGAAAAAACAAAATAAAGTGATGTTTTATCATTTACTTTGGCATTTAGAATGGCAAGTTTTGCAATTTCCACTAATACTACCCCCCCCCCCCACTTCATTCATAAAATTAATGCTTGCAAATCATTTAATTGCTAACCAATCCATACAATAAAAACCAAAGCAATTGGCTGAAAGGATAATCAGTTTATATTATAACCAAACATCAATATGCATCTACTGCATACCTTTGTAGTGTCTCACATTTTGATCACAGGCAAAACTATCCTATCATCCATTATAATCTATGGAAAATATTCTATAAATTCTTAATAGGTTTCCATTCAATACATGTTCGCACACTCATTCAAAATTACTTTCAATTTACATATTTTCATTCAGGCGGAGGTGATGGCGATTTACCGAGCCGCTCAATGGATCCTCGTCAACGACGCTCCTTTCACTCGCGTCTCGGTCTTCTCTGATAGTCAGGCCGCGATAAGATCTCTATCGGGTTTCGTGAATAACTCTAGGATCGTTAGGGAATGTCGTCGCTGTCTCGACTTTCTTTCGGGGCGCTTCACCAGTGTCTCTCTAGTGTGGGTCCCCGGGCACAGTGAAATTCCGGGAAATTGTAGGGCCGACGAGCTCGCCAGAGCTGGTGCGCTCCTTCCGGAATCCTCTTCTGTTGAATTGGGTATACCACTTGCCTCGGTCAAGTTGACCATTGCGCGGAAATTCTTTCGGGACACCAACCTATCCTGGGTCAATGAAGAGTGCTGCTCCACCGCTAGGCTCACCTGGCCCTTGATGGATAAAAGGCGTACCAACCAATTACTTGCTCTTGATCGTGACGTCATCTCGACTACAGTGGCCGTGCTTACGGGTCACTGCGTCATGGGTAGACACGCGGAAAGAATGAGGCTGCCTTTTAACGACTTCTGCCGTGGATGCAGGTCCTCTGAGGAAGAGGAGACTGTTATTCACTTTCTTTGTCAGTGCCCGTCTCTTGCTAGGTGTAGATATAGGTTATTTGGCTCCCCATTCCTTGTTAGCTTAACAGAGCTATCATCCATTGATATCAAGGATATAGATTCGTTCATCAAACTTTCTGGCTTGTTTTCCAGTGCGGGGTAGTCGTGCTTCCGTTGTGCAGCCCTTGCGCTGACCAACTTGTTCCTTTTCCCTGATTGTGGTGGAACTTGGTCAGTACAGGAACTGCGTTCACCCGTGGCATCACAATGGGTCGCTATGCGTGCTCAAGTGAGCTTTGTGACATCAGAGCTACCACTCCGACCTAACCTAACCTAACCTAACATATTTTCATAACGGATCAGCCTTCAGAGGTTGACCCGTACTCACGTAAAGTAAAACCGTCTTAATCTCTAGGATTTAAAGGGATCAAGAAAGACTTTGGTAGTGAAACAATGTCATGCTACAGAAATTTTTATAAAGCATATCAATTGAAACTAAATTTAATTAAATTCTCTGCAAAAAATTTCGCGATTTGCGGATGATAATCAATAAACGAAATTACGTCTACGCTCTGCAGGATTTGATATTCTTCTGACGTTTATAAGTGCCATCGACCTTTCCTGTAAGAAGACGAGAAGTTTTAATCGCTTACCTGAGATCTAATAAAGCTTTCCGATAGTTTTTGACTGTAGACCGGTTGCATAATAAAAGAGATGAAGTCAAGTATTAAAAAAACTAAGCACCCTAGTTGGAATCTTGAGATACAGTATTCCCTCGATTTACGTTGTTTTGATTAACGTCGTCAAAAATTTTCTTCCCTGAAACCAACTGTGACGTAAATCGAAAGATTACTGTAACTTTTTTAAGTTCCTTGTTAAAAACATACTACTTTGTAGTATGAGCAATATGAAATTCGATTTACGTCGTTTCGATTTACGTCGCCTTTTTCCGGAACATTCTACGACTTAATCGAGGGAATACTGTATCCTTTTGAATTAAAAGGAATCACTTTACTTTGTCAACGTTAATATTAATACCATTATAATCTCTCTCTTTAATTGATTTGGCTAAAGATCGAATGACTATGAATGCCAAAAAAAGTTGAAAGATTTAGAAGTCAGGAAGAGAAACACAGAGTGTGATAAAGGATATCGCTGCACATGAACTAAACTCTTCTGATAGTATGTATTTCATTTATAACTTTTGGTGTTGTGTGATCTTTAAGAGAACTTAGGAACCTTCGAACTTAGGAACCTAAGAAATAAGTTTACCCAGCAGTATTCATTGACTTCGATACCATGTACGAGTATAATGTAAGAAATATCCTATACTGTCTGTTCTTAACATAGCTATCAAATGCATGCAGATCCTATCTTTTCAATGAACCATTTTTGCATATGAGATACGTGGAGCAGCAAATCGAAATTCAAGAAAGGAATTCTTTGAATTGATAGGTTAACATACTACTCGCCTCTGATTGTTTTTCCTTTTTGAAGATTTTTTTGTTATTCTTTTAGAAGCAGAAAGCTAGCTGCTACAAAGAATTTTCATCTTCTATCGGTTTTTATTTTTTCATTTTCCAAACCAAAAACCAATATCCTCAGTAAAAATATAATGAGTTTTAGTAATCGCCGTGGTCTAGTAGGTAGTGTGTTGGCTTATTAGACTGAAGGCCCGAGTTCGAATCCCAGGTCAGACATCAAAACGAAAATATGAAAATATTTCTTCGGCGACTTCCTCTCAGCAGATTTCTGGCAAAAACTCTAAGAGTAAATAAAATTGCCATGAAAAGCTTCTCAATAAATTTATCGTTCGGAGTCGACTTTAAACTGTAGGTCCCGCCACTCATGTATAAAATTAACACGCACAACATGAGTAGTGTGAGAAGCTAGGACTGAAGGGTGCGAGCTTCTTGGGGACGATTGCTGTAGACTGTCTAATGGTGAAGGTATAGCACTGGCCATGCTGGTCACCCAGCAGCAACTCGTTTCCATGCCGTTCGCATCTTGAGATGTCCACAAACACTACTCCCTCTCTTCCACCTTCCAATAACCCATTTTCCTAAAACCTGCACAATGCACTGCATGAGTAGGGGCCATCCCCTGAGTGCTGGTTTCACCAAAAAAAAAAAAAAAGTGATGAGCAACAACTTTTCTTTAGTTCTACTCTTTCTTAACAGCTGTCGGTGCATAACCTTCCTTCCTATGACGTTCGTTGTTCATGTTGTTTTGTATCATAACAGCTAGGCTAGCACTTAGATTTTATGCAGAGGAAATAAAGTTTCTCAGTTGTTTAAAATTCAAAAAAACCATGATATGCAGTCAAGCACTTTAATCACTACATCACTCTTTGAAAAAAAAATCTCTTTGAAAAAAAAAACATAAAAGTTATATCACACGCATCGTAAAAACAAAAACCCCGTAACCTAGCCTTTAGGCGAAATTGTCTACTTTGACTGTTACTATCAGGTGGAAAGTGATGGATTCATATATCCTCGTTGGCTCAAAAACTCGACTAAAGTGCAGAGTAAAATTGTCCAATTTCTGTTATATTCACCCTTATTCTGGTTGTCGTCGTCGTCGTCGCCGTCGTCGTCGTTACCAAAAATGATGTCGATAAAATCAGAGTCGACACAACACAATATCGACGGCGTATTGACTCACAGAATACCAAATGTGTGTCGACAGTCATCTATAACTGTCAATAACGACAAACAGAATACCAATTTTAAACTGTCGACGCAAGACGACGTCGACGACGACAACCAGAATAAGGGTGATTGTAAGAAAACTAAGCACCCATCTAGCGCACTGATGTCTCAACCATAAATTAATTGTCAATACACCACATATAATGTTTTTGCCAATTTATACATCTTCAGTCGGTTATTATTCTATACCATGTTATGGAGAGTCCCCAAATGGTTAAACACTACGGTGCTCATCTTAGCCTCTTAGCAGCTGGAAGCTCACCAGCGAAGGAATAGATTTCATCAAAGTAAAACCTACATACATACATAATTGGTCATTACAACCCTTCAGTCAGGATTACGACCTAGCTTCTCACACCACTTATGATGTTGTGTGCGTTAATTTTATACATGAGTTGCGGGACCTACAGTTTAAAGGCGACTCCGAACGACAGATTTTTGAGAAGCTCTTCATGGCAATTTTTATTTACTCTCATAGTTTTTGCCAGAAATCTGCTGAGAGGCAGAAGCCGAGGAAATAATTTTTCTTTTTTTCATATTCCGTTTTGATGCCTGACCTGGGCTTTACGTTTAATAAGCCAACACACTACCTACTAGACTACCTATCACTGGATTGATATTTATTACTCAGTGTCAAATATCTTGGGATTATATGGATTAATTTGGAATGGGACATTTGAAACGAAATTACTGAACTACATAAAGGTAATCACCAATTACTTCTATATTTAGTATATTTGTTTCTAAAGGGTACAAAAAAGAGAAGAGCCACCACGTCGCTAACAGGAACAAAAATCTTGAAATAAAAGTTGATAGGCCAAAGAGACGATAGAGAGGTACCTAAATGGTTTTGAGACAACCTAAACTTTTGTTAGGTTGTTACTAAGATATTTGATTGCTACAATAGACTATCTAGAAATAGCATAAGGATAGCAACTGACCTTTTGACCGGGCACTGTAGATTCAAAGAGCACTTGTGTAGATTAAAGATCGATTTAAGCCCAATATGTGGATACTGCATCGGCAGAACATACACATACTTGCAACAGTATTCAATGTTCAGAAGCAATATTCAAATGAATCCTTCAACAATATTTAATTTGTTAATGTTAAATAATTAAAAATTTTTTTAAAAAATTAGCACATGCAACATAATTATATAAACTTAAATACATACATACAGTGAGCGTCAAAAGAAAGTATACACTATGGATAAAATTCTAACAATCTCAACTCAAGTTTTCCACTTAACCTTCCTATACCCGCGCCAAAAAGTGAAACACCAATACCCGCGAGTTGGTCTGTGAGACCGACAATGGAAAATCCTATATCCTTGGTACTATTTAAAAAAATTTTTTTTGATGCAAAAATGAAGCTTATTACGAATAATGAAGCTACCAGTGATATCAGCTTACTGGCACTATTTTTTACAAAAAAAAAACGCAATAATAAAAAAATCGGTCTCACAAACCAACGCGCGGGTATAGGAAGGTTAAGGAGAGTGCCCGAAAAAATTTTACAATATTTCCAAAATTTTCGAATTCTTTTCTGCTTGTTTCAATTTTAAAAACTGGCAATAAAATAATTTAAAAAAAATTAACGGTAATTTATTAACGTAAAATGTTTTTTTTTTTGAATTGTACACTTTCTTTTGACGCTCACAGTATATGCAATACAAATGCATTTAAATAAATCAAAAACTATTATACATTTTTCAAATAAAGACCAATCAACAAGAAGAATAAAAAGAAATAAAAAAAAAAACTAAATGAAGACATATATTATCACCTCATTACCCTGTTTATAAGCCGATTTTAAAATAAAAAAAAGAAGAAAAATAGAAAAAAATAAAAAAATAAAAAGAACTACAAATACTTAAAATTATGTTGTTTTAAATTACAATTTACACCCTCAAATGAAGACCACTTTAGGGGCTTCTAAAGAACAGAAACAAAAAGAAAGACAGAAAAATTAAAATAAAAACGACAAAGTATTTCTCTAGCGGGTAAGTAGAGACTGTGTGTGTGTATGGAAAAATAATGTAATACGACGCACACCATGTCCCCCTATCTACTTAAAAAAAGGTGACAAAAGGCAACAAAAAAAAAAACACTTTTGGAAACGGAACTAATGAAGGGGATATTTGTCGTAATGAATATTTCCGCTTTAAAAAGTGCGTAAGCAAAAAGGGTGTAAAAATATTGACAGATTTATTGAGGTTTCTTTAAAGGGTTCTTAAAATTTTAAGAAGCATAGAATTGTAATATTTATTGTTTCAAAATCATATAATAAAATAACTGAAAATTAATGATTTTATCGTTAGAATATTTCATACGAAACTAGCTGTACCCTGCGCTCGTTGCTACGCCTCCAACTAAAACAAATTTGAATCATTTTATTGATTTTGTTCATTTAAAAAAAAAGTGACATAAACTTTAGAAGTGTAGAGATTTTCGATTATTAACATTTATTGAAGTGCTGTCGGAAATTGGTAATACCAACTTATAAGCCTTTGTCGGCTCATGAGCAACAACTTTGCTAAAGATCATAACATAATCAAATGCACAGTTTACGATTTAATTCATTTTTAGTAAATCTCAGTGGCGCCACCTGTCGGAAATTGGTCATACCAACTTATAAGCCTTCGTCGGCTCATGCGCAATAACTTTGCTAAAGATCATAACATAATCAAATACACAGTTTACGATTTAATTCATTTTTATTAATTTTCAGTGGCGCCACCTGTCGGAAATTGGTCATACCAACCTAGAAACCTTCCCCGGCTCATGCGCAACAACTTTGCTAAAGATCATAACATGTTCAAACGCATAGTTTACGATTCTATAAGGTACATACATTCATTTTATATATATAGATTTTTTAGGTAAATCAAAAAAAGTGGGCGCAAAAGTGGGCGGTGCAAAATTTTCTCTTGATGAAAACTTTAAATGGATAAATACAAACATTTGAAAGAAAAATTAGTCAAATTGATGGAGCCGTTTTCTGATTTTAGATAAATAGAAAATGTGGGCGTAAAAGTGGGAGTGGCAAACTTCACATAAACCATCTACTAAATAGTCCGAACAAAGCCTAAACATTTGGCTTGGATAGGTGAGCCCGTTCTTGAGTTATAAAATGACAACGAAAAGTGGCATTAATTTTTATATATTAAGAAAAAGAAGAAGAAGATATGACATGACAAAAGACAGAGTTCAGTCATTAAAACGATGCTCACTACTACAATCAACTCATGATCACAGAGCGCTTTTTTTCTAGGCAATGACAGGTTGACCTGAAGAGAAACTTGACTTGACCAACAATACCAGGCAAAGCTCGCAATGCAATCTAATAAAGGTATACTGAAGGCGTTGAAAATGACAATAGCAACCCCTTACTTTTAGGATGCCCTACAATAGAACATTCTCTTGCTTACCTGAAAAAAAATGGAATAATAAAACCGAAAGTGAATAAGAGAAATAAGAGAAACAAAGGAAACTAACGATATTCTTTTAAGGATAATAAATTGATTGTAAATAAAAAAAATCCAAAACTTTCTACAATATTTTTCAAGAAAAATCTTCAGTAAGTTGCGTAACTATGGCTTTAACCAACCAAGTTTTGGTACTCCACGTTATTTTTAGGGGAATGAAAGTATCTCGTACATTCCGCTAATACTGCCGCACTAAGCCAGTCTTTGAAGTCGCCGTAGTCTAGTAGGTAGTGTGTTGGCTTATTGGACTGAAGGCCCGAGTTCAAATCCCAGGTCAGACATCAAAACGAAATTATGAAAATATTTCTTCGCCGACTTCCTCTCAGCAGATTTCTGGCAAAAACTCTGAGAGTAAGTAAGAAAATTGCCATGAAAAGCTTCTCAAAAAACTGTCGTTCGGAGTCGACTTTAAACTGTAGGTCCCGCCACTCATGTATAAAAATTAACGCACACAACATAAGTGGTGTGAGAAGCTAGGTCGTAATCCTGACTGAAGGGTTGTAATGACCAATTATGTATGTAAGCTAGTCTTAAGGAAACCTTTTCAACGCAGGAAATCTTATTACGTAAATATTAAATTCATTCGGGGAAAACCAAGCAGCATAATACCTGGACTTAATTCTTTCGATTTTAAAATTTTGTTGAAAACTATCGATCAGTTTAGATAATTACGTTGCATTTTTATTTCAGTAACTTGCCGAAATGAATATTTAAACTCAATGATTTGATGTATCCAGTTGGTAACAGAGGACCTGGCAGACACCAAAGCCAAACGGCTAGACTTGGTAGGATTTGATGAATGATAACGAAACATTTTTAACTGGAACACAAGGACTCAAAGTAGAGAATCCTATTAAAAAAAATAATAAAAAAGAAGAATTCATCGAAATATTCAACGCTGCTACAAAAGTAAAGTGAATCTTGTCCCTGCAATAAGCTTTTATCGTCTGTTCCTGTATACTCGTATTGCAAATAATTTTGTGGTGAAAATCGATTACATCAGTTTTTTGTCGAATGTTAAAAAGCGCTCCTAGAGAAACCCATACAACACAACGGTCCATATTTCTTATGAAACGAATCGTTCTTGTTAGACTAAATAAAATCGTCAATATTATGCAAAAAGCACACCTTCCTCCAAATATTGTGTGTATGTTCTAGTAAAAAATTTTTTTTAATTAAATATGTTTACAAAAGCCATACTTTATCAACTACCAGTCTACGTGTTTTCATTTCTTAACATAAAACCCTAAAAGTGTTTTGAAAATTATAATATTAAATGGTGTTTTCTATTTTAGTTTTAATCTTATTGTCTATATTTGTTTAAAAGTGTAGCAACATTACCTTTAAATACATTTCTGAGACCTGCTGAATTCACCGATTTTTTTGTTTTATTTTGTCATTTACATTTAATAAATGGTACTTATTGCAGCTGCTGACCACTGCACAAGATTAGAATGAATGACTCTTGTGCGTGTGACAATGGCTATTGTAAGTTGCTAAAATCAACAAATAAAAATAAAATAAAAATAAATTAAACAGTGCGTGTAAAATGGAAATAAAATCAAGGATTTCAACAAGAATATGTATTAACCAACCTATGATAAACATGACTTTAAATAGTCGTACTTGTCCAAGGAGGTAGTTGTATATCATATAATAATAAAGATTTCTTTAAATTAAACTAGAAATTAAAATAATCAATTAAATTATAAAAAATATATGCAAGTGATATTATGAATTAATGTACATACCTTAAACTGTAATTCTTCAGACTAATTACATTAAAAAAATATATTTTGATTCGTGGCTGACTTGGCATATTAGTGGTTAGTGCTGTGGATTCAATTTTTACTTGCTTACTTCTTTATTTTTTAGTAATAACTAAAAGACATTTTCCAATGGCATTGTTATGAATAAATCTGATCAAAAAATAATTATTTAACACATTTTATTATTTTTATTACTGTAATATATGATTACTTTCTTCTTTCGTATATTTAGTATTTATATTTGCTTTTTATATTGTTGCTGTTGTTGTTTATTATAATTGTATTGTATTATATACGTCATCGAACGTTTATATAATTTCTAAAATATAGAATTCTTGAAAAAAAAAAAACATTATTATTGTAGTAAAAATACTTAAAATTAGGCGCACAGAACATAAAATATAATATGATTATATAAAGGAAATAATATAATAAACTCATTTTAATTATTGGATTTTTTTAATAAATTTATTTCTTTTTTTAATTGGAATGGTAACAATTTTTTACGAAGCCTGCACGCATAGTTTCTGAGATGAACTTATCTTGTCACCCAAACTGAGAGCCATACCCTGGAAAAAAGAGAGGAAAGTGAATGAAAAATTTAAGTATTAATAAAATAAAATACAATTTTACAATACCAACTATTAGTTTTAATTAATTTGAATTATAAATGCAGAAAAGGTAAGAAAAATTTGAAAATTATTGTGAAAAATTTCATCAAATTGTATACATTTTTTTTAAAGACTTTTAAATAGATTAAAAAGGTTTTTAAATAAATTATTGAAAAGAATGTCTATAGTATTGTATCGGGAGAACATATAAAGCTCTTATTCTAATAATATAAACAAACTAGGTGACCCGGCGAACTTCGTCCCGCCCAAAATTGATTTTTTTTATTGCCCAAAACAGGTCACATAAAACAGTTATATAAAAATAACTAACTTACTATTTATAAGAGTGTGGATCTATCTATCTAGTTCAAAATTTAATCGAAGTCGGTACATTATTTAGGTGAGTCATACAAAGAATAACAATAAGAAGTCCGAATCATGGGTAGCGCTGAAAAAGTTGTAGTCGTTGTACTCGCCGCAAAACAAAAACTAACAGACATACATGTTACATATGTACATATGTAGTTATAAACCATCGAATTAGCCGACTTATAGGTATCTTTTAAAGGGGGAGGGTTGCCACGCCCATTTTTGGTGAGTTTATCTATATCGACTCTACGAACTTATCCACCAAATTGCATTCGTCTACGACCACTATGTCCTTAAATATTCAATTTTAAAGGTTTGCTACGCCTACTTTTTGCTATATCGAATTTTTTTTTCAAACCATCTAAACCTGATAAGCTTTCGAACAAAAAAAGAATGGTTAAAATCGGTTCAGTAGTTTAAAAGTTATAGGTATCACTTGAAGGGGGAGGGTTGTCACGCCCATTTTTGGTGAGTTTGTCTATATCGACTCTACGAACTTATCCACCAAATTGCATTCGTCTACGATCAATATGTACCTAAATATTCACGATTTGCCACGCCCTCTTAACATTTAGGGATATGAAAAATAGATGTTGTCCGATTCTCAGACCTGCCCGATATGCACACAAAATTTCATGAAAATAGGTCGATCCATTTCGGAGGAGTTTAACCACTAACACCGTGACATGAGAATTTCATATATTAGATATTTGTTCCGATTTTACTTTATTTCCACATTACACACCTGATTGCTTGCATTATCTAATGCAGGATTAAAATTAGCTTTTCTGCTGCTTAAATGACATGACATTCAAGAATAGATATCTGTCATCTAAATATTCTTTTTTTTCCCTATTTATGTTACACATTTATCTCCATATGTTGATTGTTTTGGCCTTTGCGTAACGCTTAATATTGATTCACAGAATTTGAATATGTTAGAATAGCAACTTCTATCCTTCTTTCACACCTACATAAGACTCAGTATCTCTGATTATGTCGGCTTTCTTTCTTTTCCTAAATCTATCTGACTTTTCATCCTTACTATTGAAACTTACTACATATGATCGCATATGAAACAAAATTCTTTACTTTATAGGAAAATAGTATTGATCTGGGTTTCATGTTTTATCGTTTCAATATCGGAAAATTACAGGAGAATCTCTCATCATTGTACACCAAGGTACTTACGAGAACTTTACTTTATAGATCAGATTATAGTTGAAAAATTCAACTGAACTTTATGGAATATGCCACTGCATTAGATGGCATATTCCGATGGACATAGGATTTTGAATACCAACAGCCTCTACACTTTTTTTCAGGCGATAAAGAGGGATGTCCGCTCTCTCCTTTACTTTTTATTCTTTTAATCGAATTATACGTACTCTTAGAAATAATCTTCACGGAAATAACTAGACTTTCATCAATAACTGTAATGTTCAAGGTTATGTTAATAATGTTTGTCTGTTATCCAACAAACACTCAGACATGTAATCGAACTTAAACGATTTAGTTGTCCACTTAGGCTAAAGTTGGTTTGAAAATGAATGCTGGAAAATCCAAAACTGTTACTTTACGATTCCCAACCAATATATAGGTTATGAATCTTATTCACTTATGAATCTTATTCACTTTGTTTATTAATGACCTTCCCTCAGTTGTTTTGCATTCTAAGGTAGTGATGTACGCTGACGACGTTAAAATATTTAACACTTTTAATAATGTTTATGGATTTGATCTACTTAGTACTGATTTTTGCTGTTTTTATAAGTGGTGCAAATTGAATTTGCTGGAATTAAATATTAAAAAGTGTAAGCACATGACGTTTTTTAAACATTCAAAGATTGATACCTTCTATTGCATTGATAACGCTGTGTTGGATAAAGTTAAAAGTATTTTGGACCTTGGTATTCTATTGGATCATAGACTCAACTTTCGGGATAACATATCAATGATCGTGAATAAAGCTTATGGCATACTTGGTTATATGAAACGCTGGTCTAAGGAATTTGTTGATCCTTATTTAACTAAAACGTTATTTACATCTCTTGTCCGGCCTATCCTGGAGTATGGTTCTATCATATGGGACCCTTGTTATGCAGTCCATATAAATAGCATTGAGTCAGTGCAAAAACAGTTTTTAATTTTCTGTTTACGAGGTCTTGGTTGGAACTCCTATGAATTACCTCCATATCAGAGTAGACTTGCTTTGATTAAACTGCCAACTCTTAAAAGTCGTCGTTCCATGATGAGTACTCTTTTTATTCTGGGTTTAATACGTGGAAATGTTGATTCAGAGTTCCTGCTCAGTCGATTGAAATTCAATGTTCCTGTGTGACCTACACGCAATTTTGAATTGCTTTCACTGACTTACTACAGATCAGACTACGAAAATAATGATTCCTTCAGACGTGCCTGTAAAACATTCAATGAATGCTACCAAGTAGTAGATTTCTCTGTGCGCAAAGATGTTTTAAAGAAAACCCTAACAATATTTTTGAACTGTTAATTTAAAGTTGTAGTTGAATTAATATAAACTGTTTTGGATAAGTCTCATTTAGTCAGTAAGGATATATTGTATCTATTGACGTTAAATAAATAAATAAATAAAAAAAAGAGGTAGAATTTGAGGGTATTATTATGTCCGAAGATGTAGTGCTAAATCAGATAATGATTTTAGAATTGGTAAGGCGAATTAAGCCTCCTTACAGCTTTAAAATTTTTGAGTCGAGCATAGGCCGACTTCCTAAACGCAAGTAGCAAAGGATGTTGCATAGAGTTCGTAATTTCATATTTGAAATATTTGGCACAGTCTTATGTTCCTTTTTGTATTGCAAATCATTGGACTGAGTATCAGCTGTTAAAATAACGCATCAGTTTTATTTTACATGCAAACGGTTGCAATTGTGATTACATATGTCTGATATCTGAGTCTACAGTTACATTCCTTAACACCAGAATTATGCAAAACATTTCTGTGCAACGCAGGATTTCTTCTAAAGCATGATTTGTATTACATATGCAGTTTTTTAAATTATACTTTGCAACATGCATTTAGAAAGTCGGCTATAATCTTGATTGAACCAACAATTACCATATTCTAATTAAATCTCCTAGCAAAACTACTCTGTGATGACTAGATATGTGTGGTATGTAATACTTGCACAAGACCATCACAAATTTATTCCTCTTGTTTGTGTGGAAATAAATCTTATTATGGCCAACCCGATTTGGCTTGTTTTGGATATGTTACTAGGACTCTTTAATTAAATAAAGTTCACTTTAGAAACTATCCTCATAAGGCTTTGTCAAATTAAAGGCTCAAGTTCTTCTGCAACAACTAGCTTTAACAATATACATAAATAATTTTGTTAATCTTAAAAAACTAAAAGATGAATAATTATTGAGCGGGTACAGAAAATACTTCGGGAGAAAGACAAAACAAGTTGCCCTTATTAAAGGATTAAATTTCTATTCAATTCATATTTTTAACTTTTTTGAAAATTCTATTAAATCTTACCTGACTCTTGGCACGTATTCTAATGTGGCCAGTTACTTTAGAATCTGGATTCTCTACGGGCTTTTCGATACTTAAATTGGCCAAAGCATTTTCACCGAAAATCGATCTGTTAAAAGAAATAAAAAAACATTCATTAAATATTCGTTCGCCTTATAATCAAGCTTTTGAAACTTACCTGGCATACATATTGGCAGCCATGAAGCCACACTGACCGGATAAAGCTTTTTCGGGTGTTAAACATTTCATATTGGTGCTCTTAAGCAAATGTTTTAGATATTCATGTAAATCAGTGAAAGTAGTATTAACTGTGACCTAAAATTACATTTTAAATTAAAAACCTTTCTAGAGTTAGAAAATAACGAAATGTGTACCTTATTTTCCCATTCGAAATCTTGCCACATTTGTCTGAATTCAGTGTCTGTGCAAGAAGCTGGTATAATATAATCCATAATGTCAATATGTATGGTATTTAATACCACTACATTGGTGTTAATGGAAGTGTCATAAACTATAAAATTAAATTTTAAATAATAAATCAGAATGATTTCCTATAATATGTTTTAGTTTCATACCAATATTGCCAAATATAATGCCATTTTCAGTTGAAGATACTTTAACATTGGCCTTGATATTGCAGAAATCATGAGGAGCCAATACCACGGGATGTGGACGCTCTACCAATTTCAAATCGCCTAAGGTGGCCAATTCCAAAGTACAATTTTGCAAAGTGTCATCTAAAGTGCGAAGAAAAATTGGGTTATTAAACAAAATAACACTAGAAATTCAAATTTCCTAACTCACTTGTTTGATTTACAATCAAAACATCCAAAACAATATCATATTGGTTGACATTGACATAAGCCTCAGCATAAACGGGATCAGAGAAACCAGTCAATTGCGTAACCTTATTAAGTTTATTATTGGGCGATGTAATGTCACTCAAATTGGTGGATTTAGTGCCAGCCAAAGCTTGATTCAAGCTAGACTCAAATACGTTTTCGCCCAATTGATTTTCGCGACCATTCGATAGTTGGGCAAATACAACGGGATCATCGGGCTGTACCTTGGCGGCAGCTCTTTGTTTTTCTTTCA
Organism: Sarcophaga caerulescens; assembly: GCA_927399465.1. Taxonomy (NCBI): domain Eukaryota; kingdom Metazoa; phylum Arthropoda; class Insecta; order Diptera; family Sarcophagidae; genus Sarcophaga; species Sarcophaga caerulescens. The sequence goes on along the minus strand of OV656873.1, from coordinate 24,430,612 downwards.
AAACACGTTGATCTTCCTCGTATTGGGCATCCAACATTTTGCCTAAAGCTTCGCGGCAATAACGTTTAAAAACTTCAACAGTTTCCTCTGTGCGTTCGCTCAATGTGCGTAAACAAATGAAAATACGATCGGTATCGTCGTTGGTAATGGGTTTAGAGGGAAAACCAGATTTGCCCAAATGCAAAATGGAGCTCATAATAAGCATAACACGTGTAGTTAAACGGTTTTGGGCACGCTAAAATGAAAACAATTTAAAATTATTTAAAAAAACTTTAGTTCTTACAAATTTCTCTTACCACATCCAATTCCAAATCAGCATAACGTAAAACCAATTTGGTCAAGGTGGCTGACAAAGCAGCACCAATAAAGAAATCACCATCCATAAGATATTGGCGCAATGGGGGACGCTTTTCCTTCTTGGCAACACTGTTATAAAGAAAAAATAATAACTTCAAGTTTGCAAATTAAATTTTAATAAATAAAGCAACTTACGGTGCCAAACTGAAAGCACTCTGAGTGGCATAGGTGCCATCGGAGGTGACCTTATTGTTCGTAGTTGGAGCACTGTTAGCCGCATTTGTGTCTTCTTCAGTTTGATCTCCAGCCAAACGTCGTTGTTCAGCTTCAACCATGGGTATTTCGCCCAAAGTTTGACAAATAACTTCAATAACTTCCAATATTTGATTCTTATCATCCACATATTCACCCAAAATCCAAACAGCAGCACGATGTATTTTGGAAGATTTAATTTGTGAAAAAGCCTCTATCAAATGGCCAATAATCAAGCCTCTCAAAGAGGGGAATTTCTGTATAGCTTCTCTAATGAAAATTAAAACATCGGCAGCTGCCAATTCATTAGTGTCAGAAAGGAATTCAACTAATACTGGAATAACACTGGCAGCTACATCGGGGAATTTAATAGAGCAAGCATGTAAAGTGCGCACTAAGAGTTGACGATATTTGCCAGTGTCTTCATGTTCAACATTATGAGTCTTCGAGACTTCCTTCTTTAAGACCAAAACCATTTCATTGATATTTCTCGAGGATACTAAATCCATGGCCAAGGCTAAAGTCTTGCGTCTTACTTCGATATCAGGAGCAGCTAGAACACGCAAAATGTCCATTACCAAATCCTGCATAACCTTTTCCATATTTTCGTTTTCTTTCATTGCAATCAAACGATCCAACACAATCAACTTTACATTGTTGTCACTTTCCTTAACGATCAATTCAATGTAACAGCCAGCAGCAGCCTTAATAGCTGTAGGGGCTGAAGACAAGGTAATTAAAGTACCGGCTGCTTCATAGCGCACTGCATTCGAAGATGAATTCAGGAGATTATAAATGCACCTGATAAAACGCGATCTTTCAGCTGGATTAGCATGACACACCTTATAGATCAACTCAACTATGACCAACTGCAAGATATCACCGAAATTGTTAACTTGATCGATACAAGAAGCCAAATAGTTTAAGGCTCTCTCTTGATCGGCATGCAAAAGCATTAGGAAAGCATTGCGTTTGCATGACATATCCTGTTGGGTATCCAAGAAATTCGCTATTAATTCAGGACCATCTGGCACTAGCCAATCAAAGTTCTTATAGATGGTAAAAATGGCAAGTACAGCATTACGTCGGACATAGGAGTGGCGATGTTCCAGACAAGCACGTATGGAAGGCATTAAGGGTTCCAACAACTCGGGTTCTTTAAGTTTGCACAAGAAACGTAAAGTTGAACCGCGCAAAAACTCATTGGGATGTTGTAGATCCTGAAAGTAGATAAATTCGTTATTTTCCGGTTAAATAAAGAAGTTAAATTGGGAATGGACTTATAATGTTGTTGACAAATTTAAAGAAAAATAAAGTTGGTTGCTTTAAACAAGTTTCATTGAGAAAAAAAAAAACTTTTCTAGCCGCGCCATCAGGAATTGTAATCTCAGTGCACCCTATGAATATGTGAATTGGGTCTGAAATCTTCTGTAAAAATTTGCGTGTTTCATGATCGTTAAGATCGACCAAGAAGTGTTGTCTTCTGGATAGAAATCGACTTCATTAAAACGGCATCAGCTGTGATTTACGGCTGTAACTTGAATCTAGAGTTTTATAGAGAACATCGCGGCAAATTGTCTTACCATTAAAGCCAAGTCCTAATGCCTCTCGGGAGGTAGAATATGAATAATGGCAAATAGCTAACGAATATCGGTTGTATCAGAGTTGTATCGGATTCAGCAGAATTTAACGAAGAGAACGGAAACAAGACGTATCCACTTTCACCAATTGTTTCATTTTAAAATTGCTATTAAATTACCTAACTTTGACAAAAATAACGTAGCAATACACGCAGTTTTTATGAGCGATTTTAGACATTCTTCAATAACAATTGCTTCTTCAATAACAATAGGCTGAAAGGAATTTCGACAACGAAATAGCTTAAAGGAAAACTTTTTCCTTTTTCATTAAACTTCTCTTGTATCATTACCTGGCCTCAGCTATAAGCAGAAGAAAAATTGTTTATGAAAATCTTTTTCATACAGTTTAGGTGTGCACTGAAGCTTTTTTACTTAATCATGGAGACACAAGATAGTATATTCCCTGTTCTTCTGATGAAACTTTTGTAAAAGGTTTCCAATATTCTCCTTCTTTTAACGGAGATCATCACTTGGGGAATTCCTCTACAAACTCAGCGCTTTTCATTGGAATACCGTAAAGCATATTGTAGAAGAAACGAGAGGGAATAGTGAGTGGGAATTTGGTGTTGAATTATATTTTGTTTTTGATGACTAGTGTTACACTTGCACAAATAAATTTTGGAGGTGTAACAAAACAGGTTTTCTTGTAGGAATCGTACCCACAACCCCAGCACTTGCCAATTAGAACTCTTCTTACTAGAATGCTGGGGCACCCAATTGCTTAATTATGCAATTTTCAGGAATAATCTTTATATTTCAAGGATTAAATATTGAAAAAGATGGTTTAAGTTCTAGATAAACTCACGATCAAACAAATAATATAAGAAACGGCTAAAAACATTTTGTAAAAATCTATAATCGTTCATGATACACATATTATGCTTAAATTATTAAATTCTATTTACCTTTCTATAGGCATCACACACTAAAATCATTTCCTGTAACAATTTGCCATCCGGCGATGTCTTGGGTACAATTTCCCAAAAGATAAGCAACAGCTTCTTGATGGTATGATTTTGTACGGGCAAGACAAAACGTATGATGGTCATAATCAAACCGGACAAACGTTCGCCATTCAACAACAGTTGGATGACCTTTTTTAAAGTGTCAATTTTCACATTGGTATCTCCCTTTTCCAAATCTTGTTTCAGCTGCATTTCATTGGGTACCTCCAAGTCTGGCGAATTGATAATGGTGTAACAGGGCACAGTGGTAGACGACATAGCCATTTTTTCTGCTTTTATTTTTCTTTCTATAACACTTAATACACTTTATTTTTTTAAATGACAATGTTTTTTGTTATTAATTAATAATAAATTATAAAAGAATTAATTAAAAAAAATTATCCAGCGTTTAATATTTTCACAAGATTTTGTAGTTTAAAGAAAATTGACGTGTCAGATCTTTTTACACACACAGTTGCTAAATGCAGTATTATTTTTAGTTAAGGTAGAGTACTTTATTGTGATTTATCTCTTTAATCGTTTTTGGTAGTGAGAATAATCGTTAGAGTATGCTCTCTATTATTAAAATCAAAACAAAAAAATGCCTTCTCTAGAAATGAGTGTTGAATTGCAGAAAATATTTTAATAATGACAGCAACAAATTGTTTACACACAATAAAAATCTTAAATCTACAAGATAATCTTTTAATACCTCATCAAATATTGTTAATTAAAGGTGTTGTGGATAATTTTAGGTGTTCTAAACAACAAACTATACGCTTAAATGTAGATGAAAACCAATTACACGCAACCGGCTTATCACAAACTACAGGAAAATTTAAATTTTTAATAGATTTGGGTACGGAAAATAAAGACTTGCAATTAAATTTCACTTATTGTCAAGTCAAATTAACTGTAAACATTAAATACCAAAGAAAGGAGTCATTGTACCGCATACAACCACTGCTGATATTGGCCCAAGATGAAACGGTTAATAGTGCAAAAGTGAGGTTAAATCTGCAGATTATAGATTTAAATCTGCTGTTGATACAAACTGTTTATGCGGAAAAACTAAATGAATCTGTTAACCAAAGACTAACGTTTGCTTTCAATGATAAGTGTTTAATATTTAAGTCCCAGCTTAAACAAGAGGACATATGGCAATTAAATGAACATGACTTGTGGCAGCAGTTCGCCAAGGAGTTGTTGGCTTCAGCTTGGGGTGAAAAGAATCACCTAAAATTCGTTGCCTTTATAAATTGCTGCAAATACTTGGGTGAGGAAGTGCAAAAAAGTCAGGATTTCTCTTACTCCAACATAAGAAAACATATCAAAGGACACGCCGCCTTGGGTACAGGTGGTCTAGCCTTATTTAGTTCTACTTATTTTTATGCATGGCCCAGTAAATTTGAAAATATTTTAAACTGTTTTGTCAATCAACAAAAACTTAATTTAGCTTTGGAACCAGATGACAGTAACTATCGCAAGACCAAAGCAGGTGTCTATGCCTCTAGTTTAGGGGCTGTGTGCCATGAAATAGGCCATATATTCGATTTGGGCCATGATTTACAAGGTGTTATGGGCTCTAACTTTGACTATATCAATAGAGTTTTTACTTTACAAACCAAAACCGAAAATCTGCCTCAAAGGGTTGTAGAACATTGTCAGGATCAACCAAATAAGCCACGTTTTACTCAACTCAAGAAACCAGCAAACGGTTTTCTTCAACGCTACCGTGAACAACAGGAAAATGATTCATTTTATTTTTCAAATAATTCTGCAATTATTTTGGCTTATCATCCCTGGCTAAGGGAAGATTATGAAGAATTTGGCAGCCTACAATTTAACGTGGAGTTGGACTGTGGCAATAAAATAATCAAAAGTTTGGAATTGCCTTTAAAGCTGATTGAATTAAGAAAATGTGAAAATAGTTTGGTTACAGAATGGTTTGATTTACAGAAAAATTTTAGAGCTGAAAAGGTTTATGAATTCGATTTGAAAGTGTTAAAAGAGAAACTCAACAAGGATTGCTACATATTCGTTATGAGCCTCTATGGTCACTGCAAGAAGTTGGAGTTATAAAAAGGAATAATCGAAAACAATGGAATTTAAATATGTTGCTGTAGACTTAAAATATGCTCTTCCAAATAGTTTAATATAGCGTTAGAACCAGCTATGGATCATATATTAATTTAGTTTGGAGGCAGTTGGTAGCACTTCAACCTAAGAAATATAATCATATACAGGGTCTGTCAAATTCGAGTTTCTTTTTCAAGAGGGCATTAAAATCGAAGTTTGAAGAGAACCATTTGATTGTTCTTCAATTAATGGTGCATCAATGTTTCTGATCATCTATATTTACGTAATTGGTCATTACAACCCTTTCGTCAGGATTACAACGTAGCTTCTCTTGCTGATCATTCATTGACTTCAATTCTTGCTAAACTGAATATATAAAGTATGAAGAACTAAATAACAACCAGGATCAATATGTACTGATTCTTTTACGAATTTATTCTTGCCTTAATTAGGCTGTTATAACTACCAAAAGTATTGACCGTTTTGTGGCCACTAGCAAAATTTAATTGCTTTTTGCAGTTCACGAGAGAAATTCAATTCATTTTAGAAATTTGCACAGTTTCTAACTGCATCTGGCAAATGAATGAAACAGAAAAATCTATAAAAAGAAATATGATTTGAAAAAGAAACTCGAACTTGAAAGATCATGAGATTTAATAAAAAAATCTATGCTGCAGATATAAAAACTCTTTCATATACTAAACATATATAAATGCTTGATTTGTTCCTGTTCTTCGGTGTCCTAAAGAAGAAACTGCACTCCACACACAGAAGAAAGTTCAATGAATGTAACATCACTAATATAATTATAGTTTTTAACTTTATAAATCAATGAAATAACGAATTTAAAACCATAAAATCTGTAGCATTTAAAAAGAAAACTATTTTAAACAAAACCATATGTTCAGAAAATTCAAAGGCCATTATAATTGTACAACTATTTTCCTATATTAGTCATCAAAACCATCAATTACTTGTTATTGTTTACGTTAAACAAACTACAAACTAATATTACTCTACTTAAGCAATCATATGAACGCTTTATCAACGAAATTCTTAACACAATTATTAGCACAGAAGCCAAAGAAACGTCATTATCAGAGTTTGTTTTTTTTTTTAATACTCTTTCTCCATAAAAAGTACATATTCTCTATTTAAGTAAAACATGCGTATGCTAAACGAACTTATAATACTCAATAAAACAAATCGAAAAGATCCATAAACAACGGTCACATTAGCACCAACAACAAATAATGACACACAATAATATTTGCTTTGATCATTATTACTTTGCTATTGCTGCTGCTAATACACTCTCTATTCAGATCAATTGGTGAGTGCCAGCAAAACAAATTATTATCGCAACGATACACGTTCGAGCCCAGTATTCTTCAAACGTATCAATTTTGCGTGTTTTCTAATGCCAAAAATAATAATATTCGACAGATATACCAACACATTGATAATTTTAGTGAAATGAAATGATAAGATAATAAAAAATAAACTAGCCAACCAACTCAAGCAAAGCAAAGAAAAAAAAAAAGAAATTAACACTTCAGTTTCGGTTTTAGTTTAATTGAACTCAGTATTGATTTTTATTTCCCAAACACCTTTCCGCCAGTGAACAAGAACGTAAGCAAATAGGTCTTAACAGTACCAAATACAATAAAACACGGCCAGTAGATCTTTTATAAAATAAAAAGACAAAATAAGAGGAAAAATCATGACAGAAGCTCGCATCAAATTCGGTAACCTTAAAGGTTTTCCAGCTGGTGAATGTGATAAAATTGAAACGGAAGAATTTTTAGTTGCCTCCAATGAAATTGTGGATATTATACGTAAGTGTTTATAAACATATTTTTTTTTTCTGCTAATTTATTCATTTATTGGAAAGTTTTTGTATTTGTTTATAAGATAAAAATATTGTATTACTTTTAATAGGAACACTTTAAAGAGGGTCAACACTATTTCCAGTGTAAATTTTGTATTGTATGATCGTTGTTTTTAATACAATATTTTAAATATTGTAGGTTGTTCTTGAAATTTGGATTTTGTTCGCTATTACAGTGTTTGTTAAATAATAAATAAACTATTAATAAATTACTTCGAAATACTGTAAGTTTATCCAAACATTTGCATGATGTTACTAACATTATACAGAGCAAACAGCGATATTTTCAGATTTTATTTTACTGTTCGAAGTCCACGTATTTTATTAAAATTTAAATTTTTTTGTGAATGCCACCATAGTGGCATTTCGTTCAATACTCGAATGTGAATGCTATGAACAATATTTAGTTGTAAAAGATCTCTTATGATTACAATATATTATGGAGCATTAAACCTATACTTTAAAACAGTATTTAGTTGTAAAAGATCTCTTATGATTACAATATATTATGGAGCATTAAACCTATACTTTAAAAGTAACGAGTGGAATGTAGTTGATATTTAAACAGACAATCTGCTGCCATAGTTTTGCATGTTAAACAGGTGGATTAGATAAAAAATAAAGTTTGTTATAGAACAGGAGCTTGTGGAACAACCGAAATCGTCTGACTGATGGTGCTGATTTCTTATTTTTATTCATTTAATTTGGAGCAATTATCTCTGAGGGTTTTTTGAAATTCTATTTACAAGCAGTTGCTTAAGTGAATATCCTAAATTATATTTAATTTTACAGCAATACATCATATTTAATCCTTAAGCATACTATTTTTTATAACGATTTGGGTAATTTATCGGGTCCGCCATCTAACGTTTTTTTTTTCAACTAGTGCTTATTTCGTGAATGGTAACACTTAGCTAATGTCTGATTTGACAGATAATTAGTTTTATCCTTCCGCTGAACGAATATGGACCATCCAATGCGTTTTCGCTTCGCTAAGTGGGCCTGCGATCGACTTACAGAAGATGCCGATTTTGGCAAAAAAAAAATCATCTTTTCAGATGAAGCTCATTTTGATCTTGGCGGGTATGTAAACAAGCAAAATTGTCGCATTTGGGGCACAGAAAACCCGCACGCATACATTAAAAAGCCGACGCACCCAAAACGAGTCACTGTTTGGTGCGGATTTTGGTCCAGAGGCATAATTGGGCCATTTTTCTTCGAAAATGAGCAATGAGTGGCCGTTACAGTCAATGGCGATCGTTATCGAGCCATGTTGAACGAATTTTTGTTCACAAAAATTGAAGAGGAGGATATTGGCAACATTTGGTTTCAACAGGACGGCGCTACGTGCCACACAGCCGGAGCTACACTCGATGTTTTGCGCCCTGTTTTTGAAGATCGCATTATCAGCCGTAGAGTTGATGTCGTTTGGCCACCTCGGAGCTGCGATTTGACACCGTTGGACTATTATTTGTGGGGTGCCGTCAAAGATCAGTGTTACGCCGACAAGCCAGAGACAATTTTTTTTTTGGTGAAACCAGCACTCAGGGGATGGCCCCTACTCATGCAGTGCATTGTGCAGGTTTTAGGAAAATGGGTATAGGAAGGTGGAAGAGAGGGAGGGAGTAGTGTTTGTGGACATCTCAAGATGCGAACGGCAAGGAAACGAGTTGCTGCTAAGTGACTTTAAAGGACAATATTCGTGAAGCCATTGGTTAAATATGGCTGCCCACAATCGATAATGTGCTTAAAAATTGGACCGATCGTGTGGGCTACTGCATGGCCAACCGAGGCAGCCATTTGAATGAAATTATTTTCCATTATTAACCGGAAGGATTGTACTTTTAAATAAAAAAGAAATTTGAGAAAATATTCAGTAGTTTTTTTTTAAAGCATTTTCAAAAAAAAAGTTATTTGGCGGACCCTTTATCAAACGTTAGAAATATACATTTGAATGTATACATACATATATCTACTACACATGTAATACGTAGTATTAAGTACACAGCTCAAAGGCTTTGAGAAAACGTTATCGGTAAACTTTAAAGTGTTTTAAATATTTAATAGATTTTATTGTAAACTATTATGTAACCTGCTGCTTTATTAGCAGTCATTTTAATATACCCTCAACGTTTAAAGTTAGTCTTATTTTAATATGCAAGTGAAATATAGCATAGTGGCAATAACATCCTGTGAAAACATGACATTTTTACATTACTTACATCAATTCTCTAACATTTTGCATTAGTATTCAAAATTTCTTTTAATTTCTTAGAGGAAATGGTGTTCCTTTATTAATAAATTTAATTATCGAATGACTCAATAGTAATTCTATGATTTCAGCAGTGATATCCCAAAAATGATTATTAAGTCGATATAATATTAAATTGCTATTACGTTAGCAAATAATTTATTTTATGTTAATAGAGATAATAATAGATAATTATTCATTTAAATGGTTTATTAATTTTAACTTATAGAGACGACCATAACAATGACGTTAAAAACAAATTACCAATGCTCTGAAACAAAAACAATTTCAATATCTTAACTGATTTTTCACTAAGGAGTTCTAGGTTTTAAACAATTAAAAATGTATTCTGGTCTTAAAGCTTCAAATTCTGTTATTTTCCTGTGTAGGATAAAATAAAAATAAAAAAAAGTACTGAGTAAGCTGGTTGCTGATTCTAGGCAAGGCATTTACTTCGTACATGCTACCGTAGGCCAATAACCTGATTAGCAAGAAAAGAAATTTGTTTAATGAAACGGAAAGAAAAATAACTCGTACCGAATAAGAAATATGGAAATGTCTTGTGAAAGCTTTATGCTCATTAAAGAAACTAGAGGAATAATAATAGATGACTGGAAAGCTTCGATGATATACATACTTTTATTTTCTGACAATTAAACCAAACGACCTGCGAACGAAGTACAGTTTAGTTATAAAAGCAGCGGCTAAATTAGTCCTCAAGATAAATAGTTCCAAAATGTACCTTGTGTACATTTCTTCTGTTATCTAGGCAGTGTCATGAAGTGTCAAGAAGAGTTTGAAACTCCAAAACGTTACCCATTTCTATAAGCTACAACTGTAAAATCATCCAAAGATGTAGCATACCTAACTAAATCTTACGTGGAGCTCCTCATCCACCTCTCTGTGTGCTAAAAAAGATAATAGAAACGCAAAATTATTTATAAAATGTTACATTTTTCAATCACTATGTTTATTTTAAAATAAAACTTTGTTTTGTTATTTTTTGTCTCTAATTTTAGGTTCTTTTGGTACTTTATTCACACCAGTTATCAGTGATATGACCGGCAATATCAATGTAAGTATTAATAAACTTCTGTAATAGCTAAAATAGAAAACCGTTTAATTATTTGTAAACTTTATTTCCATTCTAGAAAATACGAAAAGTTTACGAAGAGGATATCAATAAATACAAATATCTCGAGGATATAATCATACTCAATGTAAATGTTAATAATTTTGCTGCCGATGCTTTGCTATGGCTGAAACGTGGCCTACAATTAATCTATACGTTCTTCGAAAATATACTCAACGACAAGCAAAATACAGAAGTTGTGAAAAAACATTTGCAGGATGCTTATGAGAAGACACTTAAACCATATCATGGCTTTATAGTACAAAGTACCATAAAAGTAAGAAAATTAAAAGTAAAATATTTGAAATAAGTTTGAAAATAATTTGTTTTTTCTCTATTTCTGCAGATAATCTATAGCTGGGTACCAACTAGAACACAATTAATCGGTTGCGGTGCTCAACATGATGATAATCTTAAAGCTTTAACCACATTTCTGCCAACCATGAAAACTCATTTAGATCGTATCGATTGTTTACTTAAAAAATACAATTTAGATGATCCAAAAAGGGTGTAATAATTAGAAGAAAAATAAAAACGGTTTTTAAAGAGATTTAGCTTAATTTTGTTTTAAATATTTAAACAAGTTTCAATAAATTAATTTCAAAAAGGAAAACTAAACTTCATTTATTAACATTTATACACTTTTCCGATTTGGGCCATATCATGGCTAAAGCAAAAACAAATTCCAAAGCCATTATGACAAATAAACACAAAGTTATTATAGTTATTAAACCGGAAAAGTTTTGTGCCGATAGCGAGAGAAATACCAAAACTGGCAATTGTACAAAGGGTGACAATATTACAAATGTGCACAAGTCACCAGGCTGGATAACACAAAGAGTGGGTTTAGTATTAATAAAATTAAATAAATTTAAAAAAAAAAAACTTACCCTAGAATGTAAATTTCCGTTGTAGCCCATACGCAAACGATAGAATTCCACTATGGAGCCTACTAAATAGGCCACAATCACACATATGCCATGTAAATCATATAAATTTGAAAGCTATTGTTTATGAAATTAATAAATTATTTTTAAATCAACTTTTTCTATTAAATAAACTTACATTGTAGAGTATATAAAAGCCATAGACAACATTCCATGCTATCGATAAGTAAACATTACAAAACATTAAGATTTGCAATACCAAACTGGGTCTATAGGGTACATCTGTGAATAATAAACAAAGTTATTGACAGAATTATTTTGTTTTAATTGTAATTTACCTCTAAGATCGCTTTGCATTGTTTAATTAAAGAATCTATAAAACAAAAAAATATTTTTAAACATATGTGTGGTATGTTGTTTAAATCTATGGTTGCTTATGGCAACCGTAAGTCAAACATTAAATTTAAGGTGAGGTAAAAGCAAATCACCACTTCATTTCAACAGGTAGCTTTAATAATCTGTATTTCTCCTCGTTTAAGTGCATAATGTAGGTGAATTACTTCTAGTCAATCTTGTCTGCAATCTGTGGGATTCCCCTTCTTGTTCTGTAGGAGATGGTGGTTTCTTTTTTGCATTGGAACAGAAAACTTTCTATAGGTACTGTTAAAACAATCGTTAATCATTACGTCCAGATATTTGATAGGCTCTAAGGAGTTTGTATTACTCCTCGTAATGTCGGTTTTGGAATTGATTGGATGTTGACATAGTAGTCTTGTAGGAGAGGAGACTATTGGTGATCTTACCATAAAAAGTTACCTAACAACGGCATCGCAAAACATTTTTAGTATGCAAACTTGAAAGGATGTTGACGTGGTCGTCAAGAGGAGAAATGAAAAGTTCTGCGTTCATTCGAGCTTATAACAAACTCGGGAATTGTCAGTTAAAGAAGGATGGCATCATCAGCCCTACATACATACATACATAATTGGTCATTACAACCCTTCAGTCAGGATTATTGACCTAGTTTCTCACACCACTTATGTTGTGTGCGTTAATTTTATACATGAGTGGCGGGACTTACAGTTGAAAGTCGACTCCGAACGACAGATTTTTGAGAAGCTCTGCTGAGAGGAAATCGCCGAAGAAATACTTTTTGTATTTTATTTTGATGTCTGGCCTGGGGCTCGAACCCTGGCTTTACGTCTAATAAGCCAACACACTACCTACTAGACTACGGCGACTTCGATCATCAGGCCTGCCTATTATTATTCTTTCCGTTAAAATTTAGGAGTCTTCTCTGTTTTGAAATGTTCTAGACAACATTGAATTACTACATCCATGTGAGTATGAATGCAAATGAATATAATTCTATCCAAAAGTCGCAGACTATTAGGCTCTGAAGTTACTTAAAAATTAGGAATGATCGTTTAATGTTATGACGTTATCTTCCGGATCATGTTGTTGATCTAAATCTATAGGTTGTCTAAAGTTGCAATACAGAATACTAAAGCCATCTATTGATCTTTTTACATAACTCTGTAAATACTAACGAAATTATTTAATTATTTCACCCACATACTGAAATAGGAACATAAACGAAAAGAGTTAAACAAGGTTTTACATATAAATTAAAGAAAATTTTTAATACTTTTAACAAAGAATACAACATTTGAATACAATCCAAATGTAATACAAAATGAGTTTTTATAAAATGAATAAGGAAATCGAAGAAGTAACTTCAATGAGGCAATGAGGTATTGAAGGCCGCTCTTAGACCAGATACTGAAAACAAAAGCAAGAAAAATTTAATTACAAACTCATTTAAATGTACGTATGAAGACTTACAAAATGTTCTTTTTTGCAAATAAACCTGATCGTTTAAGATATTGGCAAAATACTGATGACAACAAATGTATGTATATTCCATGGCATCTATTTGTGAATTGGTAACAAAATTTAAATCAGTAGACTCTTCTGAGCTGCTATCTAAATCAATGGCTAAAGGACTGTTGCTTTCAATGCACTGCACACAACTCAACCATTCACTACGTAATATAGAAACCAAGCTTAACAACTGCTCTACACCCGTTTTCAAAGAGCTTACGTTGTCGATTAGAAAACAATGTTCACATACTGTACTCAAATAGGATTTGTGTACCGCTTCCATTTCCTTGAGATTCTCACAATTATTTATTTTAATATCCAACTGTTCGCCCATCGACTGCAAAACATGAGTCATGAGATGAAAATGTACACTTTGTATGGAGTACAACATCCAGAAACGTAACTGCTCTAAACGACGCATTATCAAGTCAATCATTTCGAATTTAGCATAGGGCATACGTCTCTTATCGCTGCGGGCAAATTGTAATTTCTCCAAAGTGGTAATGCCCCATTTAACTTTAAGCAGGAAGCAGAAAACTTTATTATACGATCTTATATCTTCCGCACTGATTATGTGGGCCAATTCACAACTTAAATTATAGGTGGCTATTATTTCATCAACAGCATCGATAACTTTGGTGGTCTGACATCGGTATACTGAATTCAGTTCTAAACGAAATAGTGAAGATATTTCGGGAGATTTGGCACATATGATATCATCTAATTGCATGGTAAGTAGAGAAGGATTGGCCCAATTTTCACCAGATTCGATCTTAGAAAATATAAAAAAAAAAATTAAAATAAAGTAAAGCAGGTAACCATCTTGTGAAGCCGTTTTCAACTGACCTGTTGGAACAATTTACTGTAAAATTGATGCATTAAATCGCTGGCCTCCATTAGAAATACTTTGCGTATGTTTTGTAAATGTTTTAATACCATAAATTCCTCACGATATAGACGCATAACGAAACAGTTGGCAAAGGCTATTCGTGTTTTTAAAATACGTGTCAAAGAGCTTATCAAAAGTTCTTCTAAAGGCAAATAAGATTTGGATTTCTGTAGTGTATCATATATAAAACGAGCATTGATTTCTTGATCTTGATCAGTACTTTCCAATTGTCCCGGACTGTCAGCTTCAGTTTCACTTTCATCCACTGTATCTTCTTCGTTAGTGTTCAAGGCAAAAGCCATTAAAAGGAAATTGTCTTGGGTGGTTAAATTGTTTAGAATGCTATTTTCATTAGGTTTTACAGTATTTGTGGCTGCCTCATTATAAAAACCACTATCCTCCAAAGTTTCCTCTGCTTTAGAGGTAGATGGTGAAGGTGAGGATGAGGATGAGGATAAAGCTACAACAGCATCATTTTGCGTTGGCTTGTGTAATTTGTTAACCTGTTTTAGAAAGTCTTCTATGAAAACATCATACAATTTGCCTTGCATGGCATCACAATTGTAACGCAAATCGCCAATACGATTGATTTCGTATAATAAGTTAAGAGTGCGCCCAGCTTCCATTGAATGTTTTTGCATCAAGTGTAACAGGCTATTTTCTTCAATCACTTTGCTGACATAAGATGGCACAAAGAAACCTTTGCGTTTATTTTTACTATATTCACGTATACAAACAGTATGATCGACGTTGCTGACTCTGAAATAGTTTATAGGAGTACAATTTTAAATATTTGCAAACAAGGGTCAATATTTAGCTTACCTTTCGACTATGTATTCCTGCTGCCAATCATCCAATCTACCTGCAGTCCACCAGGTATCGATAATCTCTAAAAATATTTCTATGGAAGCCAAAAGCAAAGATATAAACAAATTTGCTTTTTCAACATTATTTTCCAGCCTATAGCATTGCATTAAACTGGCTAAAAGATATGCCGCTGTTATATGAGATGGATATTGACGCCAATTCAATACAACTTGTTGATGGCATTCGAACAAGGATTCCAAGAGACGAAATGAATCCTTCAACGTCCAATGCATATCAATTAAGGAATTGATTTCGAAATCTTTTTGATTCATTAAACGCTTTTCATATGCCAATAATGCTTGCCAAATAGGCGCCAAATGTATATTTAAATTGGCCGCATAACATTCTAAAGTGCGTGGAGGCATACGATCCTCACAACTGTAAATCGATTTATGGAAATTTCTCAAGGTATTCATCATTTTAATAAAGGGTATAAAGCTGTCTTGTAGATAAGTTCCAAAGGAATTCTAAATAAATTAAAAAAAAAAACTTTTATTCTAACAAAGTTAAAAAACAAAATGAAAAAATTTCCGAAACTTACCACACTACATGATGATATGCTTACATTATCGTTGACTTTCAAATGATTTTCTTCATCGATGGTAAAAATAGTACAATTTTGTGGCATATGAAACATCCAAAGCAGTTCGCGCATTACATGCTGTTCGGTTATTGTGGTGGGTACTTTAAATGGTATTAAATTATTCGAAGTTTCACTTAAAAACTTATTATAACGCAAAGCGAAATTGGCATCCCTGTAGTTACTCTCTATGACGGCATTACAATGTTCATCTGGTTTAGTTTGCCACCAGTAATGTTGTACACTATCCTGTAGTATTTCCTTAGAATTGTTGGCATCAAATTTTCGATATGGCATAGCCTTTTCTGGTGGTTTCAGTTCACCCAAAATTGTTTGATTAAATGAAATATAACTTTTGACTTCTTCTATAGCAAGATTTTCAGCAACAGTAGTTAAGTTGTTTGTAGCACTGTTGCTATCTTCGTTATCGGTCCAATCCTAAAAATGTCATGAGAGTTTGAGGGAGTAAGATTTTTTGGTTCTGTTCTTAAGAAATCTTATTGCAGAATTAAAAAAAAAATTAAATATTTTGTATACACTGAGCCAATAGAGTTTATCTAAAGCAAAGCTAATTTGTCAGAAAGTTACTAGATAAGTCTCTGCCATACCCTAAACAATCTGAGTTAATTAAATATTGGCAGGCCACTTCATCAAAAGTTGACTTTCGGAAATCTCTCTCAAGCCCTTAACGTCGTAGGGAATAAGCAGCAAATTCTACAAAACATTTACACCATCCAGCTAGCGCCAGTATTCTATACGTATACTCAGTCAATTTCTAAAACTGGCAACCTGATGCCTACCTTAGCTGATGCATAGTCACTGTATCTAGACAGGGGTCATAGAGACTCCAAGGCAAATTATTCAAAGTTCTTTGGTCTATATGCCAATGTATCTAGACGGTTGTCATGCAAACTAAAAGACAATTTTTTTAGTGGGACATATGTATGACATTTTAATTTTTGTTCATCACAGCCATTATACTAGACACCCCTTTGATTCTTTAAACCTAGAAAAAATAAATTGACAAATCCTGAATTAATACTTACACTTAATTCCGATTCGCTACTCAAATCTTCTGACACTGGTATAAAATCTTCCTGCAAAAGATTCTTCCAATATTCCTTCTCCCCATTGTCCGTTACCACTTCTTCTGTTATGACTGGTTTTATTTCAATTTTATGCTTATTACGCCTTAATGCACCTGTAGGATTATAGGCAAGGGCAAATAGAAAATCTAACAGCGACCAGTGAACATCCACTTCATAGTGATCCACACACAAGGGATGCTTAACCACCTCGTCACACATTCTGCCCAAATAAGCTGCATAATCATTGCAGTTTTCAGCTCTAAAACGCTCCTGTATACCTTCTATCTTACGCCGGACATCATGACTGTTTGTACTTAAATTGCGATGATTGCGTATAATATTCCAGGCAAAGTGTACACAATGTTCCATATTAACATCATTGTCCTTTAGCGGGGAACGGAAAAATTATTGAAATGGTATGTACTTGACCATCTGTGCTACTTACATCGAATCCCGTTAACTGTTTTACTAGTATGGGTATACATTCTTGTATAATTTCATTTCTTCGATCTTGAGCAGACATTTTTCAAAACTATTTAAACACATTTGTGGTGTTATTTAGAAATATTTATAAAAATTCAATTCAAATTCAATTTGTTTACATTTGTAAATACAAAAATTTGTTGTGTTTTGTTGGTTAAAAGCGTAGTTGTAAAAAAAGGTATTGAAATTTAGTAGAGTTGCTTTCGCTGTATATACAATAAGCGTCAAAAGAAACTGTACACTAAGGATAAAATTCTAACAATCACCAAACTGAACTTTCTTTTACCACTTAAGGAGAGTGCCCGAAAAAATTTTTCATTATTACGAAATTGTTCTTAATTTATTTGTTTCAATTTTAAAAACTGGCAATGAAACAATTTTAAAATAAAAATAACGGTAATTTATTAATGTATATTGTTTTTAATGTACAGTTTCTTTTGACGCTCACTGTAGAAGGAAATAAAACAAAAAGTACTGCCAAGTCTTTAAATTGGTCTAAGTGTAAATGAAAGATCGTTACAAGCAAAAAATAACAAGTTTTAGGTTAAATTTGTTGCAATTCTTAGAAATTCTTTAATTAAAACTAAAATTAACAATAAAATTTATCACATTTATAATATTTTTTCTTCACAAACGATTAAAATTAAATTAAGTAGTGTTTTTTTTTATTATTTAAAACCCATAATGGCTTCTATGGAGAAACTTAATTTGGGTTTTTTACTTATTGGTGTCTGCAGCCCTAAGTTATCTTCAGTTTTCAAAGATGGCAGTGGAGACGTTGTGCTGTTAGCATTACAAGAAACAATGGGTAAGTCACTGGCACAATTTATTAAATTTGGTGTGTGATATGTAAGAGAATATGAGGTTTTTAAAGATGCTGGTATAGAATCGTATTCATAAAAAGCCGGCTGCACCATATGGCTTACAGCAGCCGCATTGAGTAGCGTAACATCATTGACTTGATTTAGTTCTGGATCTGCAAAAGCTCTGCGTTTGCGTATACGTTCAACCAAGGGAGAATTCCAACTGGAGTAATGTTGTTGGTATTCTGCAAAAAAAAAATGAAAATTAAAACGATTACAACTTCAGAAGGTTGAGGGTATGTAAATACGGATTTCTTAAGCTTAATTAACAACTTTATCAACGCTTTTCTTTATCACGAAATGGTAGAAAGTTGAATTTGGGACTGCATGAGGCATTTTAAGAAATGTTCAATTTGAAATGTTCGCAATATTTGTTTTTTTATGCATTTAACATAGACTGAATCCTTTAGGGACTAAGGTAGAATACCGAAAGACGAATAGCACATGTAATCTGTAATATATGTACAAACAATCTCAGAGTGAGATTCATATAACATAAATGGGCAACATTTTTTTGGGTAGAGGTAATAGCTGCTTCTTTAAATGCGGGTACTTACATGATTTTCGTTGAGAGTCAGGCTGCCGTGAGGGCGATAAGATCAGCCTCACATAAGATGCCTGTTTTTCATTATTGTAAGGACTCACGTCATTGAAAAACGAAATACAATTCTCAAGTAGTCAAACATTTATAGAAGTCGGTTGCAAATGTTGATTAGACAGTGAATCGCTAGTCCGATTACAGTGAAAATTCATCCTTTATTGAGATTGCTTTTCACTTTACTTAGCAATTGGAGTTCTGTAAAGCTCCTGTAAACATTACTGTTTCTTCCCCATTTTACCTCAACATATGTACATACTTTCCCGTATTAGAATGCATAGTATAGGATTCAAGATTGCAGGAAATCAATCATTTTAATAACCGGATATATTTTGAAAAGAATCATGTTATTTACGAACTTTTTTAAAATTTGAATGTTGAGTTAAGAATACAAATTTTTTTTTATATTTTATTACTAATCCTATTCATCCTGTGGTTTTATACTCAACATTTCTAGACACAACATGTGTTGTACTTGTACACACCAGACAGTATGGCACCGTACTGTCTGAGTTATTCAAGCTAAGAATTTGTAGTCAAATGACACAGAGATCATGTTACAAAAACAGATGTAAATATGCCTAAGGTCAGAAGGGTGGGTGTATCATTATAAGTGGATTTACATATTTCACCATCACATACAGGGTTTGATTTCAAATCACATAGGGGATTCTCTATTCTCTAATATTTCAATAATTATTTTGTTTGTACAGGACCCTACTCCAATTACAACTTTCTTAGGGGTCACAAATGAAACAATAACTAACAACGTTAAGAGTTAATATGAGTGTTAATATTTTTTTTTAATTTTGTTTTCAATTTTTAAGTGTTTCTCTAATCTAGCTTTTGTAAAAATTTGTTCATCCAATTTTATGCATTTTTAAGATCGTATTACAAATATAGGAAAATAACTAGGCATACGATAGCATAGATCCTTTTCAGTGAAATTGTACATGACTTGTAACAGGCAGACATTAAGGCAGCGTTAAAGAAATTTTGTTTAGTTGGAGCAGTCAATACGTATCCAGACTTTGTGTCTCTGTTATTTTAAGCGATTTCATGGAAATTTCTTTAAAATACTTGGAAAACATTTGTTGTGTATTTTTAAAAATGTTTTCATTTCTTTTTCTTTTTTTTCACTTTCTTTACAATTTAATTTGATGAATGTTTCATATGAATGTATGAATGTATGTATGTAGTTATGCACATTTGACATGTGTTTCATTTAAAGATCATTTAATTTGTTGACGGAATCTATCAATTTTAATGGATTTCTTTTTTAAATAAATAGAAAATGTTAATATTTTATAATGATTATCAGCTAATTATCTTTTCATATCCATATTGAAAATTGTTTAATTGAAATGAAAAACATGTGCATTGTTTATTGGATAATTATTAGCGATTAACACACGAGGAGCCTATATACTGTAAGCGTCAAAAGAAAGTGTACAATATGGATAAAATTCTAACAATCAATAAACTCAACTTTTACCATTTGTAAGGAGAGTGCCCGAAAAAATTTGACAATATTTCGAATTTGTAATTTTTTTATATGTTTCAATTTTAAAAACTGGCAATGTAATAATTTTAAAATACAAATAACGATAATTTAATAATGTATAGTTTTTTTATGTACTCTTCCTTTTGACGCTCACTGTATGTATATCAACAAATATCGTGATGAGAATGAAAATGAAAATTATTTGGCGGCATAGGAAAACTGCATTGAAAACAACAGTCAAAAGGACAATTGTGCGGATCGACCAAAAGCACCCGACCCAGAACACACTTGCTAGAGCTTAAATCACTTAATAAATCACTCGATGATACTAAAAATACTATGTAATGATTGGATGGAATAAAGGAAAAAGAAAATCTTTTAAACATAAAAACTGCTTGGATGTCTCGATGAGCGACTTGGTAGCGTGTTAGTTTGACTGTGTTGGGGTCGTAGTATTGAGTTCCACTCGAACATTTTATAATCTTCGTGGCATCCCTCGTAATATTCTGAATATACATATGTAAATTGCATTTTCTATTTTAATTCTAAAATTAGCTCTTGTGGCCTTTAGTAGGAATTTAATCAAACCAGTAACAATTGAAAAGACACCTTTTGGCTTAAAATAACCGAAATGTTCCCCTAATTATACCGAAATGTCATCGAAAATCTTACTAAACGCTTTAATATGCGGTAGACCTTTGTCATATTTCATTTATCACGAATAAGCTGTAGATCCTCTAGCACTAATACATTTTCTTTCAAAATGTTGTGTAGAAAATTAATTTAAATTAATTATGTATGAAGACGGGATATATACAGTCTAGTTCGATAATCTCTTATATTCTGCTGACATCATAATATTCCCCCTAAGTGAAGAAGTGTAAGACACACCACCAGAGTAATCCGTAGTTACTTTAAGAAACTAGCAAACTCTCTGCAAGGTTACGATCTTAAACTCTTAACATCTAAGTCCATCGTGACTTTATTAATCTCATGGAAAATGAAATAATATCGGAGACACGATTAGTCTGACTGTCCTGTACCCCAAGGTACAGTCCCTAAGGCAGACAAACTTAACTCTCTCAGAGCATCGATACGGATTTAGTGGGATATCCGATATGTAAACCAAAATCAACTATTGAATGACTAATTAATAAAAATAAATTCATTTTTTCCTAGAATTTCGCACTAGAACTAGCCAAACTGTTACTAACTACATATTCAAGTTCTCCAAATATGGTGGCTAAAAAGCCAGTGAGTGCAGTGAACTCTAATGATCCCAATTCCAAGAACTGTAGTACCTTGTTTGCAAGAGTTCAGTTCAGAGTTCTTATAATTTTGCTGTCAAAAATGCTGTTCGCTATGAAGGGCCAATTGTTGAAAACGTAGAAGCGGTCTTGTGAGAAAACCTTTTGCAAACTTTTTTCAACTGGATGCTCAATGAGATCCAATTCTCATGAATCTTATTTTATATGTTAAAAATTGGATGAACGATATAACTGCTTCATAATCTGGCAAGCGAGGATTGACAATTTATTGCCAAATACTGTTAAAAGATTAATCGTTTGAAGCGAGTAATTGCCTATAAGCGGTAAGCTTTTGGTTCTTACACATCCCCTTTGTAGCCCGAACCTGGTACCAGATAACCAGGTAATTTCCACATCGACCTGTCTGCGACGAATAATTTGTTGATGGAAAATTGTTTTAATAAAACTCGAGAAAATCGATTAACTTAGTTTTTCCTGCCATTAGGAACAAGGCTTATTGAGGGAAACTCATACTGGAATCATTTTCAAATGCAAAGTAATGGAGAATAACTGAATATAATCACTAAGCCTGTAATTTTATGCAAAAATAGAAGTATTTTAAGCTCTAAATTTTTATACCGATACTTACTTTCCATGGCCGCCGTTGCATAGAGCGTTGTCTGCTGTACATGTCTCAAACGTTGTTTATAGATCTTTTTCTGGGCCATTAAAACCTGTTGTGTACGCTTTAGAATCGATGATGTTTGCAATGAACCACAATTTGGACCCATTGACGAATCATCTGAATTAGTGTCATAGGGTTCTTCCATTGTTTGTTGACGCCGTAAAGCTACCTGTGCTGCCATAACACGTTGACGATCGACTACAAGTTGACAATTGGGACAAGTGCATTCACGCCAACGGCATAGCTTTTTGTGACCCTTAACACATGAAATGACGCCGTGATTACGGCATCGGGCACACTTGGGCGTACGCAACATGCGACGTTCTTTTAAACTTGAGTTGTTTGATGATGTTGATGAATTAAGGGAAGCCATCTCATCCGAGGAGTATGATGTATTTAAAGTATTTAAATCGGTTTTATTATATAACATGTTTGGATAAAATTAATTTCACTTTGTTACACTTTTTCACTTTTTCTGTTTTGTTCGGTGAAGTTTTTCTTGTATTTTCTTGTGTGGAATATTGAAAACTGATTTTTTCAGAGTCTAAACAAGTCCTCTTATAGGTTTATTCGTTATTTTTTTTTCTAGAAGGATGTTAAATAAAGGAAAATAACACTTGAATTTAGGAAGACTTTACACTTGACTTGCTTTACAAATATGTAGTATTACAGGCTATTTATTAGAACTGCGCTGTTGGCCGGCTGGCTGACTGCCTGCTGTTTTATATCATGTGGTCTCGTCACGTCGCTGTGTCTATGTTTACACACCAGCGTTTTGCTCTGATATTCGTAAATACATTTGTATGGCCGTGTACAAATGACGTCTTACTGTCTGGTTAGGTTGGATGTTTGTCTGCCTCTACTCGCTGCTGATTGGCTGGTGGTGCTGCGGAATAGAGCCTAAATATAGATCACCAATGATAATTTCCATCATATTTTCACTTTTTATTATCACTATAGGCTACAATGTATCTTTTCCATGGGATTGTATTTAAAAAGTATTGGCATTAAATTAAATACTGAAACATTTTAAAATTAAAACCAAAAAAAAGAAGGAAAACAATATTGCGTTTTGTGGTTTTGAACAGTTTAGTTTTGGGTTTTTTGTTTCGGTTTTTGTTTTAGAGATTTTTTTATTATTTTTATTTAGTTAATTATTTTCATAAATATTATTAAATAATAATAATAATAATTACACTATGCGACAAAATAAAAAATATTAAATACACCCGGCTAATGACATAGTGTAGGTTGTGAGTTTTGTTGAGTAGATCTTAAAAATATTTTTTTTTTATATTTCTCGAATCCTCCAAACTTTTTTTATTTGACAAAAACTGTTTTTTTAAACTTTACGCACAAATTTCTGAATTACTTAAACATTTCTGGCCCGATTACCAAAATTAAAATCTTGTTGGTAAGGGGAGAGATGGACCTTTAAAACGGTGTACATATATCTATTATTCGACTTAATATGCTATGAGTTTTGATGAGGTAAACTAGGAAAATGAGAATTTTTTTTCATATTTTTTCAAGTTTGTCCGTTCATAGTAGCAAACTTTACTTAAAAAATATGAAATAAGTGTTGACATTCTGAAAGTGCATTATCTTGTGAAGAGATTGGCATTTCGTTTGATCAAATCGGAAATCGGAAAAAAATTACCGTAGTTATTATATAAATAGTATAACAGTCGTGTAATATTTTTTATATATGTCAACTCATCAAATGAACTTTTAGTTTAAAAATTTTCAGAATGTGTCAATTTCCCGTTTGAGCGACCACCAGAAGTTGGCCAATATTTGCGCAAAGAGGAATACATAATAATATTTGCAAAAAACACAAGTATTAGCCGTCTTCTGGCAGTTGTGCAAACGTGAAATTGACACATTTTGCGATAAACAATCAAGATCCAACAAAATTTTTGAAAATTTTTGAACTAAAAGTTCATTTGATGAGTTGACATACATAAAAAATGTTACACGACTGTTAGACTCTTTAAATAATAACTACGGTAATTTTTGTCCGATTTGATCAAATGATGACTCAATCTCTTTACAAGAGAACAGACTTTAAGAATATTATCACTTATCCTATATTTTTTTTTATTAAACTTTGCTACTATGAATGGACAAACTTGAAAAAATATGAAAAAAATTTGAATTTTCCAAGTTTACCTTATCAAATCTCATAGCATATTAAGTCGAATAATAGATATGTGTATACGTATAGATATGTGTATACCATCTCTCCCCTTTCTAACAAGGTTTAAATTTTAGAAATCGGGTTGGAAAAGTTTGAGTAATCCAGAAATTTGTACGTAAAGTAAAAAAAAACAGTTTTTGTCAAATAAAAAAAGTTTGGAGGGTTCGAGAAATATAAAAAAGGTATTTTTGAGTTCTACTCAACTAACTGAACAACGTGGACTATGTAGTTACTCGGGTGTATTTTCACTGTCGCACCGTGTAATCATTCAATATAATATAATTATAATAGAGTTTAGGCATCAACAATAGTAATAATAATAATAATACAATACTCGTATTTGTTTTTCATTATTCACTGGTTTTAAGTACTTTATTAAATGTGGGGCATTTGTTTTAACAATTAATAATAATTTGTATATAGATTTTCATTTTAATCGGTATAATTAAAGAATTTGTTTTTTTTATTTGTTTTATTCACTTTTGATTGGCAAACAAAATTGTAATATTATAGATTTTTTTTTTTAATTAAATATCGTATTATATTCAGTATTCATCCATACAATGCATAAATGCATGTTTTTGAGAAAATGTTTTATTAGCACAAATAAAAAACTCAATCTCAATCAACTCTTAACCGGCTGGTTTCAAGATAACATTGTAAAATAACCCACAAAAAAAGATACTATCAACTGCAATAATTTGAAAATAATTACCCGTTCGAGCTAGTTTCAGAAGTGTTAGATCTTGCATCGATCTCCCTCAGTTTCAATTTCCATTAGGTTGCCTGGCCACACATCAAATAATGGATCAAACTCAGCTTTTTTGGTATTGTTTGAAGAATCTCAAAATACTTTTGATTTTCACTGCCTACGTTGCTTAAATCATATGTTCTCTTGTTCTTCACAACAACTATAAAATGTAGTTTGAAGGTACAATTTTAAGTGTTGCTGTGCTAAGCCAAATAAATGTTATCATAACTCATATGCAAATTTGATCAGTTAAATTTGATGTGTCGCCATGCGCCATTATATATTCTCCATACAAGCTGAACTAAAGAGTATTAGAGATCCTAATTTACTAAGATCATAAGCATTGTAACGGCTACACTTTTCAAGGCACACGAATAATAACTTTGCATAGGAAAGGTCGATTTCCTAAACGCCTGTTGCAAAACACAATTTGAAATATTCTGTAAGCAATGCTAAGCATGCTTTAGTAGCAAACTTGTGTTGCAGAGAAACGTTTTCCATAAAAACGGCTTTAAGGAAAGTGACCGTAGGCTCATACATCAGTTACTAAAACTGATGCGTTATTTTCACAGCTGATACTCAGCCAAAATAGTTGCTACACAAAATAGGAACATAAGCCAATGCCAAATATTTCAAATATGAGTTTACAAAGTCTGTGTATTATAAATATGCTTTACAACTTGCATTTAGAGCTTCAGGCAAATTCTTTTGGATACTCTTCGATATAATAGACGGCTTGAGTTGCTTGACTATACAAACTACACGTCTGAAGGAGAAAGAAAAAAATTTGACTGCATGAATCGAGAGATTACTGTATTGTACGTTACAAGTGGATGATTAACTGGACGCACGAAAGCTCTAAAGTGAGCCTTACACTTTTTAGGGTTACATTAAGTACTTTTCAGCGTGAAGGAATACTATTAGCACAGGATTTGAACATGAGTTGAAAAAGAGGACCGAAGGACCTATTTAGCGATTACGTTTGTGGGAAAAATCTGGGATAGTTTTCAAAATATTTCGATTATGCTAATAAACATTTTCTCTATCCCTAAACTATTTAGGAAAATCCAACAGTAGGTCTCAGTAAGAAAGTTTTCTATCTGAGATTTTCCTAAATTCTCTTTCTTTAGTGTCCCTATATATGGTTAAAATTTTAATGAAACTCGATCTCGATGTGTAAGTCGTAAATATCACTCGATAAAATTGTATAAATTCACATGTGCTATGATATTTATGAAATGGTTAAAGATTGTTTTAATTTTACAAAACTGAAAGTCATGGTAAGGCAGTATTGTTTTCAAAAATGTTTAAAACGGATATTCATTATAAAAGTTAGGCTCTATAATTAGAAGAAATATTTTGCCTTATATTTCACAACCGTAAAAACAATGTATACCATGTTTTCATGTTTTTGTACACAACTGACTTGAGGCATATTTGAAGGATTCTCAAGACTTGGCGCTCAAAGTGCTACCAAGTGCAGACAAATTTATGTACAATACAATTTTACCAACAATACTATGAAAGTGTATTGTTACAGCTAAAAAAATAATCGAAATTGATATCGAATATCGCTTTGAAAATGAGGTCTCAAACGAAATGATGGAATTTTTTCCAAAATTTTTGTTGTAATTTTTTTAATGTTAGTTCAGCTTATTTTGAGAACGTTCTCGTATAATATGCAGCAGCATAAGATTTCAAAAATAATTAGTTTTTATGAAATTTCTAACCATTCCCACTGTTGGATTTCATTATTATTACAAATAACAAATTTCTTATAAATTAACAAATATATATCGATAGATATTGTATATTTTTCATTTCATTTCATTTCAAGTTTTAATTTTAAATTTTTATAATTACAATACATTTTTGGTTTACTCACAGTTTCATGTTAAGGTTAAAGGTTAAATATATAATATATAGTAATATATGTCTGTATATATATATATATATAGATTTCTTTTTATAATTCAATTATGATTAAATATTTATAAATATTTTTTTTTTTAATTTAATTTATTTTTTTGTTTTCAGTTTTTAGATTTTTGCTTTTGGTAATAAAAATTAACATGTATTTTTTAAATACTTTCAACAACATTTAGTTCATAGATTAAATTCTTATGCATACGTTGGTTTAAATGTATAAATTTATTTAATTTTTTTTTTATTAATTTATTTTATTTATATTTTTCAATATTTGTATTTCGGTTTTTATAATTTCATTTCTTTTTTTATTGGTCAAAAATTTTTTACTACAAATGTATGAAAAAGAAAAACTCAATAATTTTTCCATTTCATTTATTATTTAGAATTTAATTATACTTTTAGTTTTACCTTTTATATTCTTTATTTTATTTTTATAAATACTCGTCTATAGAAAACAAACAAATTCAAGTTTATAACTAAAGGGACGTTTAAGCTACAATTAAATACAAAGTTCTTTTCTCTTATTAAATCGTTTGTTTTTATAATAAAAAGTATAAAATTTTGTAAATATTTTATTATTTATTATTGATTTAGATTTTTTTGTTGGTTTTTTTGGCAATTTTTTAAATATTTTTCAATTGTTGGTGTATGTACAGAAAAAGGTTTAAGTTTATGCTTCTTTAAGGTGAAATCGTTTAAGGATTATAAATTGTACTTGGATTGTTTTTTTTGTTTTTTTAATAGTAGATTTGGGCAGATTTATAGGCATCTAATAGTGGTTGGATTGGCTTACATTGGTAAACAAATTTTTAGGTTGAGAACAGTGGTGTTGTCGAGCCAGAACGCTCCGGAACGTCGTCCGGTACTTCCTTTTTGGACAGGAACGCGTTCCGGAACTAAAGATGATTTCTGATAACGAGAATTGGCTGACGTTTTGAAAAAAAAAATTGGTTTCGTAATGATTTTCGTTTCCTTTCCTTTTTATGCTATATACAGGGCCGATTCTGGCGACGGGCGAAAATTGGGGGGAAATCTCCCTCCCACCCGTTGTCAAATTTGGGACATCAGAGCTAAAAAAAAAACGCCGCCGCCAGGATTATCATGGAAAATCACCCCCGTCGTTAAATTTGGGACATGAGACCGCTCAAAGCAGCCGCCTACCCAGGATCGGCCCTGTCTATATAATTATATATACGCGTTCCGGTAAAAAAAAATTAGCACAACACCACTGGTTGAGAATACATACAAACACACACAATTACTCTTTACAACCCTTCAGTCAGGATTACAACCTAGCTTCTCACACCACTTATGTTGTGTGTGTTAATTTTTATCCATAAGTGGCGGGACCTATAATTTAAAGTCGACTCTGAAGGACAGATTTTTTTTGACAAACTTTTCATGGCAATTTTTATTTAATCTCAGAAGTCGCCGAAGGAATATTTTTTCATATTTAGTTTTGTTCGCGATGTCTGACCTGGGGGTTTTAACCATCGACTCACGTCTAATAAACCAATACACATGCGGTCTCATTAAAAAAAAAAATTTAAAACTTTTTGAACTTGGTTCAAATATTACTGGATCTAGAATTAATTAGTTTCACCCGGCCTGGACCACTGGTGGTATCAGATAAGTGCAGTGCACATGGACCACCAAAGGCAATTTCATTAATCTGGCATTCTATTTCAAACCGTACTGGAAAGAGATAAATTGCTAATATGCGCTTTACGATCAACTTGTCATCTCGTGCACACAGAATGCCGTATTATCCAAAGCGGAACGCTCGCTTTTCGCTTCGTCATAGCCAAAGCAATTATTGGCCACTTATAATTATTCCGCTCTCTGCCAACTGAATTAAGTAGGCAGTTCTAAAATTTGATGATCTGTCATGACACATAATAGTTTCAAAAAAAGTTGTTCTCTATCAATTTTAATTATCATTATTTTAGCCTGAAAAGTACTACAAATAACTAGTATTGCAAGGGATGATCTAAGCTGTAGTTGTTTTGAAAAGATTTCACATTCAAATTTGTTTCCGACGATCATCTATCAGTGCAGACTTGAATGACGTTTCCCGGGAGGTTCAAACCATTATCGTAAAAGGATCTATCCGGTATCGAAAGCAGGTTCAGATATCGTGTAGAGGATAGGTATAGTTAGACAAATCATACCCAAGATTTTGGTTCTATGCTCTATGTTCAGTCTAATTGCCAAGTTTGCAGCAACTTGTTCCGCCAATATGTCTCATGGTAGCCAGATAAGGATAGTAACTACAAAATTAATTTTTTGTGCGAATTATGAACTGCTTCTTCTTGCATAAGTGACTTCGTATTACGTCAAGATTAGTCTATTTTTAATATTTTAAAATTATTTCAATTCTAAAAATCATAAATAAATAAATATGTTCTCTCAATTCCTTAAGTATTCCTTACTCTTCTCATCCTACCACTATTAAATGCACCATAAATTTGTCCACAGTTAAGTTTTCTTATCGCCGACTATTTTGAAAATGTCAAGAGTTCATTAGAAAGGATTGTTATGCAGGAGTTACGAATTACGAGTATATAACGGACTTAATCTATATCAATTTTGGTTGTTATTATATTTAGGAGAGATGGGTGATAGGGTAGGGGCGTGTAAATAGTTATGAAATGTATTTCTTAGAATACACTATTCCGCTTGGCACGTTGAGCTGTAGTTTGCATAGCGGCTACCACAGCATCTGCACCGCCAGTAAATACCGGTTGATTTGTGACACGCCTCAAAACATGCCACATTGCAACCGGTTTGCGCAAAGATGAAAGCATTTGATGCCAATGTCGTAAACCCTTGCCGGTAGCACAACTACCCGCTACAACATGACCAAGTGGTGTAACTGTCGACTCATCAATAACACCGAAAACCGTAAGGCGTAATTGTGTTGTTGTCAGACTTGGTGGCGGTAAACTAAATATTACCGATTCATTAAAGACGGGACAACGATCTTTGCGTTTCAACGAAGTGCGTTTCTTTAAAATTTTCTTTTCATTGTTCATTAAATAGACCTGGTGGAGAGAGAGAGAGAGAGAGAGAGAGAGGTAGTGAGATATAAAGAAAGAAATGTTAAGAAATTATGACAAGTGCGTAAAATTTCAAATTAAAATTTTGTGTGCGGGTGGTACCTTAACGAATATATTTTGAATATCCTGTAATTTGTTGGGATCACCCTTGCTTGGCACTTGAAGTTGTAAATTACGCGCCTTAACCACAACAATCGTTAGACGTTCGGCTGTCGGCAAATAACTGAGTGAGAACATCAATTCACCCCATTTGGCATTGCATTTACGTGAGTCGGTTAGAGGTATCCATGTGGTAATCGGTTTTGGCATCTCACCAATTTCCATTTCCGCTTCACCTAATTGGACAATTTTTTACACAAATTATATGAAAATTCTGTGACAATCTCATTGGCTTACCAATTAATGTGTGAGCGGCTCCATTGTGATACAAATGAAACCATAACGAATGTCTCGTTTGCTGGCGTGTCAACCAAAAATTCAGAGTTTCGTTATATGTGGGCGTTAGAGAGTCTTTAACAATCTTGGAAAGTGAATAGAGAAAAAATGTTCTCAAATTAGAAATTTTAATTTTTTTATTTTCAGTAATTTCTTAAATTCGACATTCAACCAAAGCAACTTCACTACCTAAACGCTAGCGAATTTTCGCTTGTATTAAAAGAGGAATATGGAAACCAAACCCGACAAATATTATGGCTAATAACCAACAATATTACAATAGGTCTAGTCATTTATTGAAGCTATGACTTCTATTATGCTTAACTTCGGTATTCTATTTATACTTACCTTCGTCTGCAATGCCCCAGCTTGATCTGGCACTAAATATATGCGTACAAATGTATCCACAGAGTCAACTTTGAAAGGCAACATCAAACCTTTGGCCTCAAGTACACTTACTTGCAAATCCATACCCTCTTCCGTTATTGAGTTCCTGCAAAAACAAAATCATATTTTGTTAGAAATATTCCTCTCCCTATCACTTGTTTTAATTACTCACTTATCATAGTGCAAACCTACACACAAATAACCGGTTATTTGTGTATAAGTTGACTGATCCAAATCACTATTAAAACCGGTAGTCGACATATCCGAATCGACTGAATCACAGGATATGGCATGTTCTAAATTAACACCGTCCAATGAAGCCATGCTGCCCGAATCCAATGATGTTTGTGAACTGTTGCGACGCCACAGATTAAAGGAGGCATCCTCTTGCATTAATAGGCGACCAAAACTCCAAGTATTATTTCCTCCATTGTTGCCATTCATTAGAACGCTATTGCCATTTTGTGCACATGGATTTGAGCCTATCTTACGAAATAGAAAGTCTTCGGATATTGTCTTTTGTAGCATGTGGGGCCCTTTGATTTTACGCGCCACATGTGAAAATGGATTACCCGGATTGGGGCCAATACTATTTGTGTTATGGAATGCATTGGTGAGATTGCGCAAAGAAATTGTAGACGATTCCAACTTATCGGGAGTTTCAGTTTCCGAAAATGAACGATTACGAAAAGATTTTGGCAGATCAAAACCTTTTTCACAGAAATTATCTTCTATAGTTGCTGTACAATTTGTTGTTGCTTCATGAAATGGATTCGCTATTGAGGTTGCAGGCTCTTTGTTGGTCGTTGTTTGGTTAGGTTTTAAGGCAGTGTTGTTTGTTGATGTTGTTGTTGTTGTTACTGTTTGTGTTTTAGGTAAACTCTCTAGAAAAGGATTTGTGTTTGTGTTATTAGCTCGTTGTAACTGATCGGGATCACTGTCGGAACTCGATAAGTTAAGAGGATTGTCTTCTTCCACATAAAAGCCATTATGCTGAGGTGATTTCTTCACAACGGGCCTTGGTATAGCCGTCGCCGGTATAGAGGCTGTCGTATTGGTAGACATTTTCGTTTGAGGCGGTGCTTCCAATACGGGTATATCTACTGGTCGTTTTAAATTCGATTGCAGTATATTTGTTCGGAACATGTCGTTATTTTCCTTATGCGAATACTGCTGGTGGCTAACGTATGGGCCTTCGTTTTCCAGATTCACCGAAAATGTAACAATTTTCGTGTGACTTGTGTTGGGTATTGATTGTGAAGACACTGGAGCTGGTGCCGGTCTTAAGGGTTGCGGTGGTATTTCACTTTCGGTTTGTGATATATTCCACAATGGTGTTGTAGCGTGTTTCGGCGAGTTTTGTGTATTCTTACAACTTTCCTTATCCACAGTATCGAAGCGTTTAAAGCTACCACTGGAACTTAGTAAAAGTTCAGAACCAGAATGTATCTGCAAGATAAAAAAAAGAAACAGGTGGAATTCAGTTCATTTTGTTGTTTATATGTAAAGTGATTTATGTTACCATATAACCATTAGGCTTGAAAAGCTTATGAGCTGATAAACCAATTTTCTCTTCTTTATACGAGCGTGACCAAAATGTTTCCCGATTTCCGTAGTAGCGATATAATAACATGCCAAGTATAATTAGAAAAACTGCGATTAATATAATGCTCGTTAGTGTTATGGGTGATTCGTCCATTTTTATTGTACTTCCAGTGTAAGATCATCTCTATCATGCTTTTCTGAAAATAGAACATTTTAGAACGTATTAAGTTTTATGATGCTTTTTACAAGAGGGAAGAATTGAAGAGTTGTCTTCACCAGAAATATTCAAGGGATGGACTTAACTCATGGCAAGCATTATAACTTGGAAACTAGTTAAAGACAGGACAAAAAGAGGCAAGTAAAGAGGTTCTTGTGTGTGTAGACATTGCTGCTCAGTGTCAACAAGGATAATTCCCTTCCCAGCACTTGATACACTCACAAATGAACGTTTCCTTCTGGGATAAATAAGAATACTCTGAGTGTACAGTGCCCTGTCAAAAGACCTCACGTTATTCCTAGGTACTCTGATGCAGAACTCAAATCTCCTCCTCGTAATTTCTTGTCTCATCACCGGTGTGGAAGTTCCCCTTTTTCGCCTGCTGATTGCAGCGAATTACCACATGATCTGAGACCCAGTCTAGCTAATCAGTTAGACTGCTAATCAGCATTCTCAGATTCCAGCTTCCCATTTTATCTGTCAGGTAGTATTACTACGTCGTGAAAAGAGGCAAGTCAAGAGGTTCTTGTGTGTGTTGACATTGTTGCTTTGCTGCTCAGTGTCAACAAGGACAATTCCCTGCCCAGCACCTAACACCCACACATATGTTTCCTTCCGGAATGAATAAGGTTACTCTGGTATACAGTTCTCTGTCAAAAGATTTCATATTATTTCTGCATAGTCTGATGCAGAGAGAGCCAAATACCCTCTTATCGTAATTTATCAATAAAAGTTTCGATTGCCTCAAACTCATTTGGTTTGAAAAGAGTCGTTGACTCTCTTTATATACCATTCGTTGAGTATATCTTTCTAAACATTTGTCTCCACTCCACAGAAAGTTTTTTTGTCCAATCACCGGTGTGGAAGCTCCCCCCCCCTCTTCGCCTGCTCATTGCCGCAAATTCCCACATGACCTGAGACCGAGCAGAGGCTCACACTATTGTCCCTAGCCAACTGATTCAGCTTCCCACTTTATCATCATCGATTTAACCTCATAAGAACCGAGATCGAACTGTCAGACAGTATTGCTATACCGTATCTAAATTGCATTGAGCACATTTTCCGATAGCATAGACTTCTGCTTGGAACATAATCACGAATTTTCCCATGGGCTTGAAATGTGGTATGGATAATCAATATCTGATCAACGGTAGCCATTTTTAACTTTGACTAGTACTTAGAGGATGTGCCCTATATTGCTTTGTGTTGGAATTCGAAAATCGATCTGCACATGATATCTTTCTCCTGGAGATGTTGATAAATATACCCCCCCCCCCAAAAAATTTCGGAATTTTCAGTTTGTCTAACGTTCAGTTATGTATATACATATGTATACGTTTTCTTTCCCCCTTCCTATTCCCTTTTTCACTTCTATAATACTCTTGTAGTTCCAACTCATGGGTATTTGCCATGGTTGACATGCCACAAAAGGTATTTGACCCATTAAATGAATCATCAAATGAATATTCAATTAACCAAACAGCAACAACAATAACAATTTTTCTAAAAACAATAATTGTCGAATAAATCTGTATATGTTTGTATCGGGTCCGCCATCTAACGTTTTTTTTTCAACTAGTGCTTATTTCGTGAATGGTAACACTTAGCTCATCTCTGATTTGACAGATAATTAGTTGTATCCTTCCGCTGAACGAATATTGACCATCCAATTCGTTTTCGCTTCCCTAAGTGGGCCTGCGATCGACTTATAATTGACATAATTGGGCCATTTTTCTTCGAAAATGAGCAAGAAATGGCCGTTACAGTCAATGGCGATCGTTATCGGGCCATGTTGAACGAATTTTTGTTCACAAAAATTGAAGAGGAAGATATTGGCAACATTTGGTTTCAACAGGACGGCGCTACCTGCCACACAGCCGAAGCTACACCCGATGTTTTGCGCCCTGTTTTTGAAGATCGTATTCAAATAAAAAAAGAAATTTGAGAAAATATTTAGTAGTTTTTTTTAAGGCATTTTCAAAAAAAAAAAAGTTATTTGGCGGACCCTTTAGTAGTCCCCGTATTTGTATATGTACTCCCTATATATAAATACTATGTATGTATTGCATATGTATATGTGTGTTATTTTATAGGTAAAATTGTATCTTTTTTCTTCTATTTCTTGCTCCTCTCAACCTCATGGATGCTTTCATGTCGTATTCAATTTCAAGTGAAAATGAAGAGCAGAAAACAAAAAAAAAAAAAAAAACATTTGTTTGGTTGTCTGTTGCTGTTGTTGTCGTTTAGTTAAGCTCGTTCATATGGAAATGAAAATGAAAAACTGTGGCTATGAATTGATTATTGAATCTGGATCAGTTTGTATCGTTGGCTGACAGATCCCAATTGTATATGAAATGTGATCACAATCATTTCCAACTACACTTGAAATACATATTTTCCTATTGTTTTCATATTTTACTTTTTATTTTGGTTTATTATTACGAGGTGTAGCAAAAGTAATTTCATTTTCAAAATATTAGCTTCTATTTTAATTGGAAGAGGCATGCAATCAATTGAAAGTAAATCTATCGATCTTCGAGTTAATACACATTTGTGTCCGATTTACAACTGTTTCAATCAAATATCCAGTAAAAGTAATGGAAAATGAGGGGAATTGACTTTTTGATATTGAAATTGATAGTTCATCTTACTAATAGTCATAGCCTAGTAGGTACTATATAGACTTATTAGCCATGCGGACACGGTTCAAACCCCTGGACAGACATCTTGGACAAAAGGAAATATGAAAAAATATTTATTCGGCGACTTCCTCTGAGCTGATTTCTGGCAAAAAATCTTGGGTCGTTCGAAGACGACTTTAAACTGTACGTCCCGCCACTTGGGGATATAATAAAAACACACAACATAAGTGATGTGAGAAGATGTATTGCAGTACTGACTAGTCCTCTAGTCCTGACTAAAAGTCTTACTAATATAATGAAATATTGTTAAATCCGCAATCTATAAATGTCTTGTAAATCAGAACGGGCATAAGTATAGAATGAAAGCATGATTTTTTGTGTTTTAAGCAAATTGCAGAACATTCAGCCAAAAAGTGTAAGAAACTTCAACCAGAATATGTTTAAAACCGTCTTAACTCTCATTACAGCCATAATTGAGTACTTCTGATCCTTCCACTTTCTTCAAACAGAACTATCGGGTCCGCCATCTAACGTTTTTTTTCAACTAGTGCTTATTTCGTGAATGGTAACACTTAGCTCATGTCTGATTTGACAGATAATTAGTTTTATCCTTCCGCTGAACGAATATGGTTGTGCATACGCTTGAACAACAACGCTAAGTGGGCCTGCGATCGACTTACAGAAGATGCCGATTTTGACAAAAAAATCATCTTTTCAGATAAAGCTCATTTTGATCTTGGCGGGTATGTAAACAAGCATAATTGTCGCATTTGGGGCACAGAAAACCCGCACACATACATTGAAAAGCCGATGCACCCAAAACGAGTCACTGTTTGGTGCGGTTTTCGATCCAGAGGCATAATTGGGCAATTTTTTTTCGAAAATAAGCAAGGAGTGGCCGTTACAGTCAATAGCGATTGTTATCGGGCCATGTTGAACGAATTTTTTGTTCACAAAATTTGAAGAGGAGGATATTGGCAACATTTGGTTTCAACAGGAAGCTACACTCGATGTTTTGCGCTCTGTTTTTGAATATCGCATTATCAGCCGCAGAGCTGATGTCGTTTGGCCACGTCGAAGCTGCGATTTGACCCCGTTGGACTATTATTTGTAGTGTGCCGTCAAAGATAAGTGTTACGCCGACAAGCCAGAGACAATTGACGCTTTAAAGGACAATATTCGTGAAGCCATTGGTGAAATACAGCTGCACACAATCGTTAATGTGCTTAAAAATTGGACCGATCGTGTAGGCTACTGCATGGCCAGCCGAGGCAGCCATTTCAATGAAATTATTTTCCATTATTAACCGGAAGGATTGTACTTTCAAGCATTTTCAAAAAAAAAAAATTATTTGGCGGACCCTATAAATAGGCAGTCATAGTTAATTAATAGCTCGTATATCTCATTGGATGTAGAAATTGGAGGCACTAAGGCTGCTGATTATGATCGATAAAAATTTCGTAACTATAATCACGACGATACTAACGCGCTCACTGATATCAGATAATCGAAATGAAAAAATCAGATTCAGAACACACGTATTCTATTGATTACGGTGACTATATAATCTCCATAGGTTTACAAATGTTGTGGCGTGCACTGCAAGGCAAATAGAGTTTCAGCTGAATTAGTACGTCACTTAAGAGTTTTGTATTGGAAATGAAGGAGACTAACCAAACGCTTGCTGTTGTATTCTTGTCGGTTATGCAGCCAATAAGCCGCATTAGTAGAGGCATATCGGTCTACGTCGATTATATTTGTTTGCACGTCCATAACATTTTCGATTTATTCATTCGTATTCGCCAACCTCAAATTATACTGTGAGAAGTACTCTTAAATTGCATTTTTATATCCTTGAAACACAAGTTTATTATTCAAATATAACCTCATAGCTGATTGAATACGAAATTATGGTCTCTAACATCAAGTTCAGCAGGTCAGGCGACTAAATTAATCACGTTAGGTAGTCATCTGGAGGCACTTCGTGAACGGTTGGCACCATGTACAGTGAAAACGTAAAGTGTTGCCCTGACATTTGTTCTAGCAAACAAACAGCAGAGTTGTAAACAGCTACCTGACTTGATAGGAACGGTGGAATAAGCAATATGCCTAACGGCTTGTACTTTTAACGGGCGCATTGTCTAGTCTTGATTTAAGACTTATTACAATGAATATTTGACTTTAATTGGGTAAGTTTAAGCGTCGTCGAGGTTTGGTGCTGTTGTTTGAAGCCCTCAAACTCATCAAGCGATATTCTCGGCTGAACGAACAATAAGAGATCCGTCACTTCTTGTGACATTAACATGAGATACTCAGGCTTAAGGCTAAATTGTGTATGCACTAGTTTGTAATTACACAGAAGTACAATGTCTTACGCCTAAGTATAATGATTTTTAATACTATGTATTTAAAAATATTAAGTTACATTCACAATATGGCTTTACTTTTATGCCACCCAGTGTCTCTAAAAAAAAATTTATTTAGTATGTCTGGGCACACACTTTTAATTCTTAAGTACACTTCGTATAGTTTTTTTTTTGCATTATTATCATATGCATATGGAATGGTATATTCCTATTCGTACTATTCCTATTCGTATTAATTTTTTTCTCTTTTGGGCCTATTCATTTTATTCTTTTTTGTAAATTGTTGATTGGATCTTTTAAAAATACGATTTTATTTTTGTTTTCAATTTAATGTGTTGCACAAAGCAAAAAATATAAAAAAAACGCATAAATAATTAAGTTCTCTTATAAATAGAAGACAAAAAAAAAAGAGGAGGGAGGTTTCAATTCAGTGATTTGCAAAGAATGTGCAATTAGATTTCATATAGTAAGTGCGTTCGCACACTATTTCCAAAAGTAAGAGACTCTAATTATAATTGAAATCATGTTTTTCATGATGTATTGTACATTTATACAAATGAATCGTATTTTCGCTACTCATAAGTACTCATGAAATTTTGAGTATGAGTGAGTCAAGAGTATTAAAATTCAACTACTCTGATTCATTCGTACTCGCTACAACATTGATTTATAAGTACAGGTTGCAATGAGTATGAGTACAACGTTGACATCAAACCCATAACATTCGATTCATTGTTTGATTCATACGCCTACTCATTCAGATTGATAAATTTAGAAAAATACTTATAATACTTACGAATGATTCGAGTCACTCGAATCATTCATCAAAATTTACAGTAGTAGTTATTGTTGCATTTACAAAAGAAGAAAAAAGAAAAGGCAAAGACAGCAAGCAAAGCACACAACACAACCTTCTAGCGAGTATTGTGGTATTCGTACTCGAATCATACTTATTTTGTGCTTCGTGTATAATTTGAGTCATAGAGAGTCGAAATCAACAACATCATGCGTATTTGTAAGTATGAGTACGATGAGTATTTCAAACTTTGAATATGAGTAGTATGAGTATGATATTAAAATAAGTATGAATGCGTATAAGTAGCTGAAATTATAAGTATGACTCGAATCTACTCATCGTTTTGAATACTCGTTGCTGATCTCTGATACATACATACATACATACATAACATACAGAATTGGTCATTACAAACCTTCAGTCAGGATTACGACCTAGCTTCTCACACCACTTATGTTGTGTGTGTTAATTTAATACATGAGTGGCGGGACCTACAGTTTAAAGTCGACTCTGAACGATAGTTTTTTGAGAAGCTTTTTATGGCAATTTTATTTACTCTCAGAGTTTTTGCCAGAAATCTGCTGAGAGAAAGTCGCCGAAGAAATATTTTCATATTTTCGTTTTGATGTCTGACCTGGGATTCGAACTCGGGCTTTCAGTCTAATAAGCCAACACACTACCTACTAGACTACGGCGACTTCCACGGTTAACCCCATAGCAGAAACAAAAGCTGGAGTTATTATAACAATGATTATAAGTTACTTACTTAATTCGCCATTACTCTACTCCCTAGCAAGGCTTACGATCCAGCCTCTAACACTACCCTAGTCGCGTGGGCTACTGTTTAATGTCGACTGTGAAGAACAGATTTGGGAAGCTTGCCTTGGCAATATTTATTGACTCTCAATGTTTTGCCAGAAGACTGTCAGAGCTAGTATTTAAACTCACGAGCTCTCGTCTAGTATGCCTACTAGACTACGGAATCGTCTTAACTTCTTCCAGTATTATCCTTTTTTGTCCCTTTAAGGAATATTTGGCTGCCACGAAGTTTTTCTTCCGCCTTAGTTTTTTATTATTTTTTGCTTTGCATAGTTTTTCAACTAAGGGATGGGATGTTAGCTGTTGCTACCTTAAAACAAGTTATGAAAGCTTTTGTGTTGTTGTATAGGGTCAATACTATAGAGTTCTATTCTTTGTCCAGTGGTGATTCTACTTGACGTTCCCATGATGTTTTTTTGTTGAAGTAAATTTTTTTTGAGAATTTCCGGATATATTGTTTGAATGGGGGTTGATTTTAACCGATACTACACCACACTAATAAAGTAGCACACTACACACTAGTTTACCAGTGTACTAAATACTACTTCAGGCTACTGAGAGTAAGTATTACTCACTTGGTTGTATAAGCATTTACTGCTTTAGATCGACATTATATCATAACAGACAATATAGGCTGCGAATGTAGATGTGGTGGACTACATGTTTACCATAACCTAACCTAACTTATATGCTGTTACTATCATTAATAGAAGTTAGTTTCCACATATCAACAGCGAAATCCCCCTAATATAACGTTAGGCATCACAAATCAATAATAACTCGCTTAAACTGTAAACTAAAGCATGTGAAGATGATTTTTTGCCAGCGTTGAAAGAGTGTTTCCTTTTGGAACAGTGCAACAAGTTATCAAATGAGATCATTCCAGCTGTGCTAAATAAAGCCTTTAACGTCATGCAAAAATAATGGGTTTATTTTTACTGTACCTTATATTACGCCACGTAAAAAAATGCGATGCAGTAAAGTCATTAATGTTAGTTAAACACGTAAAAGAGTCGTGTATTAGCTATTCCTTTGTATAACACATATGTATAAGGAGAGCGCACTAAGGAATTTTGGATACTTTTTGCTATGTATCTTTTGTTGTGATTGTCATTATTTTTGATAACCATCAGGTTTTTGTTTTTAACGGGCACCGAGTAAGAATCACGTATTATGTTCATTAGTCCACAAAAAATGTATGCCCCAGTAATTTAGTGTGCTGAGTTAAGAGTGTCTGGTAGTAAGCTCGGTTCTCCCAAGAGATATTACATACATTGGTTATTACAACCCTTCAGTTAGGATTTCGACCTAGTTTCTCACACCATTTCTGTTGTGTGTGTTAATTATATACATGAATGGCGGGAACTATAGTTTTTAAAGTCGACTCTGAACGACAGATTTTTTAGAATCCATTCTATTTAACTCAGAGTTTTTGCCAGAAATCTACTAAGAAGTAGTCGCCGAAGAAATATTTTTCATTTTTTTTTTTCGAGATGTCTGACCTGGGGTTTAAACCGTTGGCTCACGTCTAATAAGCCAACACCGGCGATTGGGATGTTACTTTTCCTTAAATGTGTAGATTAGAATTAAAAAAAAAAAAAAAAAACAACGAAATATGGCCGTTTACCATGAAAAGTTTTTAAAGAAATCTGTCGTTCAGACCACCACTAATGGATATAATCAACACATGCAACACGAATGGTATAAGAAGCTAGGTTGTAATCCTGACTAAAGGGCCAATTAATGATCAATTAAGTAAGAATAAAGAAATACAAATTTAAATAATTTGACCTTTAACTTTTGTATAAAAATTAACACACACAACATGAGTAGTGTGAGAAGCTAGGACTGAAGGGTGCGGGCTTCTTGGGGACGATTGCTGTAGACTGTCTAATGGTGAAGGTATAGCACTGGCCATCTTATAGTCACCTAGCAGCAAATCGTTTCCTTGCCGTTCGCATCTTGAGATGTCCACAAACACTACTCCCTCTCTTCCACCTTCCTATAACCCATTTTCCTAAAAACCTGCACAATGCACTGCATGAGTAGGGGCCATCCCCTGAGTGCTGGTTTCACAAAAAAAAAAAAATCTTGTTTTTATAAAGCAAATTTTTTCGTGCACTCTCCTTAGATCGTTTGTTGCTTGCAGTGAGTAAATTGGAAGACAACCAAGAGTTTCATTATTTGCGAATTCACTTTCAAAATTTTTTTGCAAAATGCTCTCAAATTCAATTATACTCGCATTTTTTATCTTTTTTGACTTTCTTTTTTTTTTTCGTTCAACTGTTGAGAATAAATGGCATTTTGACGTGGAAAAAGTCTTTGTCGTCTTTATAAATTTGGCAAATTAATTTGGAATTTTAAAGTGGGTCATAACAACAAGACGACAATTGTAATTGTAAAAGTAAACAAAAGAGGGTATACAGTGTGCACAAACTGATTTATTACTTTCGGTATTCAAGGAAACAGTGTAACATTATTGTTAATTATGGGGACATGAACGAACATCTCGACAATTATATTCAAGCAAAGGCTGAATACATAAACATAGCTACACTATGCTATGTATGCTACCCTATAGTACACTCAATGTATACATTTAAGCACTCTTTCGGTACGGTATACCTATGTCACTATCCTATGAAGTACATGTAGAACTAACTAGTAGTGGCACTAGCAATTTAAATAGCCTCCTCCTGTATGCTTGGTCGGACACTCGTTCGTAATGAATATGAATGGGAAAGTTTTTGAATAAAACACAAAACGAAAACTGTTTAGAAAGACATGCCAACAAACAGACAAACAAAATAGTGAAAAATATTTTATTTTATTTCACATTTTTTTTTGCACAAAAAAAAAAAAAACGTCACTAAGTAGAGCATTGACTGTTATTAGAACTTTGACACAGTTTGGGAGGTTGAATTAGTGTGTGGGATGGGATATATGATAGGGGTTTCTATGCTCCTCATATGCTCACTGCATTTGTGAACCTCCTCTACAAGACAATGAAGCAACATAATGAATAATGTGCACAAGAAAACAAAAACAAACAAACAAAAAAAAAAAAAAAATAGAAAATGGAAAATGTTGTGAAAAGTCTCCACCACAGTTTTAATTCACATCATCATCGATATTTTGTTTTTGTTCTTCCCCCTTTAATGCTTAAGATTGTGCTTGAAGGCAAAAAAAAAAAGTCAGCATATTTTTATAAGAAATCGCTTGGGTTTCAATTTCAACGTGATGATGATTTTTCTTATATTTTTTCACTATTTTGCCTCTTTACATCTCAAGCCAGAGAAGGTAGCATATAAAATAACAAGAA
Organism: Sarcophaga caerulescens; assembly: GCA_927399465.1. Lineage (NCBI taxonomy): Eukaryota > Metazoa > Arthropoda > Insecta > Diptera > Sarcophagidae > Sarcophaga > Sarcophaga caerulescens. The sequence continues at coordinate 24,388,083 of OV656873.1, read as the reverse complement.
AAAAAAAATCCAATCCCATACGATACAATACAATGTAAAACTTATCCAGGTCACTTTGTCATCAAGATTTCCTTTTAAGGAATAAAAAATAAAATACAAGAAATCAACAGCAAACTTTGATAACTTTTAAACCACACATATGATGAACAACCCTTTTTGTTAATTTAATTGTACAATTTGTAAATTTCACTTTCCATTTCACTTTCTTTTAAATACAATCCTTTCATTTGGCTTTTGCCAAAAAATTTCACTTCTCAAGTAACAATCATTATCATCACCATCATCACACTATGATTTTTGTTTCCTCTCTTAGGTATTTCACTTTAAAAAAATTTGCTTTTTTTGCTCCAAAATACTATGTTAACCTACTTGGCCTCATCCGTTAGCACTTTCCAGCCGTGCATTTCGTTGAAAATCCCGTTACGTACTGTTTATTAGTAACGTTAAAGAAACTACTCTATTAACATTTGCAAAAATCGTTGGCCAAGAGAGGGTTCGGCAGGTGTCGGCAAGCAGGGAAATCAGGAAGTTGATTATTTGTCTATCGCATTAAGAGAGTGAAATTTGAGAGTATTGAGCAGAGATTGTGCTTTAGAGAGAAAGAAAAGTGAGAGTTGACTAAAAACCGTTATATTGTTTATTACCATTTTTTTTTTGTATAGAGTTGCCAAGGGAAAGTTCTGTAAGGTCTTAAGAATACCTTAAAATTCCAAGGTAACAATTTCAAACAATATTATAATGTTGTTAAGCTCCTCTCAACAGTATGTCTTAATTTCTAAATGAGCTTTTCTGTTCAAATTTTAGTCCTTACATTTGACATCCATACAAGGAAAATATCGGGTCCGCCATCTAACGTTTTTTTTCAACAAGCGCTTATTTCGTAAATGGTAACACTAATTATCATGTCTGATTTGACAGATAATTAGTTTTATCCTTCCGCTGAACGAATATGGTTGTGTATACGCTTGAACAACAACGCTAAGTGGGCCTGCGATCGACTTACGGAAGATTCCGATTTTGGCAAAAAAATCATCTTTTCAGATGAAGCTCATTTTGAGCCTGGCGGGTATGTAAACAAGCAAAATTGTCGCATTTGTGGCACAGAAAACCCGCAGGCATACATTGAAAAGCCGACGCACCCAAAACGAGAAACTGTTTGGTGCGGATTTTGGTCCAGAGGCATAATTGGGCCATTTTTCTTCGAAAATGACCAAGGAGTGGCCGTTACAATCAATGGCGATCGTTATCGGGCCATGTTGAACGAATTTTTGTTCACAAAAATTGAAGAGGAGGATATTGGCAACATTTGGTTTCAACAGGACGGCGCTACGTGCCACACAGCCGAAGCTACAGTCGATGTTTTGCGCCCTGTTTTTGAAGATCGCATTATCAGCCGCAGTGCTGATGTCGTTTGGCCACCTCGGAGCTGCGATTTGACACCGTTGGACTATTATTTGTGGGGTGCCGTCAAAGATAAGTGTTACGCCGACAAGCCAGAGACAATTGACGCTTTAAAGGACAATATTCGTGAAGCCATTGGTGAAATACAGCTACACACAATCGATAATGTGCTTAAAAATTGGACCGATCGTGTAGGCTACTGCATGGCCAGCCGAGGCAGCCATTTGAATGAAATTATTTTCCATTATTAACCGGAAAGATTGTACTTTCAAATAAAAAAAGAAATTTGAGAAAATATTCAGTAGTTTCTTTTAAAGCATTTTCAAAAAAAAAAAGTTATTTGGCGGACCCTTTAATATAACCGACTGAAAATGGAATTCTAATGTTGTGTATAGCACTTTAAACTCTATTTTAAAAATTCCCGATTGCGAAGACCACGTTCTTTCGTGGCCGATTGACTAGTGGATGGTATAAAGCATTTCAAAGATAATTCACTATTTAGTTGCACTCTGCTGCATAAGATATTAGTATTTCGGAAAACTTCCGAAATATTGTATTGACTTTCATTCTCTTTCAACCTCTTTTTCAAGTTCCACAGTTCTAGCAAATATACAGAATGAGTAGTGACCCTCCCTTAATATGAGGTCTATGTTATTATAGTACCTTTCAACAGGGTCTTTCGAACTTTGGAAGTTGTAACCCGGCCATGTCGTTGAAGTTACATCTGTCAAATTAATTTTTATTTATTTAGTCTGTTTCTGTCAAATCACAATGACAACCCTAAACAATGACGTGTGTTCGCTGAGCTGGCTCCGAAGCAGTTTACAACTGAGCCTAGTTTTCATAGAAAAATCATCTTTAGCGATGAGGCCCATTTCTGGATGGATAAGTACGCGACGAATTTGGGTCGATACCAATCCACATAAAATCAACTGTTTTGTGTGAGTTGTCGATGTCATCGGTCCTCATTCCTTTAAGGTCTATGATTACCATTTTTTCTTTTGACTGAATTGGATGACATGGACACCAACGCCATGTGGCTTCAACAGACCCGCAGTAAGTGTCACACAACTCATGTCAGATTGAATATTCTGCACGAGTGATTTGAAGTGTAACAATCTTCTTAATTGTTTTTCATAAAGCTGGCAACCCACTCAATATTGCTACTACCGTTATATTTTGTTGTTTCTCTTATTAATTCGAACAAAATTATGTAAACAAAACATGCGTGTCGGAGAGCGTAATAAGCACATGTTTAACAGGATTTTTTTTTTAATTTTGCAATTTTCTCTCTGTTTTGATTTTAGATTTTTATTAAAAAAAAAAAAAACAAGAAACAAGAAATACAATAAATAAAGGAGAAAATAAAATAGGAGCACTTCTTTTTTTTCCTGCCACAATCTGAAGGTTTTCGTTTGTCGTTACCGTTATGATGGCTGTGATTGGAGAAGAAAAGACACACATTGATAATGACAAAGTGAGAAAAACTGAGGGTTATCCCTTAAGGGAAATCAGCTTTGTGGCATAATTGTTATGAATTATAACGGATGTTTTAATTAAAATTGTGGTTTTTAGCCATTTGAAATGTTTTGAAATTTTATATTTAATCTTTAAAAAGAGATTATTATTATTATTTTATTCTTTGAATTATATTGTAAATAACTTAAATGTAGTTAAAGACAGTATTTAATTGATAAGAAATTTTAAAGGGCATTAATTATAAGCCCAATTTCAAATGTGGATGACGGAAATATTTTTCTGTCGAATTGTAATTAAACCTAATCAATATTCGAACACAATGTAAGCTTTACTATTTATAATTTAATGGATATATTAGAATCAATTGATTTGGGTATGAAATAGAGCTGTTTGAGACGAGCTTTATGGTGAAAATCCCAAAACGAAATTTCGCTGGATATTTAAGGATACTATTTCAGCGGAAGAACCTCTGTCTTTAATTTTGTCAATGCTTGCAACACAATTTGCTAATTCATCGTAAAAGTTCTCAGAGTACTCACGATACATCTTATTCGACCACAAGATCCCACAATCTGTTAGGATACGACCATTTCAATACGTAGAATTAATTGAGATTTTAGCACCACATCATTAATACGAAGGTCTTGATCTATATGATCAGAAAAGTTCAAACTAGAATTGGAAATAATATGTAAAGTAAAAGTTCGATATAAAGGGTGGGGAAGTTAGGGTGGGTTGAAGGGGAAATACCAACTAAGGGACTCATGCCTTTCAGCGTACATCTAAGCCATCAAACTGGCTTATTGTACACTCACCATAACAAGCACCAACCATACTTTTTATAGAACGTCTGCATAAACTTCCTCATCTTCTTCCCGTCCACTACTCTGAGAAGCGTTGTGTCTGGTGGTGTGTCTCATCCAAACTGTTCGAGCTTACGAAAGCTGAGTATTTCGCCGTTTCGATGTCTACACTACATGTTCTGCTTGCCTTAAATTTTATGCTTATTCCGTTCAGGTGTACGTAAAAGGCATAGTGACGTGACAGAACGCTCATTAGTATACTCAAGCCGCCTTTATGCAATTTCAATATACTCCTGGTTTTTCTCCATTAGAGATCGTCCCAGGGTATCTTCTCAATTTTTCCCACGATGTCATGGTTCCACGAGATGTTATCGATTATTTTTTAGCCTGGTTTTCAGTGCTCTAAAAGGCATGGGAAATAAATAAATGTATTAAGGATAGTCGGGACAATTTAGCACCGAGCTACTATTAAATTAAGATGAAGGTTGCATGCTGAGTATTTAAATACCCATTAGGAGGAAAGAAGAATTATTCCAACTGTCGCTTTAGAACGGGAAAAAAGATTTATAAAAAAACATATTGCGTTATTATTGCTTATAATTTTCATTTTAAATTTTGTTCAGTGCATTACTTGACACTATCTTTGCTGTTCGCAGCAACCATCAGTACAGCATACATTTCGATACAACCATGTGCACAAAAGAGAATAAGAAAAATATCGAAATGAATGGCAGCAGTTGTCAACATTGTTCTTTTACTGTAATTTTCAATTTGACATTTGTATTTTTCATTCAATCGTAGTTGTTGGCACGGATATAATTTTTTTTTATTTTTGCTAAACGAATTAAAAATTTTTTACACAGCAATTTTATACCCTAAAAACAATAAAATTTAAACAAATTTCATAAACAACGAGTTCAATAACCTCTAAATATAATGTTTTATTATAAAAAGTGTGAATAAATTGTAAGTTAAAGTTGAAAAATGCAAAAAAAAGAAAGTCAAGTCGTACAAAAATAAATTGGCAAATGCAAAACGAAAAAGTCGAGACACAGTCAGTCATTGTAAAGCAAAAAAAAAAAAGTGGAAAGAACAGCAAAAAATTGGTTTTTGCAAATACAAACCACAAACGTTAGCTTGTATAACGAAATAAAAAAAGTAAAAATAAACGGGAAACATTGAGAACGAAAAAAGTTAAAATAAATTATAATAAAGCAAATATTTTATGTGAATTTTTAACAAATAAAAACCGTACTTGGACTGTCGTGTTTAAAAAAACAAGTGATTTAACGAATAATTTTGTTGTTGGAAAAAAGTGCGCATTGCACTAAAAATAATAATAATGAAGTAAAGAAAAAAAAAAAGGTATAGAATAACAAATGGTTTCACCCAGATAGTAAATATTTTGTGCTAAGAAATACAAAAAAAGGAAAAGAAAAGAAACAGTGAAAAGAAAAACCTCAAAACAATGATGCTTCTTTTTAATGTTTGTTCGTTCGTCTGTTTGTTTGCTGTTTGAAACAGCGGAGCAGAATAGGAAGGAAACAAAATCATGATCATTAATATTCTCTTGTTTTTTTTTTGTTTTTTTGGGTGGCCACGCTCTCTTGCGTGTGTGTGAGCCGCATTTGAAGAGTGTGTATTGTTATTTTTGTATTTGTGTTGTTGTTTTTGACTTTATATGGTTGTCATTTGTTGCCGTGTGTTGTTTTTGCTTTGTTAATGAATTAATGAAATTGAAAAGCAACTTCTATATAAATACAACAACACGTACAATATGAATTGATTAAAAATAACTGTTTATTTCAGTGTACATGTGTAATTACTGGGTAGAATATAAAAAACACACACATATGAATGCAGAAGTGAGTTTATTGTTTGATCCCCACATGATCAACCGTTAATTATTGTTCGTTTTTGTCTACTAGGGTAGCGCTGTGTTTGAAATTGTATTTGGTATTGTTTTGCTTTTTTTGTTTTGTTTATTGTTATCGATGTATTAAATATATCGATGTATTTATTCTCTATTAAAAAAAAAATATAAAGAAACAAGCAAATATGCATGTAATAAAACAAACATGGGAACATGATTTATTTTAATTACTTCTCCGTTGTTTTTTTTTTTTTTTTTGTTTTTGTTTTAATATTATATTTATTGTTTTATTACAATTATAATTTATTAATTTTTCATTCATTCTTTTAAATGTGTTTGTGTGAGAAGAGAATTTCGATATGTTTTAAATGCCTGTTGCCTTAATTGTTGTAGTTATTACTGGAAGGCATTGTAGTCGGGCAAGGAAATTCATTTAAAAATACAAAATTGTTCAATTATCTTATTAATTTCTTGTTTTAAAATGTTCATGAATATAATTTTATAGTTATTCATGAATACCTTTACGGGAAACTAGGAACTTAGAGTTCCATTCTTCTCTTTCGTTTTCAGCTAGTTCACTGTTGAGTTTAGAAAAGTCTTTTGCTAAACACTAAAATCTTTCGTTTCAACTTCTTTTGCAGTTGCCAACGTATTATCGGTAGCAAACGATATCCACTTAAGTCGTCAATTGTCAAAAGTGGCGTAAATTGGCAACACAGATGGCAAATGACAATCAATATTATATATATTATATATAATTGGAAACCTTTAGATTTCTTGATTAAAAATCTTGTGAGCCTTTAAATAATTTTTTCTCACTATATCCCAATGTTGTAAGCCATTGATAGTGAGCCGATTTCCAATTTAATTAACAACAAACATCGAGAAACGCAACAAAGACTAGTAGGTATGTAAATATTGCGTATTGCAATATGCGAACTATTCTTTTTATTGTTTTTGAAAGTAATCCACATAAATTTCGGTTTAAAAATACTCTCAGGTTAGTTTGTATGACCTTTGTAACAAAACAAGTTTTCAGAAAAATACAGAAGCCCGGAGGGAATCCAGGCTCAAGCTCCGGTTAGACAAACGTCCGTGAAGATTCTGTGCCATAATATACGAACATTGCTTTTAATTGTTTTTGAACGCATGAAATCCACGTAAATTTTGGTTTAAAAAACTCTCAGGTTACTTCGTGTTGTTTGTAACAAAACAAGTTTGACAAACATACAGAAGCTCGAATGGAATGCAGGATTAAATTCCGACTAGTCACACGCACACGGAGATTCTGCACCATAATATGCGAACATTTCTTTTAATTGTTTCAAACGCACGAATTCCATGTACATTACGGTTTACAAACACGTCAGATTATTTTGTATGCCCTTTGTAACAAAACAAGTTTCACAAACATACAGAAGCCCGGAGGGAATGAAGGCTAAGTTCCGACGTCCAAGAAACGCAACGCAACGTACGTTTATTTTTAGCATATGAAGAGCAATGTAAATGCTTACCGAAATAACATTACAGTTCTCTCTTATTGGTTTTCGTTTTGTAAAAACGAACGCACGTTCCGTGGACGTTTGGCTAACCGGGTCTTTAGAATGTATGCACACATGCATTCAGTTTTGTATCGATTTTGTACGGGAATTTCATAGTCATTGCAATTGTACTAACCGCCTTTTTGCTTATACTCTCGATATCCTTAACTATCTCTTCTATAATGCTACCCAGTTATTGGAATTCTTGCACATGATACCCCTGAGTTCTAACAATGTAGATCAGCTCATTTGATCTAGCATTAAACCGCATCTCTTTAGTTACACTAGTCCTATGACCTGCTTTCCCTTACATATCTGTGCAACATAAAGATAGAATAAGTATAAGTTGCAATATGGCAATTTCTTTTACCAAAGAGTTCTTATAGAACTATTCAGGTATCATTGTTCCTGCTGATTAGTATAAAAATTTCACTTAACTAAAGCACACATATTTTATATAACGGGTGATTTTTTAGCTATTATATTTTTGGCAACACTGGTTTAAACAGCTCACGCACGTTTCGTGTTTTGTTTTACTGTCAAACATCTTCAGTTTGGTCTATAATTTAACCATGAATCGTCTTACAAACGAACAACGCTTGCAAATCATTGAATTTTATATCAAAATGCGTGCTCTGTTACGAAAGTTCATCGCGCGCTTCTAACTGTGAATGGTGAGCGCTACCGTGAGATGATATCCAACTTTTTTTTGCCCAAAATGCAAGAGCTTGACTTGCATGACATATGGTTTCAACAAGACGGTGCCACATGCCACACAGCACGCGTAGCAATGGACTTATTGAGAGGCGAGTTCGGTGAACATTTTATTTCACGTTCGGGACCGGTCAATTGGCCGCCTAGATCGTGCGATTTAACGCCTTTAGACTATTTTTTGTGGGGCTATGTTAAAGCTCATGTCTATACAGACAAGCCCGCTTCAATTGACGCATTGGAAGACAACATTGAAGCATTTATTCGTGAGATACCGTCCGAAATGTTAGAAAGAGTATGCCAAAATTGGACTAAGCGGATGGACCATTTGAGGCGCAGTCGCGGTCAACATTTGCATGAAATAATCTTCAAACATTAAATTATATGGACCGTACTATCGATTCAAATAAAGATTTCATGCATTTTTCTGAATTTTAAGCGTTTTTTTTTTTGAAAATTTTTCCTATAGCTCTTAAAAAATCACCCGATAGAACTATTCAGGTATCATTGTTCCTGCTGATTAGTGTAAAAATTTCACTTAACTAATTATATACATACCTACATAGATTTGTATACGAAATAGCTCATTTACATGCTAAAATTATTCTAAACAGTAAAGAATGAATCGGAATTGTTCAATTAAATAAAAATACACCTATCAACTGCAGTTTTATTTAGGAAAATTTTTAACACGTTAGGTCTTGCAATAAAATGTAATGCAAATTTTTAATTCCGTTAATAAATAATAAAATTACATTACAATGTTTATTCATTGTTTGTTGTTGTAATTTGATAAATGTGATTAAACGTATGCATGTACACATATGATTTAATTATATTTAAAGACTAAATGATTCAGAGAATTCATCCTCCCCCAACCGTTAATAAGTTTATATATGTACATATGTACGTATGTACATATTATATAGTAACAATAATGATACAATAATTAAATACATAAATACGTATATAATTTTAGCACATTTTGCATTTGGAGATAAACATTATCTTGCTTGCTTTCTATTAGAGCACAATATTTTTTTATAGCCCAGTTTCTTAAGCAAATATTTATAATATAAAGAAATCAACCAACATTTTGTTTTTATAAAAATTGTTTAAAAAAGTAAAAATTTCATTTTATTTTATTGACACAAGTTGCGAAGTTGCTTTTTTTCGATAAAAAATAAACAAAATAAATGGAAGAAATTATGAATACGAATTAGAAAAACAAATATCGATAAAAATGTTTTTATCTTTGCTGGCAAATAAATGCAGGTGGTGGTTGTTTGCTGTCCTTTTTTTCTGTTTTGGTAAGAGTAGAGTTTGAAATTTAGGGAAATAAATTTGCACTCTTTAGAAGTGTTTAGAATATTTTCGTTTTCTTTTTTATTTTATGGAAATTTCTCCAAACTTAAAATAAAAACAGTTCTCCTGGGTGAAAAACACTTCATATCTCAATAAACTGTTTGATTTTTTATGCTAAATTTCTGATAAAAATCCAACAAACTTGTCTAAGTAACACAATACCTTATGTCTAGTTAAATCCGCTGAGGGGTATATCATGCAGTTAATGGCAAATATCAATGTACACTTTAATAATATATATCAGCGATACAAATCGACAATGTTCCGCCTCATTAACCAATCAATATTTAATTATTGCTTGTTCAATGTAAGCGCAATGGGCGCCAAGAAACGTGTAAATATAAAATATTTTATCAATTTTATTAAAAATCAAGTCAATTTTAACATGGTTCTGACGTAATTTAAAAGTGAGTTATTAATTAAAGACCGCGTGTCGCAACTTGGTTTTTAGTTCCGATTAGAGGCCTTTTGCAGCATGGCTTTTGTTTTTAATTGCGCAAGGAAATTAACTTATATTTTTGATAGATTACTTATCCTTTTATTATTGTTTGGGCAGTGATACGCTCAAGATATTACAGTGAACATTCAATGCAACCACATCTCGTCTCTGATGCTTTTTTCCGGCAAAAGTATTTCATGTCCCTTGCAATGTTTAACTGATTCCATATGTAAAAATAGTACAATAGAAAGGTTTCTGATGTTCGACTTGAAAGAAAACAAACGCCTATAAGTGATGAGTTTTTGTCAATAGGAATGGAGTTATGTCCCATTGGGACTAGGAAATCGATAGTGAGCCGGCTGAAGCTCTAGGGCCTTGATTGAAAGATCGTATGTAAGGGGTGATTTTTTAAGAGCTATAGGAAAATTTTTCAAAAAAAAAAACACATAAAATTTAGAAAAATACATGAAATCTGTATTTGAATCGATAGTACGGTCCATATAATTTAATGTTTGAAGATTATTTCATGCAAATGTTGACCGCGACTGCGCCTCAAATGGTCCATCCGCCTAGTCCAATTTTTGCATACTCTTTCCAACATTTCGGCCGGTATCTCACGAATAAATGCTTCAATGTTGTCTTCCAATGCGTCAATTGAAGCGGGCTTGTCTGTATAGACATGAGCTTTAACATAGCCCCACAAAAAATAGTCTAAAGGCGTTACGATTCGCAGAATCTTTGAAGAAGTACGCTCCAATGATGCCACCAGCCCATAAACCGCACCAAACTGTGACTTTTTCTGGATGCATTGGTAGCTTTTGCAACGCTTCTGGCTGATCTTCACTCCAAAATCGACAATTCTGCTTATTTACGTATCCATTGAGCCAAAAATGAGCTTCGTCGCTGAACACAATTTTTCGATAAAAAAAGTGAATCTTCGGCCAACTTTCCAAGAGCTCATTTTGATAATAAAATTCAATGATTTGCAAGCGTTGTTCGTTTGTAAGAAGATTCATGGTTAAATTATAGACCAAACTGAAGATGTTTGTCAGTGAAACAAAACACGAAACGTGCGTGAGCTCAGCGTTGCCACGACCAAAAAAATTTTATAACCAAAATTAAAATAAAAAATAACCAAATAAGGAGAAAAATAACCAAAATTTTTTTTATATAAATGTATTTGTTTTTAACAAATTTAAGATTTAATACAAAAATTTTATTTTTTTCTATGTAGTTAAACCACAAATAATAAATTAAGGTTTTTATTTATTTGTATTAAAAATTTTTTTAAAATTTCAATTGAATGTAATAAAAACGCTTAAAGAAATAAAACGCTTTGCTAACGATTGCAAAGCTTGTAATGCAAATTTTCAAATATAATTAAAGATGTGATTGCTGTATTAGGTTAGGTTAGGTTAGAGGACGTGTACTTGTCAGTTAAGACAAGTACAGTACCCGGAGATCGAAATTGACCCATTGTACAACGTCCTTAGAAAGGGAAGGAAATAGAGGGAATAGGATGAAAGGAGGGCATGTGGGTAAGGGGGGGGGAATGGGAAGCGGAGCCTTGATGTCGGCTCTCGACACAGAATTCAAGCTCTCAAAGAAGGCCCTGCCAAGGGTTCTCAACCTCAACCTACCAAGGGCTGGGCAGTTACAGAGGAGGTGTTCGATAGTCTCTAACTCCTCATCGCAACATGCCCTGCAATAGTCCGGCTGGGATCTGTTCCAGATCCCCGTCAGCGACCAAATCTCGCAGTGCCCCGTGATAAAACCGACAACCAACCTTAAGCTGGCCTTAACCAAGCACAGCAGCCAATCTGTTCTCTTACTGTCCACAGCAGGCCATAGACATCTAGAGACAGAACAACCCGATCCGTTCCCGCAGCGCCTCTGCTCTTCCTCCCTGACCCATCCATTGATGAGGCCGTAGAGGTGGCAGACTGGGGGGTCAGGACCAACTATTAAATCGCCCCTGAAAGCGAACCTAACTTAGCGAGGGCATCCGCCGTCTCATTGCCCAGTATTCCGCTATTACCCGGAACCCAGCATAGACGGATACAGTCTGGTCCAAAAGTCCTCAACGACTATTTGCACTCGCGAATGAGCCGTGATTTGCACCAGACCGACGCAGAGCAGCCTGACTGTCAACGAAGATCATGTAAGATTCGGAATCCGAAGATGGGCCACCAGCTATGGCCTCAATAGCCTTCAGTATTGCGAAAATCTCCGCCTGAAAAACGCTGCAGTCACCATTCAACCTGAAGTGGAGTTCAAGACCGAGTTCCATACAGAAAACCCCAGCACCTGTACATCCACCTAACTTAGACCAGGTAGGAACATAGCATTGCTGTATTAACGATAATAAAAAATAACCAAAATGAAGAAAAAATACACATTTACACATTAGAAAAAAAAATAACCAAATTTGGTTAAAAATAACCAAAACGGCAACGCTGCGTGAGCTGTTTAAACCAGTGTTGCCAAAAAGATAATAGCTAAAAAATCACCCTAATATCTCGGTATTGTTATAAAGTGATTACCACCTCTTCCATCTATATGAATACATACATACATACATAATTGGTCATTACAACCCTTGAGTCAGGATTACGACCTAGCTTCTCACACCACTTATGTTGTGTGCGTTAATTTTATACATGTGTGGCGGGACCTACAGTTTAAAGTCGACTCCGAACGAAAGATTTTTGAGAAGCTCTTCATGACAATTTTATTTACTCTCAGAGTTTTTGCCAGAAATCTGCTGAGAAGCAGTCGCCGTAGAAATATTTTTCTCATAATTTCGTTTTGATGTCTGACCTAGAGTTTGAACCGTGGCCTTACGTCTGATAAGCCGACACACTAACTACTAGACTACGGCGACTACATACATACATACATACATATTTGGTCATTACAACCCTTCAGTCTGGATTACGACCTAGCTTCTCACATCACGTATGTTATGTGGCGGGACCTACAGTTTAAAGTGCACTCCGAATGACTGGTTTTTGAGAAACTTAATGGCAATTTTTTTTGCCAAAAATTTGCTGTTAGAAAGTCGCCGAAGAAATATTTTTTCATATTTAATTTTGTTAGGGATGTCTGACCTGTGGTTTGAACCTTGGCCTTACGTCTAATAAGCCAATACACTACCTACTAGACTATGGCGACTTTGTCTATGATGAAAAATGTTGTTGAAAAATTGAAATCTATGGAATAAGACACACGATTTTTTATGAAAGCTTTAGGTTAACTTAATATATTCCTTTGTACTATACCTTGTATTTCAAAGAAGGTTAAACACAGATACTAGACTTATTTTAAAAAATAGTTTAGGTATCACCTTGACCCGGTATATGTATATCAGTTTGTTTTCTATAGTTTGCAAAAAAAAGAAAAACTCTTTTTTCCGAAATATAATTATCTTGGTTAATTCTGGTTTTTATTTTTACTGATAAAGAATATTAATTGCGAAACTATAAAGATTATAAAAACACATAAATTAAATATTTTAAAAAAAAAATTTCAATTTTTAAATCTCTTTTACTTTTTCATTCACCCTTATTCTGGTTGTCGTCGTCGACGTCGTCTTGCGTCGACAGTTTAAAATTGGTTTTCTGTTTGTCGTTATTGACAGTTATAGATGACTGTCGACACACATTTGGTATTCTATGAGTCAATACGACGTCGATATTGTGTTGTGTCGACTCTGATTTTATCGACATCATTTTTGGTAACGACGACGACGACGACGACAACCAGAATAAGGGTGATTATTTCTTTACAATTTTATCTGACTTATAAATAAAAAACAATATTTTTAATTAATTTATTGATACCTTAAACATAATTTTAAGCAATCATATAAGCTTTCTTTGCAAACTATTGCTTGTGAAGCATGATGCCCTTAGGAATAGAAACAAGCATATTTCTAAATCTCATATACAGGGAGGTACCAGCATTTGTTCAAAATATTCCATAAGATAAAAAAACCCCAATTTCTCCACTCTTTTTATATTTTTTATGGCTTAATGACGCACTTCACAAAGCATATTTTTATTTTTCGTTAATTTCTTATGAATTCCTGAGAAAAGTCTTTATAATTCTACCACGTTTGCCAATGAAGAATTATTATCGGCGGTGTTAAATACATAACGCTGTGCTCTGTCTTATTTGTTTGTCTAATGTTCGCTCGTATCTTAAAGATTGTCAGGTTTATTATTCTAAAATGTCTGAAAAAATATTATCTGTGTTTAACAATTCCATTTTTTTTTTTGCTAAACTTTGTTTGTTTCCATTTAATTATATTTTATTTATTTATACAGTTTTATTTCCATAGAGACACTTTTTTGCTGTTTTTTTTTTCTTGACATTTGTTAGACTTGTTAGACTGTGTTTTTAATGCCGGTTCCACTTAATTTTACTAAATTTGTCTCAGTTTTTTTTTTTTTTTTGTTAACGGTGTGTCATAGGAGCGCTTTCAACACATTAAAGCTTTGCTCCCCGTTGTTCAAGTTCAAGTATGTATGTACAGCTGTGTTCAAAATAATAGGAGTGCTATCATGTAATATTTTCGAAGTTCAAATTTTTTATTGTACCAATTTGCAAAACATGATATATTCTAATGGTAGTTACAACGGTATGTAAGAAATAAAATACAAAAGAGAATTTCATAATCGGGGGTGTCATAGAATCCAATGTTGTCGGTATTGGTTTTAAAAACGACAAAAATTTTGCTTTGGTGTTATGAAATCCAATGTTATCGGTTTTATGTTCGAACTAGAGTTATTGTCGGTTTTAGGTGTCAGAGAAACCAATCGGGGGTGTCATAGAATCCAATGTTGTCGGTATTGATTTTAAAAACGACAAAAATTTTTCTTTGGTGTCATGAAATCTAATGTTATCGGTTTTATGTTCGAACTAGAGTTATTGTCGGTTTTAGATGTCAGAGAAACCAATGTTATCGGGTTTGTTATTGGAAACAAACCGATCAGCAATCAGCTGACGGATTCTGTTTACGCGCGAAGTTTTTTTACTAGAAGTAGGATATTTTTGCAAAATGTAAGTAAATTATTATTTATTTTAAAAATGTATTCAAAATTTTTGTTTATTTTGATTTTAAAACGTGATTTGGAATGTGAAAGGTGCTCTTTTATTGTGTCTAATACTACATAAAAAGCGTCTTTGTTTAGCCGGTGGTATTCTATGAACCTGCAAAGCAACTTTAAATTTGAACGCACATTATAAAAAATATACATACGCTGTATCAGGCAGCTCAAGCGGATTGCTGCAGTCTCGCAATGTTTTTCTTCTCAGTTTTTCTAAACTTTCTTTCTCTAGCAGCAAATATAAAACAACAGCAGTGCTCATTCTATTTATTTCTTTTATTTTTTTTATTAAAACACTAAAATCCGTAAAATTTTTAACAAACACACTATTTATCATACGAAAAATTAAGTTAAAATTGTAAACAATAATACAAATGTAAACAACAGCTGATTCGAATATCGGTTTTATTTGAGTTCGAAAATAATAAAACCGACTTGGTTTTGTGACACCAAATGAATCCAATATTGGTTTTCAAAAACGACAAAAGGCAAAACCGACTTTGATTCTATGACACCCCTGAATAACTTTAATATTTATCATGAAATTGATTTATTTCTGTGTTTGCCCTTGACTTCGGTTGATCAAAAAAATAGGAGTTATTTCTTTTTTAAATAATATATAAGAGCATATGTATAATTTAAAAAAAATGTGAAAAGTATGGAAAATGAAGTTAAAACTTTTTCTACAGTGATTCCCATCAATTTTTGTAATAGTTGGGCGAGGGAAGCACTGTTCTGAAGAAAAGAGAGAACTAATTAAAAATCTTCAAAAAAAAAGGCAAAACTTATAAAGAAATTAAGGAAACCTTAAGTTGCTCCGATCAAATGATCGGAAATGCATTAAAATATAAAAAAAACCAGAAACGCTTGGGCTCAAGCGCAAAACAACAACTGTCGATGACCGCCGAATTGTGCGATACAGCAAAATAAATCCTTCGGCGTCTTCAAAAAAATTCAAAAGGATCTGAATCTTGCCGTAAATGGCCCTACTATTCGTAGACGACTGATAGACAGCAATTTATTCGCAACAAGTCTATGAAAGGTGCCATTGCTGACAAAAAAAAACAGGCAGCAGCACGATTAAAGTTTGCCCAATAACATATCGAGAAAAATGGAGAAACATACTGGGGACCGACGAAAGCAAAATGGTTTTATTTGGTGGTACTGGGTCTAGACAGTATGTTAGACGTCCGTCCAACTCCGAATATAAAGCTCAGTATACACAAAAGACCGTTAAACATGGTGGTGCAAAACTAATAATATAGGGAAGCTTTTCATATAATGCTGTAGGCTATCCCATTAGAGGCATAATGGATAGGTAAGTCTATGTTGGCATTTTGAAAGAAGTGATGCAGAGTGGAATATGTCTCTAAAATGGATATTCCAACAAGATAATTCCCAGAAACACACCAGTAAATTGGCAAATGAGTGGTTTCGGGTTAATGGGATTAAGGTTATGGCGTGGCCAGCTCAGTCTCCTGACCTTAATCCCATAAAACATCTATGGGGAGATGTTAAAAAATATTATGCAGAGAAACAACCTTCAAGTGCAGAAGAACTATGGATGATCACAGTGCGCGATGCGTGGCATCAAATTCCTTCAAAAAGATGCCAAGATCTTATTGACACAATGCCTCATAGATGTGCTGAAGTCATTAAAAACAAAGGTTATTTAACCTAATACTAAAATAGCTATACTATTTTAAGATAATATGAAGCTTTTGTGACTTGTTTAAAAATTATAAGGTTGTGTACTAACACTCCTATTATTTTGAACAATTAATTTTGAAAGAAAGCTTTATTTACATGAAATATTTTTTGTTTTTATGATTTTAATTAAATAATTGAATAGTAAAAAGTTAGAATATGAATAAGAAATAAATTTTATGTCAAAAGAATTTGATATTTTCTTTTTTATTTTTCTTAATTTTAAACTTTGCTTTTAAATGAGGGGCACTCCTATTATTTTGAACACAACTGTATGTACATACAATGTATGTATTGTGTCTGTATCGTTCTGTGAAAATAAAAACAACAATTCAAAACATAAATTATTGTTTTTATAATTATTTTTTGTATTTGAGAATATTTTTTATTATTTTTTTTTTGTTTTTATTGTAATACAACTTAAAATTAAAACATAAACAAGTTTTTTTTTTTTTGTATTTGTTTATTAAAATGCGAGTTTATTCATGTCTATGACTGCGTATATTTTGCTGTTATTACTGTTCGTTGTTGTTAAATTTTTTTCTTTCCAGACATTGAATCTACAAAAAAAAACCTTCAGAAATAAAAACTTTTTCTAGTTTTTTGTTAAAATTAAAATTTTTTTAAATAATTGCTTTTAGTCACATCGCTATGTACTCATTTGTAAACATACTCACCCCAATTATGACAGTGAAGATCAAAAGTGTTATGGAATATTTTTTTCAATTGTAGATTATACATATGAAGTTCACATACTACATGTGTTTTCATTTTGGGTGTTTAACACATGGTCAGTGCGTTTAATAAGTCATGTAGTGTTTCAGAGAGTACACATTTGTGATTAAGGTTCACTTTTTTGTGATGGATGAAATACGGTAAACAGATGAGTGTTGCTTTGAATTTTGGACTTACAACGCATCATTTGTAGGATGTTTTGATTTTCCTCTCTTAGGGTCATTATTACAACTTGCCGTTAACTAAAGGGAGGATTTTAACCGTCAGATAAATTGTTTTTCGTTATTATCAGTGGACAATATGGTAGAAGTGAGCGTTAAGCTAAATGGAGGATCGTCCTACCGATAACTTTTAAAGTTAAGTTTATGTTTGAACTCGAAATATTATATATTATTTTCAATATGGCAACTTCAAATATAAACAAAATGGGCACATACAACAAAAAAAAAGAAGCCCGTCGTTGCCACTGCGTTTAAAAAAAAAAACTTGTTTAATTGAGCAGTGTTATCGACATTGCTCCGGCACTGCCATATTTTTGAAAAATTTAACTTTATTTTATCTGTAAGTTGTAATAACGAAAAAAAATTAAAGGTAACTTTACAGTTCCCTTTAGCAAGTTGTAATAATGCCCCTTAGGGCCCTTATAACTATTGTTAGTATTTATTTATGTTATTATTATTGTTACTAAACTTGGGTATAGTTAAAGGTACCTTTAGCTAAAGGGAACTGTAAAGTTACCTTTAACTGATTTTCGTTATTACAACTTCCAGATAAAATAAAATTAAAATATGGTAGTGCCGGGGCAAAGTCGATAAAACTGCTCAATTAAACAATTTTTTTTTAACGCAGTGGCAACAGCGGACTTTGTTTTTTTGTTGTATATGCTCATTTTGTTTAAATTTGAAGTTGGCATATCGAAAATAGTATATGATATGGCAAGTTCAAACATAAAGTGGCCTTTAAATGTTAAAGGTAGGATGATCCTCCCTTTAGCTTAACGCTCACTTCTATCTTATTGGGTGCTCATAATAATGAAAAACAATTTATCTGCCCGTTAAAATCTTCCCTTTAGTTAACGGCAAGTTGTAATAATGGCCCTAAGGGGCATTATTATAACTTGCCGTTAAACTTGGGTTTAGTTAAAGGTACCTTTAGCTAAAGGGAACTGTAAAGTTACCTTTAACTGATTTTCGTTATTACAACTTACAGATAAAATAAAGATAACTTTTTGAAAAATATGGCAGTGTCGGAGCAATGTCGATAAAACTGCTCAATTAAACAAGTTTTTTTTAACGCAGTGGCAACAGCGGACTTCGTTTTTTTTGTTGTATATGCTCATTTTGTTTAAATTTGAAGTTGCCGTATCGAAAATAGTATATGATATGGCAAGCTCAAACATAAAGTGACTTTTAAATGTTAAAGGTAGGATGATCTTCCCTTTAGCTTAACGATCACTTCTATCTTATTGGTTACTCATAATAATGAAAAACAATTTATCTGCCCGTTAAAATCCTCCCTTTAGTTAACGGCAAGTTATAATAATGCCCCTTAATCGTCTTGTTAGCATAGAGCTTCCACAAAACTTTGAATGCCTTTCAATGTAAAGTCGCACTGTCTTATTTCTTAAAGATTTTCTGTAAACGATCACATCTTCTTGAGCCTTAAAGGTTTCAATCTAGCGTCATTGTTTTTACTAGCGGACTTTGACGTGATTGCATAGCTTATGGACCTCTATTCTCTATGTTTAATTCATTTGTTTTTTTCATTGGTTAAGTTTCTGAGATCGGTATTACTGATGATATTGGATCACAATATCGTGCATATGACTTTTATACACTTTTTCACAGATAACTTTTCTTTATTTCTTCAAGGTAAATAAAATAAAATGCAGCTGAAGCACACTAAAGCCTATCTGGTATATTTTAAATCAATTTCCGAGGAGAAATGGTTTGAATGGGTTAGAATGAGTGATTTTGAAATGACAGACAAAAGTAAACCAACGTGGAAACATTCTAATATGAAACATTCCAGTCATGAATATTGTTGACAAACTCGAGCAAAACTTGCATACCAGCAAGCAAACAATTGCACAAGTTTAGACAGTTTTACGTCGCCATTTTTGGAAAGTGTAACGACTAGAGTTGTATCTTGTTGATTGAACAAAGTATTCTGATAATTGGTGCTAAAACTTCTGCAGTCACTGAAAACAAATTAGCTGGGATGTTGTCCTGATCAAATGCTTAGCAAGTTTCTATTTTTTATAAAGCAGTTGTAATGGCTATGTACACTTAAGGATCCGTTGCGATAACTGTTGTAGTATTCTGTCGTGGAGAGACTATCCAAACTGTAATAGTTAAGAAACAAGAAAATCTAGCCACAATTCAAGCTGTTCGTCTGTGACATTATGGCTGGTTTAGTTCCATCTGGTGATGGTGTTTTTGCTCATTTACTGAATGGCTGACTAAACACCTTGAAGGTGTCCAGTGTTAGTATCCTGTATTACATGTGCCATATACATAACTTTTCGGAAGCACTGGTTATAATATATTTAACCAGCTCCTTTATGAAAAAGTGTCGAATTCAAAAAATCCTGTTAAAAATTTTTGGTTTGATTCGATCAAGTATTTTCGAAAAGAACAATTTTATAAAAAACCTAATACTCTTCAATATTTAATATGTAATTTGTTTTAAATACTTCTCCACCATAATGCTTTAATGTCTCCAACATATTCTTGTTTTGGTTTCTTTATTTCTAATACTATGGCGGATACTGTTTGCAAATGTTTTTTTTTTTGTTCTTTTCTTATAAAAATTTAATTAAAAAAATTCTTCATTTATTTAACATTAATTTGGTTATAAAAGAATATGCCTTTTTCGGTTTAAGGTCTTCTCTGGTGCTTTATTATTTTATCGAAACGCATATAAGTCGTATACAAATAATTTACGTTTTATTTTTTATTTTTATTAACTGACTCACCTAAATTGTAAATATTTTAATTTAAAGGTGGGTGGTTAGAGTCATAGTGAGCCAATGTGGATACTAGCAGCAGTACTTGATAGTAAAAGATATGCGTTTCACACACGATTCACAGCATATGTGTCTCTTCACAAACTATTTGTTTCACCGTAGGATTTCGTAAGCTTTGTTTGATTTACAGATCTAAGGAGTGCGCACAAAAAAATCTGGACTTACACTTTTTGTTATAGAAATAAAACTAAGTGGCGGATTTTTTTCGTTTTATATTTCAATTAAAGTAAATAATATTTGAATTCTTTTGTGTATAAAATTTTTTTCTGACAAAGGTCTCAGAGCATCCAACTTTTTGAGCCACTTTTCTTCCAGACATGTTAGGGTGTTTTTTGAAAAATACGTATTATTTTACTTGCTTTGTTTTGGTCGGCAAATCCTTTTTTTCTTCCACTTCCACGCTTTCTCTCAATACTCAAAGACACCTTATATTGTTTTAAGTATTACCTTAGAAACTGTTTTTTTTTTGTTAACACCTGCGAGCCTAGCAATCGTTTTTCGTAAGCGGCGCGGTTTTTCATTGAAAATTTCAATTATTTTTTTACGACATTCTTGTTGAGTGCCCATTTTCAAAAAACTAATTTTGCTATTGCAATGAGATTTAGCACGTGGATTTTGAAACAGATGACTAACAAAAACAATGTAACGGTATTAATTTTTTTCAATTATGATAAAAGTTATAAGCTTAACAGTAGGCCCATTTTTTTTTTGTGCGCACTCCTTACTATATAAAACTACCGTTATATGTATGTTAATTTTACGTCTTTATTCTGTAAATGTTTTTGTATTCAAATGTATGCTAAAGAAGTGGAAAAGAATAGAAGGAATAACTCAAGATGCTCAAATGGTAGTTACTTAAAATTTATTTTCCCAAAAAAAAAAAAAACTTATGAAATTTTGTTTTTTTATCTTTAATTTTAGGTGTAGTTAAATACGATATTTATTATCTTTATGAACACTTTAATTGTGGGAGTAATTCAGAATTTCATTTAAAGCAACATCAATCAAAGTTTTATTATTTGCCGTGTCTACAAGTGTTGGTGTCCTACAGCAAATAGGTGGTGAAAGTGATAATAATTTAAAAATAATTTGTTTTTTTTTTTCTTAACTATTAATTGATTTTTTTTTACCAAGAAATGGAGTGTTTTATATAAACAAACCTCAGGCAATAATATTGTTTTTTAAATCATGTGATAAAATATCGAATTCAATATTTTACCACATTCAGTTACCATTTTAAGAATGCATTTAATTGTGGTGCTTTAGTTTAGAAACTTATGGAATTAGTAGGCAAATAATGGACAATTAAAGATGTGTTGTTCAGCTTTTTCGAAAATAAACAAAAAATTCATTATTTAGGGCATACATTTGCCTTAATCATTTCATTTAATTCTGGAATATCATGCATATTTTTATATCATACTTCTTTAAATCGACTACGGCTATGTTTAAAAAGATACAAAAGATGATCTGAATGCGGAAAGATTTCAAGGCTTAGTTTCTTCAATTGTTTCTTATGTATTTTAAGGAAATAAAACGAATAAATATTATTCCTAAATATAATTTAAGAAGAGAAAAGCTAAAATAAAAATAAGCGTTGTCAATTCGCCGAATTATGATACTCCAGTGTTAAAGATTGTGTTGGAAAATATCAGGAAATACAACTTAATTATGGCAATATTCGATTTTCAGTATGTTATGGTTGTTTCAGTTTTATAATTTCATTAAAAAATGTAGACAGTACCGTGGTTTATTATGTGAGATTAGAAATTAAATTCTTTCTAATACATAGACTGTAATAAGTTCCATTAGGTAGTTTTTAGAAAAAATTCTCAAGAGAAATCTTTTTTATGTGCATAATCCTTATATAGCGTTGTACGGTATCCTTAAGAAGATAATTTCTCAAATGTTTTTCATCTGCATTACTTTAGTACCGACAGTCTAGAGAATACTGTATGTCAGTCACGTCCTTCATAGCGGAAGCTCCTACGTATAGAGTTCCAAAAAGTTCTAAGCATTTAGACCTCTGGGACTTTTAAAATATGCCCTACTTAGCCCAATCACATCGGGGAGGCATGTCTTGATATTGTCTTGAGAGATTTTGCTTTAACCGTGAAAGGTATTCATGCTTTCATGGCTTTCTTTATTGCTGTGAACGAAAGGAAGTAGCGGGTAACCACATATGTATATGCGGCTAATGTGGTAAAAACAGCTTCCGCTATATTGACAATCATTGCCCAAAATTAATTCGGATCAATCCGGAGTGCAGATATGATTGCCGTGGGCTAGGTTTTGGATAAAAAAAAAAATTAGTCGCAAGCAATAATAAGATACCCTCCAGTTTATGCCTGACATGATTTCCATTATTCTATGAAATCAGTGAAACCAATATAGTATGGGAGCCATATTCACATTTTTAAACGCACTTCTTACATTTTAGCTAGTTTTGGAAATGAGGACATATAAAGCTTTGCTCTACACAATTTTCTCATTCTAAAGCCGCTTAACTATACCAATTACTATTTTTTTTTTTTTTTTGGTGAAACCAGCACTCAGGGGATGGCCCCTACTCATGCAGTGCATTGTGCAGGTTTTTTTTTTTAGGAAAATGAGTTCGTCTTTAGGAAATTTTCTCGCCTAATTTGGGAAAAAAAGAAACCTACACTTCCTATCATTACAAAGGAAATTTTTTTCATGTGTAGAAAGTATAGTTCTGTCACATTATGTGGCCAATTTGGACCTAGATTGGTAAGATTTTGTAAGAATTTCTTATGTCATGAGGATTTATTATATTTATGATGTGGGATATTCACTACCTCCCGTCTCAACTTGAGAAAGACAGACGATTAGTTTTTATCATTTACAATTTTTAATAGGGAATAATATTTAAATTCCTTATTATTTAGTCCAACGAGGCGCAGGGTGTTTTTAATGAAATCGATAGTATTAGTTTTTTAATTGATTACCGATATTTTCTTAAGCCAAAACCTAGGTTGGCTCAGTAGGGATTTTATTTATCAATTGTTGCAAACTACTTATAGAAATAACACGATTTAAAAAAACGTTCAAATGTAATCACGATTTTTTGCATTATGAAATGCAAAACAAAAAAAAAACGTGGAATCAATTGTTATCTAACTGCTGCTGGTTATTCCAAAGGCCAATTTGTTAAATCTGCTTTTCAAGGGCATTTGACTTGAACAATTAATACAATTAAACAAGTTAAACGATACTACAGGGTCCGCCAAATAACTTTTTTTTTTTTTTGAAAATGCTTTAAAAATAAACTACTGAATATTTTCTCAAATTTCTTTTCTTATTTGAAAGTACAATCCTTCTGGTTAATAATGGAAAATAATTTCATTCAAATTGCTGCCTCAGCTGGCCATGCAGTAGCCTACACGATCGGTCCAATTTTTAAGCACATTATCGATTGTGTGCAGCTGTATTTCACCAATTGCTTCACGAATATTGTCTCTGGCTTGTCGGCATAACACTTATCTTTGACGGCACCCCACAAATAATAGTCCAACGGTGTCAAATCGCAGCTCCGAGGTGGTGGCCAAACGACATCAGCTCTGCGGCTGATAATGCGATCTTCAAAAACAGGGCGAAAAACATCGAGTGTAGCTTCGGCTGTGTGGCACGTAGCGCCGTCCTGTTGAAACCAAATGTTGCCAATATCCTGCTCTTCAATTTTTGTGAACAAAAATTCGTTCAACATGGCCCAATAACGATCGCCATTGACTGTAACGGCCACTCCTTGCTCATTTTCGAAGAAAAATGGCCAATTATGCTTCTGGACCATAATTCGCACCAAACAGTGACTCGTTTTGGGTGCGTCGGCTTTTCAATGTATGCGTGCGGGTTTTCTGTGCCCCAAATGCGACAATTATGCTTCTTTACATACCCGCCAAGATCAAAATGAGCTTCATCTGAAAAGATGATTTTTTTTTACCAAAATCGGCATCTTCTGTAAGTCGATCGCAGGCCCACTTAGCGAAGTGAAAACGCATTGGATGGTCAATTGGCTTCAACTCCTGAACCAATTGGACTTTGTATGGCGTCATACCAAGGTCTTTATGCAAAATTCGTCTCAATGTGTCTCCGAAATGTTCAATTGTTGAGAACGACAGTGAATTGATGTTGATGGCGCTTCACGCACACTTTCTGCCACAGCAGCAATATTCTCGGGTGTACGCTAGAGATGAGCGATCCAGTGATTTTTGAAGAACGTTGTTCTCAGTGAACGTGATTTGTTAATCACTGTTCTTTAAAACAGTGATTGTGACCACAGTATTTCAATAATGACAATAACGTATTTTATTAAATCGTAAGAAAGAGACAACTAGATACATACTACGAAAAGACTACTAAACAAAATCAAAGTGGTGTCATCAATGTTATTATTTTTAATGTAATTTTTGTTTTATATAAAGTTTGACAATTAAGTTTCACAGAAAGTTCATGTAGGTATAAAAGACAAAAGTAAATAATCAGCATCATCTACGAGTAATTCTGCCTCGCTCAAAATAAAATGAAATAAATTTGAGTATGTAACAATTTTGAAAGAACGACATTATTAGTAACTGTTATTTGGCAATTTCAATCACTGTAGTTACCAGTGAATTATCAATCACCGTGATTAAATCACAGTTTTGAAAATATCGCTCATCTCTAGTGTACGCACTGTTTTTGGATTTTCACGTTTTGGTTTATCGATGAGGATGCCAGTTTCTTTCACTTTTTTCACAAGATAACGAACATACGGAGCTGACGGTGCTTCTCTTCTTCCAAAATCCGTACGCAATTTTCGCACACATTCTGCAACATTACCATGATTTTCAAAGTAATGTCGCAATATTTCCCAGCGTTGTTCAAGCGTATACACAACCATATTCGTTCAGCGGAAGGATAAAACTAATTATCTGTCAAATCAGACATGAGCTAAGTGCTACCATTCACGAAGTAAGCACTAGTTGACAAAAAAAAACGTTAGATGGCGGACCCGATACGTACACCCAAACAATAATAATTAAATTACCACAAATATTTATCACAAGAAACTTTAAGAATGTTGCGGCATTCCGAGTCTCAATTTACGAGGGCGGTTCGGAAACTTCTTAGCCTATCAATGAAAGAGAATAGTTAGTTTTTCAAAAATATTTTTATTTTTCAATATAATCTCCTGAAACTTCAATACACTTAGTCCAACGCTTTTCTAGCAATTCTATGCCTTGATTAAAATAGTTTTCCTCAAGGTCTTCAAAATAGTGGTTTACAACTGTAATTGCATCTTCATTTGAGGTAAAACGCTTGCCAGCAAGGAATTTTTTTAGATTTGGGAACAGGTAAAAGTCACTGGGAGCTAAATCAGGAGAATAAGGTGGGTGGTCAAGCAACTCGTACTTTAATTCGTTGATTTTAGCCATTGTTAAAACACTCTTGTGCGCTGGTGCGTTGTCTTGATGAAAATTTATTTTTTTGTGTTGTAAGCCAGGACGTTTTTATCGAATTTGTACATTTAATTGATCCAAAAGGTTGCAATAGTACTCTGAATTTATTGTTTTACCCTTTTGCAGATAATCAATCAATAAAATACCTTTGAAGTCCCAAAAAACCGTTGCCATAACCTTACCAGCCGATTGAATTGTTTTTGCCTTCCTTGGGGCACTTCCTCAAGCTTCAGTCCATTGTTTGGATTGTTCTTTTGTCTCTGGAGTATAGTGGTGGATCCATGTCTCATCAACAGTTATGAAACGACGCTTAAAATCCATTTTATTTCGCTTAAAACGATCCAAACAAGCTTGAGAAATGTTCGACTGCGGCACCCATCTTGCAGAAAGCTTTTTCATCTGTAGTTCTTCACACAAAATTAAATGGACTCGATCATTTGAGATGCCCATGATGTTAGCAATTTCACGCACTTTTATTCGTCGATCATTTAATACCATATCATGCACTTTGGCTACAATTTCTGTTGTTGTTGCTGTTTTTGGACGTCCACTACGTGGTTCATCTTCAATGCTTGTACGACCACGTTTAAATTCAGCAACCCAATTTTTTACTGTTGCATATGAAGGAGCACTTTCACCTAACACATTCACCATATCATTATGAATTTCTTGTCCCGATAAACCTTTTTTATGGAAATATTTAATGACAGCACACATTTCTAATTTTTCCATTGTAAAAAAATCGCGGATGCGTCTTTTTTGAACACCTGTTTCTATATGAAGGAGTTGCCAGATCGAAACAAAATTTAACATGTGTTCATAACAGAGATGGAAGTTTCCAAAACACTTAACTTTTTTCTGTTTATACCGCGCTTTCTGTGCTAGGCTAAGAACTTTCCGAACTGCCCTCGTACGCATACGAGATAGAACTTTAATTTGCCAATTTATTCAGTTTTTTTTTTTTGTTCTAACTTTGTTCTTTTTAATTATTAACTTAATAAACTATTGTTGTTTTTGTATTTTTCTTTTATTTACAGATTCTTTTTTAAAAAATATTTTTATTATACATTATTCTTTTGTTTTTTATAAATTTATTTTTTTTTTTTATTTCAATTCTTTGTTTTTGTTTTATTAACGAAATATTGTGTGCCTTTAAGTGCTAACGATACAAAAACAAAAAAGAAACAAACAAAACAAGCAACAGAAACGTTTTAATTAAAAAACTAAAACAAAAATAGCAAAAAAAAAAATAGAAAAAAAAAACAGAGGAAAACAAAATAAATAATCAAACAAAATGCAATTTTTTAAAGTCTTAGCCACATTTACATTGTTATCATTACACTCACACAAATGTTTAGTAGAAAGTAACTCTGCACCGGGCGATAATATCGCTGGCGGTAATCGTTTTAATACCCATCTTAGTGCAGTAGATAGTGGAGGACAACCGCCTACGCCTAGTAATCATCCGCGATATCAGCATATACCACCTCATCAACAGCAACAAGCACATCATCAGCAACATCATGGCTATGCAGCACATGCAGCGGCAGGTGGCGGAGGTGGTGGTGGTGGAGGTGGAGGTGCTCTGTCAGGCTTTAATACAGCCGGCAGTGGCATACATCATCCTTCGCATGGAGCTATAGTGGGTAGTGCTCATATATATCATCCAGCGCCTAGCAGTGGTCATGCAGAACATAAAAACACGTATAATCTGTTAAGCGAGGCCATGTCCCAGGCTGTTAGTAATGAATTCAGTGAGTATTTCTTCTCTTTAATTAAGAAATAAATTTTTTTTTTAATAAAACTGTTTTTGTTTATTGGTTTATAGGTGCTTTGGGCAGTGGTTCGGCGGATGGTGCTTGTCATGCTGATGATCTTGATTGTTATAGTGATCAAGATCGCTTGGGCATGGAAGCAATACGTAGTTTGCATCGTCAATTGGATGACGATGATAATGGCAATATTGATTTAAGTGAATCTGATGATGTAAGTTTTTTTTATTATTTTCTAAGTTTTTCTTGTTTTTTTTATTGTTATTGTTATTAATGCCATACTTAGGGTTGCCAGCCTGGCTGGACTTGGCTGGATTGTCCAGCTTTTTTGATGCTTGTCCAGTTTCAAGCTAAAATTTAATTTGTCCAGCTAAATAGAAATTTTTTAGTACACTGCAATTACTTGGGCAATAATTTTCATGTTATCTTTGTCAAATTGTGTTAGCCAACACTGATTGTACATTTGTTATACAACTAAGTTATGATTTCCCTCTTCTATCATCACTGACAACATGTCTCAACACTTGAACAGCTAATGTCATAGTAAATATTATTACGAGCGATAGTCAATTTCATTACGTACAGCTTTTATTTTTTTGTACATGAAAATAAAAATAATTTGCAGAAAATCTTGAAATGGATATTGATGGAGAAGCTGGTCCATCAAAAAGACGTTTCACAACTTTCTGCGATAGATGGAAAGAGTTTGCAAAATATGCTAATTGGATAAGAAAAAGATAATTACACGGCAGAGTGTAAATTGTGCCAAACAGACATTATAATAAAATACGAAGGCAGCCGCTCGCTTGATAAACACAAAAAAAACGTAATAAAATGGAGATGTCGCAGAAGTTGTCGCAAACTATTTCGAATTTTGTAGTCCCAACAGAGACAAAAATTGAAACACAACTCTCCAAGGCGGAGCTGGTTTGTGTTTACCACAACGTTGTCCACGGACTAAGCTACAATTAACATTTTCTCAGTATTTTTTTATGTCCAGCTTTTTTTTTTGTTTTGTCCAGCTTTTTAAAACCC
This sequence comes from Sarcophaga caerulescens, assembly GCA_927399465.1. NCBI lineage: Eukaryota > Metazoa > Arthropoda > Insecta > Diptera > Sarcophagidae > Sarcophaga > Sarcophaga caerulescens. Next base: position 24,359,627 of record OV656873.1, on the reverse strand, counting down.
GATGTCCAGTTTTTTGCGAATCGGAATCTGGCAACTCTAGCCATACTATTTATAATTCCATTTAATTTTTATTCTTGTTATTGCTTTGCATGTTATTTATAAAAGAAAGAATAAAAAAAAGTAATTATTAATAAAACCAAAAAAAAATTAATTCCATTTATAGTTTTTGCGTGAGGAACTTAAATATGATTCGGGCTATGAAAAGCGGCAAAAAGCTTTTCATTTCAATGATGACATGCATATATCGGTTAAAGAACTGTGGGAGGCCTGGTTAAGATCGGAGGTAAATTTTGTTTGTCTGTCTTATTTATGGAATTATTTGAAATGTTTTTGTTTTCATTTTTATTACTAGGTTCACAACTGGACCACTGAACAGACAACCGATTGGTTGGCCCAATCCGTACAATTGCCACAATATGTGGATTTGTTCAAACAGCACAAAGTCTCAGGAGCTAGCTTGCCACGGTAAGTATATATAAAGCAAAAGCAAAACATTTTTCATTATTATTAAATTTTTATAAAAAATATCTTAAGATCGATCGAATAAGTATGTACAACAAAATTTCATTTTGTTTAGTTGTAATTATAATCTTGATATTGATACTCTGCCATGAAATATACTCTTTCATTAAATCTTAAAAGAATTCTTTTCAAATTAATTTTTTCTCGTTATATAGTCTCACAATTGTTTGAATTTTCTTTGTGCTGAAAGATTGTACAATTTTAAACTGTGGTTAGTAATAATTTTAAAATGGAAATCGATACACATTTTATTTATATTATTATATTTACATACGTAGCTATATAGGCATATTTAATACAGACTATCGTCAAAACCATCAATGATGAATATACGTAAATATACACATTATTAACGGTATTTTAACGTCATTGTAATGTTATGACGTTTTCAAAATTTATCGAAAATCGTACTGTATGTATTGCAATCCATTTTGAAGTAAGTTTACAGTCATAAAATACTTTTAAAGGTTAGTGAGTTAGGAATTTATAAGTTGACCGCTGTTTAGCTAATTGCCTTCAATTTAACAATAAGTCGCCGTAGTCTAGTAGTGTGTTTGTTGGCTTATTAGACGTGAGGCCACGGTTCAAACTCCAGGTTAGATATCTCTATCTAAACGAAATATGAAAAAATATTTCTTCGGCGACTTCCTCTCAGCAGATTTTCTGCAAAAACTCTGAGAGTAAATAAAATTGCTATGAAAAGTTTCTCAAAATTCTGTCGTTCGGAGTCGACTTTAAAACGGTAGGTGCCGCCACTAATGGATAAAAATTAACACACACAACATAAGTGGTGTAAGAACCTAGGTCCTAATCCTGACTAAAGGGTTTTAATGACAAATTATGTATGTATATATGGCAGTTTACCCTTCACAACCGGAACTGCAATACAGTGGACCCTCGGTTAACGAAAGCCCCGCATAACGAAGTTTCGCATAACGACCAAAAAAAAAAAAAGGGGAAAATAAAATCCCTTCTTGTTTATCATTCAGAGAATCCACTTGCCATCAAAAAGCATAATGTCGACAAGAGCAAGCTAATTGTTATGTGGAAATCCACCAGTAAAGCTTGGGTGCCACTTTTACTGACTGGATCAATAACGTTTTTAGTCCCTCCGTGCAGAAATATTCGATTGAGAAGGATTTGCCTCTTCGTGTATGGATAACGCTCCTTCGCATCCACCAATTTTGCAATATGATCTCATTGAAGAGTTGAAATTTATAAAAATCCACTTTTTGCCTCCTAATACAACACCATTGCTTCAGCCCATGGATCAGCAAGTTATTTCAAACTTTAAGAAGCTCTACATTAAAGAACTTTTCCAGCATTGCTTTGAAGTGACTGAAAAAACCAATCTCACTTTAAAGGAGTTGGAAAGATCACTTTCATATTGTTGGCTGTCTCAAAATTATTGAAACGGCATGGAATGGCGTTACTAAGAGAACACTTGAATCTTCCTGGAAAAAATTTTGGCCCGAACACTTTGCCGAAAGCACATTTGAAGAACTCGACGCAGTATCCACTGATCCAATAACCCACGAAATTATATCTTTAGCTGAACAGATTGGGTTAGAGGTTGATAGCAATGACATTGCTGAGCTTGTTTCAGAGCACAATGAAGATTTGACTACTGAAGACCTTGTGCAATTGCAATGTCCTTTAGAACAAGAAGTTGATAAGTCAACTTTATCGGACGAGGAGATAACAGAAGAACCGCAATCGTCTAGTGCAATCAGAGAAATGCTGAATTCATGGGAGTCTGTGGCATCATACATTAAAAAGCATCACCTCAATCAGACAGTGGCTATACGTGCAACAGAATTTTTTAACGATAATGCTGTGCCTCATTTTCAACAAATTTTGAAGCGACGTCAGAAACAAACGACACTAGACAGTTTTTTGTTAAAAGAAAATTAGGTATGCGTGTACCCATTATAAAAAAAAAATATTCTCTATTTTCCTTTATCTTTAAGGGATATGTATTGGTTTATTTTTTCCGTTTTAAAAGTTTTGAAGTATTTTTTGTAACTTTCTTTTAAATAAAAGTTCAAATTGAAACATATTAGTGTGTAGTTTTTTTCGCTTAACGAACTTTTTGCATAACGAACGAGGTGCTGGAACGAATAATTAAGTTCGTTAACCGAGGGTCCACTGTATATTTCTTCTATTCCTGGAGGAAACTGAGGAGTTTAACAAATTCCTCTGTCTGATGTTTGATGTTAGAGCATTCCAAACATAGTTTTGCTATTGCACTAGATCTTGCATAGGGACTGTAGTATTCTCCTAATGCCTTCACTACATGCGGTCCAATTATAGACTGCAAAAACATGTTTCTTACTGATTCTCTGCTTCAGTCAGTCCGGTATGGAGACTGTAGGGCACTCGTTAGCATTTGCCACTCAGTGTTAACTTGTTATACATAGTTTAAGGGAAACTTTAGTGATATATGATGAGGAGGTGAACGTTATTTTTCGTGGAACTTTGCACCTGTTTTGGTATTGACCGGTATTCTATAACAACACCTGTGTTTTCTCTTTTTGTGTAAGCAAAACTAATTTTTAGACCATTAAGCCTTCTGCCACACAACGAAAAAATTTACACGGTACCTATGTATATGTAACATCCGTAGGGCTTGTTGAAGGACTTTGTCAATATCTCTGTTTTAGTTTTGACTGGTTGTATTTCAGCTAATAATCTATGTTACCTTTGCATTCGACTCGGCGATGTAAACGATTGCATTCTTTCAGGCATTCAGCTTTGTTTGAAGGAGTTGTAGTAGTATTTACAGCATATTTTACATTCAAAAACTTGTATTTGTGACTCTGCAGCCTCTATGAACTTGTATAACGTGATACAAATGCAGTTCAAAATATAATACCAGTTTGATTAACCATATATAGAGGGTGTTTAATGTTTTACACTTAAGGTTTTCCGTTTATTTAGTTCAGTTGGAACATTCCATTGGAATATAAATTAAGAAGTAATAAATTTGAGACCACCATTTAGAATCCACTGTACACTCAAATTCCATTATCAATTAATAAACCAATATTTTTTCTCTTCTCAGATTAGCTGTTAATAACATGCATTACGTTAGCAATGTATTGGGTATTAAGGATCCTATACATAAGCAAAAAATTGCCTTAAAGGCCATGGATGTAGTTTTATTTGGCCCACCAAGAGGTATGTTAAATAAATTCCAAAGGATATACATATATACGATTTAACTTTTAAATACTCCTTTAACAGAGACTGGCACACGCTGGAAAGATTACATTTTAGTTACTTTACTGCTAAGTGCAATAATTGGTTGCTGGTATGCTTATCAGCAAAATAAAAATGCCAAAAGACATTTGAGGCGCATGGCTCAGGACATGGAGGGCTTACAAAGGGCTGAGCAAAGTCTACAAGAAATGCAAAAGGTTGGAAGCAATGAGAATTTAAAAAGCATGTGATATATTTATATTAACTTGTATTACAGGAATTGGAACGTGCACGTTTGGAGCAAGAAAATGTTGCTACCGAAAAAATGGATTTGGAGCGACGCCTTAAAGAAGTACCCACGCTAACATCTTCCAATTCTGATCTTGAAGTTCAGCAATTGAAGAAAGAAATTGAAATGTTACGCACTGAATTGTCACGGGCTGAAATTGAACTTGTCGATAATTGTTGGGCACCACCGCCCCAGCTACAGTCGTGGCTACAGTACACTTATGAATTGGAAAGTAAAAATCATTTAAAGAAACGCATATCAGCGGAAAAACAATTACAATCGGCTAGAGAAGCTTGCGAAAAATTACGCAAAAAGCGATCAAGTCTAGTTGGTGCTTTCGTTTCGACACATGGCAAAAGTATTGATGATGTGGATCGTTCTATTGTTGAGGCTCGTAATTCGTTGGGTGAGGTAACCAATGAATTGCAAGAACGTCTACACCGGTGGAAACAAATTGAACAGTGTTTGGGTATGAATATTGTCAACAATAATGGTTTACCGTATTTGGAAAGTGTTTTGTATGGTCGTAATGGCGGTGGTAGCACTTCGTCCATTAAGAGTTCAAGAGGTGAGTTTCTTTTTCATGGCGGTTATTATAGTTTTTTGTTATTGTTTTAAAAAGAAACTAGTTTTCTGGAGTCAAAAAAACTAAAATTATTTTTTATTTCTGTTTTAGGTCGCATAACAAATAGTTCCGATGACTTGGACGATGAATCTGTTCAAGGTAAGCTAAATTTTGAAAACTTTTCCTTGTTAGCCACCGAGTAATGAAATGCTAAGGAACTCAATGAAAATGTATTAAAGAAAGTTAAAAAAAAAAAAAAAACGAAAAATCGAAATTTATTCTCATTTTAAAAGAAAAATCTCTTAACTAAACGCGTTACCATGATCAAAATTATAAAAAAAAAAAAAACAAACAAACAAAAAACATTTTCTTTAACTATAAGAATGAAGCATACACCTAAGCCCAGTTGTTTCATAAAGAAAAACATAAAAAGAAGGATCTTAAAATTTACAAATGAATGCTGTGTCTGTCATATTTCCGTTTTTCTTTTTTTTTTTTATTATTATTTATATATACTATACGTAATTACTATAAATATTAAGTGCAATATTATGCTTTAGTTTGTATTTTAATTTAAAGAGAAACAAAACAAAAAAACAAAAATATTTGCATTTTACTTACTTATGTTAGCATTTTAATTGAATTTTTCTTAAGAACTTTTGTTTGTTTTCACGTTTTTTTTTTATTATTATTATTTTGTTTTTGTTACTCCCTCCCTCCCCTCAATTGTTATTGTTAATTTGTATCCAAGACATCCCAAAAGATTTATAAAAAAAAAAATCACAACCGAAATATCTTATTTGTATTTGAAAGTTATTTAAACAATTTGTATGACTTTTTACGTTTACATTTACTTTACCTTTACTTTACTTTATTATTACTTTTATGTTTAAAATTTAGCAACTTTTAAATAAAATTGTTTTAATTTATATACGAAATATCTATAAATTTTTATTTTTCTTTTCCTTATTATTGTTATTATGTTTTTTTTTTTAGTTTTTAGTTTTGTACATACGTTTTGTATTCACAATTCAATTCTTTCTACCTCCTTCTCCTGTTTACGTTTGTTGATATGCTTTAATCCTTTCCGGTGCTTTTAATTTAAATATTTTGTTTACAATTCTTATCTTTTTATCGTATGGCTTTTAATTTTTGTTGATTTATTACAGCATTAAATGTACTACATATACATACTACCTTAGCAGTGTTTGTTGTAATTATTATTTTTTTTTTTTTGTAGTAGTAGTAGTAGTAGTGGGTATTAAAATCTGGGGATGTAATATTAAGCTTAAAAAGGGATTATTGTTGTTAAGTGTTGTAATAAAAATTCTTAAGTAATGTATTCTATTTAAGACCTGCCTTTCTTATTGTCCTATAGGTTCCAATTAAAATGAAAAAAATCTATAAAATTCCCTGCAATGAATGAATTAGGCTCAGGCTATTACCATAGGTTCCAATTAAAATGAAAAAAAAAAATCTATAAAATTCCCTGCAATGAATGAATTAGGCTCAGGCTATTACCGCCAAAGGGTGTTTTCGTTTTTTTTTTTTCGCTCGCTGATGTTATCTATATGAAAAGAGTTTTCTTTTTCCTAGAAGCATAAACTGCAGATAGTCTTTCGTGCATAAAAAATATTGAAATAATTTTTAATACACATTCCTTTACAGCACCTAAATAATTAAAAAAATTAATATTACGACGATTTGTGCTGTTTTGAAGAGAGTATGTGAAAAAAAGAAAGAATGAGCCGGTGTTGGTTGGATTCTAAGCCTTATAGAATTCGAAAACTCACTGTTTGAATTCACAATTTATTAAATGACGATCTTTTTACGTTCTTGAAACTTATGATTTTCTGAAGTGATTTGTTCTTGCATCTTTTGAAGGGTCTAAATCCGAGCGAATTTCAACACCAGTCTTGATGTTTATGGCTCTCAATTAAGCGTGGATCGTCACAAAGTTGTTGTTGGCCTACCTATTTCCTTGAGGGTTGTAAATATGAGCATGATAACAAAGTTCTTTACTATACGAAGCGTATTGTTGACCAGAATACATATTTCAAAAATTCTTCTTAAACATCGCTTCACAAACACTCTCTGTTCTCTTTGCATGAGCCTTCTAACTAATCATGCCTCAAACCTTGAAGGTATACGGAAAAACCCTGGTCTTAAAAATTTGTAGCTTCGTTCCGACACTGTGAATTTGTCTGAATCCATTAAATGGCTTTATAATTATACTCTCTATACTCTTAGTAGTTCCACCGATGCTACCCGGGTTTTGAAGTTCTTCCTCATGGTGCACATAAGTTTGAAAAATATTTAGTGGCTCATTCGACCTGGTATTTCGTTTGTCTTAACTGAATTCAGGTTTACTTTATGGTATTAAAAATATTTTCATTTAAGCAGATGCGCAGTTCTCTACTGAACTGGTTCCCCTTAAATTTTAATATAACTTCTAAGTTTTCACTTTTTCATACATTTTTATTGAAGCATTTGGCATATTTTCAAATGTTAAACGAAATAAAATTTCAATAATATGCATTGGACCGGGAAACAAGTTTTCCATAACTAGGCTTTCTACATAAAAACTATGGGATCTCTAAAAATAAAGCGAATTTAAAATATTATTTTGTCTTAAATTTCTGGACTAGAATACTCTCTTAGACAGCAAATAGTGAGTTTATAATTAATTTTAAAGCTTGTCAAAAAAAGGGTTTAACTTTTAAAACACCATTGCTCTGTATTAACACCGGAATAGGTTAAATATACCGTGTATATAACATTTCACACCAAAAGTCGTCTAAAAAGAAATAAAGTTTGTAAGTATTGTTTCCATATAACACGACTAGCAAATCTACCAATTCCAACATTTTAATGAAAAATGAAAAAAAAATTGGTTTTAAATAAAAATACTTGTTTTTTTTTAATATACTTTCCCTTTTTTTTGTAAATTGAAATTCGCAACTCAAAATAATGAACATTATACAAGACGTATGATCGCTAAACGGGACAGATATATAGCCAAAATCCCCAAGTATATGAAAGGTAAGACCCCCATTCATTTTTCTTTTTCTTACGCTCTGTATTGTTGTTTTTTTTTTTTTTTTTTGTAAATAACTTTATTAACAAAAAAATTGTCTGTCTATTATAATTTGTCTGTTTAATTTTTCTCTTTTTTTTTAAATTAATTTCTTTGTTGTTTTTTAAAAAATGGCATGATTGGTTGTTGCAAGTTTGTTTTCATATAATATCGGGTCCGCCATCTAACGTTTTTTTTTTCAACTAGTGCTTATTTCGTGAATGGTAACACTTAGCCCATGTCTGATTTGACAGATAATTAGTTTTATCCTTCCGCTGAACGAACCATGACAATCCAATGATCCATCCAATTGACCGTCCAATGCGTTTTCGCTTCGCTAAGTGGGCCTGCGATCGACTTACAGAAGATGTCGATTTTGGCAAAAAAAATCATCTTTTCAGATGAAGCTCATTTTGATCTTGGCGGGTATGTATACAAGCAAAATTGTAGCATTTGGGGCACAGAAAACCCGCACGCATACATTGAAAAGCCGACGCTTCCAAAACGAGTCACTCTTTGGTGCGGATTTTGGTCCAGAGGCATAATTGGGCCATTTTTCTTCGAAAATGAGCAAGGAGTGGCCGTTACAGTCAATGGCGATCGTTATCGGGACACGTTGAACGAATTTTTGTTCACAAAAATTGAAGAGGAGGATATTAGCAACATTTGGTTTCAACAGGACGGCGCTATGTGCCACACAGCCGAAGCTACACTCAATGTTTTGCGCCCTGTTTTTGAAGATCGCATTATCAGTCGCAGAGCTGATGTCGTTTGGCCACCTCGGAGCTGCGATTTGACACCGTTGAACTATTATTTGTGGGGTGCTGTCAAAGATAAGTGTTACGCCGACAAGCCAGAGACAATTGACACTTTAAAGGACAATATTCGTTAAGCCATTGGTGAAATACAGCTGCACACAATCGATAATGTGCTTAAAAATTGGATCGATCGTGTAGGCTACTGCATGGCCAGCCGAGGCAGCCATTTGAATGAAATTATTTTCCATTATTAACCGGAAGGATTGTACTTTCAAATAAAAAAAAGAAATTTGAGAAAATATTCAGTAGCTTTTTTTTAAAGCATTTTCAAAAAAAAAAAAGTTATTTGGCGGACCCTATATAAACTGTTTTTTATTTTTTCTGGTTATTGAAAATTCAATCTTCTTTTCATTATTTTCCTTGCAACATTTCCTTCATCATTCAAGTAGCTTTTCTAGTACCACTACCTACCTACAACTTAACTTTTGTCTTTTTTTTTTTTTGGCATTTCTTGTGTGATACATGTTTTTGTTTCATATTCTCTGTATATGTACACTTTTAATGCTGTAATAACAAACAACACTTATCTATTTATAAAATAATAAATAATATTATCGTTAACGCTTTTTCCAATAACCATAACATTACAATCGTTGCTTAACATACAATCGATTTGAAAAGAATATTTAAAGATATGCCGCCATACACATCCAATTTATTTTTATTCGTTATTACTTGTTAATATAATTTTAAATTAGAAAAGTTTTATTAATTATTAAATATATTTCCATATAAAATTGTGTTCTAAGTAATCAGGATCAACAATTACGAATCGGATCCCACAAGTTCATTGGCATTTACATATCATTGAGTGGTTGCTTTATTTGTATCACGAACAACTCATCTCCTTACTATGGACTGCAACAGGCCTAAGGGGGTGTCCGTTAATACTGTTAATATAAACATTAATTACGTGCATCTGGGATATGCTGAGCTCAATTCTAATGATAATAATTGTTGAGTTTAATCATCTATTGGTTTGAACATCGTTCCATCGAATATCACTTTTCCTTTTCCGTTTTGGCTTTTTTTTTTTGCATATTTTATTTATGTTCGTTTAATAGAGTCAAAAGATTTTTAATATCGATTTTTGGAATAATCATAGTAATATGTTCTCTGTTCTACTGACTGTCCAATAATTATATGAAGGTTGTTGGTCTAATCCGTAGTCTAGTAGGTAGTGTATTGGCTTATTAGACGTAAGACCAACAAGGTTCAAACCTCAGGTCAGACATCAAAACGAAATATAAAAAAATTATTTCTTCGGCGACTTCCTCTCAGCAGATTTCTGGCAAAAACTCTGAGAGTAAATAAAATTGTCATGAAAAGTTTCTCAAAAATCTGTCGTTCGGAGTCGACTTTAAACTCATGTATAAAATTAACACCCACAACCATAGCTGCCAGATTTGACGATTTATCGTCATTTTGACGATTTTCTGCTCCAAAAATATCATTTTGACGACATGACGATTTATGCCCTTATTTTGACGATTTTTAGAAATTAAAAATTTAAATCATTTTCTTTACTTTAGTACATTAAAAGCTTCCTTAAACTTTGTATTTGCTTTGCAGTTGTTAATGTTGGAAATTTATGCTAGTAATAACAAGGACTAAAGTATTATATTTTTAAGTTATTTTCGAATACCTGTGATGATTTTTCTGTATTTTATGCCTTTTTAATCCCTTAAAAGCCAAAAAATTTCAACTCTTAAATAACATCGTAGTTGAGCATAAATTATCATATGACGTTGCAGACAATTTTAAAAATTCGATTATAGCTTCTAATATTATCATCGGAAGAACAAAGGCAAGTGCCATTATTTTTTTTCATTCGACCAACACTCAGGGGAACTAGGAAAATATATTATAAAAAGTATGAGCAGTGTTTATGGACACTAGTTTTGAATATTTTTATATCATAAGTGACAGGAAAGATCTCTGCAGGAAGGGAGTTCCACATACGAATAGTCCGTCTAACAAACGAACTTTGTCTGTAATGCAGTGTGCGATACACTGGCTAATCGACCACATACGGATGTGCTGGCCGAGAAAGACGAGTGTAAGCGTAGGAATACATGATTTTCATATACAAGTCCCCTTATTTCGCTCGAGCAATATCCGATGCTCCAATGAATCAATGGAGTTGGACACACTATCGTGATTAAAGGGCTACTACGGCCTCTCCCGTAAACGGTCGAGAAGCCTCAAAATAGACGTTAAGGGCCAATCCATACATGAGAGTTGTATTACATTCTCGGTCGGTTATAAATGGTGTAAATAGTAAGTAGATCAGATGAAGTGAAGTATTTATTGCTCCGTCTTAAGAAACCAAGGCACTGAAAAATGTGTCAGTTCATAACGTCAAGATCTTCTGACTCCCTAATATTTACACCACACATGGGTATAGAGGAGGCAATATTATTGCTGCTTAACATTGACTTTATATGTTTTTGCTTTTAAAAAGAACCTTTCAATTTATTTATTTATTTTTTTCTGACGATTTTTTTACGATTTCAATGAACGTCTTTGACGATTTTGACGATTTTTTCACAAATATTTGACGATTTGATGCTTCATTTATCTGGCAGCTATGCCCACAACATAAGTGGTGTGAAAAGCTAGGCCGTAATCCTGACTGAAGGATTGTAATGGCCAATTATGTATGTACATATGTATGTATGTGTTGGCCTAATCCTTTTCTATGAGAACATGAGCGTGCCTTTTCATCCTTTAATAATATTTTGATGTTTCGGCAGCCATTATTTCGTAGACTGTGTTGAACAGAGCGATGTTTGTTTTAGTTGCCACATTCGTTCGGAGGATTTATTATGGATGGTACATTACGCATAACTGTAAATGTAGATTTACCTAAAAAAAGGTTGCATTTTTTCTCCTCGTGGCGACTTATTCGTTTTAAAAATTTTTATTAACGTAACCCTAATCATCACCAAAAAAATCTCTTGATGCCGATATCAAATATCCAGACGTCGGCACAAAGAGAACATGATAAAATGTGAGTGTATTTGTGAGAAGCAGAGAGGAAAAAAGGAACCCAGAGGAAAATTGTTACTAATTTTTGTTTCAAACAGTGTTCGAACAAATATTGTGCTTTTTAATGCCATTGGTATTTTTCGTATAAGTTTTTATGGATTCGCAGCAAGAGTCAAATTCAATTATTTAAATTAAATTCAATATATTTAAAGCAAAAAAATTATGCTTCCTAGTTTTTCCTCACATTTTAATTGAATTTTTCTTTGGGTGTATAATTGATACACAAAAAAATTTCAAAAAGAAGCGACGAGAACCTGCTTCACTGAATGCTGACAAGCAACTGAATACATTTTTACGCTCATTTTAACGAATATTGTTGATGTTCGTGTCCTATGTGTGTAAAAAGCCGAAGATGTTTGGCTCTAGAGAGCATTGGTGCCGACGTCTGCAAATATCGCATATCGCAAAGGCGGTAGTTACTGAAACATCAAATATCGAAGAGATAAAATTGTTAATTGTTTGGAAATAAAAGAAGTTTTCTCCCGAAAAACAAAACGAATTCGATTATTATTGGATATGTTATCGTACAAGCGAATTAAAATTTATTGAATTTAAATATTTTCAAATTAATATTTTGGCATTTTAGATCAATAAAAGCAATACTATATTGTATCATAAATTTCTATCACAAATCTCTTTAACAAATCGCATCTCTAACCATAGCATCAAGATTCATTCATATTACATTCATTAAATTGCTCACACAATACTTGAATTGTTATCAAAAAAATTAATTTTTCTTACACATTTCTTTAGTTGTTTGAAATTAAAGATTTAGACGATTAAAAGAAAAAAGAAATTTTTTGTATTTTACCAGGTCTTATCGATGGCTATAGTCGTAATTCTGGCCTAAGTGGTTCAACCATATTGAATAGTAGTGGCAATACACTGCGTGAGGATTCATCGGGTAGTGAGGATAATCTTGAATCGCAATCGGTGCAATTTTATTTGGGCAATGCACCAACCACACCCATACACAGTACGTCGAGTGCTATGCAAACACCAGCCATAACGCCACGGACACCCATACAACCATCATCCTTTGAACTACACAATCATGTAACGAATCATAATCACACTACAAGTAGTGGTCATGCTAATGTCAATGATGCAACAAAGACGCCAGCAACAACTGCAATTACCGGTTCTTCATCGTCGTCAGCGGCAGTAATGCCAGCAACGCCACATGCTAGTAACAGTGACAGGTATTTTACTTTGTTTTTGAGTTATTCTAATTAGTGTACATGCATACACACAATTCAATATTATTTTAGAGGTGGTGTTAGTTTAGTTAACTATAATTAATAATAATACATAGTAAGTTAGTGTAAGTATTTTAGCATTTTTCTCATCTTTAACCCTTCCATTCCGTTCCATTCCATTTCATTTAATTTTTTTTTATTTAATTTCTCTTGATTACAATCTCCTTACTATCTTGTCTATAATTTATAAAAAAAAAAATTTTAGTGCTACACATGACTCGAATCGTCATAGTCCTTCGGTGTCATCGGAACGTTCGGATCGTTCCATACCAGTGCCACCGCGTACTAAAAAGCATGCCCATTCAAATTCTATCTCGTCAAATGCTTCAACGGCCACTGCTGCAACATCGACAACAACAATACATAGCGTTGCATCAATACCACCTCCACCGCCACCACCAGGTGGCCCAATAGGTCGTGCACCATTACCTCCACCTCGTAAAGCGAATCATAGGTTTGTTTTCGATTGTTTTTTCACCCCCCCCCCCCCTTTTGAAACTCTTACTAAAACACTAAATGAAGACTTTTTCGAAAATCCCTTGTTTTTGTTGTAATTTCCATTGTTGACGTTGTTGTTGTTATTATTCACCCTTATTCTGGTTGTCGTCGTCGTCGTCGCCGTCGTCGTCGTTACCAAAAATGATGTCGATAAAATCAGAGTCGACACAACACAATATCGACGGCGTATTGACTCACAGAATACCAAATGTGTGTCCGACAATCATCTATAACTGTCAATAACGACAAACAGAATACCAATTTTAAACTGTCGACGCAAGACGACGTCGACGACGACAACCAGAATAAGGGTGATTATGTTATTTGGTACTTAATTCGTAATGCTGTCTTACTACTAACCTTTGTCGTAAATTTTGAATTAAAAGCATGAATATAGTTTGTTAACTGGGAATTGATTAAAAAATACTACAACAAGGGTCTACTAAGTGAAGCGAGTCCTTTCAAACTGGCCATCCCGGGACGCCAACCTATCCTGGATCAATGAGGAGACCTGCTCCACCGCTAGGCTCACAATGGATAGAAGGCGAACCAACCAGTTACTTGGACTTAGTCGTAACATCATCTCGATCACAGTGGCCATGCTTACAGGTCACTGTGTTATGGGTAGACACGCAGAAAGAATGCGACTCCCATTTAACGATTTCTGCCGTGGATGTAGATCCGCTGAGGAAGAGGAGACTGTTATCCACTTTCTATGTCAATGCCCATCTCTTGAGAGATGCAGATATAGGTTATTTGGCTCTCCAACCCTTGTTAGCTTGACGGAGCTATCGTCCATTGACGTCAAGGACATAGCCTCGTTTATAAAACTTTCTGGCTGGTTTTCCAGCGTGGGGTAGTCGTGCTTTAAATGTGCAGCCCTTGCGCTGACCGATTTCCCCCTCATTGGCTCGGAGGAACTTGGTCAGTACAGGGACTGTGTTCGCCTGTGGTGCCACAACGGGCCGCTATGCGTGCTCAAGTGAGCTTTTGGTATAAAGCTGCCACATTAACCTAACCTAACCTAAGTGAAGCGAGGGTCATTTGGGATTGCAAAAATGGTCCAGCAGAACAGATATGTGAATGTGGAGTTCTTGATAAATTTGTACGGAAGTATATTGCGACAAGTTCTATCGTTGGAGGATGTTTCCATCACTATAGATCCAGATGAGTGCAATAGGCCATAGGATCTGACGTAATACTCAGCCCCAAGGAATTAAGAATCAAGGATCACAATAAAAACTAGTAAAATTGATCGTTAGTTCAAATTGTCTTTGCATCTTAATCAAGATTGAGTTCTGAACTAAAATATGGCAACGCCTTTTGGATTTACCACTCTTCTGCAAACCTAAAAGCCATTGAATTTTGAGTCCACCGACAAACCTAATTTTTTTCGACGATTTAAAACTCTCGACCTTTCAGCTTGTAACCTGTTCTTCTTCTGCTCTTGGGTAAAACCCTACTCGAAACCAATTTAATTTGTTTAATTTGTTGAGTTTCTTAAAAATTTAATATTATTGTATAAGAATTCGAAATTTGAAGAAAAATTTCTCTCACACATACATACATATATGTAAGCACACACACATATAAATATATACATACACTGAATTAATTAAGTCTCCGTACAGATGGTTTGAACCATTGAACATATTGATAAAGATTTTTTGTTTTGGGATCGAGTTATTTTCAGCGATGAGAGTAAATTTAATATTTTTGGGTCAGATGGAAGAAGAATGGTATGAAGAAAACGAAATACTGAAATCGACCCAAAAGAATTTGACCCCAAAAGTAAAGCATGGTGGAGGTAATGTAATGGTATGGGGATGTATGGCTTCTTCTGGTGTGGGCAATCACGTTTTTATTGAAAATACGATGGATAAATTTGCATATTTAAATATTTTAAAAGAAAATGTAAAACAAAGTGCAGAAAAATTGGTTTTGGGACATTTGTCTTGCTTCCAGCAAGACAACGACCCCAAACACACCTCTGGAGTAGTAAAATAATGGCTTATCTATAATGTCCCAAAGCAATTAAATCACCCTGCGTAGTCACCAGACCTCAATCCGATTAAGCATTTATAGGAGCACTATGCGAAAAAAAGATTCGTCAGAACAATATAACAAATAAAGACCAACATAAAGCTGTTATCAAGGAGGAATGGGAAAAAATAGACCCTATGACCACAACTAAACTTGTCCATTCCATGAAAAGCAGATTAAATGCTGTAATTGCCAATAAAGGAGGACCAACAATATATTAGAGTTTACGATAGGTTTAAGGAAGGAATCTTTATTATAAAAAAATCAACTGTACGGAGACTTTTTTGATGTTATTTTATATATGGAGTTGATGAAATTACCCTTTTTTGTGTTTTTAATGAATTCTGTTCTATTTATTCTGTGTCATTTCCTAAATTACAAGATTTCTTATAAAAGAAAATTTAAAAAAATCAATCATATCTTGTTTTAATCGATTTTAACTCTTATCAATATATAAAATGAAGTAATCTGTACGGAGACTTATTTGATTCAGTGTATATACAGTATTGGCCAAAACTAAAGCACCCCCTCAGTACATTTTTTTTAAATGATAATTTTTTTAAGAAAACAAAGCTATTAAAATTTTATTTTTATTTTTTTATTTATTTATATCCTTATTATTGAAAAACACAAACTTAAAGAATTCAGAATTTAAAAAAAAAAAAGTTAGAATTCAAAAAACATTTTAAGTCGCAAATATAAGCGAACAAAACTAAAGCACCCCCCAATTAAGATGAACAAAAAACTATTGAAATCAATATTTCGTTGCGAATCCTTTATTCTGAATGACACACGCACATCTTTTAGGCATAGGGGACATTAAATTATTAATTATTTCAGGAGATATTGCTTCCCAGGCTATTTTTGCGGCTTCAAATAAATCTTCTTTGGTTTTGCAATTTTGTGGGTTGATTTTTAAGTTAATGATTGGATTGGAGAGCTGGCTTATCAATTCATCAATTGAGTGCAAAATATTCAATCAACAGATCAATTATTTCTAGGCTAATTTAAAAGTTTTTACAGACTGGTTGGTCGCACATCTCCTACTCATTCTGGAGGAAGGTCACGTGAAACCTTGCGACATGAAGACTCCTTAATTAAAAGGACAATCCAAAATGATCCTACAGCATCTACTAGTCACGTACGAAACCGCTTAGATTTAAAAAATAACCGAAAGAACGATTCCCAGAAGGGCGGTAGAGGCCGGATTTTTCAGTCGACGACCAGCAAAAAACCTTTGATATCGCCAAACTTGAATTCGCCAAGGCCCATCTCAACTGGAGTGTCCAAAAATGGATGAATGTGCGGTTTTCTGACGAATCTAAGTTTAAATTAAAGGATTCAGATGGCATAAGGCATCCAGAGACAGGCCAAACGGACAACGGTTCAATCCTAAATGTACTGAGGGGTTGCTTTAGTTTTGGCCAATACTGTACATATAATCTTGACGATCCTGCATGGCTATATTCCAATATTCTTGTTTTCGAATTATTTCGTTATTCGAATGCTTCAACTTTTTAAAGGTTTTTTTCTACCCTCCCTCCCTATTTTGTTAAACCTGGTTACTGTGTTTTCTAATATTGAATTTCTTTTTTTTTTTTTTTTTTCTAATTTTACAATTTCAGAAGCCAAAAACCAAGTACTTCTACATCTACTACTACTACTACTACATAAATTTCTACCACTACTACTACTACTCCTAGTACTACTATTATTACGTGTGCGACTACTACCACATTTAATATAATAGACTTGATAATTTACTACCACTACTTCTATAATAATAACTGTACACTTCTACTCTACTCTGCTCTACTCTTTACCTATTGTATTATAATTATAATATAAAAAGAAAAGATAATTTTTCAAAGAGAAAAAACAAAATCTTTTGTTTATATAAAGAAGAAAAATTGCTATAAAAAATGATCCTTAAAAATTGTTTTTTTATTTACTATTTACTGTATATATATGTATATATGTGTATACGTGTGTGTTTGTATGTATGTGTGAGATTGTTTTCGATATACAATATTTATTCACAATTTTATATTTTTTTTTTTTTATTAACAAAACCATAAGGGGACATAGGCCACAAGTGTATTTATTTCTGTAAACAGAAAATAATTAGGGACACCTAACTGATATTAGAATTATTTTATAAAAATTTAAAACATATTTTTTTCATCAAATAAAATTATTGCTAAAAAGTATGTATTTTCAATGCACGCATAATTTTATTTGCAAAACTAAACAAGTCCCTATAATTCATTAGTTTACGCATTTATTAACTGCTTGACATCTATGTATATGGCATGAAGAATTACTATATTTTCACCTATAGTTTCCCAATACTAATTGTTAAAGTTGCTTAGGCTTACTACGCATATGAACATGCTTTTTACAATTTGCTTTGATGTGTGTGGAACAAGGCTGCATAATACCTAATGCAATATATAGGGTGATTTTTTAAAAGCTATAGGAAAATTTTTCAAAAAAAAACACAAAATTCAGAAAAATGCATGAAATCTTTATTTGAATCGATAGTACGGTCCATATAATTTAATGTTTGAAGATTATTTCATGCAAATGTTGACAGCGACTGCGCCTCAAATGGTCCATCCGCTTAGTTCAATTTTGGCATACTCTTTCCAACATTTCGGACCGGTATCTCACGAATAAATACTTCAATGTTGTCTTTCAATGCGTCAATTGAAGCGAGCTTGTCTGTATAGACATGAGCTTTAACATGGCCCCACAAAAAAGAGTCTAAAGGCGTTACGATTCGCAGCATCTTTGAAGAAGTACGGTCCAATGACGCCACCAGCCCATAAATCGCACCAAACTGTGACTTTTTCTGGATGCATTGGTAGCTTTTGCAATGCTTCTGGCTGATCTTCACTCTAAAATCGACAATTCTGCTGATTTACGCTTCGTTGGTGAACACAATTTTTCCAACATTTCGGCCGGTATCTCACGAATAAATGCTTCAATGTTGTCTTCCAATGCGTCAATTGAAGCGGGCTTGTCTGTATAGACATGAGCTTTAACATAGCCCCACAAAAAATAGTCTAAAGGCGTTACGATTCGCAGCATCTTTAAAGAAGTACGGTCCAATGACGCCACCAGCCCATAAACCGCACCAAACTGTGACTTTTTCTGGATGCATTGGTAGCTTTTGCAATGCTTCTGGCTGATCTTCACTCCAAAATCGACAATTCTGCTTTTTTACGTATCCATTGAGCCAAAAATGAACTTCGTCGCTGAACACAATTTTTCGATAAAGAAGTGGATCTTCGGCCAACGTTCCAAGAGCCCATTTTGATAAAAAAAAAAATTCAATGATTTGCAAGCGTTGTTCGTTTGTAAGACGATTCATGGTTAAATTATAGACCAAACTGAAGATGTTTGACAGTGAAACAAAACACGAAACGTGCGTGAGCTGTTTAAACCAGTGTTGCCAAAAAGATAATAGCTAAAAAATCACCCTTTACATACATCATTATTTGAAAACTGATGCTTACCATACGTATCAGATTTTTTTCATAGTTACTTACATACATACATAAATAATTGATCATCAGATCAATAATGGCTCCCCCAGGCCTGTATAGAAGGTTTTTATGTAGAAGTGGTGTTAAAATTTGTTCATGTTTTCCATACGATATTCAAATCTTTACATAGTAGTACATACATACATACATAATTGGTCCTTCAGTTAGGATTACGACCTAGCTTCACACACCACTTATGTTGTGTGTATTATTTTTTGTATGTATGAGTGGCGTGGAGTGCAAGTACCGAACGTCAGATTTTTTGGGAACTTTTTCATGGCAATTTTTGTTTACTTTCACAGAGTTTTTGCCAGAAATCTGCTGAGAGGAAGTCGCCGAAGAAATATTTTTAATTTTTTGTTTTGCTGGGGATTGTCTGACCTGGGCTAACACACTACCTACTAGACTACGGCGACAAACATTTTCATAGTAACACCTTCTTCGAAATTGTCCAAACTTGGCCCATTTTTACTGAATCTTATCCACCAAAATTGCTTTTGACTTGAATGCTTTTTAAAATACTGCACCGTATTGCTTCTCATTCTTTTCTGCAATCTGACAGTACAAATGTCTGCCTTGCTGCTTCTGTATTAGTACCAGAGATCAGCAATGAATCGTATTTTCGCTACTCATAGGTACTTATGAAATTTTGAGTATGAGTGAGTCAAGAGTATTTGATTCATACGCCTACTCATTCAGATTCATAAATTTAGAAAAATACTTATAATACTTACGAATGATTCGAATCACTCGAATCATTCATCAAAATTTACAGTAGTAGTTATTGTTGCATTTACAAAAGAAGAGAAAAGAAAAGGCAAAGACAGCAAGCAAAGCACACACACAACCCTTTAGCTAGTATTGTGGTGTTCGTACTCGAATCATACTTATTTTGTGCTTCGTGTATATGTGTTGAATCATGGAGAGTCGAAATCAACAACATCATGCGTATTGTTAAATATGAGTACGATGAGTATTTCTAACTTTGAATATGAGTAGTATGAGTATGATATTAAAATAAGTATGAATGCGTATAAGTAGCTGAAATTATAAGTATGACTCGAATCTACTCATCGTTTTGAATAATCGTTGCTGATCTCTGATTAGTACTTTGCGTTTTTTTTGTCGGGACTTACGACACGTATTAATCTCCACATTTTTTCGCCTTATTTTTAAAAATCTTGTCTTTTCTAATCCCATCTACACTTTTGTAAATGACGGTAAAATTTTGTTTTTTATATTTCACTTGACAAGAGGACAAGAGGACAGAAGAAGTTTGGCGATTGTAAAGTAAATACAAAGTATTCTGAATGGCATGGTATGAACAACAGGCTCAATTATAATGTGTTTTAATGTCGATAGTTTAAAGCTTTTGTATAACACCAGAATTGGAATACAACTGTCATGTGCTGGAAAGTGATTAAAAGTGTATTTTGTGTTATCTTAACCTAGAGCAAATAAGAAAGAGGATGATGCACTATAGCGTCTCTGTTTCACTTTAATTACATTATCGGTACTAGAATAAAATGAAATTGAATAGAAAACGAGGAAATATATTTCAGACAATCATGGTCGTTTGTTGGTAAATGGATGGTACATGGATACATATGTATGTGGTACTGCCTCCCTTTCGAAAATTTTCATATCTCGTATAATGTTAAACGATTCAAATCTAATCTCTATACAAACCTACACCCACTATTAACTCCAATACAATGTGCTGCATAAGTGGATAAGTGCTGCTTACATTCAGATGCTCATAGCGTGGGGAACAAAGAAATCATTCTTTAACGGAATTTCTTTTACTGTACTTTTCACATATTTTTGTTCATAATTCAAGAAAATAAAATATGTACTATAAAATACCCGAGTCACGTAAGCAATAATTACACCTTGTTGTTGTTATTTTCATGTACAATTTGTTTAACTTTACTACCATTTAACCATACTGCCAATACTAACTTAAACTTTAATAAATCATTAACAATTAACAGTAGAACTAAACCCAGTTTAAATTCAAAAATATTTGCAAAACTAATAATAACAATTTCCTTTGAATTTTCTTCTCTTTTCACAGTCCGCTATTAAGGTCCCAAAGTTCCGATTTAATGGCCGCTAAAGATTTATACAACTATTTGGGTAGACAACAGCCATTGCAAGTTTTTAATAAAAATCTTAACAATACTAATGGAGCCTTGGCGCAGGCCACTAGTGCAGCGTCGAAATCAAAACAAATGGTTAAACAACACAGTACAGCCAGTCAACAATCTACCTCGTCAACATCATCGGTACAGTCGGCACCTGATCAACTGGGCAAACAACAATCGCCTTCACGCCAATCGACTACGTCACTAGAAAGACAACTTATGAATCAATATCATCAGCAACATTATACAGCGGCTAGCATACAAACAACAACAACAACAACATTTTCTCCTATGAATAAAGATATACTTTTAACCACCTCAGCTACTGCCCTACAAACATTAGGGCAATTAAAAACTGAAGATCATCATTCTGTTGGTGGCTCACTTAAGGACTCGAATAAAACAAACGATTCATATCACAGTGATACACAGCTGCATGTTAGTGGTGACATGCAAACAGACAATTTACCAGCTTCAGCGTCTACAACTTTGAAAAAACGTAAAAAGGGTTTACGTTTTGGTTTTGGTAGTAAAAAATCTCATAGTAATACTAATGTTAGCGGTCAGGAGGCTACAAAAACGACAAAATCAAAATAGTATCAAGAAAGAAAGAAGAAAAAAAAAGAAACTGAAAATGGTTGCCTTTCTTCCCTTAAAGAAAGAAACAGAGAAGAAGAAGAAGTTAAGCAGGGGTCTTCAATTTTTAATAACTCCTCGAGCCAATTACTTAATATGACTCCCTTTTAAAAAGTCTTCCATTTTCGAAAGTAACACAATAAAAATATAAAAAAAAAAGTAAAAATTATTTTAAGAAACATAAAGACACAATAGAGACTTAAGGCACCTAATAAGCAATAAATATTGCCCACCCGAGATAAAAAAGGAAACTAACTAATCTTGTTAGGTTTTCATAATGACAACAACAACCAAGTATAATAGTTAAAAACTATATTTAACAATAAAATAAAATGAAAGTAATTAATTGATATTATTTATTAGTGCCTTTTTTCATAAAATAAATATCTGATACTTTAGGGCAGAAGTTATATACACCCTTATTCTGGTTGTCGTCGTTGACGTCGTCTTGCGTCGACTGTTTAAAATTGGTATTCTGTTTGTCGTTATTGACAGTTATAGATGACTGTCGACACACATTTGGTATTCTGTGAGTCAATACGCCGTCGATATGTGTTGTGTCGACTCTGATTTTATCGACATCATTTTTGGTAACGACGACGACGGCGACGACGACAACGACAACCAGAATAAGGGTGATAGTTTCATACTCTTTGATTTAAAGTTGGAAAAACCTGTTGGAAGAAATAATTGTTATTTTAAAAATATTAAAATTTGTTTCAACAGAAACAGTATTTTAACTTTTCTAAACCTTTTTAATGCTATTTTGCTTTTCTATTAAAAGTGTTGTACCTTTGCTAAGCTTATACAGGGTGGGCCAAAAGAAACCAAGGCGTGTAAAAGTTTAATAACTTTTTTGTTTATTAACTTTTTTTTTATTTTTTCTTTCAGATTTTATAATATACAAAATGGAAATTTTTTTACACTAAGTATGAAAAATGATGTCTCTTAAATGACCACCGTTTTCAGCTTCGCACTGATGGGCTCTTTTTAGAGCATTTTCCATAACATCTTTCAAAACTTGTGGCTGTAGCGTTCGAATTTCTGCAACAATGTTTGCCTTGAGTTCAAGGATTGTCTCTGGCTTGTTCACATACACTCTCTCCTTCAAAAAACCCCAAAGAAAATAGTCGGGTGCTGTCAAATCTGGCGATCGCGCTGGCCAAATAATTTCCGAATTTCGAGAAATTATTCGCTCTCCAAAAATTTGACTTAATTTGACATTGTGACTCGGGCAGTGGCTCCGTCTTGCTGAAACCACATACCAGGTCTGTTTTCAAGAGCAGAACGTAAAAAATTTTCTATCATAAACCGATACCGCTCTCCATTTACGGTTACAGCACTTCCATCTTCATTCTCGAAGAAGTAGGGCCCAATGACATTTTCAGATGTGATCCCACACCATACTGTACACCTGATGGGGTGCAATTGGCGTTGATGAATGGCTCTTGGATTTTGAGAACCACAGAACCTACAGTTCTGCTTATTAACAAAGCCATTCAAATGAAAATGAGCTTCACCACTCATAATCAAATTTTCAATAAATTTGTTTTCATTTCTGGCCAACTCTTGAAATTAAACTGCAAAATTTAGACGTTGCCGATGATCTCCGGGTTTTAATTCTTGGACCAATTGCACCTTATATGGGTATAACTGTAAATCTTTTTTTAAAATGCGCCGTAGTGACGTACGAGACATTCCTAGCTGAGCAGAACGCCTTCTGCAAGATGTTTCTGGTGCTTCGTTAACACTTTGCTGTACTCGTTCAATATTTTCCGCAGTGCGACTTAAACGTGGTCTACCGGTTCGAGGCAAATCTCTTACGCTGCCATGTTGGTGATGACGATTAACTAAGCAACGAATCATCGCTTCAGAGGGCGAAATTCTGACGTTAAAATGTCGACGATATGCTCTTTGCGTTAAAATAATTGATCTCTGGTTTAAATAATAAAATTCTATTGTTCTGGTTCTCTGTTCAGTTGTGAACCTCTCCATTATAAATTCTCCAAGTGTTGTCTATATAATCTGAAAGAAAAAATAAAAAAAAATTAATAAACAAAAAAGTTATTAAACTTTTACACCCCTTGGTTTCTTTTGGTCCACCCTGTACTATATTCACATACATTTTATTCTTCTTCCTAAAACTTAATATCCTGTCTGTTACGTCTGAAACGGAAAAGAAAAATGAGTTCTTTCATTAAATAGACGTTAATATATACAACTACACACTTACATATAAATTGTTTTCCAACACTGGCCATATAGTCTTCTGCCCTTTTTAAAGTTTATTCGAAAACTTTTTTTTTCTTAATTTTTTTTTTTTAAATTAAAAATAAAACTTATGTTCCAATTACTTAATATTATTCTATACCATCATAAAGTTCTAATTACCACTAATTGTACTTATTTTAATTATAATTGTATGTACATATTTACATGCTTTATTTTATAAACTTTTTATTACAACACCCCACCATTATGATCCATGACCACCCTTAATGTCATTACTACTATTTCTATATACGAATCTGCAACAAAAGACATTACAGCACCACTTACACACATCCCCCCCAAACACAGTCTATATATTGTAATTATTAATATTAAATATTTATTATTTGTATCACCCTCTTCCATGATGGTCGTCTTAATCTTTTTTACATATTTCTTATAATATTTTATTCAAAGCGCTGTGTAATTATAATTTTTTTTTATAGTTTATTTTTTAATTGAAGAATTTTTTTTTTTTTGGGTCCAGTTGATATTAAAATAATGTTTTTTTTTTTAATATGTATGTATTATTGATTTAATAAAAAACGATTTAAGATCCATAAAGCAAAACACATATAGGTACAATGAGGTTGTTTTTCTTTACATAATAATTAAAAAATGTTAGTTTTATTAAATAAAACTCACTAGCCAACATCTAATACAGTAGGACCTTGATTATCCGTGATTCGATTATCCGGCAACATCAATTATCCGGGATGGAAAAAGAAAATTTTCTACATCGTCTTAATTTTATTTTAGATCGATTTAAATTTTTCTGCATCGTTTAACCATGATTACCTCTATTATCCGTGATTATAAGCAAAAATTTTTTTCTATTATTTTGGACAAACAAGCGAAAAAGGGGAATTCCCTCTTTAGTACATGAAATCCTTATCTACTGTTCACTGTTTTCTGACAAAATTATTATTTTTTTTTTATATTTTTGAAACATGTAAATATGTATATAAAATCCTTGAATTATTTAGTTTTTATATAAATATGTACATATTCATTTATTATTTAATAAAAATATCTATTAAAAAACTAGCCAAAATCGGTACACAATTAACCGGGAAAATCGATTATACAGAATGCTTCCGGTCCCGACCATCACGGAAAATCGAGGTCCCACTGTAACTTATGTTGTTTCATGGTCTGCTTCTAAACATAGACACTTGTATTCGTTCTCTGGGTTTTTTTTTTTTTTTTGTAAAACCAGCACTCAGGGGACGGCCCCTACTCATGCAGTGCATTGTGCAGGTTTAGGAAAATAGGTTATAGGAAGGTGGAAAGAGGGAGTAGTGTTTGTGGACATTTGATTTAAATTTACCAATATCGTAACTGACGGGGAAAAACTTCCGCAGGAAGATCATTCCACAAGCGAGCAGTGCGGGCAAAAAATGAATTTTCTCTGTAATGCATTGTGCGATTCACTGGTTCAATCAACCACAAAAGGATGTGCTCTGCGAAAAGTACGAGTACCACGTAAAAATATGTGATCATCTGGAATCAAGCCCCTTATCTCTCGAGAACACCTCCCATTATATGTAGTACCGATAGAACAATGAAACACACGCCACATTGCGACGATGCTCCAACGAATCAATAGAGTTGGATAACCTACTGTCATTAATAAGCATCTTCGCCCTCTCCTGTACGCGATCGAGAAGCTTCAAAATAGACTTTGAAGCACCGGCCCATACATGAGATTTGTACTCCATTCTAGGTCGGATAAAGGTCCTGTAAATAGTAAGAAGGTCGGATGGAGTGAAGTATTTTCTGCACTGTTTCAAAAAACCAAGGCACTTGAATGCTTCTTTCGACACTCGAAAAATGTGATCGTTCCAACGAGCATCACAACTAATTCTCATGCCCAGAACATCAAGAGCATCCGCCTCCTCAATATTTACATTACCCATAGATACAGATGACAGAACACCAGTACCAGCCTGACGCCGGTGTGTCAAAAAACAACATTGGGTCTTGCGCGCATTAAAATCGACACCGTTCGCGCGGCCCCACTCAGAGATTGTTATCAGGTCATTCGTGAGTGCGTCATTCATGTTCGACCTCCTTGCCCCAATCTCCAAAAGGCTCGGCCTCCGATCAAATGAATATGAATGACAAATGTTGCTGTCATCCGCAAAAGAGTAAATAGGATTCGAAGTAATAGATAGAAGATCATTAAGAAAAATGAGAAAAAGAGTAGGAGAAAGAACAGAGCCCTGCGTTACCCCTGAATTTATCCTGAACTCGTCGGAAAAGATGCCATCTATACATACATAATTGGTCATTACAACCCTTCAGTCAGGATTACGACCTAGCTTCTCACACCACTTATGTTGTGTGCGTTAATTTTATACATGAGTGGCGGGACCTACAATTTAAAGTCGACTCCGAACGATTGCGATTTTTGAGAAGCACTTCATGGCAATTTTATTTACTCTCAGAGTTTTTGCCAGAAATCTGCTGAGAGGAAGTCGCCGAAGAAATATTTTCGTTTTGATGTCTGACCTGGGATTCGAACTCGGGCCTTCAGTCTAATAAGCCAACACACTACCTACTAGACTACGGCGACTTCGGCGCCATCTATAACCACTCTAATAGTGCGATCTTTGAGAAAGCTCGATATAAATCGAGAGAAGTGACTACCGACACCAAAAGCAATTAACTTCGCCACCAGAGCCTCATGCCAGACCCTATCAAACGCCTTTGAGATATCCAGAGCTACAACCTTGGCCTCACCAAAGCGGTCAATGAAACCATTCCACCTTTCAGAGAGTAACGCCAAAAGGTCGCCAGTAGAGCGCCCTTTACGGAAACCTTACTGACGATCATTTAGCAAACCGTTGGACTCTAAATACCTCACAAGGTGGTGATTAATCATGCTCTCCATCACTTTCAAAAGAGCAGAACAAACAGCTATTGGGCGGCAGTTTTCAGGGTTATTAGCCTCACCCATTTTAGGGATTGGCGTGACATTAGCAAGCTTCCAGCATGAAGGAAAAATACCGGCACGATACAACAAACAGAAAAGCTTAGCTAATGGACGGGCCAGCGTCGAAGAGCACTGTTTCAAGACCAGTGCTAGTATACCATCCGGCCCAGAAGACTTGTTCACGTTGAGATCCGCAAGAACCCTCTTAACCGCCCTGGCTCGAAAGAATATACTAGGCATAGTCACTGATACTCTTTCAAGTTCGGTTGGTTGGTTCAAACCCCAAGTCAGACAATCTCCAGGAAAACTAAAAAAATATGTCTTCCTCTCACTAGATTTCTGGCAGAACCCTGATAAAAATTGCCATGAAAAGTTTCTCAAAACATCTGTCGTTCGGATCGAAATTAAACTGTAGGTCCCGTCACTCATGTATAAAATTAACACACACAAATATGTATGTGATGTTAGCAGCTAGGTCGTAATCCTGACTGAAGGGTTGTTATGACCGATTAAGATTCGAATATTCAATACTAACTCCATACTGCTGTAATGAAACGAGGCATAGAACCCCGCGCACAAGAATATCGTTACGAGCCAATAATACATTAACATTTAGATCGAGGGGAAAAAACTTTTGAGTTCAAAAGACAGGATAGACGTTTTATAATATAAAAAGATCGAGAAGTTGGCTTTAAATAAGGCAATTCTCATTTAAAACGTTTTATTATCCGTTTTTCCTAAACAATTTAAAAATTATTTTAAGTCTAAACGGTTATTTTAGCTATCGATAACACAGCACTTTGTTGACTCATTTCTAATTCTATTCCGATTCATCTGGCAACACTAATGTGTTCTACTCTCAGCTGACGTCTTTTCTTTTTGTTTACTTTACGTCAACATTCTTTTACCAACAACAACAATACACATCAGGCACAGAAGAAGAAATTTCTTAATATCTCTTGTATACCAAGAATGTTTGTTAAGTCAGCATCATCGTCCATTATTTTCTATTGATACGTGATCGTGTTTAAGCTTAAACCACAATACCGTTTGAGAAGCACAGCTTTTGAATGACGGTGCCACTGATAATCAACAATAGAAAGCCCAACAGCAGTAGTAACACCATAACCATGAATGGGCGCAGCATTAAAATTCATCGAGTGCCGGCCACTATAGCAGCCATTGTTGTTTTGTGTTTCCTTTTCTATGTATTTAGTGGTACCGAAGAAAAACGTCCCGCCATGTATGGCATGTTAAGGAATCAGAATAAGGTGAATATGCGTAAATTATTAATTGGCGCCATACAGGCCGCCCAGCGTGGTGGCATGGAAATTTTAGAGGTGGCCAAGTCAAGAGACCTAAAGGAGAAGAGTAAAGGCAAAACAGATGAGGGTGCCAATGATCCCTTTACTGATGCTGATGGTCGTTCACACTGTGTCATGAAACAGGGTTTGCATCGCATCTTTCCACGTGTCACTATTTTCTCGGAAGAGGATAAAGAAAGTTGTGCCGAAGCGAATACATTTGATTTGGATCCGACTGTTCTGCATGAAACTGCTGAAATACCAGATTTATTAGTGAATATAAAAGATGTTACAGTCTGGATAGATCCCTTGGATGCAACACAGGAATTTACAGGTGAGTTATCAAGTTTCTCAAGGTGAATGGTTTGTATTGTATGGTTTCCAATTGAGGAAGGCATCGCGGTCGCGAAAACAGCCGAACAAAACGTAAGAGCTTTAGTACTCTGCATTTCAGAGACTATAAGGTGGGTATTGCAGAATTTGTTGTAAAAGGCGATCACCGGTTAACGTTTTAATGTTGGGAATTTTTACGATGTCTTATGTCGTCAGGAGGATGGAAATACATTACACGGCGTCTTTGTTTTGTATTCGGGACTTCCACTCTACATCTGGATGACAATATGGACCATTTCAAAACAATTTCCTTTTAACATTAAGAAGGAAATAATGGCGCAGGCACCAATAAACGCTGTCACATACGTAACCTGTTCGGTCATTAACCACAAAGCTCTTAAGCTGCTCGTTTTCGCCCTCATTCGGATGATTAATAAAAGTACTAACACAATAAGGAAGTGATTAAGAGTGTGCTGCGGTAAAAATACAAATAAAATTGGCAGATTAAGCCCATAGGGGTGTAGACAGAATGACTTTTGAGCGGGGATAGCTAATATGAATACTATTTTATCACTTTCTGAGGGATCATGATTATAAGAGGAGTATGCCCCAGCAAATAGGTGTCTCATCGCAAAAATTTAGAATTTTTGTTGTTGTATTGATTCTACCAAAGTAAACAACAAATAATTTACTTCCCTTCTTTTTTTCAGAACAACTTTATGAATACGTCACCACAATGGTGTGTGTTGCTGTCCAGGGTAAACCTGTCATTGGTGTAATACACAGTCCTTTTATAGGACAAACAGCCTGGGCTTGGGTTGATCATTCAATGTCAGAATATCTTTCATCCATTCACCCAGATACACCGAGTATTGAACATCCCATTATTACAGTATCACGTTCACATGCTGGCGATGTTAAAGATCTGACACGTGCTGTGTTTGGAGAAGATTCAAATATACTAACAGCTGCTGGTGCTGGTTACAAAGTTTTACAAGTGGTAGCTAATAATGCCACAGCTTATTTGCACTCAACGAAAATTAAAAAATGGGATATTTGTGCTGGTGATGCTATACTTAGGGCCCTAGGTGGTACAATGACAACTTTAGACGATGAATTAATCGATTATGGGCCCGATGAATCGCCCGTAAATGCACGAGGCCTTTTGGCTACCATTGTTAAACATGATGAATACATTGATAAACTAATGGCATATCGTAATACACACAACATGAGTAAAAATCATAGATAGTATTGAAATAAAACCGGACAGCAATCTCAAGTACTATAATTTAATTTAGCTGAACAACTTTAAATTTAAAGAAGTTATACGATATTTTAAGGCTTTAAAAGCCACTTTAAACAATTCACGAATTTAGTGATAAATTCAATCCGTAAGAATTTAAATTAAATTAAACATAGAAACAAAGAATATTATAACAACTGTGTGTTGAAAGTTAAATAACAAACAAACATATTTCTTTAAAAGGTGGGTATACTTTTTCTTAGCAAACACAAGTAGAATATTTGTTAGCAATAAACACAAATGTTTAAGAAATAATTATTTATTAATTTTACTTTTTGTTTATTTAGTTCATTCCAAAATATGGTAAACTATTGCCTGCTTTTCATTATTCAAGAATTTAAAAATCAATCAAGAACATTCAAATTTCAAGAACAATCATATTCACATTCAACCCATTATCATAAAGTAAGTAGTATTTTTTGCTATTTTTTTATTATTATTTTTCTCTTCTTTGCCTTTCTTTTGTTGCCATTATTTATAAAAATTTTTTTTTTTTGAAAAAACCTGTTCTTGTAAACTCCACTTTAAGGGTCATGAACTTTAATAACTATTTGAATATCATTATCAGTCAATATGTTCGTAAACAATAAGACGCATGTATTCTTCATAGCTGAAATAAAGGCAAGAACATGTGTTCAGAATTTGTTAACAGCATCGGAGAGAGAGAGAGATAATTTAACACGAATTAAAACAACTTATGTTTTGTATTATTTCTCATACAACAAAAGTTTATTCAGCTTCAATTTTAACGTAATTTATAATGTTATGGTCATTTATAATGCGTCCAGGTAGCTATTGTATAACATGGCTGTTATAACTTCTACTGTAATAAGCGGTTAATGTATTGAGGGCGGTCTTTTTACCTACCTAAATTTGTGTTTATATACATGGTTTTAGGACGAAGTACGCTCTTGATCTTAGTCGCATCATGATCATACCTACAATGTACATACGTGATTGGTCATTACAACCCTTCAGTCAGGATTACGACCCAGCTTCTTACACTACTTGTGCTGTGTCCTCTAATTTTTATACAAGAGAGGCGGTACCTACAGTTTAAAATCGATTGGGAGAAAGTTTTCATGGCAATTTTTTTTTGTTCTCAGAGTTTTTGCCAGAAATCTGCTGTGAGGAATTCGCTGAAGAAATATTTTTTCATATTTCGTTTCCTTTGATATGTCTGACCTTGGGTTAGAATCGACGCCTCACGTCTAATAAGCCAACACACTACCTACTAGACAACGGCGACTTCGACTTTGATTATCTAAAAATTTATTTAGCCTGAGGATCAAAACTTAATTCTGCTGTTTAGTTAAGATTAACAAAACCAACCAATTATATAAATTGCTCTTTTTTTAATTGTATATATTATGACAGTTGTTTAATGTTTTCAAACGACGATAACAAAATGTTAGCATCGGTTGTATTATTATCAACTATTTTTTATAAAAGAATCAAAAAGAAGTCTTTGCAACTATATTATGAAAACACATTTAAAAAGCTTTATTTACACAAGGATGTAAATGAAAGTTTACGTAAGTTGTCTGATAAGTGTTAGTTTTAATTTTGTGTCAAATAAGAGCAAAAACGAAGGAGATCTTTTCACCGGATAATCTATTTCTAAAATTTCTGAATTTTTCTCTCAGATAATTATAAAAATATTACTATGGAGCTAAGTATCTGAATTTAATCCAGTATTGTTTAAATTCTAATTAGACCAAAAATTAGATTTTAGCTGTTATGATGACTATTATATTTTATAGGGCATTAAAGAAACCCTTACGAAGTCCGTTGAATATATATTTTTTATGTTTGTGATCGTGTACTGAATTTCCGTCAATCATAAAGCTAAATAGGCAGATATGTTTTATACATATTGAGTTAATTATGGAAGATGCTCTGCTGAGTGCATTGTAAGTGGCTTGTGTATCGATTGGGAGAACTCTGTGCTGATTGTTTTTAAAATTCCTGGATTCTAATTGAGGAAAATTATGATGTCAGCTTCATTGTGCTGCCAGCCTTGAACAGAATACGTTAAAAATAACGTTTTGATAAGATGTTCCACTTCTATGCTTACAAGCACTCGTCAGATAGTGTTTGTGATACAATATTAATTTACTTTAGACCTTAATATCAATGGTACGGGTTTTATTTCTAATTGGAGTTACAAACATTCGTTAAATTCGAACAATTTTGAAGGATATCAAAAATAGCGTACATATGTATAATTTAAAAAACTTATTTTCAACTATTTGAGAATATCTTGAGCATAAGCATATGCTTTTGGAAATATTTAATATGCGAAGATCCTGGATTGAATTCTGGGCTAATGGAAGTTGAAAAATTCCATTCCAAAATGGAGAAGTTTAGAAAAATGGTGCAGTGCGCATCGTTAACGACTCCGATCAGATTTGCACTGATGACTCCAAATTGGTGACAGAAATTTTCGGAATCGTTGGGCATAAGAATACCACTGCAGTGTCTTCCAGACGGCAATACAGTAAGACCCTGCTTAACGCGGGGGATGCGTTCCAATACGTTCCAACGCTAAACGAAACAGCGTTAAACGAGGCAACTTAAAACGTACATATGTACCTAGTAACGTTTATGACAACTAATACATCAAATGTGACGCAGGAAAGATACGTTCGTACTGTGATTGCGACTTCGGAAAATACATTTAGAATCTCTATCCTGGACAGACTAACAAAGAAGCGTTGAAAAAGATGCATAGTATACACCGTTGCTATATAGTGCACCGCTTTTGGTTGGTGCATGGGCGTTTCATTTGCAACCGCGTAATACTGAAACAGCGTTAAGCGTTGTCATACTGTACAAGTTACGATTGAGAAATATTTTTATCTTCGGAAAGGTATTAATTACCATACGTTCTGATGGCCAGGAGGCTGTATATAGCGAGAAAACAGAATGATAGGGGACACAATGATGTGTCGGATAACTGTAGAGTGGATGAACTGGCCAGGTGTGGCACAACCTTTTAACTCTCCGCCTATATATAGCTGTGACGGATTTCGCAACGAGATAGCGATGTGGTACGGGACACAACGATGTGTCAGGTAACTGTAGAGTGGATGAACGGGCCAGATGTGCCATAACCTTTCAACTCTCCAATGAATTCTTTACTTGGAAACCCATTTAAAGGCCTGCTGTTACAGATTCCTACAATGCCGGATGATCGGATTTGGATACGGTTAGAATGGGTCAGAATACCTGCACAAAGCTGCAAAGAGGACTCACGGAAAGTCTAGTTAAACTTCTAAGGAGAATGTTAAATTTGGTTTCTGGAGTTATTACTCAGCATTACATTAGGTGCACTACACTCAGGTCTCATTTTATGCGATGGAAGCGTTCCGAAAAAAAATCGCATAAATTGAATTCGCATAAAACGATACTCTAGCTTCATATAAAAATTAATGATTCGTTCCAAAATCCTGTAAAACCGCATAAATTCAAACTTTAATTGAAAAATCAAAGCAAAATCGCATAAAAAAGTCAACAAAAGTATATTTATTTCATTTTCTTAAATAATACAAACAAAAACTTCTAAAATAAATAAATAAAAATAAAATATTAATTCATTATTTACAGAACAAAACAAAAAATACTAAACTAAAGTTTATAATTATGAATGCACGATCAATCATTCTGCATCGTTTTGGAATTGGTTCGACGTCACTTTTATTATTACATACCTATCATCGAATTTTTAGAAAGTTTAATTACTTCTTTTATTGCAGGATATGTAGTCAGTTATTAAACTTTGTGACTTTGAGTTTTTAAGTTGCCTATACAACTCATGATATCCGGAAAATAGATCAGTCAATACGCGTTGAATCTTCAGTGCTCTTTCGGTACCTTGGTCCATACTAAGAATAAGATTTTTTAAATCATTAACTTTGTTAAGGATATCACCAATTTGTTTTGAATTGAATTGTACAACACTTTCTTCGGAATCACTCTCTTCACTATCAACGTATTTCTCATTGTCGGTGACTAAACTAATGACGTCGATATCGGTTAATGTTTCGTCAGCTAACAGTTCTTCTAATTCATTCTGCTCTAGCGAGTCAAATCCATCTCCTTCAATTTGATGAGCTAAATCAATTATTTCACTGGTCAGTGTCGACAAAATGAAACACACCATCAGAGATCAGCAACGAGTATTCAAAACGATGAGTAGATTCGAGTCATACTTATAATTTCAGCTACTTATACGCATTCATACTTATTTTAATATCATACTCATACTACTCATATTCAAAGTTAGAAATACTCATCGTACTCATACTTAACAATACGCACGATGTTGTTGATTTCGACTCTCCATTATTCAACACATATACACGAAGCACAAAATAAGTATGATTCGAGTACGAACACCACAATACTCGCTAGAAGGTTGTGTGTGTGCTTTGCTTGCTGTCTTTGTCTTTTCTTTTCTCTTCTTTTGTAAATGCAACAATAACTACTACTGTAAATTTTGTTGAATGATTCGAGTCACTCGAATCATTCGTAAGTATTATAAGTATTTTTCTAAATTTATGAATCTGAATGAGTAGGCGTATGAATCAAACAATGAATCGAATGTTGTGAGTTTGATGTCAACGTTGTACTCATACTCATTGCAACCTATACTTATAAATCAATGTTGTAGCGAGTACGAATGAATCAGAGTAGTTGAATTTTAATACTCTTGACTCACTCATACTCAAAATTTCATAAGTACCTATGAGTAGCGAAAATACGATTCATTGCTGATCTGTGCACACCATAATGATTATATCAGTGGTGCAAACTTGGTTTAATTTAAAAATGATACAAAAGTTTTAAAAGAATTATAACATTTTAAAATCTAAAAAATAAAATTTGATTTAAAATCGCATAAATTCGAATTCGCATAAAAAAATCCGCATAAAACGAGACCCGAGTGTAATGCAAAACGTGTTCTTTATGAACACTTGGCAAATGACTTGTACCAAAGAATATGGATATAAAGAATGTGCATCATGTAGAAGTAAAATTTCTTATGGCGGGTTGTAACATTACGACCCGCTCTCACCAAAATTTGTTTAACATTACTACCCGCACAATTGTGCAGAGAGAACTCACACGCATTCTTGTGTTATTTGATTTAGTTGTCGATCAGACTGCGACAAGAACACGTGTGTAGCGGATGAGTTATCATTTTATTTCAGAATAACACTCAAAAAATATTTTATGTTAAAAATGTTCTATGTCATTAGCTGGCCGTATTTAATTTTTTATTTTTTCTCTAATAAAAAATGGGTTTTTTTATTTTTCTTTATCTAAAAAAAACTAGGTATAATTTTTAAGTCAAAGATGGATAGCCTTATGTTCTTTTAATAAAAAAAAATGGATATTTTATTTTTCTTTTCTTTTAATAAAAAAAAATGGATATTTTATCTTTATCATTGCTAGCACAATGTTGGAGGAGGAAAACATACACTCAGTGGTAGAGGTTAGTTATCCATTCGCTTCATCAGAAGCTTTGAACGGTTCATAGATTACGGGAAAATATATAACCGTGGTAATATGGTACAGTA
Source organism: Sarcophaga caerulescens (assembly GCA_927399465.1). Taxonomy (NCBI): domain Eukaryota; kingdom Metazoa; phylum Arthropoda; class Insecta; order Diptera; family Sarcophagidae; genus Sarcophaga; species Sarcophaga caerulescens. The sequence continues at coordinate 24,324,231 of OV656873.1, read as the reverse complement.
GACCTTATGTGGCCTAAGTGTGTCTGTCTAACTTCTTTGGGTAGACCTATCTACCTACCATGCAAAAGAATATGTACCAACTTCTGTTTTTTTTTTTATTTTTTTAGTGTAATTTATTTATTTTATTTAATTTGTTTTTTTTTTAACATTAAATACCAGACAGATAAAATACAAATTTAATAAATATGTGTTGCGTTTAAGTTATATTTGAATACAATATTGAATAATTATAATATTTAAAAAAAAAAAAATTAAAACAAAAAAAAAGTATACAATAACGAAATACAAAAAAAGCAAAGAAGACAAAGAAGTTGTTGTTGTTGTTGATTGATCTTGTTTGATAAACAAAAATAATACACGTACTTTTTTTTCATTTATTTATTTAAATTTTAATTTTTCTTATATGTTGTTGTTGTTTATATATGACTTTTTTATATATAATATATATGTATAGTATATAAAGTAGGAGTAAATACAATTGAAGTAGACTTATTAACAAAATACAAATGAAAAAAATAATTAATATTTCATTAAAAAAAAAAAAGAAAAACAACTTAAGTACTAAAGATATGCGTATTGAGTATCTCTTTTTTGTTTTTTGTTTTTTTTTTTTTTGTAAATATACATACACGTGAATAATAATAAAAAAAAAATATTGTAATTAATCTAGTTTTATTGAAGTTTTTTTTTTGTGTTCATTTTCAAAATTATTTTGAAAAGAAAACTAAAAATTGTTAAAAAGTTTTTAAAAGGAAAAGGAAATATTTTTTTTTTTTAATTTTTTTATGTACAGTGTTGTCAAAAAGTATTGTATAATTGGAGGAATAGATGTTGTTATTATTGGTTTTTATAAACAGTGTGTGTTGTTGTTGTTTGTAAATGATGTTAAAGAGTTACATAAACGAAATAGGGGGGGGGGGATGCTTGTTTGTTGGAGGTGTTTGATTACTTTTATTTTTTAATTTTTATAAATTTTTTTTTTTTAATTTCTTTTGTAGTTTTTTTTTTTTCATAACAAAGCGGTCATTTTTCATTTTCATTTATTGTTGTTGTTGTTGGTGTTTTTCTATTTTGTAACTGTTATTGTTCTTTTCAAATCACGACTCTGTTTGTTTACTTAACCCAATGGATTGTTGGTATCGAAAGTAATCTTTGGTACAAAACCATTTTCTCCCTCTACACTATAAGCGACGGTCATTAATCTGCCATCTGGTAACCAAACGGAATACTGACCAGATACCTGTGAGAATTAAAGAAGGCCATTAAATATTTCATTTCCAATGTATTGTTATGATTTCAATTGTTAATCAAACTTACTTTGCCTTGTGCATCACCGGCTTCGTTTTTATTGAAAAACAATTCCTTTTCGGGATCTTTCACTTCATATTGGTACTCATACTGTTGGGAAATTTTGAAAAAAAAAAAACAATTTTTTTTTAATATTAATTTCATGTTTCTTTTTGTTTCTTAAATATGAAAGCGATTATGCAATACATTAGAGCTTATTTGTTTAGATATTTACGGATATAATAGTGATGTGAAAAACAAATTAAAAAAACTCAACAGAAAAACTGCCAGAAATAATATTCCATTATTGTTTGAAATGTCTTTTATCCTGTCGTTTTGTAGGACAAATGATTTCAGACAATTGACAATTGGTATGAAAGATTTTAAGAATATGTGAAGAATTGAGTGTCTTTCATAAAAATTATCGATCGTGTAAAATTGCTCGTCTTACGAAAACAGAAGTTTACTTGACATATTTTTAGTAAAGTAAAGTCCAAGGATCTATAAATAATGCCACGAAATAATGGTAATAAGGTGGTCGTGATACCTATTGTAGTAAAGAAATAATTATTGACGAATATCTAGAATAGTAATGTGTATGGGGTTGCTGCTATAAAGTAAAGGGTGTTTTTTTATAGAGGTATAGAACTTTAAGTTGGCATTACTTTTCAAGATGGCGACCGATTTAACAGTTGTCAAGTGATAATGGTTCTGTGCGGAAAACGTATTGCGCTCTACGTCCGCTTTTTCGTCGACAAAATCGTCCATCAGAGCAGTTAATTCGATTAACCATGGAACGTTTTCGCACCACGTTTACTCTTATTGATAACTAGCATCCCCAGAGACGCCGTACGGTGCGTACAGAAGAAGCTATTGCTGCTGTAGAGCGTAGCATTGAGGAAGACCCGAATGAGTCCATCCGCCATCGAGCACAGGAATTGGATCTGTGTCCATCCACTTTATGGAAGATTTGAGTGCTTACAAAATCCAACTCGTGCAAGAATTGAAGCCAAACGATCATCAAGTAAGGCGTAGATTCATCGAATGGGCCCAAAACGAGATTACCGTTGTTCACGATTTTTATAAGCGAATTTCGTTTAGAGATGAAGCGCACTTCTGGTTGAATGGCTACGTCAACAAACAAAACTGCCGCATTTGGAGTGAAGGTAATCCTCAAGTGTATGTGGAAACACCGTTACATCCAGAAAAATTGACTGTTTGGTGCGCTTTATGGGCTGGTGGAATCATTGGTCCTTACTTTTTCAAAAACGATGGTGGCCATAACGTTACAGTCAATGGTGATCGGTATAGAGCCATGATTACTAACTTTTTCATTCCTGAATTGAATACCCATGATGTCCAGGAGATGTGGTTTCAACAAGACGGCGCAACATGTCACACAGCTCGTGCCACAATAGATTTATTGAAAGACACGTTTGGTGACCGCCTAATTTCACGTTTTTGACCTGTGAATTGGCCTCCAAGATCTTGTGATTTAACACCGCTAGACTACTTTCTGTGGGGCTATGTAAAGTCATTGGTCTATGCGGTAAAGCCACAAACGCTTGACCATTTGGAAGACAACATTCGCCGTGTTATTGCCGATATACGGCCACAAATGTTGGGAAAAGTCATCGAAAATTGGACGTCCAGATTGGACTACATCCGCGCCAGTCGTGGCGGTCATATGCCAGAAATCATATTTAAAATGTAATGAAACAAGATTATCTTTCGGATAAATAAAATTCATGTCAATCGAATAATCCATCGTTGTTTTATTGCAACTTAAAGTTCTATATCTCTATAAAAAAACACCCTATACAAGCAGATTTAAAATATGAATAGTGATATGATTGCTGACTTTTATAAGACGAAAATGAAAATTTTAAATTCAAAAATATGATTCAAACACCTGGTCGTCTAACTAAAACTTCCGAAGAAGATTATAAACATTTCACAACAAATGCTTGAAGAAAATTCTTCATAACTTCTGGTCGAATTGGATTACGAATGATCAATTACTTTCGATGGCGTACTGAGAATTTCTAGACAAGCGCTCGATTGGAACACAAGGCCATAGAGATCCTGACAGGATTTATATGAATTCTGATGGTAAAGAGCAAATGCTCATCATGAAATATGGTATGGAACCAGATAATTTCAAATTCTTTTAATTTCTAAGAAGGAATAAAGAGAAATCTTAAAAAAAGGAAAAAAATCTGGCCAGTTGTGGGTAATTGTCTCCATCAGGTTGGTCAATAAGGCCTTAAGGGTCAACCTTATATCAAGTGATTTCCTTCTAATCTCATCAATTTCTGGGTCATCGTTTATTTATTTATTTATTTAATAAAGTCTATAGATATAAAATCCTTACAGACTAGACAAATACATAATCAATAATTATTATTTAAATAAGAAATTAAATTACATTTAATAGTATTGACATTTACAGAAAAGTCAATGTAAGAATAAAGTTTATTAAATTCAGTACAAATTCTCATTAGCGGATCAGACTTGGCATAATTTGTCCTATAAACATTAACGGAAAGAGGACAGAAATGACGTGTAGGACGAGACGGAACATTAAAAGATATATTATTAATTAAAAATTCAGAACATACATTTCCTTTTATCAAGTTTAAGACAAACGTTAAATTTAACATAGATCTACGGCTTTTAAGAGTTGGCAGCTTTATAAGGGCAAGTCTACTCCTATATGGCGGCAGGTTGAAAGGATCAAATTGCAGGCTCCGAAGACAAAATAACAGAAACTGTTTCTGCACGGATTCAATGTTGTCAGTATGAACCTTATACATAGGGTCCCAAATAATTGAACCATATTCCAGAATGGGCCTTACAAGACTGGTAAAAAGTTGTTTCGTTATATATGGATCTTTAAATTCTTTCGCCCAACGTTTTATAAAACCAAGGACTGCACGTGCCTTATTAATAGTAAATGAGATGTGCTGGATAAAATTTTATTTGGTATCAAGTAGTGCCACTGTTCTCCTTCTCCAGCAGTTAATCGCATATTGAAATTCAGTGGAATTTATTTCTCAAATTTTACTCACACATCATTCTTATTCAAGGGATTACAAACGGTCTTATGTGCAATGTTTATGGATGGCAATTGACATTCAGTTGCATCGATAATTGCCAAAAATAATGTTACAGATGGCAGCAAACAGGCAACATTTTAAAATTTAATTTTGTAAACAAAATTCCTTTAAGCAACTACAAAAATAAGCAATTGAAATTGTTTCTGAAAATAACGATAGGAATTGAGGGTCTTTTTTTTCTTATTTTCTTTGACTGGATTTCTACGCCATCTCCAAGGACGTTGTACAATGGGTCAATTTCGACCTCCGGGTATTGTACTTGTCTTAACGGACAAGTACACGTCCTCTAACCTAACCTAACCTTTCTACGCCATTGTGGATCGATCTTGTACATCAAAGTTATAAGAATGAAATCCACTGAAATCAGTATTATGTCTGTCCTTCTAGACATTTTCCCACTGCCTTTGTATTGTCTTGTAGCAACTGATGACCACTTTTGACAATACAGGCTTAAGTGATTACAAATCTGGCCAATAAGTTTTTTTTTTATATAAATCCAGCCATTGGAGAAATAGTGGGTGTTTTTTAGCACGCCTTATATAGTGCAATGAACTTACTAAAGATTTTTAAATGAGATATTGATTTACACTTCTAAGGTGATTGTATCTTTTAATAACTGGGCGGCTTATAAATCATTTTCTGTCTGTAATTTATTGTATGAGGCTTTACTTAATCAATAATGAGGTAAAGTGATAACATGCCTGTTTCGATAGAAATCTAGAATTTGTTTTATATTGAAATATGAAAGTGTTAATAGTAGTTCGATTTGATTAAATAACCAAACTTGTCTCCTATTATGTGATAATTCTTCTTCTTTAAAAATGCCATTGGCCATTATCTGAAAAACAATTTCAGTTAAGGTTGTGGTTGTGGTTAAAACAACTTATTTACGGGGGCATTATTAACGTCAATGTCAATTATTTTTAACACTTTTCATTAAATAATAATGAACAAAAAAAAAAAACACCAAATTAAATAAATTAACAAATTTATTTTCAATAAAACTATGGTTTTTCTCTTTCATAAATATTAATGAGTAATGTTTAGAATAACAATAATAATAAAAAATAGTAAATAATCATTGTAAACTTTTAAATTTAAATGTATAATAAAATAAAACAAAAAATTATTAAATGACTTTCCACATTACAACAACAAAAAAAAGGAAACTAACAATAATTATAAATCAAAATGTTTTTCAAATTATGAACAAACATGCACATTTTGAACAGCTTCTGCTAAAATTTATGCATTAAAAAATTGTAAATTTCCTTTTTTAAAAATATTAAAATAACGATAATTAGTCATAAAAAAAAAATCGTAATTATTTTGACATTTAACCTTTCCCTAACAAGCGGTAAATATATTATTATTATTTACTGTTAAGTACTGTACTTGAATAATATTTATTATTTACGGTATAAATTGATTTATAATACCCGTATACGTTGTACTTGTACTTTTACAACTCAATTTATTGTTGTATATTTTATTATTTTTTTATTATTTTAATTTATAATTAATTAAGGGTGGGGGAGGGGGTTTGTAACTGTGATTGTGTTAAATATTCAATTAATAATTAATTATTGCCTTATTAAATGAATTATGAATGCATATTAAAGCATATCATCTATAGAAGATTGTAATATCTAGTGTGGAGATACAAATATTGTTAGACTCTTAAGGTGTAGCCTTTAAAGTGGATCGCAAATGTAAAATGACTCGTATTAATTTAAGAATTAATGTCTAGTTTTCTTTTCTAATGACTTTTACAGGAACATTTAAACATTTTAAAATATAGGAACACCTATGTTTTATTTAAACAATGTCCATCCAAAGCTACATATTTTTCATCTCTCCTTTTAGTAAAATATAGTCTTTCGAACCCATAACGAATCAATTTATCTTATTCAGCTACAGTACTACAAATAGAACGAAATAAATAGTAGCCAGAAAAAGTCTAGTTTTGTCTACATAGAGCGTGGAGCAAAACTTTTAACCCACTAAATTTAATATTTGGTCGTTTGTACTAAACAATTTAGTTCAATATTTTTTGCAATCAATCTCAAATGAGTTTGTGAGCTTTGGAGATGGAGTAGTTGAAGTCGCTGTAGTCTACTAGGTAGTGTGTTGGCTTATTTGCCACTAGGCCGTGGTTCAAATCCCTGCCCAAACATCTCAAACAAAACGAACAAAAATGAAGAAAAAATATTTCTTTCGGTGACTTCTTCTCAGAAGCCTTCTGGCAAAAACTCTGGATGTAAAAATAAAATTGCAATGAAAATTTTCTCAAAAATTCATTGTTCAGGGTCAATTTTACATTGCAGGTTCCACTATCCATAAATAAAATTAATACACACAACATGGGTGGTGTGAGAAGCTTGATCGTAATCCTGACTAAAGGCTTATAATGACCAATTAAGTAATCGCCAATGCCGGACTGTTTATTAACATAGACAAACCAAAAGTCCTACACAATAGTACCATCAGGCTTATTAATCAATAACGTGGTAATCAAACATATTTAGTTCTTTGCCTGTCTGGGCAAATTCGTAACCTGGCGTCTCAAGTAAGATTGTTAAGGACTGCACAGAAGGACTGAGGTCGATCATGCTTTGAAGAGACCTCAGGGAAATTCACTGGAACGTTTAAGTATCAGAAAATGAAGAAGAAGACCTATATACATAAGCCTGAAGAAGCTTAATGTGCTTCGAGGTGCATGAAGCCTAAATGAATGGATCCGAAATAAAGCGATACTTTGTTCTGTTACGCAGTGCAGTTGAATTCAAATTATTATCCTGTCTGTGTTAACAACAAATAAGAGATATTGAGGTGCTGTAAGCCGCAAAAAACGAATGATTTTGTGAGGTGGGTCTATCGATTATATATGCTTGATTTATAGTCTATTCGTATGCACATCTATTGATGTTCTATGAGAACATTTAATGCTTTTTTTGAAGCCTTACTGACTGACTTCCTCAAAATCATGTTCATTTTCCAAAACTTTCGAAATCATTAATTGTAAAGGGCAAATTCGATTTTTTGATGAAGTAATTCCACATTCATTGAATATGTACATGAAAAGTACGCAAATGCCGACGGCATTTAATTTATTCAGAATGTAGCAGGATAACTGCTTTTCGTATAAGAAAAATTAAACAACACAACTAAAAAGAATTCGAATATAATTTCGAAAAATTCTATTTTATTTGAATAAATTTTTTTCATGAATAAAATCAAAAGGGTGTTGAATATATTCGAGTCTTATGGTCTTGAATACGAGTACAGTAGGACCTTGATTATCCGTGATGGTCGGGACCGGAAGCATTCCGGATAATCGATTTTCCCGGTTAATTGAGTACCAATTTTGGCAAGTTTTTTAATAGATATTTTTATTAGTTAATAAATGAATATGTACATATTTATATAAAAACTAAAATTCAAGGATTTTATATACATACATGTTTCAAAAATATAAAAAAAAATAATTTTATCAGAAAACAGTGAACAGTATATAAGGATTTCGTATACTAAAGAGAGAATTCCCCTTTTTCGCTTGTTTGTCCAAAATAATAGAAAAAATGTTTGCTTATAATCACGGATAATAGAGGTAATCACGGTTAAACGGTGCAGAAAAATTTAAGTCGATCCAAAATAAAATTAAGTCGATGCAAAAAATTTTCTTTTTCCATCCCGGATAATTGATGTTCCCGGATAATCGAATCACGGATAATCACGGTCCTACTGTATATTGAAAAATTTGCCATGAAAAAGTTTCTCAAAAATCTGTCGTTCGGAGATCCCACCACTCACGCATAAAATTAACGCACACAACATGAGTGGTGTGAGAAGCTAGGACGTTGTACAATGGGTCAATTCGACCTCCGAGTCACAGTTGACAAGTACAGAGGACGTGTACCTAACCTAACCTATTGCAAGCATTTAATCAATATTTTAAATTCCATTCTTTAAAACAAAAGTGGGAAATTCTGAATCTATTTTGGGAAATTCATTTTATTTAGAATTGAAGAACAATTAGTGAAACGCCCGCTTGAACAAGGACGAATATTTTCTTTCCACACATTTCTTGAAATGCTTAATTTTTATTTTTCCGTAGAATGTAAAATAAGATCGTAAGTTTTTTTTCTCCTCCCAATATTTATATTAAAAATCAGAAAAATTAAATTTTTCGCAATTGCACTCCAAGAACTCTTGAAAAGCTGAAGGATGAATTAAAATGAAATTTTATTGGAACCAAAAAAATTCGAAATATCAATAATGAATCCTTTTCCTTTCGAAGTTTTTCGAATTTTTATTCTTTTAATGCATTTAATGATATCGTTTATTTTTAATTTTAAAATTGTTTAAAAAAATGTTTTTTTTTTTGGTTTAAAACCCAGGTTCATATTACCGGTTCAGGTTGTTCAGGAGCTTGAGGTCGGGCATATGCCACAATAATGTACGCACACAATATAACCGCCACAAATTTCCAAGATAAAGCCGACATTATTTTAATTTTTTTTTCTCTTTTTATTGATAAATTTTTCAAATTATCGTTAACTTTTTTTTGATTTCCGTTTTTTCTTGTATTTATTGTATACGAAATAGTCCTACCGATCGTTGGTCGTGGGACAAAATAAGATCTTTTTTTCACCGTTTAGTCGTCAAACGCTTTAAGTATGTAACTGAAAGCAATTGTTTGCTACAGAAGTCTTTTATATGAATTCTGAGTCAAGAGTCGAGTCGTCTCTGGTTTTGTAAATCGCATCATCGTATAGAGCAAGCACATCACATCACATCGCATCACATCGCATCGCATGGCATCGTATCGTACCGCATAGCATCAGGCAAGAGTAGTAACGTATTAGTGTAACGTATACCTTGCCATAGGTCAAAGGTACTTTTTATTTTTAAAGTTTTTCTGCTGTTGTTGCTGTTGTTGTCGTTTTTAAATGCAAAGCCAATCGCAACTGAAATGATGCTGCTCACTCACAGCGGTAATGGTGACGACGATGATAATGATGATACTCCATACTACCTCAGAGTAGTATTGCAGTGCTAGTACTAACCGTGTATGAACGATTTTAAGGTGGCAGGCAGGCAGGCTGTTTGTTTGGCTGGCTGGCAGTCAGTCAGTCATTTATTCATTCATTTAGTTTGAACGACATCAAGCCATTTAAAAACTTTAGCCGGCAGTTAGAAGACATACAGCAGCACACAGAGATATTGCCACAGTCACCGTGACACAGTGTTGTGAGTGAATTAATGAATGCGGCGTCGCCGCCGCTTTTGATATGAAAAGTAAACTTTGTTGTAAAGAAAAAACAAAAAAAAAAAAACAAAAAAATATACAAAAACAATAAAAACAATAACACAACAAAGTTTAACATTTGAAAAAAAAAAATATTGTTTTTGTTGTTTGTTATTGTATTTGTTTATCCGATTTTAAATTCTCTGCTTACGATGAATTGACAATTTTGTTGCATGTTATTTAAAATACTTGCTGCCGCTGCTGCTTAACCCATTTACGGTCTCTGTGCCAATTTGGGAACACTTATGGTGTTTTCTTTTCTACAAAGAAAAAGTCACCCACTTACAAGGTACATAAAAAAAATTTTTGACCAACCCTGTTGTAATGTCATTTTTTATTTGAGAAGAACATAACACAAATATTAAAAAAGGGTATGCCCTGTGTTTACCACTTATTAATGGTGTTTTCTTTTCTACCAGAAAATGTGCATTTTATTAACGCAAAATGCAATTTTGCGTTTGTTTCTTAAAAATGTTTCGTCCTCTAAAAGGGTGGTATGTTTTATTCTAAATAATTTGCACTTGCCAATGGTGGAGGGCATTGCATTTTATGCCCTGTATAAATCGAGAGTGCTGCTAATGCCCTGTAAAGCAGATGAATTTTTTTTATTTATAGGGCTGCCAGATGAAATTTAAAAAAAGTCGCCTGGTATTGTTATCTAATTTGAAGTTAATTTTTTCATTGTTTTGTGGAGTAATCTTAAGGAAATATTACATTATTAAAGCTACATGGTCAGCAGTATAAAAAATTGCATTCAATGTTATAACAGTGCTAAAATATTTTTTTTTTTTTTTTGTTATAAAAAAAGTGTGCAAAAAATGAAGTCGAAAAATTAGGGATCTGGCAACACCTTTGAACAAATTGGCATTTCCTCATTCATTTTCTTAATAAGTGGTAAACACAGGGCATACCCTTTTTTAATATTTGTGTTATGTTCTTCTCAAATAAAAAATGACATTACAACAGGGTTGGTAAAAAATTTTTTTAATGTACCTTGTAAGAGGGTGACATTTTCGTTGTAGAAAAGAAAACACCATAAGAAAATGAATGAGGAAATGCCAATTTGTTCAAAGGTGTTACCAGATCGCTAATTTTTCGACTTCATTTTTTGCACGCTTTTTTTATAACAAAAAAAAATATTCTAACACTGTTCTAACATTGAATGCAATTAAAAATTAACTTCAAATTAGATAACAATACCAGGCGACTTTTTTTAAATTTCATCTGGTAGCCCTATAAATAAACAAAAGTCATCTGCTTTACAGGGCATTATCAGCACTCTCGGTTTATACAGGGCATAAAATGCAATGCCCTCCACCATTGGCAAGTGCGAATTATTTAGAATAAAACATACCACCCTTTTAGAGGGCGAAACATTTTTAAGAAACAAACGCATAATTGCATTTTGCGTTAATAAAATGCACATTTTTTGGTAGAAAAGAAAACACCATTAATTATTAAGGCTGTATAAAAAAACTGGTTACTCTAGTTTATTTATTTTTGCATTATTGAATAGTGGAAAGTGCTCTGAATAAATATTAAATGAAGCAATTTAACTACATTTATTGTTATTGTTGTAATAATCTATTAAACTTCATTAAAAATACACATGTATAAGATCTTAGAAAACATATAATAATGCTGTTCCAATTTGGGTTCAATGGCCACAAGTATATGATATTTGCATAACAGTAACATAACAGTATTTGCACAATGGCGACCAATTACGATTCTTATGAACCAGTAGGAAAAGTTAAAAGATGGTCTTCTAAAAAAAAACAAAAAGTTGATATGCAAATACCTCACTTGTTCCAAACTTACAACAAAAGCATGGGCGGAGTTGATGAAATAGACCAATCTATATCTTTATATGGCTATATCAAATGCGTGGTGCATAAATGAATTTTGTGAAGAAAATGCTATGGATCAATTACAATTTCGTCGATCCATAGCTAGGTCTTATCTAAAACAGTCGTCCAAAAGACATTCTGCTCGGCTTTCGTCATCAAATATTGAGGGTCTACATCTAGACGGCGCAGATCATGTTCCAGAAAAGCTTCCTAAGCGTGTGCGTTGTGTCTTCTGCCACAATAGAAGCCGCTGGAGTTGCAAAAAATGCAAAAAAACACTCTCCGTTGAAAAAAATTGTTTTGCAAAATATCACTCACCATTTTGGGTACACCCCTCTAATGTCCTGAATTTTTTAGTTTTTTTACTTTTTTTTACGTTTCTGTTTTTTTGCATTGTTAAAAATAAATATACATTGAAATTTTAAAAATTTAACTTGTAGCTTTTGTTTGGCTGTAAATGGGATAATGTTGTTGTCGTTGTTATTGTCTCATCTTCAGCAGCTTCTAGGTAAACTAGGTAGTGCTGCTGTTATTTGTTATCTTCTAAGAAATACAAGCAACAACAACAACAATGGCTTGAAAAAGAAAAGAGTTCACCTTTTTTCAAAAATTCATTTCAATTTCGAATTGAAAAATCGAAATGAGGTGTTAGAAATACTAGTACTTTTAAATGTCTACCTTTCTTCCCTTCCTTCTTCCCCCCCAATACCAGAGAAGAGTTAGAATACTAGTTTGAAAAACTTCTCTTTTTAATGTTCAATAAACACGATTTTGAAATTGTCTTCGCTTTTGATTCTAAAATTCTTAATTAAGAATCTGTTTCGGTTTCTCTTTTTACGATTTCATAATTTCTTGTTTTCGATTTTCAAACAAAATAATTTGAAATTTTGAAATATTTTCTCAGTTTTTTTTCATCTTTTGTTAAGAGACGAACTTGTTCCTATCATGCTATTTAATCATTCAAAATCGCATTCATTCTTGTTGTATTTAAAATTTTGAGAAGATTTTTGTTTTTGTTTCGGTTTTTTTTTTTCCTTTACATTTGTATCTATTTGACCGATATAGTCAAATCGTGAGATATTTTGATGATTTTCTAATCAATTCACGTTTTTTTTTTGTTAGTTGGTTGGTTACTTTGTGCGGCTATTGTCGTTGATTGTTTGTAAGTAGGGTACCCTACTCCAAGCATACGTTTTTGTTCTGTTGTCCATGGTTTTAAGGAGAGTTTTTAATTTCTTGAATCCCTCAACTATATGTACTTTACTTTTGATCTCCGTTTGTTATAAATATTTCGGGGCATATGATTGAAAAGAGAGAAATTCCAGCAATGAACTAGAGTTCGGAAAATCATCTAAGCTGGTCTTTAAGTTTCCACTATACCCAGAAGATAAAATACTAAAAAGTATTGAAGTGAGGACTGCTTACTTACTTACTTATTTACATAACTGGCCATTAATAACCCGATTAACGGATTTCGGTTTGCCTTAACACATCCTTCCAGGCGCCTCTGCTCCTTACGCTGACAAGGCTGGCCTCGATCTGGTTCTTCCAACGCAAACAAGGTCGTCCTTTTCGCCGACTTCCTCAAATCTCCGCATCAAATACCCGTCTCGCCGGAGCATCGTCCTCCATTCGAACGCCATGGCCGAGTCAGCGCAGCCGATGGATGTTAATACGCTGCATAACGTCTATGTCGTTGAGGAACTGAACTCAAAATCCGCGTGGCAGCTGTAGTATATATCGCAAGATGCAAGCCTTTTGCATCCTTGTCCTATCCATCGCATTTCATGTATGGCAGTGGTGTCCGTCCTGCATTTTATAAGGGCATCCGCCTATCCCGTGAAGGGTGCGGACGTTCCATGTGCCTATTCGTAAATCATTGTTCTTTAAGCGTTTGCCGTGGTCGTCAACTTTTAAGCGGATCTTCATACGGGCTTGTGTTTTGATATTCACTGGATAATATTTTTACGTGGTGGGTTCCAAGCCCTACGCACACCCAAACTTAAAGTCCAGGGGATTGCATTAGTTAATATCTAACGGGTGTGCCATTCAGAAGGGGCCTCGTGGAGGCTGCGTGTCAACTGGAATACAGCAAGACAAGAATCGTCCTGGAGGTCGATTCTATTAAATTTTAGTGGACGATACGGATTTTCATTGAAAATTTCTATTACGCGACTAGTAAGACTTATGATTTTGGCATATGAAGTAGGGTTAAAGTGTACTCTAATCAGATAGAGGACAATCTAAGGTTCACATATTTGATGTTATCATGTGATCTTTATCCATCAGATTAATACTTGGATATTGATTGATTATATTTGTAGTTTTGACTGTGCTCACTCTTCCATGAATCAGATCAGATAACCCAATTGGTTATTTTATTATTTTTTGTGGAGTCAAGGACATGTTTTGTCTGTCTCACATGTGCGACCACACAGATCCTGTACATAGTTTCATTGGAAGATTAGTGATGATGTTTATGACCAGAAAAGAGAAGCGTTGGCAACGATCATAAAATGTAGACGCTAGGACTTAAAAACAAAGCCTAAGCACACAGATCAATAATCATGAGCAAGCACAAGAACATTCTCACGCGATGATGATTGTTACGAAAAAGAGTAAAACTTCTCTCAGACAGTGGATTTGTCCTCAGGGCTCTTAGTGACACATTTACGTTCAAAGCTTTTTGGAATATCACAACCTGTCCACCAAGCAAACCTATGAAGGCAATATCTTTGTAAAAAAGGGCAGAGAAGCCCTCGCAGGCCTCAGTCCTACTTTTGCCTGCAGCAGAAGTCTTCTAAACAGAGAATATGTTTAACGTCCGTTGAAATGACATATTGGCCTCGACCATTCTAATAAATTTTAAAGCTTCGACGTTCAGATATAGAGGAAGAAAGGAGTTTGCTCTGAAACGGGATAAAAATGGATTGAGAACACCTCCGAAGGTACTAATGAGTGACGGAAAAGGTTGCACTTAGGCCTGCACATAGACTTATCGTGGTATCACAATCAATTCTACCCGTTAATCAAACATTCCCTAGAGGAAACCATCCCTAGTCCAAAATAAATCTTACTTTTCCATCAATCTGTATTTTAGAGAGCTTCAGTTAAAAAAAAGTGCGAGAGCTTTCTTATTAAGAAAAAACCAGGTCACGGATACATGAGGTGAAAAACAGTCTACTTACTCGTCCTCAGACCTAGTGTTCCTGCCGAAATCATTTGTCGGAATGCCAAATCTATCGGCATGCCTACCAAAAGGACAGTGGCTTGTAAAAAAACGCTATGCATGCGACGAATGACATTACGAAGTAATATTTCTTCAGATTACGGAAACAACGAATTACGATTTAAGCATGAGATTTAAGGAGATTGTAGTCGCCGTAGTCTAGTAGGTAGTGTATTGGCTTATTAGACGTAAAGCCCGGGTTCGTATCCCAGGTCAGGCATCAAAACGAAATATGAAAAAAAATATTTCTTCGGTGACTGCCTCTCAGCAGATTTCTGGCAAAACCACTGAGAGTAAATGAAAATTGCCATGTTTCTCAAAAAATCTGTCGTTAGGAGTCGACTTTAAAAACTGTAGGTCTCGCCACTCATGTATAAAATTAACGCACACAACATATGTAAGTGGTATGAGAAGCTAGGTCGAAATCCTGACTGAAGGGTTGTAATGATCAATTATGTATGTATGTATGTATGTTTAAGGAGAGGAGTGAGTTGGTCCACATACCCTCCTGACGCCAACGAGATTGAGCTTCCCCGTGGATAAATTAACTGAGGCAATCGAAATACCTATGTCTTGTAACATATCGTCCCATCCCTGGCCAGCTCATCAGCAAAGTAATTTTCAACGATACCACTATGTCTTAAAACCCATATAAGAGTTACTTTTGAATAATCTGAAATTTCTCTGAGAAATCCTCAATAAGGACGGCCGTTGAAACTACGTTCGGCTTAATTGCAGACTGGCTGTCCGAGTGAATTAAGAGTTTTTCAGGGTTAATCCTGCCACTCAACAAGCATTGCGCTGCTTTCAAAATTGGCATGACCTCTGGTTGGCAAATATTGCCTAAAAGATCAGAACCGTTATTAAATATACCACAGTCCACTCTGCCACTCATCTTTGAGCCATCAGTGTAGACCAGAGATCAGCAACGAGTATTCAAAACGATGAGTAGATTCGAGTCATACCTATAATTTCAGCTACTTATACGCATTCATACTTATTTTAATATCATACTCATACTACTCATATTCAAAGTTAGAAATACTCATCGTACTCATACTTAACAATACGCACGATGTTGTTGTTTTCGACTCTCCATGATTCAACATATACACGATGCACAAATAAGTATGATTCGAGTACGAACACCACAATACTCGCTAGAAGGTTGTGTGTGTGCTTTGCTTGCTGTCTTTGTCTTTTCTTTTCTCTTCTTTTGTAAATGCAACAATAACTACTACTGTAAA
The DNA here is from genome assembly GCA_927399465.1 of Sarcophaga caerulescens. Classification (NCBI taxonomy): domain Eukaryota; kingdom Metazoa; phylum Arthropoda; class Insecta; order Diptera; family Sarcophagidae; genus Sarcophaga; species Sarcophaga caerulescens. The sequence goes on along the minus strand of OV656873.1, from coordinate 24,308,188 downwards.
TTTTGATGAATGATTCGAGTGACTCGAATCATTCGTAAGTATTATAAGTATTTTTCTAAATTTATGAATCTGAATGAGTAGGCGTATGAATCAAACAATGAATCGAATGTTGTGAGTTTGATGTCAACGTTGTACTCATACTCATTGCAACCTATACTTATAAATCAATGTTGTAGCGAGTACGAATGAATCAGAGTAGTTGAATTTTAATACTCTTGACTCACTCATACTCAAAATTTCATAAGTACCTATGAGTAGCAAAAATACGATTCATTGCTGATCTCTGGTGAAGACTTTAAAGATCCCATCGGGTATCCGAAGTTAGTAACTCCAGATTTTAGTGTCGATAAGAGGAGTCGATGGATTACCAATTGTGTGGCACTGGAGAGTACTGTACGCCTATTCTCTTGGTGACCAAGAATTGCTGGCACTTTTATTGAAGTTGCTGTTCTAGTTACTTGACGTAATAAGTCTGTAATTGACAAGTGGATCAATAGTGGTCGCAGTGAAAACAGGAAATCAAACATTCCTGACAAGTTAGCTTCAGCAATGTGATCTCTATGTGTCAACCTGTCAATTTTTTTGGATTTTATTAGCGTGTGTTGTTATTTATCCCTTATGATACTGTCATAATTTTTTTGGAATATATACACAATGCTTTGCTGTAGGGATTTAATGAATCATCTTTTAGAACTCTATACAGCCTCCTCTATTCGTTGGCGTTAAATAAGATTTTTTTTTGGTTAATTTTTATTTTTGTTTTTGTTTTTATATTTGTTTAATTGTTATTATTTATTTCATTGTTACTTATTGTTGCTGTTTTTGTTGTTATTATTGTTTCTAATTTTTATGTGAAATGTGAATTTATTTAAAAATTTTGTTGTTGTTGAATTCATTCTACATACACACATACATATGCACATATGCATGCACTATTGTCATGTGTGTGCAAGGTTTTCTATTGGGAAACATTTTTTTTTTTTTGATGAAGTTTTTCGCTTCTCTACTGAAATGAAAATTGTGGGATATTTTTACGTTATTTTGACGATTATTTTGTTGTATTTTGATTTTTAAAATTTTTCTCTGTTGTAAATTTTTTTTCAATTTTTTTTTTTATTTTGAATTTTGAAAATGTCGCTGAGGTGTGTAAGCTTTAATGTTAAATATCTCGTCTACCAATTTTTCTTAAACTTCGTTGTTGTTACTGTTGCTTCTGCTGCCAATCAGAGTCTTTGTAAGTGATGCTGCTGCTGTTGCTAGCCTCTTTTTTTAATATTGAAAAAACAATACAAGGCAGCATCAGCACCAGCACCAGTAGTGTGCAGTTTGGTTGAATGTATGGTAAATATAAGTATTTTATTACATGATTTGACTTAACTAGATGGATGGATGGATGCATTTTTCCGTCATCATTGTTAAGTTTCGGAAAAAAACCAAAAAACAAAAAAAAAACACAAAAAATTCAAGTCGAAATTTATAATCAATCTCATGAATCAATATAAATATGCATACGTTAATAGGGTGACCACCAAAAGAAGTGTTATTTTCTTTAGAATCTGGGTTTGAAATTTTTTTGTGATTCGATTATTTGGAGATTAAGGTTAGGTTAGGTTAGAGGACGTGTACTTGTCAACTGTGACAAGTACAGTACCCGTAGGTCGAATTGAAACATTGTACAACGTCCTAGCTTCTCACACCACTCGTGTTGTGTGCGTTAATTTTATACATGAATGGCGGGACCTACAGTTTAAAGTCGACTCCGAACGACAGATTTTCGAGAAGCTTTTCATGGAAATTTTTACTCTCAGAGTTTTTTTTTGCCAGAAATCTGCTGAGAGGAAGTCGCCGAAGAAATATTTTCATATTTTCGTTTTGATGTCTGACCTGGGATTTGAACTCGGGCCTTTCGTCTAATAAACCAACACACTACCTACTAGACCACGGCGACTTCATTTTGAGATTAAAGAACAGGATAATTGTGATCGAACCGAGATATTCCTGAAGTGACATAGTTACACCACAAGAAACGTAACTTCAGCCAATTATGGGATAGAATCTGTTAAGTTTTATCGATAACTTCTGAAGTCAATTTCAAGAGAGTAGATTTTCAGTGATTTTCTGTAACTTCGTGTTATTACAGCTTCTCAAGAAGTAGGATATTCTCAGCTTTTGGGCGTGTATGTCTAGTTTTGTTATGTCTGCTATGAGGTTCCTATGATAAAATCTGCGTAGAATCCTTATATCCACAGAGAGTTTAGATTTGTCTGTTCTCTTTCCAAGTGGCCTTATTTACCAGCACTCTTTTGTGAATGAGAGAAATCTGTATGAGACTATTTCCTGGACTCTCAAGAGGGGCCCACTTTTTAAGACAATTTTCGAAGGGATATAATGGCCGTCTCGGTATTATTTTTATTCAATATTTCTTAACATGTAGCTAATTCCACGGCTCTCTGGAGGAGAATATGAGGATTGAACACTCCTAAACAAAGTACACTAGAATAATAAATTTCCGATTACAATCTGTCAATGTTTACATAGAGAAACATGTGTACTTCGCTCACTTCGATAAGATTAGTACACTACACAACGGAATGTTTCGTATTGGATTGATCGTTGTATTGGGTTTCTAGTGTATACTATTTACTTACTAAATTGGTCGTTACCACCTTTTAGTTCACCCATGTAGTAGCGGAACCTACAGTTTAAAGTCGACTCCGAAGGACATATTTTTGAGAAAATTTTCATGTTAATTTAATTACTCTTAAAGTATTCGTCAGGAGATTGCTGAGACGAAGTCACTGGAAGAAAAATCATTTCTTATTTCGTTTTCGTTCGAAATGTCTGAGTTGGGATTTGAACCATGGCCTCACGTCTAATAAGCCAACACATTACCTACTACCGGCTTATTTATACATATATGTATATACATAATTGGTCATTACAACCGTTTAGTCAGGATTACGACCTAGCTTCTCACACCACTTATGTTGAGTGTGTTAATTTTTATACATAAGTGGCGGGACCTACAGTTTAAAGTCGACTCCGAACGACAGATTTTTGAGAAGCTTTTCATGGCAATTTTATTTACTCTCAAGAGTTTTTGCCAGAAATCTGCTGGGAGGAAGTCGCTGAAGAAATATTTTCATATTTTCGTTTTGATGTCTGACCTGGGGTTTGAACTCGGGCCTTCAGTCTAATAAGCCAACACACTACCTACTAGACTACGGCGACTTATTTATAGCGTATTTATAGCTTTTCGAAATACATTTTATTCTATTGGATTTAAATTTGTCATTCTTTAAGATTTCATAAGGAGGAGCATACGGTTGTGACAATCTTTTTATTCGGCATCGATTTTTTTCTTTGCTTAATTTTTTTAATCAAGCTTTTTATTTGTTTACTGTGGCATGTTCTAGGAGGATAGTATTTCCATCATTCGTTCCCTGGAAACAACAGCCTCTGTATAAATATAGTGGGTGTAGTTATGAAAAATGCCTGATGAGCGTTATTACTAATATCGTCTTTGGCTAGTCAATGGGTTTCTGAAGAAGGTGTAGCATTTTAATTTTTTATAATTAGAAGTTTTAGTCTTCTTATTGTATGGGAACCTTTTATACCCTTAGCATTTTTACCACTACATAATGCCACTTTATATTGGAACTAGATAGACGAAACTATTGTCTACAATTACAGTATCACTTCACTTAATTTTTTTTGATTTTTGTTGCAGGTTTTTAAAGTGCACATCTATGTGTGCAACACCCTTTTATAAAATATGTGTTAATTCATGCCACTTGAAGTACATCCATTATGACACACAAATTGATGTATTCACACTTAGTATGTAGTATATGTTTGGCTGTATGTTTGGGTGTGTGACAGTAAATATCAGTTTTAATATTTTTTTTCACATGCATATTCGTATTAAAATTTTGAATATTAAGAAATAAAATAACAAAAAAAAAAAAGTATTTTAAAAAAATATTTCGTTAAAAGTCCTTTAATTTAATTTAACAAAAAAAAAAAAAAAAAAACAAAAGAGACGTTGGGTTTAAGTTTTGAAAGATTCACAACTAGGGATGCCAAATAGGAATTAGAACTTATAATGGATATAAAGTATGGGATTACCATTTCATAAACCAGGGATTACCATTTCATAGCACAATTGTGCAGTGAGAACTCACACGCATTCTTGTGTCCTTTGATTTAGTTGTCGATCAGACTGCGACAAGAACACATGTGTGGCGGATGCTTTATCATTTTATTTCACAATAACACTCAAAAAATATTTTATGTTAAAAATGTTCTATGTCATTAGCTGGCCGTATTTAATTAATTTTTTATTTTGTCGCATAGTACAATTTTTTTTTAAATGATTTGGAATGCTCGCTTTTTTTTCTATTAATAAAAATGGGTTTTTTATTTTTTTATTTTTGTTTATCTAAAAAACTAGGTATAATTTTTAAGCAAAAGATGGATAGCTTTATGTTTTTTTAATAAAAAAAATTATTTTTATTTTATTTTTATTTATCTAAAACTATTAAGCCAAAGATAGATAGCTTTACATATGTATGTTGATCAAATGAAAATCAAAATATCGTATATTACTAACACTTTTCTATGGCTGTAAATAAATAAATTCTCTCAACTTATTTTCTCGCTCTTAGTCACTAATACACAACCAAAAAATTTTTGGTAATCCTGGCCTCAACCTAACCTTGAGCTAAGAAAGACTCGTCGTTATTAGCACGGAAATAAAAAAATACTTAAAATGACATTCACCACTCAAAAGTTTTTTTAACTTTTGGGAACATTTTACATGGGCTGCACATGATTTTCCTGGACACAGACCAGTCTGCTTATTGTCAAAAAGTGGATCAATAAACATATACAGTTGAGCATCGATTATCCGTGATTTGATTAACCGGGAACATCAATTATCCGGGATCGGTAATGAATAAAAGCTTTTTTATTTTTAATCGATTATCTGGGATTACATCAATTATCCGGGATCTTAAATAATTTGTTTTTATCGTGTTGGAAACACTAAAATTTGTTTTGAATGAGTTAGCAACACCTAACATGTAAAATAAAAGCAAACAAGGGGAAATCCCTTATTTTATTCAGAACAAGATAAATTGTAACTCTATGGTGTTCAAGGGAAGCTTTTGGCAGAAAAAAATAAAGTTAAAAAGAACAAACAAACTACTTTAAAACATTTTTTTAATTATAAATTACATGTACATGTACATGTTAATACTATGTGCTCCATGTGTATATATTATTTACATAAATAAAAAACTTATGTAAAAATACGTATAAAGTTTTACCTCAATTATCCGGGATGCTCCCGGTCTCGACTATCCCGGATAATCGATGCTCAACTGTATCTTAAAGTTATCAACGTTTTGTTGTCTCCAAAAGTCTTCACACTATAATACGAAGCAGAGATCAGCAACGAGTATTCAAAACGATGAGTAGATTCGAGTCATACTTATAATTTCAGATACTTATACGCATTCATACTTATTTTAATATCATACTCATACTACACTCATATTCAAAGTTAGAAATACTCATCGTACTCATACTTAACAATACGCATGATGTTGTTGATTTCGATTCTCCATGATTCAACATATAAACGAAGCACAAAATAAGTATGATTCGAGTACGAACACCACAATACTCGCTAGAAGGTTGTGTGTGTGCTTTGCTTGCTGTCTTTGTCTTTTCTTTTCTCTTCTTTTTTAAATGCAACAATAACTACTACTGTAAATTTTGATGAATGATTCGAGTCACTCGAATCATTCGTAAGTATTATAAGTATTTTTCTAAATTTATGAATCTGAATGAGTAGGCGTATGAATCAAACAATGAATCGAATGTTGTGAGTTTGATGTCAACGTTGTACTCATACTCATTGCAACCTATACTTATAAATCAATGTTGTAGCGAGTACGAATGAATCAGAGTAGTTGAATTTCAATACTCTTGACTCACTCATACTCAAAATTTCATAAGTACCTATGAGTAGCGAAAATACGATTCATTGCTGATCTCTGATACGAAGTTCTACTGAGGTTGTAATAAACTGAATAGAACCTAATAACCATTTATTCCAAAACCCTAAGGCATGATCTCCATGTAAATATCAACTCTCTATGGATGTTTGCCATGAAATGCAGCTTAGAAGGATATTAAGTTGCTAATGGTGCGGGAGTTGTCGCAGTGTAGTAGTTAATGGGCTCGATTTAAGTTCAAACCTTGGAAAGATGAGAAGATTTTTGGCTTTTAAAATGAAAAGACTGTTGTCTCATGCAAAAATTTAAATTCCTTCAAACAATTTCATTTGGCATCCCTATGTGCCCAACAGTAACATCATGCCATTTGTTGATCGTTGAATATGTATGAGATCTTCTGCTTTTTAAATGTTGTCGCCAAAAAGTCATTCCATTTCACAGAAATGCTAAAAATAAATTTTTTTTGTTCGTATAGGGAAGATTTGCAATATTTTTGAATACAGTATGTCAAAAAAATAATCGCACAAAATCAAAATTATCTGTATAAACTTTCCGGTCGACAATATATTAACTTTCCTTAAAACAAATAGAAAATTTTTGTATCAAATCGATGTGCCAAATATCTACCGCATATTTGAGTAATGTTGTTAAGAAGAGTAAGACATTCCTTACCTAGCCTTTTTATGACCTACACCAGTCAGTGGGCTTAAGCAATGTGCTGTGTTTCCGTCCGAGACCTAATCGGTAGCCGGAAATACATATGTGTGAAGATAAATTCGAATTTAAAAACCAAAGACGCAAACCCCTACTTTTGCAGCGCCACATCTTGTCTCTAACGGGGATAAACTTTGCTATTAACAGAGCGCTTTTAATTTTTTAACAGTGGCAATAGCAGATTATTCTACTACTTTGCAATTATTGCATACCATTGACATAAAATATAATCATTATGATCATTATTATTAGTGAACAAAAGTATTGAAATGTAAACGATGGTTGGTGAGGATGGACGACGGAATAATTCCACCTATCCCACTACTACGGTTGGAAAGAGGACCCTCTGGACTACCATTTGCATATAGTCTATATGGAGTACTATTTCTTATATGTTCCCAAATGGCCACTGATCTTCTAGAGAATTTTCAATAAAAAAATTGATAGTTTCAAAGCCAATTTTCACAATACCATATCACTTTATATGGGACTTTTTTTGCTGATTATTTTAAGAGGCCTTGGAACCTTTCTTTGAGTATGATATGGTACTCATAGACCCAGTATTTGTCCTAAAATTAACTTCTAAACAAGTGGACTTGTTCAGATACTGTTAAACAGTTAACAGTGCTCTGTTAAGGGCAAATTTTGTTCTGTTAAGAGCAAATTTTGCTCTGTTAACGCCAAATGTGGCGTTGTTAAAATTTATGGATTGTGTCTTGGATTTTCAAATTCGAATTTACCTTCACACACATTAGCCGGAATATGTTTGCTTTTATTTACTACTGGAGTTAATTCACTCATTAGAAGTTGTTTAAAAATGATTAAAAATGAAATGAATAATCTTCATGAAGTCGCCGCAATCTAGTAGGTAGTGTGTTGGCTTTTTAGACCAGAGCCCGTGGTTCAAAATCCAACTCAGACATCTCGAATAAAAATGCGAAAAAAAATATTTCTTTCGGCGACTTCCTCTCTGCAATCTTTTGGCAAAAACTATGAGTAAATATAAATTCTCATGAAAAGTTTCTCAAATCTGTCGTTCAAAGTCAACGTGAAATTGTAGGTCCCGTCACTTATGGATAATGGGTGGTGTGAGAAGCTAGTTTGTAATCCTGACTATAGGCTTGTAATAACCATTTAAATAATTACTCATGACTACTCGGGACAGCTAAGTTAAGTAAGCGAATGTTTGTAATCCTGATTCAGTTTTGTTTCATTCATTTTCGTACCTTCAGGGAACACATAGCATCAGTAATCAAGTTTGTGCAGACAAGCAGGTGATTAGATTACTGCGCCAGGTTTGAGAATGAAAGAGTGAACATCCGTGGATACAACTCGTGTTGAGAAGATTCATTGGGTTATTATCTACGATATGGTGATTGCAAGCTTTGACCATGGGGTACTGCTCTTTTCTGAATAGATGCCCAACATTTTCTGTTCTGTTTCACATAGGGTCGTCTTCAACTCTGTTTTGTTCAATACATCTGTATGAATTATTTTCTGTTACACTTTATACTGCATGTGGTATGAATGTCTACCCTTCTATGAGCATTCATCTTAATTTGTTTGTTTCTTTGCGGGATATATATGAGGTTGCCATGTTATAAGTCGCGCTTTATTGTTATTGTAGACTAGTTTTGTTGTTAGTTTTATTGTTGCAGTTGTTCTGCCGTTGTTAGAAAACAAGCCATTTCTGCAAATCTATTTTTTTTTTCATTTTTCATACTCTTACTGTGTCCCCATAATATGTATGCGAGTGATAAGGTACTCCATTGGATTCTTGTTTAACATTTATGGATTATATAACCTTTTGATGTTTTGCTAATACATATGTACATACATATATTTGTTATTATTATTGTAAAAAAATTTTGTTGATTCACAAAAATAGAATCCAAAAAAAAAGTAGTTAAACGATCATTTTTCATTGAATTAAAATCATGAGTTTTTTTTTTATTAAATTGTACGAATTTCAACAAAAAAAAAAAAAAATAATTCATGTAGGAACACATGCATACACAGTTAAGGTAAAAATTATAGCATCAATAGTCTAGTCTATGCAAAAATTCATTTGTTGGGTGGACCTGATACACAGTTTTGAGTTACTTGGACATGAAGTAACTTGAAGGGTTTTTTTTTGGTAAATTTTCGAAACAAAAATTATTTGAAAATTTGTAGATTAGTTTATTAGGTTTATTTGTTTTTGCGGACATCGAAACAATTGACAGTCATACGATACAAACCAGAGATCAGCAACGAGTATCCAAAACGATGAGTAGATTCGAGTCATACTTATAATTTCAGCTACTTATACGCATTCATACTTATTTTAATATCATACTCATACTACTCATATTCAAAGTTAGAAATACTCATCGTACTCATACTTAACAATACGCACGATGTTGTTGATTTCGACTCACCATGATTCAACATATACACGAAGTGTGTGTATCGAGTGACTCGAATCATTCGTAAGTATTATAAGTATTTTTCTAAATTTATGAATCTGAATGAGTAGGCGTATGAATCAAACAACGAATCGAATGTTGTGAGTTTGATGTCAACGTTGTACTCATACTCATTGCAACCTATACTTATAAATCAATATTGTAGCGAGTACGAATGAATCAGAGTAGTTGAATTTTAATACTCTGGGCTCACTCATACTCAAAATTTCATAAGTACCTATGAGTAGCGAAAATACGATTCATTGCTGATCTCTGATACAAACGCAGCCCATGCTTCTTCTTCTGCGATGAGATCGGTGCAATTCTGTCAGTATAGGGGGACTGCGCTTACCGGTGGCATCACAACTTCCAATCCAACCTAACCTAACCATACAATAGAAAGTGCACACTATGAAGTTAATGTCAAGTCATCAAAGTTTGCTTAACTTTATTATCATGATTAAGCACAATATGCTAATTTTAATTGTAAGCAGAAGATCTTAGAATTGAATGTTTCGAGAGGTTGTAGCAACTCATAGTGAATAATACCATTTCGATCCTACCAAGCCAAAATACTGCTAAGAGAAAGTCGCGAGATGTCTGAGAATATCTATTAGACTGCGCCGACTTCAAAATATTACCTCTCGTTTGATACAATCGAATTAGTGTTGTCCACTACAGCGTCGTCTACGTCATTTGATGGCTAAAAACCCAATTAGCGTTTACGTGATACTCTAGATATTAGGTTACCAAGTTCTTTCTGCGTGTGGTTTTCGTAGTTACTTCCTTCAGAATTTTTACGATGTGTTCTGGTGTTGTAGCATTATCAAGTAATCTTCGGATTTTTTATTCGGTTCTTTAGATTTGGCTGTACACTGTAGTTATAGCTTTTGATAACCTGAAGGCGATCAGAGTATTCCATATATTTACAATAAGAAGCAGATCTATAGTGGAACGTGTACTTTGGAATTAAATCCAACAAACATGGAAACAACAGTGTTGTGTGCATGATCAACTTTAAAAGTATTTGCAGCATGTTTTAGTCTGTCAATGCGTAATTTGGAGTCATGTTTTGTTGGTCTGTATTATAAAAGCGTGATATTATCATATCTTCCTTTGCACTCTTGGACATGAGTCTAAAAATCTTTACTTTGAGGTGCATTGTATTTATGGCAACGTTAAACTAATGGTGTTTTCTTTTCTACCAAAAAATGTGCATTTTATTAACGCAAAATGCAATTTTGCGTTTGTTTCTTAAAAATGTTTCGCCCTCTAAAAGGGTGGTATGTTTTATTCTAAATAATTCGCACTTGCCAATGGTGGAGGGCATTGCATTTTATGCCCTCTATAAATCGAGAGTGCTGCTAATGCCCTGTAAAGCAGATGACTTTTGTTTATTTATAGGGCTACCAGATGAAATTTAAAAAAGTCGCCTGGTATTGTTATCCAATTTGAAGTTAATTTTTTCATTGTTTTGTGGAGTAATCTTAAGGAAATATTACATTATTAAAGCTACATGGTCGGCAGTATAAAAAATTGTATTCAATGTTAGAACAGTGTTAAAATATTTTTTTTTTGTTATAAAAAAAGCGTGCAAAAAATGAAATCGTAAAATTATCGATCTGGCAACACCTTTAAACAAATTGGCATTTCCTCATTCATTTTCTTAATAAGTGGTAAACACAGGGCATACCCTTTTTTAATATTTGTGTTATGTTCTTCTCAAATAAAAAATGACATTACAACAGGTTTGGTCAAAAATTTTTTTAATGTACCTTGTAAGAGGGTGACATTTTCTTTGTAGAAAAGAAAACACCATAAGTGATCTTTGGTATGCTGTCGCTACAAATGAACTAATGTCTGTTCAGTATTCAAATAGTCTTTCTCTTTAATCGGTCCCTAGTAGGTTTATGTTTAATGTCTTGGTGCGATGCTATTACTTTAACAGCAACTGTTCTTCATACTTAATGATTTCCTTAAATGTTATTATTCTATGGAAACATCTTACTACACAGTGTAACGAATATTAAAATTAACATACGATGGGCTATTAGAATATGGCGCTTTAAAATGTTAATGTAATCAACTACACAATATAAAACGTAGTTTCTAAAGATGATCACATTGAACAATAAAATACTGCAAAAAAAAGAAAGTAAAGTAAGAGGAGTTACTCGCCTATCCCTGAGAGAACTCAGACTTTTAAACTGTAAACAGACTACCCGTTCTCTAGTGCGTAGTGAACTGGCTTCTTAGACATGAGGTCGTGATTTAAACCCCAGCTTAAAAATCTCAAACAAAACGAAACATGAAATAAAAATTCCTCGGCGACTTTCTCTCAGCAGTCTTGTGGCATAAACTCTCGAGAGTAAAATAAAAATGTTTCTCAAAAAATAGTAGTTGGGAGTCGAACTGTAGGTCCCACCTCTCACACACACCAAGGGTGGTGTGCGAAGGTATGTTGTAATCCTGACTAAAGGTTTGTTATGAACAATTAAGTAAGTCTATGCAACGGTCAGAATGATTGGCGGTTACAATAAAGCGGACTTTATAAACACTGTAAAGCAATAACAATAAAATAATTTCTGTTGAAATTAAAATCACACAACGTTTGAATATTTCGAAATTTAAATGTTGGATTTGCATGGTTTAAGCTAAATCCGTAAATTTCATACGGATGGAGGCCAAAGATCTTGTATGCGAGTATTATATCATGTCGCATTAGTTAATTATTCAATTTGTAACATTTGTTTTCACTTTTGTCACGGTTTGTCTTTGTGTGACAAATTCGTTACACTGTGTATGGATGGAGTTTTTTTTTAATGTGATCACGCTTGTATGGCACTTTTGTTGGGATTTTCTTTTTGTGGTTTCTATTTGAAGACTTAAAACATTACCTAGTAAGACTAATTTTAATAGTGTTGTTTGTATGTTTGTAATTGTTGTTGTTGTTGTTATTTTAAATATATGTATGTACGAATATATTTATAAAGAATTACGGAGCATGTAACCTTCAAAAACGTGCCTAGGTGAGGCACATTTATTCCCAATTTTTGCAGCTTGTCTGTCTTTTTGTTTGTTTTTGCTATTCAGCTTGACGGTGATGATGATGATGATGATGCTGCAGCTTAAATCTCTAGTTGCCTGCACATAGTCACAGGCAGACAGCTAGTCGTTTAGACAGATAGACGGACGTACATACATAAATTCACAGTGAACGTCCTCAAAATTTATGGTCGTGCATCTTCTATTTAGACAGCGACTCTTTTGACTTGTGCACGTACTCTCGTACTACATGTAGTCTCCCATTAGATGGCACTTAAACAGTCTCCAGTTAAAAACAAAAAAACAAAACAAAATACTCGTTCGTTATTTGTAAGAGCAACAAATACAAACCCAACAACAACAATAAATTGAAGATGATTTCAAACTTTTTCTAGCCTGACTCTGATCATCAACTAAAGCAATAGAAGTTAAAAGTTTCAGTTTAAAATGATTCTGTGTTTTGCCAGTTCAATTTTCATTCATTCGTTCATTCATAGCGTTTTTTTAAAGATGCCTCCTGCCACCCCTTAAAAGCCTTAGAGAGACCTTTTTGCCGTTTTATTAACCCAATGACTGACTGACTGACTGACTGATGCTTTGACTAACTGGTTGACTGACTGGCTGCCTGTGTGATCATCATAATCATAGCCATGTTAATAATAATAAAATAACATGACAAAAAAATATGAAAAAATTATTCAGAATTCGTATATTTTATTGACTTCAGATCGTATTTAAAATTAATGACCGAAATGCCATTAAAATATCGGCAGCATATATATTTTTTTTTGTTTTTGTTACAGAGTCGTCTGCCTCGTTGTTGTTGTTTGCTTTATTCGATTACACTATGCGACAAAATAAAAAAATTAAATACATCCGACTAATGACATAGTGTAGGTTGTGAGTTTTGTTGAGTAGATCTCAAAAATATTTTTTTTATATTTCTCGAACCCTCCAAACTTTTTTTATTTGACAAAAACTGTTTTTTTTACCTTACGTACAAATTTCTGGATTACTCAAACATTTCCGACCCGATTTAAAATTAAAAATTTAAATCTTGTTAGAAAGCGGAGAGATGGACCTTTAAAACGGTATACACATATCTATTATTCGACTTAATATGCTATGAGATTTGATAAGGTAAACTTGGAAAATTCAAATTTTTTCATACTTTTTCAAGTTTGTCCATTCATAGTAGCAAAGTTTAATAAAAAAATATAGGATAAGTGATAATATTCTTAAAGTCTGTTCTCTTGTGAAGAGATTGAGTCATCACTTGATCAAATCGGACAAAAATTACCGTAGTTATTATTTAAAGAGTCTAACAGCCGAGTGATATATGTCATCTCATCAAATGAACTTTTAGTTCAAAAATTTTCAGAATTTTTGATGGATCTTGATTGTTTATCACAAAATGTGTCAATGAGCGACCATCAGAAGTTGGCCAATGTTTGCGCAAAGGGAAATAATAATATTTACAAAAACCACAAACATTAGCCGACTTCTGATAGTCGTGAAAAAGTGAAATTGACACATTTTGTGATAAACAATCAAGATCCATCAAAAATTCTGAAAATTTTTGAGCTAAAAGTTCATTTGATGAGTTGACATATATAAAAAATACAACTCGGCTGTTAGACTCTTTAAATAATAACTACGGTAATTTTTGTCCTATTTGATCAAATGATGACTCAATCTCTTCACAAGAGAACAGACTTTAAGAATATTATCACTTATCCTATATTTTTTTTTATTAAAATTTGCTACTATGAATGAACAAACTTGAAAAAATATGAAAAAAATTTGAATTTTCCAAGTTTACCTTATCAAATCTCATAGCATATTAAGTCGAATAATAGATATGTGTATACCGTTTTAAAAGTCCATCTCTCCCCTTTCTAACAAGATTTAAATTTTAGAAATCGGGTCGGAAATGTTTGGGTAATCCAGAAATTTGTACGTAAAGTCAAAAAAAAAAACAGTTTTTGTCAAATAAAACAAGTTTGGAGGGTTCGAGAAAAATAAAAAAGGTATTTTTGAGTTCTACTCAACTAACTGAACAACGTAGACTATGTAGTTACTCGGGTGTATTTTCACTGTCGCACCGTGTTTTTGATTTTCCAGTATTTGTTTTACAATTCTTTTTTTAATATTTTTTTTTATTGTCTTGTTGTTCTTCATATTTAAACAGACAAGAATTACAAAATGTTTTTAAATTAACAAAAAAAAAAAAGTTAAGATAAGGAGAAGAAAATTATAATTTTTTGTTTAATGTTACCATAATTCAATCACCAACAACATTGTATGGTATGTTGTTATAGGCTATTATTAGTGTTTGACTAATGCTAAGAATAAACAACCTTGTGGGAAATTTTCACAATTCTCAGCTTCATGCAGTTCATCATAAGTCCGAAGATATGTCCTCGAAAATGTGTTTTTGAAAGCCTTATTTTATTCTTATGTTTTCAAAGAAGTTGGGATAAAATCATCACTTTCTATGGCCACACAATGCACTTGAAATGAAATTATGTTTTAAAAATGTTTTTCCATTAAATTATAGAGAAAATTGTTTACTTTCCCAAAATAAATCTATTTTTTTAAGGTTGATATATGACTGGCAAACTATATAAGACTAAACCACATTTATTGCAGGAATTTTAAAAAGGATATTTTCCATACAACTGAGAGAAACAAATCATCGATTATAATTATTATGGTTCTGTAGAATTGCAATAATACTGCTGTCTTACAATTTTTATAGGGTATCCCTATAATGTCTCCTCCAAGCTTATTGTCCTCACAAACTTCAGGATGCTTCTGGATGTCAACAATGACAATTCTTAGCCTAGCATTTGATATTCCTTAAATGTATCCTTCTGGAATTCATTAACATCTCACAGGTTCCAAGAATGTGTTCTGATGATTCATTCTTATAACCATAGAATCTTCTTTATGGGTTTAAGACAATCACCATTCTGAATACACATTCCTTTGTCAAAATACCTATGCCCAACTTTAGATTCTTCTTGGGTAATCTGATGCATGACTAAGATCCCCATTCAATTTAAAATGTGCCTTTACCTCTCTTTGCTCACTTTCGTTGATTACGTCTTACCAAACATCCGTTCAGAAGATCTCTGGCTCCATCAGCGGTTATAGAAGCTTTTAGCAAGCTCATCGGTCTGCTTATTACTGAGAATGCCCACAGTTCTTGGGAAACAGACAACTCTTCATTGATAGTAAATAATCAGTGGCAGTTACATCCAGTGGTGTTGTGCTAATTTTTTTTTTTTACCGGAACGCGTTTTACCGGAACGCTTTTCGGACTCCGGTTCACGGTTCGGAAAAACAAGCCGGTTCGTTCCGGTTTGGGTTCGGTTCAAACCCAAAACGTCAGCCAATTCTCGTTATCAGAAATCATCTTTAGTTCCGGAACGCGTTCCTATCCAAAAAGGAAGTACCGGAACGACGTTCCGGAGCGTTCCGGCTCGACAACACCACTGGTTACATCTGACGAACAAGGGGCGTGGGGGAGCAAATTCAAGTCTAATTCATAGCGTAGTGTTAAAGTGCTTAACTATAATCTTAAGTAATTCATGTTCGAATTTTAAAAAATTAGGAGGCTTCAGTTTCTCTTCAAGTAATCTATTTAGAAAGTGCCCAGATTTCTCATCATAAGGATAACAATACGAACACCAAGCACTGGTAGACACGTTTTAATAACGACCAGAACTCGTTTAGCAAAATTGCTTACTAAGGGGTGATGTTTTAAGAGCTATAGGAAAATTTAAAAAAAAAACACATAAAATTCAGAAAAATGCATGAAATCTTTATTTGAATCGATAGTACGGTCCATATAATTTAACGTTTGAAGATTATTTCATGCAAGTGTTGACCGCGACTGCGCCTCAAATGGTCCATCCGCTTAGTCCAATTTTGGCATACTCTTTACAACATTTCGGCCAGTATCTCACGAATAAATGCTTCAATGTTGTCTTCCAATGCGTCAATTGAAGCGGGCTTGTCTGTATAGACATGAGCTTTAACCTAGCCCCACAAAAAATAGTCTAAAGGCGTTAAATCGCACGATCTAGAGGGTCAATTGACCGGTCCCGAACGTGAAATAAAATGTTCACCGAACTCGCCTCTCAGTAAGTCTATTGTTACGCGTGCTGTGTGGCATGTCGCACCGTTTTGTTGAAACATGCAAGTCAAGTTCTTGCATTTTGGGCAAAAAAAAGTTGGATATCATCTCACGGTAGCGCTCACCATTCACAGTTACGTTACGATTCGCAGCATCTTTGAAGAAGGACGCTCCAATGATGTCAAATTCGATGATTTGCAAGCGTTGTTCGTTTGTAAGACGGATTCATGGTTAAATTATAGACCAAACTAAAGATGTTTGACAGTGAAACAAAACACGAAACGTGCGTGAGCTGTTTAAACCAGTGTTGCCAAAAAGATAATAGCTAAAAAATCACCCTTTACCATATCCGTTATAACATCCAAAAACAGTTTTAATCAAAGGACATTGTTTAAAGGTGGCAACCCTATTATCCTAGAAATATTAAAAAGATGGGCGAGATGCTTTCCGACAACCCTAATTCCTTGAAGAAACGACAAAGGATAAAGATACAATGCAAGTGTGAAATAGTGCATCGTCTTGACTTTTTTTTTTATTAAATGTGGGCTTTTTTTGGGTCAAAAATCGTCTCAGCCTGTGTTATTGTGGAGTAAATGTAATCTTCTACCAACTGTTTCATTTCCAATTTGGTCTTTTTTTAAATGTTATTTCGCTGTTAAAAAGAACCCGTTCGAAATTATTTTAAATATTGATTATAGAAGATCTTTAGCTTCTCTGGTAGTTGCCAACTTTTCGTAAGGTTCTCTTGTGTATTTTATTGCATTATTTTAATAATATTATGGCTGCATAAAATAAGTGTATAATTATTATTAAAAAAAAAAAACCAAAATACAATAATAAAAACAATATTGACAACAACAACAAACCATCTTTAGCAAAGATGAAGACCAAACCGACCAACCACCAACCAACCAACAAACAAACAAATCAACCACTTTGCTGGATGGACAGACAGGCGGGCAAACATTAACAGAAATAGAAATGTTGTTGTCTCAAACGAACGAACGGCAGTCGTGTGTAACACTTTAACATTTAAAATGTTAAAAACAAAATGCGATTTTATATGTCAAACATGCGCTGGTGACATTATTGGTATGTAACCTTCAGGAGCGTGCTAATGACAAACGGATCTTAATATGATGACGACGACGAGTATTGTTCTGATAAAAACACAAAAATAATGATGATGATGATAATGATGATTATCAATTCCCCTATGCAAACACCACCACCACTAACTAGTGTGGAGTGGAGTTTTTTTCAAAATATGATCGCAACATGATCGATAAATGATAACAACCAAAAGCGGAGATGATTATAAGCAAAGTAAGGCAAGTTGACTAGAAGTGGGAGAAGTTGACAGACATGCATGTGGATAAAATTGAAAACATTCAATGGTTTCATCAATGATTTGGATGGATGTGTGTTATGCCAGTGATTATTCATACTCGTCTTGTGATGCTTTTAAGGTGGGCTCTGTATATATGTATGTGGACGTAAACAGCAGTTAGTCAGTGATTAAATGCTTAACATGCTGATTGACCTGACCCACTTACATGTATTATAAGGTTTTTGTTTTTGGTTTTTTTTTTACAATTACAACAACAACAATAGTAATATTAAATATCAATATCATTATTAATGTTATGTGTTGCTATTGCAATAGTAGTAGTAGTTGTTGTTGTTGTTAGTATTAATTTGTTTATCTATCGCAATTAATTATTTCTCTAATTACAACGATTTACACTTGGAGGAGAGAGCATTAACTAACGCTAGGTTGCAATAGAAAAACGATTAGGAAAGTGGAATACAGTCCGCAATGGCAATAGAGTACCCTACACCATTATATAGTTTTTGTTTAACCCATTCGCTGCCAAGGACGAGTATACTCGTCTTGGCAGTGCGGGATACCCTGTCAAAGACGAGTATACTCGTCCAACTTTAAATATATTATAATATGCAGGCTTTTGAATTAGCAAATTTTTTTTTTGCCACAAACATAATATAAATATGCATGTAAAAAACTTGAAAAATACTACAAATAAAATTTTTTACAAAAATAATACTTTATTTCTTATTTCTACTAAAATGTACGCAAATACGAAAAAGAATATCGAGTCCTTTTGCCTTCCTATTGCCAACGACGAGTATACTCGTCTTTGGTTTTCTGCTTGTAAATGATTATGTATGATAATAAATGTGCTCTTACCAAGCAATAACAGGGTTTTGGTTAACAATAACACTCAAAATATAAATGGCAATGGTAATGACTTCATATAATTTAGGCTTGGCAGCGAATGGGTTAAGTAAGTTGGTTTTTGCTCATTCTGCCAAAACAAGCTTTCGGACTTTTAGACGAGTTAATATCGATATAGTCTTCTATTGATCAAAGTGTTGAGAGTATAGGGTCTATAACGGCTATGTTGTTGAAGTCACACCTATCAAAGTAGTTGTCATTTATTCAGTCTGCTTTGTCAAATGACGATGGACGACCATAGATAACGACGTGTGTTTGCTGAAAAGGCTCTGAAGCAGTGGCAACTGATCCTAATTTGCACCGAAAAATTATGTTCCGCGATTCAATCCATTGAACAAACAAACCAAAATTGTTGAATTTGGCACGACACCAATCCACATAAGAACCAAGAGCGCTCAATGCATCCCGAAAAATTCGCTGTTTGGTATGGATGTTCAGTGGGCGGCTTTGTCGGTCCATCAGTATCAACTGCGAGCGCTATAAGCCTATGATTACGAACTTTTTTTAGCCTGAATTGGATGACCTGGACACCAATGACATGTGGTTTCTATATGACGATACTACGTACTACACAGCACATATCACATTGGGCATGGTCATCTCACAGGGAAGTGAATGGAACTGGCACGTACATATGTATATCGTACGATTTGATTATGTTAGACTTTTATTCACTTAGATTGGGTGGATTGGATCTGAACCTTTCTAATATATTCGGCGAAAGGAAAGATGGGAAGAAGCGAATACCATTCTCAGTTTGGGACAATTTAAACTACTGCTGAGTAATTATAAAGGATGATTTTTTAGGTATTATCTTTTTGGCAACACTGGTTTAAACAGCTCACGCACGTTTCGTGTTTTGTTTCACTGTCAAACATCTTTAGTTTGGTCTATAATTTAACCATGAATCGTCTTACAAACGAACAACGCTTGCAAATCATTGAATTTGGCATCATTGGAGCGTCCTTCTTCAAAGATGCTGCGAATCGTAACGTAACTGTGAATGGTGAGCGCTACCGTGAGATGATATCCAACTTTTTTTTGCCCAAAATGCAAGAGCTTGACTTGCATGACATGTGGTTTCAACAAGACGGTGCCACATGCCACACAACACGCGTAACAATGGACTTATTGAGAGGCGAGTTCGGTGAACATTTTATTTCACGTTCGGGACTGGTCAATTGACCCTCTAGATCGTGCGATTTAACGCCTTTAGATTATTTTTTGTGGGGCTATGTTAAAGCTCATGTCTATACAGACAAGCCCGCTTCAATTGACGCATTGGAAGACAACATTGAAGATTTATTCGTGAGATACCGGCCGAAATGTTGGAAAGAGTATGCCAAAATTGGACTAAACGGATGGACCATTTGAGGCGCAGTCGCGGTCAGCATTTGCATGAAATAATCTTCAAACATTAAATTATATGGACCGTACTATCGATTCAAATAAAGATTTCATGCATTTTTCTGAATTTTATGTGTTTTTTTTTTTGAAAAATTTTCCTATAGCTCTTAAAAAATCACCCCTTATTAGGATGGGATGTGAGTTATACATTCCACTATGGCTTCAAGATTATAAAATGAAGAATACGCATCGCCAGAAAATATGACAGGAACTTGTTCGGGATTAATACATTTCAATAAGAAACCCTTTAGTGATTATCACTAACTAGACAGGGTATTATCCTTACTGACGCCGAACAACCTCCTGAAGTTCGTCAAGGTAATAGGATTTTGGAGACATTATAATGATACTCCATTTAGATGGAAGATCTTATTTGATTACCAATTGGCATGGTTCAGGCGGGAGTCCGGAAATTCTCAATTAACCGTTTGGTTATAGCCGTGTATTTAAGCAACTTCTGTGTAATATTGTCCACAGTCATATAGCGTTCTTGATTTCGATTTAATCTGCAAGTTCGGACTTTTTAAAAAGCCAGTTTTACTCTGCGCCAATAACAAAGGCATCGCTAAGTTGTTATAGGTTCCGGAATTGTTCGAATTTTGATCGTTGTTTTAGTAACGTAAAATTGTGGGTGTCAATAGCTAATGGTTGTCAAAAATAATTCTACTGACATTCTAAACAAACTCGAATCGTCTTAAAGATCTACTATTACATACATACATAATTGGTCATTACAACCCTTCAGTCAGGATTACGACCTAGCTTCTCACACCACTTATGTTGTGTGCGTTAATTTTATACACGAGTGGCGGGACCTACAGTTTAAAGTCGACTCCGAACGACAGTTTTTTTTTGAGAAGCTTTTCATGGCAATTTTATTTACTCTCAGAGTTTTTGCCAGAAATCTGCTGAGAGGAAGTCGCCGAAGAAATATTTTCATATTTTCGTTTTGATGTCTGACCTGGGATTCGAACTCGGGCCTTCAGTCTAATAAGCCAACACACTACCTACTAGACTACGGCGACTACTATTGTTATGCAATAATCGGTAATCGTTTTAGGGACTGATAACTTTGGTTGATAAGCCAAAGGTTTGCACAAACCCACTACCCACTACACCCTACTACATGTTCAATATTAGCTTAGGCTATAAAAACAACAAATTAATCAGTCAGTCATTTGATTAATTTTTATTTTTATAAATTATTTAGCGATACATGAAATAATAAAAATTATAAATAAACACTCACATACATACATACATGTATACTCACACATAAATTTATAACTGTCAAAACCGCTTTTTTGACAAGTACATTTGTCGTGTGCTCATCTTAACGGCGAGTGTTAAAGTGTAGATGTGTATGGTGTATGGTGTGTATGCCCACTTGGGGGACACACAATGACATGTTGAATTTGTGCCGCGTTTTAAACATCGTCTTTGATTAAGCCTGGTCAGCGAAAAACCATAAACGGCCAATTTATATTACAAAAAAAAACAAACAAATTTTATGAAGACAATTTATTTTTCATTAATTTAACGGCTAAAAGGTCATAAAAGTCGTCTTGAAAAGAAGGTGCGTTTATGTCGTCAGTTAAGTCAAGAACATAACGACCATAATGTCTTCATAAATGACCTTTAATTATGCCATATTAAATGTCAGAAACTTAGCTTGAAATATTTGCAATTTATAGTCACATATAGAGTTAACAGTTATGTTAGCCAATTGGCGGCCATCATCTTTATATTTTTTTTTTTTGGCAAGTATTTGCAAAAGTATGATCCGGTCCTGTGGTCGAATATTATGTGTATAGGATAAGGAACACACATGTAAAGACTGGATGAGGAGATCACACACGGGAACGGAGAAGATTTTCTGCATTGACTGGCATAAGTGGCTGATGAGAGTACTGATCAGAGATCAGCAACGAGTATTCAAGACGATGAGTAGATTCGAGTCATACTTATTATTTCTGATACTTATACGCATTCATACTTATTTTAATATAATACTCATACTACTCATACTCAAAGTTGGAAGTAGTCGTCGTATTCATTCTTAACAATACGCATGATGTTATTGACTTCGACTCGTCTCTACTTAACATTTGCACGAAGCACAAAATAAGTATGATTCGCGTACGAACACTACTATATATGTCTCTGTCTTTCCTTTCTTCTTTGTTTGTATATGCAACAATAACAAAGGCTGTAAATTTTGATGAATGATTCGAGCCACTCGAATCACTTATAAGTATTATAAGTATTTTTCTAAATTTATGAATCTGAATGAGTAGGTGTATGAATCAAACAATGAATCGAATGTTGTGAGTTTGATGTCAACGTTGTACTCATACTCATTGCAACCTATACTTATAAATCAATGTTGTAGCGAGTACGAATGAATCAGAGTAGTTGAATTTTAATACTCTTGACTCACTCATACTCAAAATTTCATAAGTACCTATGAGTACCAAAAATACGATTCATTGCTGATCTCTGGCGGCCATCATCTTTATATTTTTTTTTTGGCAAGTATTTGCAAAAGTATGATCCGGTCCTGTGGTCGAATATGATGTGTATAAGATAAGGAACTCACATGTAAAGACTGGATGAGGAGATCACACACGGGAACGGAGAAGATATTCTGCATTGACTGACATACGTGGCTGATGAGAGTGCTGATCATTGTCTAAAAGCGACCAGAATGGCTTGGGTAGAAAGTCTATGTTCACATTTCTTCAGAGTGGTTTCCTATTGACTAAATACCTTCCAATATGCTTCGTTCCCGAGTTTGTAAGACCTGCTGCATCGACATCAGGTTTCCTTTCATTAGAAGTATCCCTTCCTAGTATTGTGGTATACACCGTATCTATTACATTTTTGATTAACAGAGGACCATCTATGCTCAGGTCCCTGCGGTATCCAGATCAACGGGAACATTTTAAGGAAATCTGCTCGACGTTGTCAATATAAGCCAGTATCCATGACCTGGAAAAAAAAATTCACTATTTCGGTTCTCCTTACAAAATTTGCATCCGTAAAACAAGGTGAATAATCACCATCAGCAATCTACATCTGCTTGGTAATGGTGCTCCTATTGTGTCTTTGTTTTGACCCTCATTTTATCTACAGAATACCTTAAACGAATAGAATACATGTATCAATATCAGTCGAGTCTTTTTCTCAGATAGTTCATCTTCGACTTAGGCTAGGAAGTTAAGTGGTTTATCTTGGCGCTGAAAATTTTGCCATTGTGGATGCTTTCAGAAGCAAAAGACAATAGTGCTCCAGATGAAACTCTTAATATCAGATATATAGGATCAGTAGAGATTAACCATACATAACTATTTGGAGAAATCCCGGCCAAGAATCTTGAAATTTTATCTCTGCGCGCCAAGGCAGACACACAGAATGTAAAGGGCTATCCATTTCGTGGTTTCAAAAGTATGGGACTGGAATTCGACATCTGTCAAACTAAGTTGTGAAACTAATATTTTTCTTTTCAGTTGAAAGTCTGACATTGACGAAAATGGATCGCTTAACTATCACACAACACATAAAAATTATCAGAACCTACTACAAAAATGGTGATTCTGCCACAGCAACGTATCGTGCTTTTTCGAACAAAATTTTCTTCAGCGATGAAGCACATTTCACACTCGGTGGGTATGTTAATAAACAAAATTGTCGTATTTGGGGTTCTGAGAATCCTCAAGTAATTGAAGAGAGGCCATTACATCCAGAAAAAGTCACTGTTTGGTGCGCTCTTTGGTCCGAAGGTGTCATTGGACCTTACTTCTTCGAAAACGACGATGGAACGACTGTCACCGTCAATTCGGAACGTTATGGTCATATGATAACCGACTTTTTTTTGCCTGCTATTGAAGAATACGACTTGGAGAATATGTGGTTTCAACAAGACGGTGCCACAAGCCACACAACTCGAGCGAATATGGCTTAGGTTAGGTTAGGTTAGAGGACGTGTACTTGTCCGTTAAGACAAGTACAATACCCGGAGGTCGAAATTGACCCATTGTACAACGTCCTTGGAGAGGGAAGGAAATAGAGGGAATAGGATGAAAGGAGGGCATAAGGGTAAGGGGAGGATGGGAATCACACAGAAAGAAACAGACACAAACAAGGGTTGAGCGCGCGACTACACTTATGAAGCCCTAGCACCTCTCAACCAGCTCAAACTGCTAATGAATCTGTGGAGAGCCTTGATGTCGGCTCTCGACACAGAACTCAAGCTCTCAAAGAAGGCTCTGCCAAGGGTCCTCAACCTCAACCTACCAAGGGCTGGGCAGTTACAGAGGAGGTGTTCGATAGTCTCTAACTCCTCCTCATCGCAACATACCCTGCAATAGTCCGGCTGGGATCTGTTCCAGATCCCCGTCAGCGACCTAATCTCGCAGTGCCCTGTGATAAAACCGACAACCAACCTTACGCTGGCCTTAACCAAGCCCAGCAGCCAATCTGTTCTCTTACTGTCCACAGCAGGCCATAGACGTCTAGAGACAGAACAACCTGATCCGTTCCTCCAACGCCTCTGCTCTTCCTCCCTCACCCATCCATCGATGAGGCCATAGAGGTGGCAGACTGGGGGTTCAGGACCAACTATTAAATCGCCCCCCGAAAGGGAACCTAACTATGGGAATATGGCTTTATTGCAAGAGATATTTCCTGGCCGCATAATTTCTCGTCGTGGCGATATCAACTGGCCACCAAGATCATGCGATTTGACACCATTAGACTTTTTTCTGTGGGGCTACGCGAAAGACCGTGTTTATGCAGATAAACCTTCAACTCTTGAGCACTTAAAAACCAACATTCGTCAAGTTATGGCTGAGATACCGCCCAATATGTGTCAAAAAGTGGTCGAAAATTACCTCAAAAGAATCAATGCTTGCAACATTTCGCGTGGAGGTCATTTAAATTCACACATAATGTCAACGTTCAAACTTTACAATAAAAATGAAATATCATGAAAAAATTATTTTACATGTGTTTTATTTACGTTTACTTTTGAAACCACGAAATGGATAACCCGATATTTAACAAACTTCGTTTCCTCCCTTTCGGCATAAACTTTGCAGTAATAGGGAGTGTCTGTGTTTCACATACTAGTCCTTGCTCTTAAGGCTTAGAGTCCCGTTGAAAACCCTATCAAGGTTTCGTCTCAGATTCGATTTAACTGTAGAACAGTCCAATCAGAACCGTAGTTGCCTGGAGATCCTGCAATTTTCCCTGTTCCGCCATGAAAAATCCACTCTCAGTCTGCCCACCGAAACGGTCAGTAGAAGTGTCATATGAGCGCTCCATTGTCGTGTTTGCTCTTGCTACCTCATTTGTAGCCTAATTACCTCACACATGACAATGCTCCAGAAACCAATACATATTTAACCTGTACCTGCTTAGAAATTTCGTGATGACCATCCTGTAGACTGAAACCATTATTTCGCTAATATAGTGCCCAGTCGGTGCCTTCTAGGCTGCTTGATTATCTATATAGATAACCACCGTATCCCCCGACCCTATTCTTTGGTGATCGCAAAAACCTCAGCTGGGAATACACTGCACTTATTAGAGAGTCTATAAGTGTACTTTATACTACCCCCGAAGTATACCCCTAACCCAGCGCCAAGCTCCTTCATCAAACTATACGTAAAGATCGCATGACCACTAAGTTTATTATGTATTCGTTGATCTGTACATTTCTTTTCACGGAAACCTATCGTTTGAGTTGAGCAGTAAAAGTTCCTTTTTATGGTTTGTTAGTTGTAAGCTATGTTAACCTAACGATCTATATGGTTTCTTAGTTGTAAGCTATGTTAACCTAACTATCTATATTCACCTTCTTATCCTTTACACTTTTGGCTGTTATTACGCCTGCAATATCGTCTACGTATACGTCCGGCAGCCCCATCCTGGATGTCGCGTCAAAGTTGGTGTGTCACAAATCCGGGCGGAATTTAAAACGATGAATTCTTCCCAATGTTATGTTAACAGCCTTCTTTGATACTCACTTATGCCGCATAACTTTAAGATAGTTCCCAATAATTTAAAAAAAATTTCTGGGTTACCGAAATATTTTCTCCATGAATTTCAATGTGTTCGTGAGAAATGTAAAATATTCACCCTTATTCTGGTTGTCGTCGTCGAACGTCGTCTTGCGTCGACAGTTTAAAATTGGTATTCTGTTTGTCGTTATTGACAGTTATAGATGACTGTCGACACACATTTGGTATTCTGTGAGTCAATACGCCGTCGATATTGTCTTGTGTCGACTCTGATTTTGTCGACTCTGATTTTATCGACATCATTTTTGGTAACGACGACGACGACGACAACCAGAATAAGGGTGATTACGTCTACGACAGAACAGTTTCGTCTTTGTTAAAGGCAAATGAGGAATTTTTTTTTGGGGTCATTATGTTTCTAATAGCAGTTGGACCTAACGTAGTTTGGTGTATTATAAAGGGTCCGCCAAATAACTTTTTTTTTTTGAAAATGCTTTAAAAAAAAAACTACTGAATATTTTCTCAAATTTCTTTTTTTATTTGAAAGTATAATCCTTCCGGTTAATAATGGAAAATAATTTCATTCAAATGGCTGCCTCGACTGCAGTAGCCTACACGATCGGATGCCGATTTTGGCAAAAAAATCATCTTTTCAGATGAAGCTAATTTTTTTTTTTTTTTTATGAAACCAGCACTCAGGGGATGGCCCCTACTCATGCAGTGCATTGTGCAGTTTTTTTTAGGAAAGGGGGAAGATGCGAACGGCAAGGAAACGAGTTGCTGCTAGGTGACTATAAAATGGCCAGTGCTATACCTTCACCATTAGACAGTCTACAGGCAATCATCCCCAAGAAGCCCGCAGTTTCTCACACCACTTATGTTGTGTGTGTTAATTTTATACATAATTGGCGGGACCTACAGTTTAAAGTCGACTCCGAACGACAGATTGTTTGAGAAACTGAGAAGAAATCAGCAAAAAATACTTTTTGTATTTTTTTTTTTTTATTTTTTTTTTTTGATGTCTGGCCTGGGACTCGAACCCTGGCTTTTACGTCTAATAAGCCAGCACACTACCTACTAGACCACGGCGACCCCTTTTGATCTTGGCGGGTATGTAAACATGCAAAATTGTCGCATTTGGAGCACAGAAAACCAGCACACATACATTGAAAAGCCGACGCACACAAAACGAGTCACTGTTTGGTGCGGATTTTGGTCCAGAGGCATAATTGGGCCATTTTTTTCGAAAATGAGCAAGGAGTGGTCGTTACAGTCAATGGCGATCGTTATCGGGCCATGTTGAACGAATTTTTGTTCACAAAAATTGAAGAGGAGGATATTGGAAACATTTGGTTTCAACAGGACGGCGCTACGTGCCACACAGCCGAAGCTACACTCGATGTTTTGCGCCCTGTTTTTGAAGATCGCATTATCAGCCGCAGAGCTGATGTCGTTTGGCCACCTCGGAGCTGCGATTTGACACCGTTGGACTATTATTTGTGGGGGGTGCCGTCAAAGATAAGTGTTACGCCGACAAGCCAGAGACAATTGACGCTTTAAAGAACAATATTCGTGAAACCATTGGTGAAATACAGCTGCACACAATCGATAATGTGCTTAAAAATTGGTCCGATCGTGTAGGCTACTGTATGGCCAGCCGAGTCAGCCATTTGAATGAAATTATTTTCCATTATTAACCGGAAGGATTGTACTTTCAAATAAAAAAAAGAAATTTGAGAAAATATTCAGTAGTTTTTTTTTTTTAAAGCATTTTCAAAAAAAAAAAAGTTATTTGGCTGACCCTTTACTTTATAATTCCATCAATACATACATACATAATTGGTAATTACAACCCTTCAGTCAGAATTATTGACCCAGTTTCTCACACCACTTATGTTGTGTGTGTTAATTTTATACATATGTAAGTGGCGGGACCTACAGTTTAAAGTCGACTCCGAAAGACAGATTTTTTTGAGAAACTTTTCTTGGCAATTTTATTTACTCTCAGAGTTTTTGCCAGAAATCTGCTGAGAGGAAATCGCCGAAGAAATACTTTTTGTGTTTTGTTTTGATGTCTGGCCTGGGGCTCGAACACTGGCTTTACGTCTAATAAGCCAACACACTACCTACAGGGTGGGGCAAAAGTCGCGAAGGGATTTGAAAAATTAATAACTTTTCTAATTTAATTTTTTTTTTTATTTTTCTTTTTAGGACTTGTAAAATAAATCTGGGAGATTAATTATGGAAGGTTACAACGTTATCCAGCGAACCAAAATCATAGAACTTTATTTTGAACATCATCGATCAATAATTCAAACTCAACGAGCCTATCGTCGTCATTTTAATGTGCGGAATTCACCATCCGAATCAATTAGTGACACGTTTTCAGGAACAAGGCTCAGTAAGGGATCTTCCACGAAGCGGAAGACCACATTCTGTAATTAATGAAGCAAATATTCAACGCGTTCTGGAGAGTGTTGAGGAGAATCCTGAAACATCAACTCGAAGGCGCTCTACTGAGCTGCAAATGTCTCGGCGGTCTTTACGCAGAATATTAAAGGGAAATTTACATCTTTTCCCATACAAGCTGCAGTTAGTGCAAGAACTAAAGCCACGAGATTCCCAAGAACGATTAAACGATTAAACCCTTTCGTGGCTTTTGCCCCACCCTGTACTATCAATACCATCTCGTTTAATAAATCAATTACACTTCCAGCTTTTTTTATAACATTTAAATATCTATCTGTTCTTATTGGAATACTTATCAGTGTTTCTATATTCAGAACGCTTACTTTTATTAACCACTGTATAGTATAGTAAATTTATTTTTTTATATTTTTAAATAATAACGTATTTTTGCAAATAGTCCATTACAGGGTTAACAAAACAATCTGGCACAATGTAAGCAACAGCTGTTTATCGATAGCAACAGCTGATAAGAAAAACAAACATCAGTGCCATCACTAAATAACACATCAACACTAATTTAATGCCGGTAAAATTATAACGAAAAATTATTAATTTTTGTGTAAATTAAGGAAAATGGAAGAGAACGAATCGAAATTATGGCCATTATTTGTGCTGACAACATGCGTGAAAGTTATGTTGGTGCCAGCATAGTAAGTATTGCCAGGATATATTAAAATCCAGACTTTTATCATCAATTTTATTGCAGCCATTCTACAGATTTTGAGGTGCATCGCAATTGGTTGGCCATCACTTTTAATTTGCCTTTAAAACAGTGGTACTACGATGAGACCAGTGAATGGACTTTAGATTATCCACCATTTTTTGCATATTTTGAGTGGCTTGTGGCCCAGGTGGCCAAATATGTGGATCCCAAAATGTTGGTATTGACTAACCTCAATTATGTGTCCACGGAATGTAAATATTTCCAAAGAGTATCGGTAATGGTCATGGATTTGCTGTATGTATGGGGTATATGGCGTTGCATGAGATCACTGCGTTCAGTGGGCATAAAAGTTCATAAACTGTCTGCAGAGGCTTTATTGCTATTCAATATTGGCCTCTTATTTGTCGATCACATACACTTTCAATACAATGGTTTTCTCTTTGGCTTGCTATTACTGAGCATAAGCTATTTACTGGAAGACCGTATGCTAATGGGAACTTTCATATTTGCCTGTCTGTTGAATTTCAAACACATATTCTTGTATACAGCTCCAGCCTTTGGTATTTATTTGCTGCGGTACTATTGCTTGGATGCTAGCAAAAATTCTGTGTTTTGTTTGTTGAAGGTGCTAATAACGGGTTTGACTCCGTTTGTTTTGTCATTTGGTCCATTTTATCAACATTTGCCTCAGGTATTCAGTCGTTTGTTCCCTTTTAAGCGCGGTTTAACGCATGCTTATTGGGCTCCTAATTTTTGGGCACTTTACAACACAGCCGACAAAGTTGCCTCCAAGGTATTGAAAGTGGACTCGAATTCGCCAGCTTCATTTACTTCAGGTCTGGTGCAAGAATACGGCCATGTCATCTTGCCAACGGTAAGACCTTTAGCCACGTTTGTGCTAACAGTAGCTGCAATGATTCCCATATTGTGGAAATTATGGAATTTTACAATTAAAAGGTAAGCACTATATGAATATGAAAAAAGGTTCCTGCATAGAAGTGCATATATTTTGTTGTGTTGATAACTACAGTTTCGTTTCAAATATTTTTTTCTTTCTATTTTCCTTCAGAGACGCTAAAATAACTTTTCTACGTTCGGTGGTTATTTGTTCCGCATGTTCTTTTATGTTTGGCTGGCATGTCCATGAAAAGGCCATCCTTATGAGTCTTATACCATTCTGGTAAATATTTGTACTTCAAATTGATTTACAAAAACTAATCAAATCATGTAATCAAATATATTTTTTCCCTATTTTATAGTTTCTTGTTCTTTGTAACACCTACAGATGCAAAATACTCCATGATGCTTAGTGCCATCGGATATTTCTCCCTATTTCCATTGCTGTTTCATATTGATTTAATACTCATACGTTACTGCCTATATTTTGCCTATGTAGGCTACATGTACTACTGTTATTTGCATGTACACAAGGATTATCCAGATATGAGTCGTTTAGAGGACTGTTACATATATGGTCTACTGTTTATACCCATCTATGAGCATCTCATTGGTTGGCTAACGGGCTTAAACACGAAATTACCCTTTTTACCTCTACTAATGTACTCGACATACTGTGCCATTGGTGTTCTGTATTGCTTTATACGCTATTATTTGTATGCATTAGATTTTAAGGCTACAACAACTACTGTTAAGACTAAAAAAATTAAAACTACGAGTAAAACGAAGAAAAATTCGGAAAATGCTTTGCTGGTTAAAACGGATTCTGAGTCTGAACCGGTGCAGGCGACGACCGCAAAGACAAAGACGAAGCCATTGGCAGCGAAGAAAAAGTCGAAGGAGAAACAGAAATAAATGACACGGTTGTATTGTTACTTCTAAATGGTGTTTGTGTGGTTCTTGTTATACAACCCAGCCAGGCGTTAGAAGCTCGTCGCGGATAGCCGCGTTCGGGGTGTACACGTAAATTGTTATACAACCAGTAGAGGTTGTCTTTAAAGAAATAAGTTTTACCTGGAAGAGAAGTCACAGTCATTAAGAAAATAATTTAAGCAACATTTCAAGAATATAACAAACCATTAGGCAGCGTTGCAGCTGCATCAATATTATCAGGTATACCAGGCCAACGTATCATTGTTTTTGGATAGCCTTCATCAAGTGTTTGCAATTCATCATTATAACGCCAGAATATAGTGTCAGCAAATATGTAAGTTCGATTATTTTTGGCTTTAAAAGTAGTAAAAAAAGTAGATTTTATTGTAGAGAGTAGTTGTAGAGAAACATGATAGACTTTTAAGATTTCAAATAAGAAATGATGGGAGTAAAGAAATTTTTCGAAAATACTTTGCCCTAGAGGCATATGAATACGAAGTTGGAGAAAGTATTATTGCAAGCGTACTTTGACAGCTGATAACGGCCATTTTATTGAACCTACATCTTTCAAATTAGTTGTCATATCATCAAGGATGACAACGTGCCTTTTGAATGGGCTCTGTTAGCAACTGTCCCATATTTTCAACGAAAAATCATCATCAGTGATGATGGGCGTTTCTGAACAATTGGATACGTGAACAAACAGAATTGTCGCATTTGGTATAATACCAATGCACATGAGCCTCAAGCAC
Source organism: Sarcophaga caerulescens (assembly GCA_927399465.1). Classification (NCBI taxonomy): domain Eukaryota; kingdom Metazoa; phylum Arthropoda; class Insecta; order Diptera; family Sarcophagidae; genus Sarcophaga; species Sarcophaga caerulescens. Next base: position 24,276,413 of record OV656873.1, on the reverse strand, counting down.
GTCCAATTCATCCCGAAAAAGTCACTGTTTGGTGTGGATTTTTGGCTGGCGGCGTCATTGGCTCATATTTCTGTGAGAACGACATTAGCCATGCCACCACTGTCCAAGTCTAGCACTATGTTTACCAACTTTTTTTTGGTCTCAATTGGATGTTCTAGGCGCTAACGACATGTGATTTTAACAGGATGAGGCTACAGGCCAGACAACTCATGCCACGTTGGATATTCTGCACGAGTGATTTGAGGGCATGGTCATCTGACATGCAAGTAATGTGAACTGACCACCGAGATCGAGCGATTTGATGCCGTTAGACTTATACTTGTGAAGTGTTCTTAAGTCACAAACAACAACGGTCTTCAAAGCCAACATAACTTATGCTATTGATCAAATTCAGCCTGATTTAAACTCCAGAGTCGTAGAAAATGTGATATTTCGGATGGGCTCTACCCAGACATTTGAACGATGTTATATTCCACACATAATAGCGTCAATAGGTCTTTGAAACCAACAAAAAATGTTGAAAGCTATATAAAGATAGGAAACGCTTAAAAAAGGACCCCATATTATTATGTGTGCTACTTTTAGAACCGTATAACCACACCGTCTTCCTGAGAGGCCGAAATGTAATTCCCAGTAAAGACTATTGGGCTCCTGGTCATGATAAAGCATAATGATTCGAATAGAAGCCTATACAGATGGATTTACTTGAATTCTACGTCGAAACAATGAATAAGGCATTAACATTTAAATTGAATGATTGTTCCTGATTCCATATCTCTTATTTAAAAGGCAGAGATTTTGGGTAACCCTCCTAGGTGCAATGGCATGCCGTCATATATATGTATTGTAACTAATGATTGGCTAGAAAATGCAGGCTCTTTACTAGTTTTTTCGAATATCGTTCACTCCAAATCGAAGTTGTTTGTTCCTGACCGTTGATATGAAACGTCTAGTTGTCTTATTTCTGTATGACATTATGTTATACAAGTAATGAATGGATTTAAGAACTTAAAAATTAATACTTACGCCACAATAGTGCTGCATTTACTCTTTTTCTGTCCATAGTATTGCCTAAGAATTCCTTCAGTGTAACTGAACTATTTTCCAATAATTTATTCTCCTTATAAAACCAAATATTCGAATCTGAAATATATTTTAAGATATAAAACAGCCGAAAATTCTTAGCATACTTTTAGAAAATTACCAGAAAATAATAATAAAGTCTTATCATAACGTTCATAGCAGGCATCCACGTGATTAACATTATGAGACGACAGTTCTTGAAAAATATCTGTTAATTTCCGAGGATAACCCAAAACCACTCGATAGTTGCGCGATAGTTGCCAAACATATTCACCTTTAAATATGTGCATAGAATTGTTAAAATAGCATACGGCATCAAATTTACCCTCACATATGTTGGGTATGATAGAGAGATATGAACGTTGCACATCGCCATGCTCTACCGAAGACGTGGTATATTCTGGAAACTAAAAGGATTTGAATGTACAATTGTAAGACACTTAAAAATATTTTCTTAATACCTTTTCTTTTTTGATATGATCCCTAGGATTAGGATTCGGATTGTTATTAAGCTCTGTAGTTTCTTCTTGCTCTGTACTGGATTCCATGGATTCATAATCATCATGGTTTAGTTCCTCTTCAACATCATCATCAAGTTTTTTATTTACTGTAGAGTGTGTCAAATTTAAATTATTTTCTTTTATGTACCCTTTGTTAAAGAATTTACCTACAGTAGGCATTGTACATGGCCAATGTATCATCATAATCCAAGACATTATGTTCGGGTCCCTTGTAATACGGAAACATTACGGAACTATAAACAGGCGAATGTGCCAAACCCAAACTATGGCCCAATTCATGTAAAGCCACCGTATAGAAATCAACACCTTTCGTTAAATCGGTTGAATTCTCTTTCCAATTCTCATCCTCATCAAAGTGTACATCACCACCCCAAGAACCCATTTCATAGGGATAAAAGGCATGTGCCAAGATATTACCCGCCCCGTCAAAGGGATAGCTGTAGTAGAGTAGAATTTGTTTAAATTTAATTTTTAAGAATTTGAAAATATTGTTTTAAATTGTTTTGCTTACTTATCGCCATGATATTGTGCACCAAAACCCACTATGATATCGGCTGAGGTGTCGTCAACACGATGAAATTTTAAATTGCTGTACTGAGACCAAACATGGAAAGCTCGTGCAATATCTCGTTCAACCTGATCACGTGGTATTTTCAAAGACCAATTGCCTATCCTGAAAAGGAATAGAGGAGGATATTAAAGGAGTTAGAATTTGTAGTGGAATTTGATAGAATCCAGCTATCCATCCTATATTTTAAATCTATTACAGAATTGGCTTGTAAAAACCAATTTAGCTGTCTGCTGAAGGCAGTTTTCTTTTTTAAACACTGTTGAAGATGGGTGCTAATGGATAAAAAAGCCAGAACAGATTCGAATATAAAAATATGTGAGGCTCATGCAGATATTTAAACTCAATTGAATAACAACCACCATAGACAACGACGTGTACAGGGTGGCTGATATGTATTGCAACCAACTTCAGGTTGTTATCATTTGTAAGCCGCTCGTCTGACAGCTGACAGATTTATTCCAGTGACAGTTCATTTTATTATTTACAAGCTTACAAAAGCATTTTGATCTATTGCATTCAGAAAAAAAGTTATTCGTGATGGAATTCAAGCGTGATAGTGTGATTGCTTTATATTTGGCTGGAAAACCACAGGTGGCTATCGTTAGAGCCCTCCAGCATTTAAATGTGAATAAATCTTTTGTTTCTCGTACCATTGCTCGTTACCGTGATACTGGCAGTGTTGCATCGCGTCCAAAAAGTGAACGAAAAAAAACGGTAACAACACCAGAAATGATCCGAAAAGTGAAGGACAGATTTGATCGAAATCCACGCCACAGTGGTGAGCTGAACATATCGCGAGAACGGATGCAACAAATATTGAAAAATGAGCTTGGACTAAAGCCATTGAAGTTCCAAAAAGTGCAAGAGCTCACCGATGGACAAAAAAAGTTAGACTTGCTTGCACGAACGTGGCCAGTTACCGAATTTGGTTTTCTCCGATGAGAAGCCATTCCAAATTGAGCAATTTGTGAACAAACAAAATGATCGGGTTTACTTGCCAAAAAGGTCAGCTGAAAATTTACACCTGCGATTGGCCACCAGAACTCAAGCGCCGCCGATGGTAATGGTGTGGGCCGCCGTAACGGCCGATGGTGGCTCACCGCTCGTATTCATCGACCGTGGGGTCAAAATAAATGCCGAATATTATCGGGAAAATGTCTTAAAGATAGTATTGAAGCCCTGGGCAGACAAACATTTCGGCCGCAGACCATGGATATTCCAACAGGACTCAGCACCACCGCACTCAGCACGCGTCAATCAAGAATGGCTTAAAAAGGAGGTTCCTCGCTTCATTTCTATCGCACAATGGCCACCAAAATCTCCGGATCTCAATCCGTTGGACTTTTGCGCCTGGTGCATTTTGGAGAGTAAGGTTCTCACTAAAAAATAGCAAAGTGTCGATCATCTCAAGACGGCGCTTCGCCGGGAATGGGCCAAAATACCGCAGAGCCACTTTCGTGCAGCCTGTGATGGCTTTGTCGGCCGTTTGAAGGCCATAATTCGTACCAAAGGTGGCCAAATCGAACAAATCTAAACTGATTCTAAAATTTTATGTTATTTCCAACATTTTTTGCTTTTGAACAATAAAATTAAAAAAATATAGCGCTTTACTTTGTTGCATTATATATCAGCCACCTTGTATTTGCTGAATAGGCTATGGAGATTTTGGCAACCCCATGAGTTCCAAGAGTGTCCAATGCATGCTGAAAAAGTTACTGTTTAGTGTGGATTTTGCGCTGGCGGCTTTATCGGTCCACATTCTTTTGAGAACGACGTTATGCATGCCACCACTGTCAACGTCGACCACTATAGGTCGATAATTACCAACTTTTTTTGAACCAGAATTGGATGATCTGGACACCAACGATATCTGATTTAAAAAGTATGATGCACGAGCGATTTGAAAGTATGATCATCAAAGTGATGTGGACTGGCCATGGGCATCGTTAGATTTGATTACGTTATACTCTTCCTTGTCCGGTTTTCTTAAGTCGCAGGTGTATAACTGAATAAACCACAAACCTCAGCAGTCTTTAAAGCTAACATTACTCATGCTTTCGATCAAATTCAGCCTGATTTATGTGCCAGAGACATGGACATATCGGATACAGAGACATTATTCCAAACATAATGGGTTAATAGGTCTTAAAAACGATTTAAAAAATTTCTTTATCTCACACACTCTTTTTTTAATTTAAAAATAAGAAGTGCTGGAGGAAGGACCCTGGTTCTGGCCTAATGATAATATTTAATCGTTCTTTCTTTTCTTTTTTTTTCAATACTTACAAGTATTTGATATTCCTTTTGGTCCAAGTTTTTGCTCCAAAGATAAAACGTTTCTTTCGCAATTTCTGATTGTTAGCTTTTGCCGTCGTGGGTTGTTGTCTTAGATAATATGGTTTCCCTTCGATATCTGGTACACCACAGCGGGGCTTTGTAAACAGCTGATAAATTTAAATTGTGAAATGGAAAACAATAACAACATTTAATATAAACAAATTCAAGTTCATTGAACATAAACAATGTGGAAATATTGTAAAAAAAATGACACACAGGCTTTATCTGTCCTACAAACACGCATTCGAGCTATTAAAACTTAAGACAAAAAAAAAAATAGTGATGCGGTTTAAAAATAAAACAAGACACGATGATTTCTTATCTCTTAAAAGCCGGGCGTTACTCATTCAATTAAATTGAATTGAAAAAAATTTAAAAAAAATTAGAAAAAAAAATGTAAAAACGTACATCAAGCGTCATGGCATCAAGTCTGCCAGTTTGATTTAAGGCACCATATTTTTGTATATTTTTAATGGCTTCCACTATGGCACTTTCATGATACAAAGCCTCTGAGTCGTCAGGATTTTGATCCAAATAACCAAAACGTCTCATGAACTTAAGCTGACAAAGTAGAATAAAATTGAAATAAAAACAAAAAAAAAATTAAATTTTCTTTTCAATGAAAACTTACCACTTCCGGTGGCGGTATTTCAATGCCACCCCGTGGTCCTACTGGAAATCCTTTTATACATTTGTATAGGATAACCAAAAGTATTATAATACTTGTTGTTGAAGATTTCAACATATTTTTTTATTAAATTTTTTTTCTATTTGAAACACTTCACTTCGCCTTCATTTAAATATATTTCATTTCCTTCTTTTCAGTCCATCAACTCTTCGCAACGTTTTAAACTCAACTGAAAGATTAGCCAGCTTTTTGGGCTCTTTTACCCAGCATAATTAATTGTCTTCAGAAAAATAAATGCTTCTTATCAGTACTTATGGTGAGTTATCTCGCATTATTCTTAAAAGAGAAGTGAAAAAAGAGAGAAAAAGAGCAAAATTTTGAATTAATTAATTTTTGTACTCAATAAATATAAAAATACTTGCCTGGGAGGCAAAGTAGCGGAAAACTATTATAGGGACCATGTACGGATTAGGTATGACAATTTTTTATAGATTAAAATCTCCATAGTCTGTACCAAACAGAACTGTCATACGGTACCAGCTGCTTATTCGTCCTTTCTTGCATGACCTGTGATACCATAATTGCTTAGCGGAATTCCTCTGCTACTCACAGTGATTCATAATAATCTTTTCCGCAGTGATTTAGTTCTTCTCGGACAGAAACAATATTTAATTACTTACTTACCTAACTAGCCAATACAACCCTTCAGTAACGATTACGGCTTAACTTCTAACACCACTCTTGTTGTATGTGTGATTAATGAGTGGCGGGACCTACCGTTTAATTTGAGAAACTTTTTATCAGAAGACTGCTGAGAGGAAGTCGCCTAAAGAAATGTTTTTTCATATTTTGTTTTGTTCAAGATTTCTGAGAAAGTGGTTCTACCATGGCCTACCTACTGGACTAAGGCGACTTCATATCGGCATTACCGGCACCTTATTGAGGTGCGAATATCTGTAACCTGTCTAAAGCTAGGTTAGGTTATAGTTGGCCTCAGTATTTTACTTTAGCCACTGGCCTTTAGAATTCTTTTCCCATCTTCGTTACTAGTTTGACACGGATTTTCTTTCACCAAATAGTATAACTTAGTTTCCTTGGCGCATAATATTCCTGTTGCAACACCAGCCGATTATATATGTATGTAGATATGGTGTTTCGCACACTACACACCTTTAAGCAGGTCCTTCGAAAAATTTGGAACAAGCTGTTCTTGGGTGTATTTTTTAGGACTCATTCCCAAGCGTCTCTTACACTGCTTGAGTTCTCCTCCAACATTTGGGGGCAACTTATTTGAAACTTTCGGTGCAAGTATAGCTCACGTGATTCCAATTTATCATGAACGTCATTTATTATAATGGAATCTGCCTACTTACTTGAGTTTTTAGCGTTTTCCTCTCAACTTAAAACTCTAAAAACAGATATTCCGCCACTACACCGGCAGTGTAAAGCCCTAATTGGCATTATGGAAGCTAGCAATGAGCCCTACATCCGATGTAATTCAAATCAATTTTTTATTTCAGTTTTAAAGAATTACAAACCAAGCAGCAATTGTTTTGTTTCATCTCTTATTCTCTTCTCTCATTTTCTTTGCCTTTAAAATTTATTGTTTTTATTATGATTTCAACATTTAGCAACTGATTACAAATTTATATATCTTACGTACATACATGATGAGTAAATATTTATTAATTTCAAAAGAAATAAAAAACATTAAATAAATTGGACACTCTTTATTAATTCTTTAATTTTATTCCAGGTCACTTCTGTTACTACCTCCCACACCACCCTATTGTTCTTCTTTGCAATTCAGCTGTTCTAGTAATGATTACGTCTTTTATTCGAAGGACAATACTCTGCATATTCCTCCCAAGTACAGCCCGCTTTAGTGCAACATTCTGTTGTAATCGAATGGCCACTGGAGCGACGTGTCCTTAACAATGTTTGAGCTAAGCCGGCATTAATCCACATGGGCAGAAATGAATGAGCTGTAAGTACAAACAATTTTAGATTTTCTTTTCAATATTTTATGAAATTTAATTACGTTTGTTGCGTTTATTAATCGATTCATCGGTACGTTTACGATTGCGTCGTGTTAAGCGATAAATATCCTTTTCACAGGCCCAATACAGTTGGCGCACTAATTTATCTCTGCACCGTGAATGGGTCTCACTGTGCCAGACATCCTCCCAATCTGAATTGGTCCTATAAATATAGAAAAGTTTCCTTTATCAACTGAATGATGAATCAAATGCGTACTATGAGGGTGAATATTTAGATAAACCATTAAATATTTCAATTTGTAAAGGCAATGTCATTATGTCATTACACCAGGAGTTTTCTTTAAGGTTTTTCTGTTGTGAAACAATACATAAGCCGGTGTTTGTTTTAAGAACACTGAAAAAGTTATCTGTTGTGGGATTTACCACTGACCTCGCTGTGATTGTGCAGCTGATATAATTAATTGTGGGATGAATAGGTAAATGAAGTTGTTAGGGTAACAAAACTTTGTCTACAGCCGCTAGCAAATCTGAAGATAGTGAAGCTAAATGTTTTATTTGGTGGGAGCGCAAGTTGTTCTTGAAGTTGGCTGCTATTTTAACGAATATATGATGTAATGATTGACAATCGCTTGAACTTCAAGAGTCTTATGATCTCTGCTTGCAAGCTGATAACGATAATCGCAAATACTTTTAGAATTATGACCACTTGTAAGACCATCCAAGCAAAGAAAAGATTTTTAACGCTAGGTGTAACTTAGTGTTATGTTTCAAGCATGCAAAGAACCCCGAAAAACTGATGTTGTGATGAAAATTTTAAAAGAGGCATTAGGTTGTGGGTAGTGGATAGCGCACCATATCTTCTTAAGTGCCTAGTATTATTGTAGCGTAGTATAGTGGCATAGATATAGTGGCGATATATCTGTTCCAGCTATACATACATAATTGGTCATTAAAACCCTTCAGTCAGGATTACAACCTAGCTTCTCACACCACTTATGTTGTGTGCGTTAATTTTATACATAAGTGGCGGGACCTACATTTTTTTTTTTTTTTTTTTTTTTTTTTTTTTTTTTTATGAAACCAGCACTCAGGGGATGACCCCTACTCATGCAGTGCATTGTGCAGGTTTTTTAGGAAAGGTGGAAAGGGGGAAGATGCGAACGGCAAGGAAACGAGTTGCTGCTAGGTGACTATAAAATGGCCAGTGCTATACCTTCACCATTAGACAGTCTACAGGCAATCGTCCCCAAGAAGCCCGCAGTTTCTCACACCACTTATGTTGTGTGTGTTAATTTTATACATAAGTGGCGGGACCTACAGTTTAAAGTCGACTCCGAACGACAGATTTTTGAGAAACTGAGAAGAAATCGCCGAAAAAATACTTTGTATTTTTTTATTTTTTGGTGTCTGGCCTGGGACTCGAACTCTGGCTTTTACGTCTAATAAGCCAGCACACTACCTACTAGACCACGGCGACCACAAATTAATTACATTTTAAAGTCGACTACGAACGACAGATTATTTGAGAAGCTTTTCATGGCAATTTTATTTACTCTCAGAGTTTTTGCCAGAAATCTGTTGAGAGGAAGTCGCCGAAGAAATATTTTCATATTTTCGTTTTGATGTCTGACCTGGAATTCGAACTCGGGCCTTCAGTCTAATAAGCCAACACACTACCTACTAGACTACTGCGACGACAGCTATACTATCTGATAATGCAGCTATACCATCTGATGAATGAAAACTTTATACCATTTATTGCATGAGAAGAACTTTCATTGATGTCCTCTATGCTTTGATTAATTCGTTCACTTTGCGTTGCTACGCTATAGCTCAACTTTTGATTCAAACATATACGATCGAAAGGTGGCGAGTAACACGAGTAATCTAGACTTAAATCTTCGTATAAGCGAACAAGCTTTCTTCACTATGGTTTTTGTATTTTAAAATTAAGAAGAACGAAAAATAATCCACGCGGGCAGATGTTGTTCTTTTGAAGAATTGTATTTCAGAAGAGCACATATACATACATATATAATTGATCATTACAATCCTTCAGTCAGGATTACGACCTAGTCTGTGTTAATTTTACACATGAGTTGCGGGACTTTCAATTTTTAAGTCGACTCCGAATGACAGACTCTTTGATTTACTCTCGAAAGTTTTTGTCAGAAATCTGCTGAGAGCAAGTCGCTGATGAAATATTTTTTCATATTTCGATTCATTGGAGATATCTGACCTGGGGTTTGAACCGTGGCCTCACGTCTTATAAGCCAACACAATACGTTCTAGACTACGGCGACACATTGCTTATTATTCGCATTAAACAATGAAAATTTAGTTTTCCGTTTTTTATGCAAGGCATCAATTGATTATCAGTTTCCTGCTTTCGGAAAATATTTTTATTGTTGAGAAATTCAACTCAATTGTCATAGGTTTTTGCCATTAGAAATATGGTTTTCCATGAGAGAGGTCTAATAACTTTAACAGGGCTACAAGTTATCCAATTAAACGGCGGATATTTGGTCTTAAAGAGTCTAAACTAATAATGAATTTTATTTTACCACACACCATACTTCGTAAATGAATATGAAACTTGTAGTTGTCACTATATGAAAATTTTTCTTTTGAAATCATCGCCATTCTCGGAAACTGTTTCTTCATTCCATAAATATGAATTTCATTTGGTTTCACTGCATTTAGGATGACTTTTGGACTACTTTAAACAATATTTATGATTCACTTTATTAAAATACTTGTAGAATTCTGCTTTTGAACCATGCCTACCTCTGTCTAAATAATAATTCCAAACCCTCTTCCGTATGTATAGCGTCCACTTTAAAATCGTTGAGCATAAAAGCTATTAAAATTGCCAAAATTCCTTTAAAATACCAACGAAGCACGGGAATTTTCATTTCAGATTTCAAATTTTTTTTTTTTTTTAAATTTTCAAACCGATTTTTTTTTAAATTTTTTTCTTCGAACGAATTTCTTCGGAAAAAACCTGTTGTTGTCTACCGTTCAAATGAGAAACGGAAACTGAAGATTCGTTTGCGATTGTAACACAATTTCAATGGATGTTTTTGTCCAACATAATCGGCCATAAATTTTAACAAAATATGTACAAAACCCGTCGTCCGACAATCGTAGGTGTTGACGCCAATGCTGCTCCGCTTATTAAAAATAGAAAAGAAAAGCGTTGAATGCCGTGAGTGAGTACAAGTGTAACGCGTTTTGAAATGAGCAGAATGTAGTGTGGTGTTGTGTGTGCGTAAATATTTGTATTAAATTTGAAATTACGACCTGGTTGTTGTACTTATTATTTTTTTATTTGTTGTTGTTATTGTTGTTGTTGTTCTTCATATTATATGGTCTTGTCTGTTGTCTTCTAGCCAATATTTGTATAAATCTGGTCCACCAAAATCATATACAATTAGCACATGCGAGGGTTGTGATTAAAGGGCTATCATTGAAAGGAAATGCAATAAAAACAGCTACTGGGATCGAATCTAATCTACATACATACATACATAATTGGTCATTACAACCCTTCAGTCACGATTATTGACCTAGTTTCTCACACCACTTATGTTGTGTGTGTTAATTTTATAGATAAGTGGCGGGACCTACAGTTTAAAGTCGACTCTGAACGACAGATTTTTTGAGAAACTTTTCATGGCAATTTTATTTACTCTCAGAGTTTTTTGCCAGAAATCTGCTGAGAGGAAATCGTCGAAGAAATACTTTTTGTATTTTGTTTTGATGTCTGGCCTGGGGCTCGAACCCTGGCTTTACGTCTAATAAGCCAACACACTACCTACTAGACTACGGCGACTTCGAACCTAATCTAACCTAAGATTAATCACTGTCCATAACTTCATCTTGGTCTCTGCTGTGATGAACCAAGTGTTCGGTTTAAGGTTCTGCGTTCCCTACTTACATTTGTAGGTTGTTTTCAAAACTTCTCGTACAACTTTCGCTTAAAAACGAACTGATTATAGAAGAGAAATAAGCCTGAATTTTATTTCATTGTCTTCCTAACAGAACCACAAAGTTATAAATGGTGTTGGCTAGTTGAACAATCTGTCTCTCTCTCTCTCTCTTCTCAGCTTTCGGTCTCGCTAATGAAGACATATTTTCGTATGTGAACCATAAATGAACAACAATCGTACAACAACAAAACAAGGAGGACAGGTAAAAAAAAAACAAGCAAAAGAAGAAATACAAGTAAATGCCGTTTATTATTGCCAATTTAAACGGTGCTGGCTGTTGTGTAAATTAGTTTTTGGCCTTTAATTCAGCAGCCATTGCTGTGTTAGAAGAAGGATTGTAGTTCATCGTTGTATTTTTTGTTTTATTGTTGTGGTCAATGACGTCGTTTATCTCATGGTATTTTATGGAATGGAATAGAAAATAATAGAAATTCATTGGTATTGTATGATTAGAACGGCTTAAATCCAATTATTTGAAATCTCTCCTTCGCTAACTTTTCTCATTCTTTAAGTTTATACTTCTTTCTCACTTGGCAAATAATAATTTATTTGGTTTTGTACAATGCAGTGGTAGTAGAGAGCTTGAAAACTACCAAGTCTTTTAACCAAGCTAAGTATTACAATGTCAGCCGAAGCAAAAGGATATCATCACGTGAAATGAAATATTTAACAATTTAAGCAGACACAGGCATTTCACTGGCTAGAACTTTAAGACAATATATCATGTCGTCCATAAGTATCCAAAGCTATATTAATGTTAAAAGTACTGAAAACCCTGTACTGTACTCCAGAAATCATGGGCTTCATTAACAAAATGGCGAAGCAAATACTTCTTAAACAGAGTTCGATAAGGCGCATTATGTGTTATTATGAAAGGATATAATGTCAAAGGTTATGTCGTATTCTTACCATCTACAATCTCTTCTATTACCAGCACCAAACTCCACAGAACTGCTTTAGGGTATCACATCGCCGTAAGGCTAGTTGGTTTTTAATTAACCGCCATTTTTCATAAGCATTGTGTTTCCGTAATGGTTTTGCCAATATGTTTCTCTATTGACTCTGCTTTGTTGCCTTCTCTAATGAACTTCTCCGCCATGCATAGAGCATAAACACTGAGTTATGTTAACCTCGACAGTAATAGTACCTTATTCTGCTTAGGACCTCCTTTTACATTTGGTCACAGGTAGGGGTAATATATTTGAAATTTCCATTGTTTTGTGCATAAAGGGACGCAATCTAGTTGGTAGCATGAAATGACGTCCACAATTGGTAGGCACTGCTGGACTGACCTGGATATGAATGGAACTAATTGTCGTTTTTCCTAGAATCTTATAAGTGATAAATGGCCACTATTTCGAATCTTATCATCTTTCACCGAACTCTCCACAATGATGATTGGTCTAAGAGCGAGATTTATGTTTTTTTTTTTTTTTTTTTTTTTTTTATTATGAAACCAGCACTCAGGGGATGGCCCCTACTCATGCAGTGCATTGTGCAGTTTTTTTAGGAACGGGGGAAGATGCGAACGGCAAGGAAACGAGTTGCTGCTAGGTGACTATAAAATGGCCAGTGCTATACCTTCACCATTAGACAGTCTACAGGCAATCGTCCCCAAGAAGCCCGAAGTTTCTCACACCACTTATGTTGTGTGTGTTAATTTTATATATAATTGGCGGGACCTACAGTTTAAAGTCGACTCCGAACGACAGATTTTTTGAGAAACTGAGAAGAAATCGCCGAAAAATACTTTTTGTATTTTTTTTTTTTAGTTTTTTTTTGATGTCTGGCCTGGGACTCGAACCCTGGCTTTTACGTCTAATAAGCCAGCACACTACCTACTAGACCACGGCGACCCCTAAGTCGAGTCGAGATGGTTTTCAAAGAATCTGCTTGATCCCGGGTTGAACATAAAATTGTGGTATTGCAGTTGGAGAGTCCGACTCCTTACCCATCTAAACTTTCCCAGAGCTTATGAACTCTGATACTCTTATCAACTCGAATCAATCAAAGTTTCTCTCTCTTTAGTTTATGTTTTGCTAGATTCATTGGCCAATGAACTAGTTTGCACAAGTTCCATGGTTCATGCGTTTAGCTTCGATTTTAATCGCGCAACCGCGAAAAAAATGAGAGGTTGGACCAACACGGACCAACAGGTAGGTAGGTAGGTAGGTAGGTAGGTGGAGTGGGAGCTTTGATTACCAAAGCTCATTTGAGCACGCATAGGTGAACGCAGTCCTTGTACTGACCCAGTTCCACCAAACCAGGGAAGAAGAATTTGATCAGCGTAAGGGCTGCACATTAAAAACACGACTGACTACCCTATGCTGAAAAACCTGCCCGAAAGTTTGATAAACGAAACTATATCCTATAGGTGACCATGTCCTATCTTCTAGAATTACACCATGAGTTACAAAACTGTAATTGTGTAATTGTAGACCAGTAAAAAGGAACCGCTGCAAACCATGGTATGCAGAAAGTGTGAAAAATTATAGTAGTATAATCAAACTTAAGTAAAATATATAGTATGTACATATGTAATCTGTATGGTTTACTATTTCTTATATGTTCGCAAATGGCCACTGATCTTCAAGAGAATTTTTTGTATAATTTTTGGCCAAAAATCGATTTTTTTAAAATTCAAAATCTCCACTCACAAAATTATTTTAGCTATCAAACGACCACGGCTGGAAAGAGCACCCTCTGGACTACCATTTGCATATATGTATGTATTCTCTTTTGTACATCACCCTTATGTCTCTTATTCTATGTGAAATAAATTTAATTTTTTATTCTTATTTTGCGGATGATCTGGCCAGAAGGGGCACGACCATTGAGCTCTCTGATGAATTCTCTACATTGGGGATCTCTTTAAGTACCTGTGGCCTTATAATTGACAATTCAATCGTGGACCTTGTCAACAGTAGGTGGGCAGCTTCGGATAAAGGCAGAGCGGCGCAGAAAATCTGGCCAAGGCTGGATAGGAGGCGCACGGCGACTCTGCTTAAGCTGCAAAGAAGCAGGCTCAGCGCTGTTATCGGGGTTATTACGGGGCATTGTATTATAGGAACACATGCGAGGCGTATTGGTCTTGGACACCTCGCGAATGATTTCTGCAGAAGCTGTGGAGATGAGGAAGAGGATGAAACTATTCTTCACCTACTGTGCACATGCCCGGCACTTGGTCAGAGGAGAAAGAGACACCTGGGTGCCTACTACATGGAAGATCTAGATCATAGATGCCCACTTCATAGTGCTTTTGCGCAAACTAAAAACACACATATTCTTATTATCTTTGGTTAGTCGTCACTCAGACAGCGACGAATGCACATGCGTAGCGGGTGTACGATTTTTTGTAACATTTTTTGCTTTAAGCACTGAAAAAAATTTACTATGATTTACGAAACATTTTATGATAAAAAATGTGTTTGGTGATGCTCAATGCATTTTATGTTATAAAATATTGAAGGAATGTAGAGAATATGCTTTTAGAAGGCACTATTGTTCTTATCATAGTGTTATGGATGATTTTAATGATGGGGAAAAAAAAGATTTATTTTGTAAAAATAAAAAAATTTATTTGGAAAAATTGAATGAGTAGTTACTTGAAGAAGAAAACAATGGAAAAACTTCAGAAAATAAAATGTTAAAAATGGAGTTATCAAGCTTTATAAGCTTGGATATTGTTAGTCATGGTAGACCATTTTCTGATGGGGAGTTCATTAAAAAAATTTTAAATAAATGTTTTCAAAAACTTAATTTTAAGCTTATCGAAAATCTTCCATTGTCACGCAGTAGTGTTATTCGGCGCACTGATCAATTGGGGACATCTTTAGAAGCCGCCATTGTAGAAAAATTTCTATTCCAAATTTTATTGTAAATTCCGCTTTTTGGATTTTTTCCGTACATTTTATTTCAGTTTACACAACTTTTCTTTCAGTGCAGTTCTCTCTCGCTCACCAATACTACTACAGTTTTAGCTTTGGGCATCCCTGATCTAGATGAACTGTCATGCATGGATATTAGCTGTCTGAGTCACTTCATCGGAAGCTCCGAGTGGTTCCTGGGATAGGGGAGAAGATGAAACTGTGGTGTCACAATGGGCCCTGTATGCGGCCTAAGTGTGTCCGCTCATGACTCCATCGAGTGGACAGCCACTTCTACCTACCTACCTACCATTCTTATTTTGTACATTTTGCCGTTTGAATATAACATACATTTCCTCAAAACTAAAAAAAGAACATTTATTTATAGAGATTTATAAAAGTAGTTATCATGTACCGAAAATGGTACACGTGGCCTAGAAATGACACCTTCTCATAAACAGCTTGGCAGGCAATGTGTTAACAGACACTTAAAAAATATCATTTAAAGTGTCCTCTTGACCACAGTTAACCATCATGTTTACTTGTTCATACCGTTTATTTGTTTTGTTTTTATTGTGGATATCTATCCCCTTCTTTTTGTTACAAAAAAAAAAACAATTGGTTTAAAATCCTTTATAACGACAGACAGACAACCTACCAACAGGTGTTATTACACTTGTTTGTCCTCTTCTACTCTCATTACCATTTTATTTAGTGCTAAATGTTGTTGTTGTTCATTTTTCCGTTTCCGTTCTACTAACTCATATTTCAGTTCAAATAAGTGGCTCGATAAGTCCATAGCCCAACCAATAACTATTGCCTGCGGCTTTAGACAAATACTCACACCTTTTCTGTTGTACTTTATGTTGTAATCTGATTACAGAATAACTGTAATAAAATGAAAAAAGAAGAGATAAACGAATGGTGGACGAACTCAAAAACAGAAAATTTGTTTTCCTATGTTAAACAATCTGGCGTCATGAGTATTAAACAAATAGTTTTTATGGTTTTTATTACCAAAGAAAACGAAAAAAGGTCCTATAACCCCCTTAACTTTGTTTATGAGCTCTTCACTCATTTTAGGACGTGATAAAAATTACGTTCCAATGCAAATTGCAAAGAGAAAGAGTGCTTTGAGTACGTATGTATATGAAGTATAAAATTTGTAGAGTGTAGGTAGATAAGCAAATGCATAAATACATACATACATGCAGCTGCAGTCAGCTAATTAGAAATTTTGTTTGATCATCGGTTGGATTGAATGAAAATGTTATTACAATGCCAGTTACGAAGAACAAAGTTAGAAGCTCTACATTAGGAAGGCGGCGTAGTCTAGTAAGTACAGGGTGGCTGATATGTATTGCAACCAACTTCAGGTTGTTATCATTTGTAAACCGCTCGTCTGACAGCTGACAGATTTATTCCAGTGTTCAGTTCATTTTATTATTTACAAACTTACAAAAGCATTTTGATCTATTGCATTCAGAAAAAAAGTTATTCGTGATGGAATTCAAGCGTGATAGTGTGAATGCTTTATATTTGGCTGGAAAACCACAGATGGCTATCGTTAGAGCCCTCCAGCATTTAAATGTGAATAAATCTTTTGTTTCTCGTACCATTGCTCGTTGCCGTGATACTGGCAGTGTTGCATCGCGTCCAAAAAGTGGACGAAAAAAACGGTAACAACACCAGAAATGATCCGAAAAGTGAAGGCCAGATTTGATCGAAATCCATGCCGCAGTGGTAGAAAAATTGCTCGTGAGCTGAACATATTGCGAGAAGGGATGCAACACATATTGAAAAATGAAGCTTGGACTAAAGCCATTGAAGTTCCAAAAAGTGCAATAGCTCACAGTCACAAAAAAGTTAGACTGGAAAGAGCCAAGGAGTTACTTCGCTTGCACGAAAGTGGCCAGTTAGCGAATTTGGTTTTCTCCGATGAGAAGCCATTCCAAATTGAGCAGTTTGAGAACAAACAAAATGATCGGGTTTACTTGCCAAAGAGGTCAGCTGAAAATTTACACCTGCGATTGGCCACCAGAACTCAAGCGCCGCCGATGGTAATGGTGTGGGCCGCCGTAACGGCCGATGGTCGCTTCCCGCTCGTATTCATCGACCGTGGGGTCAAAATAAATGCCGAATATTATCGGGAAAATGTCTTAAAGACAGTATTGAAGCCCTGGGCAGATAAACATTTCGGCCGCAGACCATGGACATTCCAACAGGACTCAGCACCACCGCACTCAGCATGCGTCAACCAAGAATGGCTTAAAAAGAAGGTTCCTCGCTTCATTTCTACCGCACAATGGCCACCAAAATCTGCGGATCTCAATCCGTTGGACATTTGCGCCTGAGGCATTTTGGAGAGTAAGGTTCTCACTAAAAAATACCAAAGTGTCGATCATCTCAAGACGGCGCTTCGCCGGGAATGGGCCAAAATACCGCAGAGCCACTTTCGTGCAGCCTGTGATGGCTTTGTCGGCCGTTTGAAGGCCATAATTTGTACCAAAGGTGGCCAATTCGAACAAATCTAAACTGATTCTAAAATTTGATGTTATTTCCAACATTTTTTGCTTTTGAACAATAAAATTAAAAAAAAAATTTAAAAAATATAGCGCTTTACTTTGTTGCATTAGATATCAGCCAACCTGTAGTGTGTTGGCTTATTAGATGCGAAACCGTGGTTCAAAACCCAGCTCAGACAACTCGAACAAAACAGAATATAATAAAAATAATTCTCCCTCGACAAAAAAAGACAGCAGTCTTCTGCAAAAACTCTAAGTGTAAATGAAATTGTCATGAAAAGCTTCTCAAAAATCTGTCTTTCGGAGTCGATTTTAAACTGTAGGTCCCAGAACTCATGGAAAAAATAACATACATGTGAAAAACTAGATCGTAATCCTGAGTAAGTTCTACATCAAATGAGACGATATAGGATATGCGAGGATAAGCTTTGCGTTAAAGAACGAATCCGGTATTATTGTATAGAGTTTCTAAAATATTCCGACTAAGCTATCTATAGATAGCTGTTTGTGTGCTTTATATAGGATTCCCTATAATTTCTCTCCCAACCCAGTTGCACTAACGAATCTCAAGATGCCGTTCGATGTCAGACGAACTTCCTCTCTATACTTGATAAGCATCCAGGTTATCCTTTCTGAGAGGCACTAATGCCGCTTACATTTTTGGTATGTATTCTAGTGATTCATTTTCCTCATCACGATATCAGCAATTTAGATTAGAAACAATTTCCATGCTTTGAGTCTACAACGTCTGGATAATCTGATACAAAACTTAAATCTTTTTCCATTAGATTTAATTAGCAAAAGTTTAAATTTTCTAAAACCCATTGGCTGGAGAAAAGTCTTCGCCTTTATATTTTTAAGACTATAAACTGTGCAAAATACTACAGAGTATACGGTAGGTAGATTATTGAGAAACTAGGTCAATAATCCTGACTGAAGGGTTGTAATGACCAATTATGTATGTATACGGTAGGGATTTTCCAATTCTTACAAACAGTTAGACCGCTTTGAAGGAATTGCAGGCCGTCTACATAAGATCTATTTTGATCAGTCTATCTCTAATTTAGAAAAGAGATGTCGAAATATTCTAGATAATCGGTGCCCTATTGCTGAGGTTAAGAATGATAGTGCATGACACATGGGCCAGATGCAGTAAATTTGACCTTTTCACTAATCACTCTAATAGGGAGAAGACAGTATCTCATCTGTAATGAATTTTGTAGAAGTTCCAATGATGTAGAAGAGGATGATATAGATCTCTGATATAGCTCTGTCACATCTAGCAATAGGAAACAAATTATGTGCATAGGAATTTTCACGACATATTGAACAATATGGCATTAATAAACCTCATAGGGCTTTAATAATTAATTTTTCTATTTGATTACAGTATTCCTATTATCCGAGGATGATAGGTTTGTCATTTATCGTTGCCTAGAACAGCTTCTGTAAGCGTGATTTTGATGGTGTCTAATATTCCTATGAGACATCAGGAGGTGTCTTGAAACATTATGGTATACCCATCCACTCCTTAGAGCAAAGCATTGCCGATACTTGTATATACATATGTACATAATTGATCATTACAACCCTTTAGTCAGGATTACGACCTAGTTTCTCACACCACTTATGTTGTGTGCGTTAATTTGTATACATGAGTGGTGGGACCAACAGTTTAAAGTCGACTCCGAACGACAGATTTTTGAGAAACTTTTCATGGCAATTTTATTTACTCTCAGAGTTTTTGCCAGAAATCTGCTGAGAGGAAGTCCTCAAAGAAATATTTTTCATATTTCGTTTAGTTGGAGATGCCTGACCTGGGATTTGAACCGAGGCCCCACGTCTTATGAGCCAACACACTACCTACTCGACCACGGCGACTTCGATACTTACAGTTAGCTTTAATAGTTGCGTGTGTTGGACTTTATTATGATAGGAGGTCCAAATCAGATTGTAAAATGTGCCATAATTCCGAAACAACCATTATGGAATTTCCACTACATTTTCTCTAACAGAAGCGATATTTTTGGCAGTGCATACATGGGATGGTATGCAGGCTTCGCAGAATATAATGTTGCCAATTCTATTGCGTAGTAGGTTCGCTATGTGGGGCATAATTTCGCCAAAATGCTCGAAAAGAGGTCACATGTGAATCACCACTTTTGTTGTAAGTCTTGAACTATTTTTACACGATTTTCGGTTGTTAAACGATTCATATTTTTAAGTGGCAAATCTTTCACTAAACGAATGATATTTTAAATTAAAGTTATTTAACAGCTGACAGGTTTTTAGATCTGCAATTTTAAAATCACTAAACCCGATAACCCGATAATTTATTTTCGTTCTAGTAACTTCTAGAACCTTACTATCGTTGATTTATTGTTATTTTTTTTCTTTTCTATCTTTCGTGGTTTCCCTATGTAGTTTTGTTATTGTAAATTGATCTTTTCCAGTAAATTCCTTGATTTTGTTGTTTGCTTTTCTTTTTTTTTTTCCATATTTCTAGAATGATAGAATTCAGTGTTTATTCTATCTGCGTAATGGTATATGGAAATGTTTTCTATTATGCTTAGGTTTTACGGAATATTTTTTGAATTCTACAAGATTGTATTGGAAAAATTTCATCCGAAAGCATATGTAGAACAGTGCCATCAGGGCACTGGATTCTAATGTGATAAACTCCAAGACAGTGTACGACTGTCGCAGATATCTCAATGAGATGGCGAACCGATGTGATGTTTGTATCACATGGGTACCGGGACATAGAGACATTCCCGGCAACTGCAGAGCAGATGATCTGGCCAGAAGGGGCACGACCTTCGAGCACTCTGATGAATTCTCTACATTGGGGATCCCTGTGGCCTTATAATTGACAATGCAATCGTGGACCTTGTCAACAGTAGATGGGCAGCTTCGGATAAAGACAGAGCGGCGCAGAAAATCTGGCCAAGGCTGGATAGGAGGCGCACGGCGACTCTGCTTAAGGTCCAAAGAAGCAGGCTCAGTGCTGTTATCGGGGTTATTACTGTTCATTGTATTATAGGAACGCATGCGAGGCGTATTGGTCTTAGACACCTCGCGAATGATTTCTGCAGAAGCTGTGGAGATGAGAAAGATGATGAAACTATTCTTCACCTACTGTGCACATGCCCGGCACTTGGTCAGAGGAGAAAGAGACACCTGGGTGCCTACTACATGGAATACCTAGATGAACTGTCATGCATGGATATTGGCTGTCTGAGTCGCTTCATCGGAAGCTCCAAGTGGTTCCTGGGATAGGGGAGAAGATGAAACAGTGGTGTCACAATGGGCCCTGTATGCGGCCTAAGTGTGTCTGCTCATGACTCCATCGAGTGGACAGCCACTTCTACCTACCTACCAGAGATCAGCAATGAATCGTATTTTCGCTACTCATAGGTACTTATGAAATTTTGAGTATGAGTGAGTCAAGAGTATTAAAATTCAACAACTCTGATTCATTCGTACTCGCTACAACATTGATTTATAAGTATAGGTTGCAATGAGTATGAGTACAACGTTGACATCAAACTCACAACATTCGATTCATTGTTTGATTCATACGCCTACTCATTCAGATTCATAAATTTAGAAAAATACTTATAATACTTACAAATGATTCGAGTCACTCGAATCATTC
Organism: Sarcophaga caerulescens; assembly: GCA_927399465.1. Classification (NCBI taxonomy): domain Eukaryota; kingdom Metazoa; phylum Arthropoda; class Insecta; order Diptera; family Sarcophagidae; genus Sarcophaga; species Sarcophaga caerulescens. Next base: position 24,255,232 of record OV656873.1, on the reverse strand, counting down.
ATCAAAATTTACAGTAGTAGTTATTGTTGCATTTACAAAAGAAGAGAAAAGAAAAGACAAAGACAGCAAGCAAAGCACACACACAACCTTCTAGCGAGTATTGTGGTGTTCGTACTCGAATCATACTTATTTTGTGCTTCGTGTATATGTATGTTGAGTCATGTAGAGTCGAAATCAAAAACATCGTGCGTATTGTTAAGTATGAGTACGATGAGTATTTCTAACTTTGAATATGAGTAGTATGAGTATGATATTAAAATAAGTATGAATGCGTATAAGTAGCTGAAATTATAAGTATGACTCGAATCTACTCATCGTTTTGAATACTCGTTGCTGATCTCTGCTACCTACCTACCATATGTAGAACATACCCGCATGTACCCGCAAAAGGTTTTACCCTTTTCTGTAACCAATTTGTCTACTTTTTAATACAAATGAACAACATGAGTAAAAGCTATCCATTGACTATGATAATAACATAAAATAACAGATAATAAAATAATTCCACCTGCCTTTTCTGCTGCTCTTTTTTTAATCTTTTCGGATTAAAGTGTTGTCGTGTTGTAATGAAAAAAAAGGCATGCATTGGTTTCTTTTTTGTTTTTGTTTCTTTTTATTTTAAATATTATTTCAATTTTAATTTTTATTTTAAAGTTTACATTGATTTTAATTAGTTGTTGCATTTTATTTAAATTGGTTTTTTTTTAATTTTTAATTCAATTTCAAAATCTTATTTAAAAACAGTTCATTTTATTATTCTCTCATCTATTTTGTAATTAAATTATTACAATTTTTGTTTTGTTTTTGTTTTTATTTTAAATATTTTAATTCTATTCTACTTTATTTTATTTGATTTTATTTTTTCTCTCTTTCTTTTGTTTTAATAACAATTACTGTTTGAATTTATTTGTTGCCATTTTTATACAGTTTTTAGTTTGTTTTTGTTTTAGTTCTTGTTCTTTTTAAGTTTTTTATTTATAGTGGCCTTTTAGGGGGTTTTTATGTTTTGTTTTTGTTGTCAAGCTATTATTTTACATTTAAACATGAATTTTACATTAAATTACAGTTGTTGTTGTTGTTATTGTTGCTGCTGTTGCATATATTCCACATGCCGTTTTGTTTCAACATTTTAATGCATTTTCTCTTTCTCTCCCTCTCTGTAAATATTTTTGTTTGTTTTCAAAATGTAAATTTATATCCTTTTTTGCCTCTTAATCTCTTGTCTCTCACTCTTTGCTCTCAGAAATTGTAATTTTTTTTACTGTTATTTTTGTATTAAAATTTTTAAAAAACAGATTCTTTTTTGATTATTTTTCTAGTTTTTTTTTAACACTCTCTTAAAACAGAAAATAAATTTCAAAATATAATATCAGGGCAGAGGGAAAACATATTTTTTCTTTTTCATTTTTTGAAAATAAAAACAATTTTAATCCCATTTAAATGGATTTTGTTATGTACAGTTATATTATGTTGTGTAAGAGTGTGTAAGTATGTGTAAGATAAGCAATCACATTCATTGTTGAGTTTGTTAACGATGTGCATAAAATACACTCTCCGTCTTACACATACACATACATACATACATATGTACATTTGCACTTACATTGTTAGGAAAATGCTACTGATTTCGGTTGATTGCAAAAAATAAGCAATCCAGGGATATATACCCCATTTTAGTTGGTCGTAGTTTTTTTTTTGTTTATTATTATTTTTAATTTCTTAATTATGTATTTTGATTTAATTTAATTTAAATTTATATTTTAAGTTTTTGTTTATTTTAGGTTCTTAAGTAGGAAAGTATTCTAAGCAAAGAATTTTTGGTTTTTTAGGGACAGGTTTTTTTTTTATTTTTTTTTTATTATTTACCGTTTTCTTTATTAAAATATAATTTAATTAAATTAAAGGCTTTCTTTATTTCGCACCTGTCCAAATAATTGCTGTTATTTTGATTAATTTTAATTAATTTCTTACTTTTGAATTTGTATCTTTTGGGGCTCTTATAAAGATCAAATTCAGACTTATAATCTAAAACGTATTTTAAGCGGTTTTTTTATTATTAAATACAACAGCAGTTATTTGCGAAATAAATTGATGCCAGTTAAAAATAAAGTAGTAATTAAAGATAAAAAAACAAAAAAATTTGAATTTTAAATTTAAATTTAAAAAAAAATATTAAAAACAAAAATATTAAAAAAAATTTTCTAAAAAATCAAGAAAATATAAATTTAAAGAAAAAAAAAAAAATAAAAACAAAAATGAAACCAAAAAAGTCAATTTAAGAATAAAAAATTAAAAGTTAATGTTAGGATACCTTCTTGAAATATTTTTATATGTAATAATAACTTTTTTTGATTAAAACTCATTTACTTTTCAACTCATTCAGCCTCCTTTGAGATATGTACACTGTTTCTCCAATTCGTTTAATCGCTTTCATAGTACACTCGGGTCTCGTTTTATGTGGATTTTTTTTATGCGAATTCGAATTTATGCGATTTTTAGTTTTTAGAATGTTGTGATACTTTTTAAACTTTTGCATCATTTTTAAATTAAACTAAGTTTGCACCTCTGATATAATCATAATTGTTAATCCTACCTGAAGGGTTGTAATGACCAAAGCTGTTGATTCGAAAAGCGGCAGTGATTTCACTGCGGTTTGAAAAGCTTTTTTATATGGGAATCTCATGTGATTGTACGCTATAGTTTGAGCCTGACAACTAATACTATCATATCTCTATGCCGAATAGCTTGTGAAAATCAATCGTTCTAGTTTGTTTCCAATTGGAAAGGCAATTGATTAGCATCAGATTGCTTTAACTATGCCAATAAAAGCCTTCAAAAGTCAATCCTTTCTTATGATTTAAAGAATCTTTTATTTGAAGAAGCTGTTCCTTTTTAATAACTGGCACTTTAATACTCTTATTCAGAAGAAACAATTAAACTTTCTAAAAATTCGATGATCTAGTCCCCTACATATATGTATATGCACTACCTGATAGGTACATACATATGTAATGATAAAAGTGACGTCGAACCAATTCCAAAACGATGCAGAATTATTGATCGTACATTCATTATTACAGACTTCAGTTTATTACTTTTTTTTATTTTAGAAGTTTTGTTTTTATTGTTTAAGAAAATAAAATAAATATAGTTTGATTGATACGTTAATTTTTTTATGCGACTTTGCTTAGACTTTTCAATTAAAATTTGATTTATGCGGTTTTTCAGAATTTTGGAACGAATCGTTAATTTTTATATGAAGCTAGAGTATCGTTTTATGCGAATTCAATTTATGCGATTTTTTTCGGAACGCATCTATCGCATAAAACGAGACCTGAGTGTATAAGATTTGCTGAGAGTATCTAAATTAATTTTTTGCTGAGAAAATTCCAACAATATAATCGAGTGACTAGATGCGGTCAACCGGATCTAAATACGAAGAATAGGATGGAGAAGACAGTTCGCAGCTTAATTCATGAATTTTTGCAATATAAACTAAACAAGTAGGTCCCTTAAAAACCAGGTGTATACTCTTGATACGAAAGATATAGAATTCGAAAAAATAAAAACTTTTTCTTTTTTAACTGAGACCAACACTCAGACAAAATAACTTCTTCCAGTCTGTTATATTTTTTCTTGTGATATTTCTTGACTTTTCTATGACTTTTTAAAGTGTGGTCCACGTTTATCCATGTGTAATTCTTAATCCCTTAGAAGTGAGCTAAATTTGAAGAGGAAATTTTTACATTGTAGAGTGCTTCATACTAAGCAGTGATTTACTTTGTCAAAGACTTTCTCAAAATCGACAAAATACATCTAGAGTGGTGATCGTCATTCAACAGATTGTTCAACAACTACAGGGAGATTATCTATATGGCCGATAGTGGATTCACTTGTTGTCGCGTTATTATTTTATTTGGACAAAGTATTTAGTTGATCTTTTTTCTTTAAAATCTTATATTTAATCTATTACCTTGTGAGTCAGATATTCTGTCAAAAGTTATGGATGATTTAAGAATTGATGATCAAGCATTGATCGAATTTATGATATTTTCCATGTCAAGGTAGAAGATAGATTTCACTAGAAGCATATGCAATGACTAGATCGACTGCATATGCTTCACATTCAGAGCTGAATACCGTGTTCCTTACATACATAATTGATCATTACAACCCTTCAGTCAGGATTTCGACTGTAGCTTCTCACACCACTTATGTTGTGTGCGTTAATTTTTAGACATGAGTGGAGGGACCTACGTTTTAAAGTCGACACCGAACGACAGATTTTTGAGAAGCTCTTCATGGCAATTTTATTTACTCTCAGAGTTTTTGCTAGAAATCTGCTGAGAGGCAGTCACCGAAGAAATATTTTTTTCATATTTGGTTTTGATGCCTGACCTGGGATACGAACCTGGGCTTTTACGTCTAATAAGCCAACACACTACATATTAGACTACGGCGACTAATTACCGTGTTCCTTAACTATAAAAATTTGCTCAAACATTTCATTTTCATCATTAAAATTGGAACTCTAATCCCTGTAGTAATAGACAAACTACTATCCGGTCATATTGGAGAGTGATAAATGAACCTTGATTTGTGGACATTTATCAGATAAAATTGCTAGACTAGCATTGGAGCAGGACATTCAAGGATAGTGTCATTAGGGAAAACAACGTAACACTTGGAGTTCCTACTTGGAGCGCTGTTAAACTTATGGTGTTTTCTTTTCTACCAAAAAATGTGCATTTTATTAACGCAAAATGCAATTTTGCATTTGTTTCTTAAAAATGTTTCGCCCTCTAAAAGGGTGATATGTTTTATTCTAAATAATTCGCACTTGCCAATGGTGGAGGGCATTGCATTTTATGCCCTGTATAAAGCGAGAGTGCTGATAATGCCCTGTAAAGCAGATGACTTTTGTTTATTTATAGGGCTACCAGATGAAATTTAAAAAAAGTCGCCTGGTATTGTTATCCAATTTGAAGTTAATTTTTTCATTGTTTTGTGGAGTAATCTTAAGGAAATATTACATTATTAAAGCTACATGGTCAGCAATATAAAAAATTGCATTCAATGTTAGAACAGTGTTAAAATATTTTTTTTTTTGTTACAAAAAAAGCGTGTTAGCGATCTGGCAACACCTTTGAACAAATTGGCATTTCCTCATTCATTTTCTTAATAAGTGGTAAACACAGGGCATACCCTTTTTTAATATTTGTGTTATGTTCTTCTCAAATACAAAATGACATTACAACAGGGTTGGTCAAAAATTTTTTAATGCACCTTGTAAGAGGGTCACATTTTCTTTGTAGAAAAGAAAACACCATTAAAGAACTTGGAACCATATTAAATCTCTGATATGAGACCGACATTAATGAAGAACATTTCTTAGATGTACTTATATACATACATACATATATTATTGACCAATACAAATCATTAGTTACGGTTAAAACATGATTTCTCACACTAGCCATGTAGTTTAAATTCGATTTCTAATGACAGATTTGAGAAATTTTTTTCCCATAGCTTTGTGTTAAAAATGCGGAAAATAAGTTTTTTCAGATCTTCTTCTTTCTGACATTAAAAATTTAAACACTTGAGTTGTCGTTTAGTAACCCTACATTTTCCATTGCTTTAAATTGAGGCGCAATAAGTTGCCTGGTTATATTTGTTGCTATTTGCTCCTTTCAAAAAACAAATCTTTTAACAGTAATGCCCTATAAAGGTTAAGGGCAATACAATAAACAACCATTATTTACAATTCCCAACACATAACAGTAGTTGAAAACTGTAAATGATATCCTATCCTAAGAGCATGTTTTAAATTTTTTTAGAAAAATATTTGTTTTCGTTAAAAAAATTTTGTTTTAAAGGAAGAAGGAATCCTTAATGGAATTATTTTAAAAATCTTATTTTTTTTATTTAAAATTTAATAATTTTTTCTTGCAAAAAATTTTTTTTTTAAATATTTTTCTAAATTTGTTTTATTATTTTATTTAAAGTTTCATTTAATTTAAAATTATTTATTTATTTAATTTAATTTTATTTAATAATTTAAGCACCTTTGACTTTGTTTTTGTTTTTAATAAATATCTCATATTAATTATTATATATAATGCTTAGAATACTTTCCCCTTTTTTTTTTGTGTGAATACACAATTTATTATTTTTTTGATTTTTTATACATAAATTTTTGTTGTTGTTATTTTGTGCTTCAATTAACAATTTATAGACTGAAATTTTGTTCTTTCTTGGGTGTAGAAAAAAAATTGTTTCAATAAATAGACTCCATAGAAATATTTAAATCCTTAATGATACTCGTATATTGTATGGCTTTTAATTTATTTACAATATGAACAACAAAAAAAAAAAAAAGAAAAAACATTTCTTTTCCTTGTTTTAACTACAGTTTCATAATAAAAATTTATATCATATTACTTAATTTAGGTTTTTTGTTTAAATCAATATCAATTAGTTTAAATTTATCTTTAATTATATTTTTTCTAATATTTTATTTCATATTCTTTTTAAATACAATTACAATTTATTTTTTAAATCAATTATTTTTTGTTTTTGTTTATTTGGTTTTTAATAAAAACAATTTAAAATTGTTTTCATTTGTTGGTTAGTTTTTTTTTATACAAATTATCTTAATTTAATGTAATAATTTTGTTTTAAAAAAATATATTTACAGTAGTTCTCTTTAAATTTTAATTTTCTTATGTTAAATATTCAATGAAAAAAATAAATTAAAAAAAAAATAATTACATTTCTAAATCACTATTTAATTTTTTATTTATACTCTCAAATTTAATTCTTAAACTTAATATTATTTTAGTAACAATTCTTAATGAAAAACCTGACTTTGTTTTACAAAATTTTTTTAGGAAATTTTATTTTTTATTTTATTTCATATTATTTAAATTTATTTCTATAATTTATTTTAATTTTTCTAGTTTATATTTTTTAAATTAATTTATATTTAATTTTTTTATCTCTTACTTTAGTAATTTCATTTTATGGCCTCCTGTTTAATTTGTTGCTAATTTCTTTCATTTATCCTTTTAAGGTTAGTTTGTTTATTAAAAAAAAAACCATCCAAAAATTACCGTTTTAATAGGTCTTTTCAATAACTCTTTATGAAAACAAACTTACACACACACATACTACATTAAGCACGAAAACGTCACTCTCCTTTTTGCTCTTGCTCTTACCGTTAGTTGTAATTAAAACTCATCGCTTTAGTGGTGCCTGTTGTGCTGTATCAGTTGAGTAACGTGTTTAGTTGCTTTTGGCGTTGATGTTGATGTTGGCAACTCTTGAAGTCTTTGTTTTTTGTTTGTCTATTAGATTTCTGCAAATAATGGTAAAAAAATATAATTTAATTAAATTTATTAACAGTAGACCTGCAGGCAAATACAGTGGCGGCAAAAAGTTAACATAACGTTATTTGTTGCATTGTTTATGGAGGCCGTAAAAAAACAGAAAGTAAATTATTTATTTACTTACGAGGGTGGCATCAAAATTAGCCAAAATAAAAAAATAAGCACAATAATTTTGGACAATATTTTCTATACTTTTCACTCCTCCCTTTACTAAGCGATATTCAATGCCATCAATTATCTATTAATCGTAAGAGCTATTATGTCCATCTTGTGCAAATAGCCATTGTTGTAGACCGACCACACATACCTTTTGGCGGGCCGAATAAGGTGAGTGAAGAAGCAATGAGAGTCTTAATTCACTGACATTGATCATCTCGTTTTGAATTTGTGAATTTTGTTGTCGCTGTTGTCTAGTAGGCAGAGATCAGCAATGAATCGTATTTTTGCTACTCATAGGTACTTATGAAATTTTGAGTATGAGTGAGTCAAGAGTATTAAAATTCAACTACTCTGATTCATTCGTACTCGCTACAACATTGATTTATAAGTATAGGTTGCAATGAGTATGAGTACAACGTTGACATCAAACTCACAACATTCGATGCATTGTTTGTTTCATACGCCTACTCATTCAGATTCATAAATTTAGAAAAATACTTATAACACTTACAAATGATTCGAGTGACTCAAAATTTACAGTAGTAGTTATTGTGGCATTTACAAAAGAAGAGAAAAGAAAAGACAAAGACAGCAAGCAAATCACACACACAACCTTCTAGCGAGTATTGTGGTGTTCGTACTCGAATCATACTTATTTTGTGCTTCGTGTATATGTTGAATCATGGAGAGTCGAAATCAACAACATCGTGCGTATTGTTAAGTATGAGTACGATGAGTATTTCTAACTTTGAATATGAGTAGTATGAGTATGATATTAAAATAAGTATGAATGCCTATAAGTAGCTGAAATTATAAGTATGACTCGAATCTACTCATCGTTTTGAATACTCGTTGCTGACCTCTGCTAGTAGGGCAGTCGACGTAGTCTAGTAGGTACTGTGTTGGCTTATTAGACGTGAGGCCACGCTTCAAATCGCAGATCAGACATTTCCAACAAAACGAAATATTAAAAAATATGCTTCGGCGACTTCTTCTCAGCAGATTTCTGGCAAAAAAAAATCTGGGAGTAAATAAAATTGCCATGAAAAGTTTCTCAAAAATCGATCATTCGTACTCGCCATTAAACTCTTTTATCTCTCTTGGATAAAATTAACACTTACAACATGGGTGGTGTGAAAAGCTAGGTTGTAATACTAACTAAATTGTGCTAATTGATCAATTATGCAAGTAATTTGGCACTTGACGTTTTCCAAATGCTTGTGAGTTGTGACCCGATTTTATGGGAAAAATGTTTTACAATCAGGTAGCAACTCCAAGTATTCCTAGAATATGAAAACCCGTGCCCTATCCCATTTTTATTGCCTTCACATGTACAACTTAACCATTCATAGTGCAAACTCATAGAAACTTTTTATGGTTACAGTAATTGGCTATCACTGTTCCTATCACAAACTCTGATATGTCGGATAACATATCCCAATTGACTTTTGTAAATACATACAGCTGCGTGCAATTAATTAAGGAAACTAAGCCTACATGTGAGCATGAAGCAAAAAAATTCAAATGGTTGGTTATGATATTGTCAAAATTTGTTCAAGTTTAGTTAATTAAACTCTTAGGGCCATTATTACAACTTGCCGTTAACTAAAGGGAGGATTTTAACGGAGAGATAAATTGTTTTTCATTATTACGAGTACCCAATAAGTTAGAAGTGAGCGTTAAGCTAAAGGGAAGATCATCCTACCTTTAATATTTAAAGGTCACTTTATATTTGAACTTGCCATATCATATACTATTTTCGATATGGCAGTTTCAAATTTAAACAAAATGAGCATATACAACAACCACTGCGTTAAAAAAAAACTTGTTTAATTGAGCAGTTTTATCGACTTTGCTCCGGAACTGCCATATTTTTGAAAAAGTTAATTTTGTTTTATCTGTAAGTCGTAATAACCAAAATAAGTTAAAGGTAACTTTGCCGTTCACTTTAGCTAAAGGTACCTTTAACTAACGCCAACTTTAACGGGAAGTTGTAATAATGGCCCTTAGTCGTAGAAAATAACTGCTTATTGTGTCAAATAAATTATTATTTATAAAGCTGTGAGCTATATTTTAAAGAATATTGATTTCATTCGTGCATATAATTAAGGACACACCGTAAACTTTATGAAAAAACATCGACATCTGCGAGGCATTGAGGTAACCAGGTTTTCACATATACTGATTGGCTGTCTTTGTTTCTTCAAAATGTGATGTTAGTACTCGAAAGATTACTGTACAAATGCATCAGGATTGAAGCTCTTATCGGGAGATCGCAACAGCCTTAAAAGTTTCTAAAACAATAGTTTTCCAAGCGGTGTAATATTTCAGAAAACATTCGACAGGTGAAAAGGTGCCTCGTAAACATAGAAGCCGAATTACGACAGTTCGTGAAGATGCACTGATTCTGCGCGAGTCCGCATAAATCAGCAAATGAAATTCGGGTAGCAGTCTTTGGTGAAAATGGAGCAAAACCATCTGTAGACACAGTAAAACGTCGATTCCGAGAAGTTGGGCCCTTTGGAAGAATTTCCCGAAAGAAACCCTTGTTGTCTGAGCGTAGCAGGAAGAAGCAAATAGAATTCGAAAAAAAATATCGCCATTGGACCGCTGTGGAATGGAAAAGAGTGTTATTTTCGGACGAAACAAAAATTAATAGAGTCTCTCCCCATGATCCAAGATACACCCGGGCCACTTTAAAGCATGGAGGAGGTTCTATTATGCTTTGGGGTGCTATGTCGTCATGCGGTGTTGAGCCGCTGGATAAAATTGACGGAAACATGGACAAGTTCCAATACGTAAGAATCCTAAGCGATACAATGATGCCGTATGCTGGCGAGAATATGCCAGTAACATCGATATTTCAACAAGATAATGACCCGAAGCACACGGCTCATCACTTCAAACAATGGTTTTTAAACAATTCGGTCACTGTACTTGATTGGCCTTCATGCTGCAGTCCAGTCTCAACCCGATTGAGAACTTATGACAAATTGTAAAAACCAAAGTAAGCTCAGTATAAATAAGCAATTTTGATGATCTCTTCGCCGAAACAAAGAAAGCTTGAGAGGCCATTCCAACCAGTGTATGTGAAAATCTGGTTACCTCGATGCCTCGCAAATGTCAAGCTGTTATCGAAAACAATGGTTTTGAAATACAATATCATGTTTTTCATTACGGTGTGTCCTTGATTATATGCACTAAGAGTTTAATTAACTAAACTTGAACAAATTTTGACAATATCATAACCAACCATTTAAATTTTTTTGCTTCATGCTCACATGTAAGCTTCGTGTCCTTAATTAGTTGCAGGCAGCTGTATATTTCAACATACCTATAATTCTTGCCACCACTGTAGTGAGTTTACCTTTCTTTTTAAGTGATTACATTACAAAACAATAAATGTTTGCAATAAGTTTTCTACGCACCTTTAAACGCGACTTTAAAGCAACAACTACAGCATGTCATTGCAAATGTCCTTTTTGATTCTTGTTCCTGGTGTTGTTGTTATTGTTGTTGTCGTTAGAGTAGTAGTCGGTGGCATACTTTGTTGTCCTTGTCGTTGTTATCAGCATTGGCCTTAAACTAAAACGTATCGTTGTTGTCATTGTATTTTAAATTTATTTGCCATGCTGTTGCCATTGCTGTTGTCATTGCTGTTGTCATTGCTGTTGCCATTGCTGTTGCCATTGCTGTTGCCGTTGCTGTTGTGATGACACCCTTTTATGTTGTTTTAATATAATTATAGTTGAAGTTGTTTTTGTTTTTATCATTATTATTATTATTGTTGTTGATGTTGTTGTTAATTTTATTAATATTATAGTAGTTGTTGTTTTTATAATTTATCTACAGCATATCAATATTTGAAGTGCCATTACCGGTAGCGGTGCGCGTTGTTTTCGTAACCTGTTGATTTGTAATAATAGGCGGTGGACTACCACACCAGACAATCTATTAAAAAATTATAAAAAAAAAACAAAGAGAGAGAGAGAGAGTGAGAGTGAGAGAAAACAATATGTATGTTAATTTAATTTAAAAAAAAACCCGTGTACATTATTATTCAATTAATTACACGGTGCGACAGTGAAAATACACCCTAGTCCATACATAGTCCACGTTGTTCAGTTAGTTAAGTAGAACTCAAAAATACCTTTTTTATATTTCTCGAACCCTCCAAACTTGTTTTATTTGACAAAAACTGTTTTTTCTGACTTTACTCACAAATTTCTGAATTACTCAAACATTTCAGACCCGATTTCTAAAATTTAAATCTTGTTGGAAAGGAGAGAGATAGACCTTTAAAAGGGTATACATATGTCTATTATTCGGCTTAATATGCTATTAGATTTGATCAGGTAAACTTGGAAAATTCGAATTTTTTTCATATTTTTTCAAGTTTGTCCATTCATAGTAGCAAACTTTAATAAAAAAATATAGAACAAGTGATAATATTCTTAAAGTCTGTTCTCTTGTGAAGAGATTGAGTCATCATTTGATCAAATCGGACAAAAATTACCGTAGTTATTATTTAAAGAGTCTAACAGTCGAGTAATATTTTTTATATGTGTCATCTCATCAAATGAACTTTTAGTTCAAAAATGTTCAGAATTTTTGATGGGTCTTGATTGTTTATCATAAAATGTGTCAATTTCACGTTTGCACGACTTCCAGAAGTCGGCTAATATTTGTGTTTTTTGCAAATATTATTATTTCTCTTTGCGCAAACATTGGCCAACTTCTGGTGGTCACTCATACGTGAAATTGAGACATTTTGTGATAAACAATCTAGATCCATCAAAAATTTTGAAAATTTTTGAACTAACAGTTCATTTGATGAGATGACGTATATAAAAAATCACTCGACTGTTAGACTCTTTAAATAATAACTACGGTAATTTTTGTCCAATTTTATCAAATGATAACTTAATCTCTTCACAAGGGAATAGACTTTAAGAATATTTTCACTTATCCCATATTTTTTTATTAAAGTTTGCTACTATGAATGGACAAACTTAAAAAAATATGAAAAAAATTCGCATTTGCCAAGTTTACCTCATCAAAACTCATAGCATATTAAGCCAAATAATAAATATATGTATACCGTTTTAAAGGTGCATCTCTCCCCTTTCCAACAAGATTTAAATTTTAAAAATCGGGTTAGAAATGTTTGAGTAATCCAGAAATTTGTGAGTAAAGTCAGAAAAAACAGTTTTTATCAAATAAAAAAAGTTTGGAGGGTTCGAGAAATATAAAAAAAATATTTTTGAGATCTACTCAACAAAACTCACAACCTAAACTATGTCATGAGCCGGGTGTATTTAATTTTTTTTATTTTGTCGCATAGTGTTATTGTTCGTCATCCATGGACTTACCTTTCTAAATGCCTTGCGAAAGTTGTCCGATAAAAAGGCATACAGTATGGGATTTATGCAGGAATTTGTGTAGGCCAGGACATGTGCGATAATTTGTATGATGACCGTTACATGTGAACTGCCATATAAATTGAATGCCTTCAATACCAATATGACCTGGTTTTGTAAACGATGTTGTTTGAAAAAAAAAACAGAAAACAGAAAACATCCGGTTGCCATTAGTGTACACACATACATACATACACACAGCGGAAATGAAAAAGACAAAGAATATTTTATGAGATGTTAAAAGTAACAAGAGAGTGAGAGAAAGAAAAATAAAATAAACAAGTATGCATTGGGTTCATCAGTTCTTTGTTTTTCAATTTGATTGACCGTTTTTTTTTTCGTTTATAAAATGTAATCGTTGTTCTTATTGTTGTTTATTTATGTGGTGGTACTTTATTGTATTCTTTAGAGCGTATTTCTTTTAAACTTATTGACATTCCTACTCAATCACCCAAAGAATGAAAAATTCTTGACAATTTGAAACCTTTTTTTTTGCAATTTTCGTTTGCTGTGCCTGTTAAGCCGCATAAAAATCCCATTAAATTTTTGAAAAATGTTTTCAAATAAAATAAAGTCAATGAAATTCAATACCATCAGCATATAAATTAAATGTAAAGCAATTTATTACCGATTAACGAGGGATGTAATAAGAAATTTTCAACAACATTTGGTGAAAAGCCCTTTCGAGGGCTTTTGACAAGTCACTGTCGATGTGTATGAGACCTGGTGTTGTGCCTGATGGAAAAAAATTCTTGCTCAATAAAAGTGAATACTTGTATATCCTTTTACGTGATTGCTTTCTTTAAAGTATTAAACTTTTGAAAGCAGCTTATAATAGATTATTCCTTAGCCATTCTATCACAGATTTAACAAAACCTAGCTAATTGTCCAACCTCCATTAATGCTTGCTTACTTAGCCTACTGTTGCGTAACGTATGACGTTGTTGAGAGCATTTTGGCCGTTAAGTCTTACTCCATAGGAAGTGATGGAATTGATCCCAAATTTGTGAAATTAATTTTGCCATATGTTCTACCGTGCATGACTCATTTAATGAATACGATAATTACATCTTCTACTTACCCTGCAATGTGGAAAAGTGCCAAGATAATACCAGTGCCGAAACAAGATAAAACTTACCGACCAATCGCAATATTGTCATACTTATCGAAAATTTTTGAGAAATTAATTTATAAGCAGATGACCCGATACTTATACGACAATGGCGTGCTTTCTGAGAGGCAGTCTGGTTTCAGACCTAATCACAGCTGCATTTCTGCGCTCATTGATGTTTCGGAAGAGTTGCGATTAAGTGCGGATGACAATATGACATCATTTTTGGTTTTACTTGATCATTCTAAGGCTTTTGACACCGTTAATCATACTATTCTCTGCCAAAAGTTGGAACACATGTGCCGTTTTTTGAATACTGCTGTCAAGCTAATCTCGTCGTATCTACGTGATAGAAGTCAATTTGTGTATCATGATGGTACTAAATCGGACAATTTTTTAATACCTAGGGGTGTACCACAGGGCTCGATTCTTGGTCCACTTTTATATTCGATATATTCTAATGATCTGCCAACTAAGTTGAAGTTTTGCAAGGTACAAATGTACGCAGATGATGTTCAGTTGTACATTAATTGCTTGCCTTCTGATATTACAAATTGTATAGGGAAAATAAATTGTGATCTGCATAATGTGTTTCAATGGGCGTCGATTAATGGTCTTTGCCTCAATCCGAGGAAATCAAAAGCTTTAATAATAGGCAAGGTAAACTATACGGCACAGCTTACACCATTACAGATTAATAATACTTCTATTGAGACTGTACATAGTGTTAAGAACCTAGGAGTTATCTTTAATAACAGCCTTAACTGGTCCAACCATGTGAATTCTATCTGTGGTAAAACGGTTGCCATGTTGCGAAGTCTTTGGCTAACGCAATATTTTACTCCGTTTGATATTCGTATGCTGCTCGCGAAAACATATCTCATCCCCACTCTGCTGTACGGATGTGAACTGTTTTCTAGTTGCGACTCAGTAAGTAGGAACAGGCTCAAGGTCACTTATAACAGTATTGCTCGATATGTTTTTGGTCGTACAAGGTACAGTAGGATATCTGAGTTCTCATATCGAATCTATAACACATCTTTTCGAAATTTGTTGAAATGCCGTACTCTGGTGTACCTACATAAAATCATCTATATTAAGAAACCCCATTATTTGTTTGATAGATTAGTTTTTTCAAGATCTAATAGAGGCTTGAGAATTAATAGCGTTAGATACCGCAGGCAGATATCTGAGAGACACTTTTACATCAATGCAATCCGTCTCTGGAATGAACTCCCAAACAACATACAATTACTAAGCAATGCTAAGCATTTCAAGACTGCAATAATTAAATTTTTGAATGAACATAATGCGCATACGTAATTAATCAATCATATTTTTTTTAATATAATTATAAATTTTGTTTTTAATAACATTTGTTATGTTAATTTATTTTTAACGTTATTATTTTGTATTTTCTTATATTTTGTTATGCCTATATCCTTAGCAGTACTATTAAATAAGATGATATCTTGTTGTACTGTATTTACGCCTGAATGAATAAATAAATAAATAAATAAACGTTGTCGTAAGTGAACCGCTCTTATCAGTTGTGGTTCATAAGTTGTTTTATCGTTAATTTCTTTGACACCCAGTCTTGTTTAAAAGGTTCTAAACCGGTTTGCGTGCTATGTTAAGCTTCTAGGCAATGGAAATAGTTTTTACGTGACCAACGAGCTCCAAAAATTTCAATATTATTATAACAGAAAGCCTGTTTTGAAGAAAACCTATAAAATACGGAGAATTTTCTCATAAGAGGTGTCGATTTTTGAACAAGCAATTACGAAACTGTCACACCATATCCTTCTAGCTTGATATTTCATTGTATAGAAGTCAAAATACGAATACAGCTTTTTTTTTAAGGTATACCATCTGTGGCTGTGCTAAGTGTAATATTGAAGAGTCAAAATTCTGTGCGCTGTTCACGGAAACTTGAATATTTATTTCTCAGTAATTACCCGCTTGAGTTTCTTATTGTTTATGCTGCCTATTTTGTTTTCTCTCTTCCTTTTTATTTGGTTACTTAGTTTTAATTTTTTTTTTTTTTTTGGGAAGAGTTTGGGGATGACACAAAACTTCTCCACATCATTAATAAATTTCTTTAATTTTTTTTTTTATCAAGTTTTTCCCATATTAGAACATAATTGGTCTACTGTGGCAAGTTCTAGAATGATAGGGTTACCATATATCGTTGTTTAGAAAAAGAAATCTCTAACAAAAAGGCTTTAGGGTTGTTGTCTTGGATGTAGTGTAGGCGTAGTTTGCTTATTTAGACCTCTTCTTACACAAAAGTTGGCTCTGTACCAACTTCTTGTGATGTTTGTAAATGCGATTATCCTCTCCGTTTAGGTAGGATACAGGGTCTTTCCCGAAATTATTATTTATTCAAAAGTTGCTTTGACGATGACGCAGTTGCTAACAATTTTTCTTCAATCCTCGTACCAAAAAATAAATTTCAAATATTTTAAGGTATAAATAAACTTGTAAGTCCGTTATTAAAATTTATTTTCCCTGTTTTTCTATGTTTTTATTTTTGTTCTTTTGGTCACATTTTTTTCTATTTCTCGTCGTTGTTGACCTTAAAAATAAAATAAAATGACAAGCAAAATAACACCAAAAAAAAAAAAAACAAATAAAAACAGAACAAAAAGCTTCCAATGAATTAATCCAAATGAAATCCTGTGGGTGTCTGTCGTACACTTGCCTGTACATGTGTACATACATGCAACAACAGCAGTCCGTGTGAAAAATAGGTTTTTCCCTAAGGTTTCCCTATAATTTTGACACCATTTTTTTGCAGTCACATTCGTTGTTGTCATCACTTCTAGTCTGTAATTTTGCAAATGAGAAAAAGTGGAATAATTGAAGAGTAACGTAACGTACTGTATCATAGCTCTTATACCGTATCCGTACTGTGTATTGTACTGTACGCACGTACCAATACGTTTTGTATTGTGAGTGTAGAATTTATATTTTCAATGAAAATTGCTACAATTTTCAAGACGATTATACGAGTCGTAAGAATTTCATTTTATTTACAGCAATAAGAGGGCTATGAAGGAAAGAGAGGTGGTGTTGCTAGAGTCTTAATAATATTTTTTTTTTCATGCTAAAGGTCATCAATAAATGGCTGATAAATACAAGACTTTTTATTTTCAATTTAATTTTTTTTTTTAACATTTAATAGGCTTCTAAGAAGGCTTAAGAAATAATTTATAAAAGAATTGATTATAGTTTCGTGTGTATTTTTGGGAAAATTTATAACAATATTCAATACAGAAGATGTTCAATTACATAGAACGATTTAAGTCAACATTAAATAGGCATTTTGTGGAAGATTAAAGCCAGCAGAATATTTTATGGCTTGATTTGGGTCTATCTTAAGAAGCAGAAAATCGATTCCATTAAAGACTCAATACTTTTTTGTTCCATTATAACTTAACCGTACTTACATACTTAAATGATTATTACAACCCTTTTGTCTGGATTACAACCTAATTTCCCTCTCCACCCATGTTGTGTATGTTAATTTTATTCATGAGTGGCGAGACATATATGCACATAGTTTAAAGTCGATTTCAAATGTCAGATTTTTGTTCACGATGTCTGGACTGGGGTTTACGAGTTAATTGTGGTCGTCATAATCGACTTATTGTACAAGGAATTGGCAAGATTAAAAAAAAAAAAAATTGTAAAGACTTAAAACGTTACAGATGTGGCTAGGCCTGTACCTAATTACAATGCGCGCACTGCAGAAAAAATCACTTCTGTTAGAGAAACTGTGGCGGATAATTCGAATTTGTGTATATTAGGGTTGTCTGGTCCTATTTTACAGCTTAGCTTAGGTTAGGTTAGAGGACGTGTACTTGTAACAACTGTGACAAGTACAGTACCCGGAGGTCAAATTGACCCATTGTACAACGTCCTAGCTTCTCACACCACTCATGTTGTGTGCGTTAATTTTATACATGAGTGGCGGAACCTACAGTTTAAAGTCGACTCCGAATGACAGATTTTTGAGAAGCTTTTCATGGCAATTTTTACTCTCAGATTTTTTGCCAGAAATCTGCTGAGAGGAAGTCGCCGAAGAAATATTTTCATATTTTCGTTTTGATGTTTGACCGGGGATTTGAACTCGGGCCTTTCGTCTAATAAGCCAACACACTACCTACTAGACTGCGGCGACTTCTTTTTACAGCTAATTATGATGTATTTTGCATTTGAATTTGTATCTTCTATTTATATAAAGGTCAACTCATGCCACAATTAAACGCGGCAGACTGGTAGGGTGTTACAGCAATTGGCTATTTCGAACATTTCATTTCTGATGGTGTAATTACGTCAACAATGAAATTTTCCACAAAAGCGGCTTGAAGACCGTAGAAGTGCCTGCGGAAAACCAATTGCATTTGGAAAAAGTGTCTGTTTGGTGTGTATATGGTAGAGAAGTGTCACTAGGCAATATTTTTTTTTTAAATAACCCTCGAAGAATTGTTACAAGAGCACTACCGAAATTCCATTGATGTCGGGCAATCGTTTTCATTGCCCTTCACATGCAAGGAACGAATATATGTTCCGTAAACTTATAGCTATCGATTGAGCATTTGAAAAGTGGCATTCTTCAAATTAGTGCTGACTTAACGCTCGCAATGAGCGTAAAAGTATTCGAAACATACATACATGCATACATACATAAATGGTCATTACAACTCTTCAGTCAGGATTATGACCTACATAGCTTCTCATACCACTTATGTTGTGTGTGTTAATTTTATACATAAGTGGTGTTTAAAGTCGTCCTCCGAACGACAGATTTTTTTTGAGAAACTTTTCATGGCAATTTTTATTTACTCTCAGGGTTTTTGCCAGAAATCTGCTGAGAGGAAATCACCGAAGCAATATTTTTTTTATATTTTCGTTTTGATGGTGTTTGAACCGTGGCCTCTACACACTACCTACTAGACTACGGCGACTTCGAAAACTAATTCAAAATGATCATTAAAGGACATTGATATTGTATTTCTTATAAAGGGTGATTTTTTAGCTATTATCTTTTTGGCAACACTGGTTTAAACAGCTTACGCACGTTTCGTGTTTTGTTTCACTTTCAAACATCTTCAGTTTGGTCTATAATTTAACCATGAATCGTCTTACAAACGAACAACGCTTGCAAATCATTGAATTTTATTATCGAAATGGGCTCTTGGAAAGTTGGCCGAAGATCCACTTCTTTATCGAAAAATTGTGTTCAGCGACGAAGCTCATTTTTGGCTCAATGGATACGTAAATAAGCAGAATTGTCGATTTTGGAGTGAAGATCAGCCAGAAGCATTGCAAAAGCTACCAATGCATCCAGAAAAAGTCACAGTTTGGTGCGGTTTATGGGCTGGTGGCATCATTGGACCGTACTTCTTCAAAGATGCTGCGAATCGTAACGCCTTTAGACTATTTTTTTGTGGGACTATGTTAAAGCTCATGTCTATACAGACAAGCCCGCTTCAATTGACGCATTGGAAGACAACATTGAAGCATTTATTCGTGAGATACCGGCCGAAATGTTGGAAAGAGTATGCCAAGATTGGACTAAGCGGATGGACCATTTAAGGCGCAGTCGCGGTCAACATTTGCATGAAATAACCTTCAAACATTAAATTATATGGACCGTACTATCGGTTCAAATAAAGATTTCATGCATTTTTCTAAATTTTATGTGTTTTTTTTTGAAAAATGTTCCTATAGCTTTTAAAAATTCACCCTATATAAAGACCAGTTTCAAAAGATGAAAGAGAATTAAAGAAAAAATTTATCGAAATCATAGCTTTATACGTGTATTTTATTTAAAATTCAATTTTTTTCTATCCTCAGTGCCTACAGTGCATTAATAAGCATTCGTAACTAATTTGCATTTGTATTGTTTCTATTCAACAAAAACAATATCCTCTGCAACAACCACTGTTTGCATTAAGGATTATAAGAATGTGCGAAAGCAGTGTATGCAGGAGCATTGCATTCTAAGAATCGCAATTCATTTTAATGTACACGGTTGGTTACTTTACAAGATTTCTGTTTGAATTTGAAATGCAAACTAGTAGTGAAGCACCACTCTCCTCTACTGCTCTTAGTAATATAAAGTGCTTTTCATAATTATAGCACCGCCAGCATTTCAATAATAACAAACAATGAATATAAAATTGTCTTCAGGTCATATTCTCTGATGAAAAAAAGTGGAACTGAGATGGACCAGATATGGCTATCGATACTACTGGCGTGACCTTAGAAAGGAAACAAAGTATTTTACTAAAAGAAATTTTACGGGAGGTAGTCTCATGGTTTGGGGGGCTATTTCTTTAAGTGGTTGCCTCCAACTTCAGTTTCCATCCACGCGAATGAATAGTACAGAGTACATTACTGTTCTTAGATGTAGTTTGCTCCCCTTCTTGAGAGAAAATAATGAAAAAAAAATATATTTTCCAATGCCAGGACAATGCCAGAATTCATATCAGCAGACAGAGGATGGAATGGTTTCGTAACCAATCTATTGAGGTTTTATCATGGCCAGAGCTTGATCTCCTGATATGAATATTATTGAAAACGTATCCGTACACGAATTCCCCATTCTTATCCGAAGAGTATATTCAGGCCCCGATTATGGTTTACAACAGTTATAAATTTAATGTTGTATTTTTTAAATTGCGATTATGATTTACAACAATTGTTTTTAAGTGTTGTCAGAACTGTCAAAAACTTACAACACCTCATTAGCTGTTGTCTCGCGGTAAGTTTAACAAAGGAAATGGAGAAAAATTTTGTAAGTATATATAACAGTGCATATAAATTTTTGTGGATATTTTAAAAATTATGAATAACTTTAAATATTTTATAGAAAAATAACCAATAAGAAGCAGATGGAAAAGCTGGTCGAGTTAATGACAGAAAATCCTGATATTGGCCGTGGCAAGTTACTATTTGGAGAAAATAAGACACAACACAAAGAGACATGGGAGAAATTTCATTGAGGTTAATGGCTTGGGTCCACCCATTAAAGTTGCAAAAGAATGGTTTAAATGGAATTTAAGTATAACATAAAAATGGTTTTGATTTTGTTGCGGGTATGGAATCATTATAAAGCCAATTTGAAAAGAAAATTGGCTGCCAATAAAAAAAACTTTTAAGCTACTGGTGGTGGTCCGTCCACGGAAATTAGCTTAACCCCATTGGAGCAGAGCACCGTAGAGTTGGTGTCTATGCAATCGCAAGTAAGTGCAAATGGATCTGCAATGGGATTGAAAATTCAAGACGATTCATGAGGCGGAATCGTCATGCAATATTGAAGGTCCTTCACCTAGTACTAACCGATGCAAACAGCAGTTGCCGAAAAGTCACAAAATGCAAAAAAACAAGATGGAGGGTGAGCGTTTAAAAATATTAATAAGGCAGGAAAAGAACCAAAGGGAGATATTGCTTACTTTAAAACGCCTTGAGAAGAATTTATATACAAATTATCAAATAAAAAAAAAAAATGCAAGAAATAAAAAGAAAAAAGATTGAATTACAAAATGAATTATTAAAAGCCAAACTCCTTTTAACCCAAAAAAAAAAACTTGAAATGTAAAATATTTATATACATATATGTGTTTTAGCTTTAAGTAACTATGTGATCTAAATGAATTTTAATATGACATGAAGTTTTTTCCATATTGATATATTTTAAGCACTTTTGAAATGAATTTATTGCAATACATACAATAAAAGAATATAATCAAGCAAAAACAAATTTTATTTAAAAATATAAGCGTTAATAAAACTAGCCTTTATTTTTAATTGTCGTGTTTTAATAAAAGTTAAAATTTGTGTTTTAAATAGGCTTTTTGTTCTTTTTATGCGCCTAAATTTTTTTTAGAGTAATAATTTTTGTTTTCAATTGACAGTTTTATACACTCCGAGATGTATTTTAGAGGAAAAGTATACTAACATTGAAGAACAACCCTGCGACACACACAACGTCTAGATGTTGTAAACCATAATCAAGAAAGTAATAAATGTTGTGTTGTCTCTGTTACAACACAACGTTTATGTGTTGTGAACCATAATCGGGGCCTCAAATAACATACAATTTACCACTGTTGAAGATTTGAAATTAAAATTAATCGAAGAGTGGGGGAAAACAGGCGGAGAAATATTAAATAATCTTTAAAGATCGAATATTTAATTTAATAAGCTCTAAGGGAGAGTTTACTAAGTTTTAAGTATCAATATTTTTGGTAAATAAAGATTCTTATTTAACAAAACTGAGACTGGTGCTATAATTATGCAAAGACTAAAAACCTTAATTTTGTTACTGAAGTAAAAACTACGCTAACAATTTGAAAAATTTACTGTTATTTTTTCTTTTACATTAACACTAAACCAGGGTTTACCAAAAATTTTTTGGTTATGTATTAGTGAGTAAGAGAGAGAAAATAAATTGAGAGAATTGATTTATTTACAGCCATAGAAAAGTGTTTGTAATATACGTTATTTTGATTTTCATTTTATCAACTTACATATGTAAAGCTATCTATCTTTGGCTTAATAATTTTAGATAAATAAAAATAAAATAAAAAATCCATTTTTTATTACAAGATCGTAAAGGTATCCAACTTTGGCTTAAAAATTAGACCATGTTTTTAGATAAATAAAAATAAAAAAAATAATAAACCATTTTTTATTAATAGAGAAAAAGCAAGCATTCTAATGCATTTAAAAAAAATTATACTATGCGACAAAATATATAAGGCATTGAATATTATCAAAAGCATCTTTTAACATACAATATTTTTTGAGTGTCATTCTGAAAAAAATGGTAAAGCATCCGCCGCACATGTGTTCTTGTCGCAGTCTGATCGACAACTAAATCAAAAAACACAAGAATGCGTGTGAGTTCTCTCCGCACAATTGTGCTATGAAATGGTAAACGATGCACTAAACATAATGAAATGTTGTGATGTTGTTATTATAAATGTACTTTTTTAGAAATTCAAAAAATTAGGATGGTGCTATAATTATGAAAAGCACTATAGAACACACACACACACACACACAGAAATACATGCAGACATACGGAAAGAAGTATTCAAAGTAATAACAATGTAATCAATCTTTATTCTTTACAACTGTACTTTGTTATTATGATTATTGCTGCTGTTTGTTGGTATTGTAATGTAATTGCAATACACACACTCTCGTTCTCTCTCTCTCGCTCGGTATATGTAAACAAAACGACTGAACGAAAAAAAACAGTTCCACGTTAATATATTCAAGACAGAGGAAAAAAAAGGAAAGCGAGAGAAGGGCTTAGAGAGCAAAGCACAACACAATGTGCAAACGAAAGAAAATTAAATTATTTATGCTGCATCAGCAAATGTAGAACTAACTAATGAAAGGTAAAATTATATTTTACTGACTAATGTATACAATATGGCAACAACAACAACAATAACAGCTACAGTAACAACAGCAACAAAATCAAAACAAAAATGTTGCAATACAATAGCATTGAGTACAGTATAGAATTACTTCTCTGTGTGTGTGTTCAAGTATGGGAAGCCATATTTGCTTGTATATTTCCGTTATTTTATCATGTACTGGACTACACATACAGTATTGGCCAAAACTAAAGCACCCCCTCAGTACATTTAGGATTGAACCGTTGTCCGTTTGGCCTGCCTCTGGATGCCGTATGCCATCTGAATCCTTTAATTTAATCTTAGATTCGTCAGAAAACAGCACATTCATCCATTTTTGGACACTCCAGTTGAGATGGGTCTTGGCGAATTCAAGTTTGGCGATATCAAAGGTTTTTTGCTGGTCGTCGACTGAATAATCCGGCCTCTACCGCCCTTCTGGGAATCGTTCTTTCGGTTATTTTTAAATCTAAGCGGTTTCGTACGTGACTAGAAGTTGCTGTAGGATCATTTTGGATTGTCCTTTTAATTAAGGAGTCTTTATGTCGCATGGTTTCACGTGACCTTCCTCCAGAATGAGTAGGAGATGTGCGACCAGTCTGTAAAAACTTTTAAATTAGCCTAGAAATAATTGATCTGTTGATTGAATATTTTGCACTCAATTGATGCCTTGATAAGCCAGTTCTCCAATCCAATCATTAACTTAAAAATCAACCCACAAAATTGCAAAACCAAAAGAAGATTTATTTGAAGCCGCAAAAATAGCCTGGAAAGCAATAACTCCTGAAATAATTAATAATTTAATGTCCCCTATGCCTAAAAGATGTGCGTGTGCCATTCAGAATAAAGGATTCGCAACGAAATATTGATTTCAATAGTTTTTTGTGCACCTTAATTGGGGGGTGCTTTAGTTTTGTCCGCTTATATTTGCGACTTAAAATGTTTTTTGAATTCTAACTTTTTTTTTTAAATTCTGAATTCATTAAGTTTGTGTTTTTCAATAATAAGGATATAAATAAATAAAAAAAAAATAAAAATAAAATTTTAATAGCTTTGTTTTCTTAAAAAAATCATTTAATAAAAATGTACTGAGGGGGTGCTTTAGTTTTGGCCAATACTGTACATTTAAATGAAAGAGAGAAACAAAAATACTGTGTCAGTATAAAACACTCTTATTTGACTCGCATTAATATATTGGCTGTGATTTATGGTCAGTTTTCAACATTTTCATGTGAATTTCAACCAAAGTGTGTAAAAACTTTTCACTGTTGTTTTAAATTTGTTTTTCGCCATTAATGTTGAAGCTCTGGAGTTGAGGTTGCGGTTGGTTTAAATGACACCATAAAAGTTAATTTGTTTTCAGTTTTCCCACTATTTTTAGAATATAGGATTAATTTCATTGCAAAAACGGAATTAAACTGAAACGACTGCTAAAATACTCACTTGCTTTACATAAAGTTAAGTGGAAAACTTAGAGGGGCATGATTTTAAGTCATATTACTTTCTTAGTCAATTGGTCATTACAACTATTTAGTCGGGATTACAACCTAGTTTTCCACATCACTCATGTTGTGTGTGTTAATTTTATCCGTAACCATATTAAGAAACTTTTCATGGCAATTTTTATTTATTCTCAGAGTATTTCCCAGAAACCTGTTGAGAGTAAGCCGCCGAATAAAGTATTTATGCTTCATATTTCGTTTTCGTTCGAGATGTCTGGGCTGGGTTTCTGACCACGGGTTCTCGTCTAACAAACTAACACACCAGACTATGGCGACGGCTTACCAATAATTCATCCAAAATGCCTTTTAATCTCTGACTTTTCAGAGGAGATTATATTAACAACCCCAATGTCAAGCAAGACAAACTGACAGTGTCACCTCTTGAGCAACACTATGGATGGAATGAGCATAGTTTTTTAAGTTCGAAAGAAAACCCCAACAAGGAAAGGTCAAATGGGGTTAAATTACACAATTCTGGTTGCCAGTTGACATCACCCCCCACGTAAGATACTCATGCCAACCATTGCTCGTGCAGAATATTCAATGTGGCATAAGTTATGTGGTACGTAGCGCCTTTCCGGTGATCACGTATTTTTGTTGGCATTCAGACTATCCAAGTCTGACTAAAAGAAGTAATCATAGTGCACGCCGTTAACAACGTTGGCGTGATCCAAGTCATACTCAAAGAAATATGAACCGATAACGTGGCCTGTCTAAAAACAACACCAAACAGTCACCCTTATTCTGGTTGTCGTCGTCGTCGTCGCCGTCGTCGCCGTCGTCGCCGTCGTCGTCGTTACCAAAAATGATGTCGATAAAATCAGAGTCGACACAACACAATATCGACGGCATATTGACTCACAGAATACCAAATGTGTGTCGACAGTCATCTATAACTGTCAATAACGACAAACAGAATACCAATTTTAAACTGTCGACGCAAGACGACGTCGACGACGACTACTAGAATAAGGGTGAGTGACTTTTTCGGGTGCTTTAAACGCTCTTTGATCTCATATGGACTCGTATTGCCCCAAACTCAACAATTTTGTTTGTTCACGTTCAGCCAGAAATGGGCCTCATGGTGAAAGATGATTTTTCAGTGAAAATTACGATCAATTGCCCACTGCCTCAGAGATCATTCAGTGAACACACATCGTTGTCCATGGTCGTCCAGGATGGCTAGTCTAACCGGCTGAATAAATGAGAACTAATTTGATAGATGCAGCTGCAACAAGATGGTCGTTATCTTACTTATTTAATTGGCTATTAACAACCCGATTAACGGATTTCGGCTTGCCTTAACATATCCTTCCAGGCGCCTCTGCTTCTTGTGCGGCTTGACCCTTCCCTTCCCCTGTAGGAAGACCCTGTACAATTAGACTGTTTTAAAGTTTCAATCTTCCACTAGCAGTTGTCTAAGACCACTAGAAAAATTTTGATCCCTGAAAGCAGCGTTAGACCACCTACAGTGGCCTGTAGTCCTGGTAGCTTAGGTATGATGTTCTTCTATAATCTCCTTATAGTGCTCGCACCAAAATTTTTTTCCTCAAAAAAAGCTTAACTTCTGTTAATTTGTAATTATTTTTCATTGTCTTGCTTTAATTGATTTTAAAAAGTTTTTCTGAAGCTAACCTTGAGACTCTATTTAAAATCAGGCTGCAAGTACTTGACCCCATCTAATCTTGCAATTGTCTGGAGAAAATTTATGTCGCATTGAAATCTTTAATAAAAACTAAACGAACAAATAAATTGTAAAATTTCTGTCCTCCTACAGCAACATTGTACATCAAAGGAGATAAAGATTAATCGCTTTCTCTCTCTCTCTCTTGTTTCTATCTTTTTCTACCTTTTCTAAGTGGGTGTTCGACATCCGTCCGTTTTTATACGATTTCAAAGATACACTGAGTATATACTATGTATGTAGGTGAGAGTGAGTGTAAATTTGCTCTTAAAATAGTTGCCATTAAGTGCCTGTATTTGTCTGTCTGTCTGTCTCTGTATGTGAGTGTCTGTGTATGAGTACAGGTTTTAGTTTCTGTTCAAGGCCTGTCAACCTTTTTCTCTCTGCTAATAAAAAATGGAAAAACCGGACAATGTAGTAGTGGAAGGGGTGGGTGTACAAGTAGCTGCTGAGCTGTTGTAGCTTGGTATTCTTTTATTTGTCTTGCTTTCAATTACTTTTTTATTCTTTTTCTTTTCTTTCTTTCTTTCTCTCTTGAGTGTGTGCTGCCTTTTGTGTTTATTATTTTTGTTTAACATCCTTTTATTTGCTTACAAATCTCTGTAACTGTAAATTTGTTTGTCTGTCCTTTTTTTTTTGCCATTTTTTTTGTTTTGTTTATTTTGTTTTGTCTGTCCCAGCTGTTTATTGTCTGTCTGTCCCATGTTATTGTCAATGTTTGATTTTGAAGTGTAATTTAATTTTAAATCGTAATGCAAGCCATTTACATGACTATTCATGTCATCCACTTCACTACACTTGCATTGATTTCATTACCAATAACAGTGGGGAGCAAATAATAGAGAAGAACTATTGATTCATCCAAGATTGTACACATTTCAGGGTTTACCTCATAGGAGAGTTGTTGGTATCACTCTTTCAAGAGGGCAATATGTCAGCCCAGTGATGAATGAGGATTAAGGTTGTGACTCTAAACAGTTCAATGATATTTATTGAATTGGGGATGGTTATTCTTTATCGAAAATTTCTGTTGTTCATATCAATAGTCTCTCTTCTCTTGATTTATCGGGTCCGCCATCTAACGTTTTTTTTTCAACTAGTGCTTATTTCGTCAATGGTAACACTTAGCTCATGTCTGATTTGACAGATAATTAGTTTTATCCTTCCGCTGAACGAATATGGTTGTGTATACGCAACCACTCGCTTCGCTAAGTGGGCCTGCGATCGACTTACAGAAGATGCCGATTTTGGCAAAAAAAAAAAAAATCATCTTTTCAGATGAAGCTCATTTTGATCTTGGCGGATATGTAAACAAGCAAAATTGTCACATTTGGGGCACAGAAAACCCGCACACATACTTTGAAAAGCCGACGCACCCAAAACGAGTCACTGTTTGGTGCGGATTTTGGTCCAGAGGCATAATTGGGCCATTTTTCTTCGAAAATGAGGAAGAAGTGGCCGTTACAGTCAATGGCGATCGTTATCGGGCCATGTTGAACGAATTTTTGTTCACAAAAATTGAAGAGGAGGATATTGGCAACATTTGGTTTCAACAGGACGGCGCTACCTGCCACACAGCCGAAGGTACACTCGATGTTTTGCGCCCTGTTTTTGAAGATCGCATTATCAGCCGCAGAGCTGATGTCGTTTGGCCACTTTGGAGCTGCGATTTGACACCATTGGATTATTATTTGTGGGGTGCCGTCAAAGATAAGTGTTACGCCGACAAGCCAGAGACAATTGACGCTTTAAAGGACAATATTCGTGAAGCCATTGGTGAAATACAGCTGCACACAATCGATAATGTGCTTAAAAATTGGACCGATCGTGTAGGCTACTGCATGGCCAGCCGAGGCAACCATTTGAATGCAATTATTTTCCATTATTAACCGGAAGGATTGTACTTTCAAATAAAAAAAGAAATTTGAGAAAATATTCAGTAGGTTTTTTTTTTAAAGCATTTTCAAAAAAAAAGTTATTTGGCGGTCCCTTTATATCAAGCTTTGTCAGGGTTTGCGCCATGAAAGTTGTTACGAGATGAGATTTTAATTCTCTTGAGGCTGAATATGGTTCTAAATTCTAAAGTCATGGAAAGACGGCGTAGTGTAGTGGTTAAAGCCCTTAATTACAATCCCGTACAATCTTAAATTTAAACGCTGCAGAAGAAAAGTAAAAATTTCGTCATCGTTTTTGAATTTTAAAATAAAGTGGCTTCAATATCTTTCAAATACTTGTAACGAAACGTTTCCGCTCGGGTGCTGGGGTAGTTCAGCGGCGTCCAGTGGTTACATAAATAAAAGTCATTCCCTTGTAGATTCTAGGCTATTTATTTACAATTTGTAAAATAACTTAAAATAGCTTATTTACTACACTATGTTAGGGCTACATCGAGTTAGAAAATAAGCCTAATATTAATTAATAAGCCCTAGGCCGGCCAAATACGGTTCGTCGAGTAACAAAGTCAGTCACGTCAACCAAAGGGGGATGTCAGAGCGGCAATCAAACGGCATACGCTCTGGATGATTGTGGCTCTGAGACCTCTGGTGTCCGTCCAGTACTAGTGCCGAAAGCGTCAGGGGGGTTAGAGTCAGAACAACAGTCACACGGTCTGTAGTTTCTACTGTCCCTTGTTTAGTACCCCGGCACAGTCAGTCAAGTCGACCAAAGGGGAAAGACGACTTCGTACAACAGATTTTTGAGAAATTTTTCATGACAGTTTTTATTTACTGTAAGAATTTTTGTCCGATGAGAGGAAGCCGCCGAATAAATATTGTTACGTTTTTACCCCGTTGGTCGCTTTATCTTGCCTTTTATATCACTGGATCAACAGTGTGATGAATGCCCTTGAAGGATGATGACGGCCTTCGGGAACAATCCAAAAATGTAAACAACTCGTTTCCAATTTTGTTGTTTGTATGTGTTATATGC
Organism: Sarcophaga caerulescens; assembly: GCA_927399465.1. Lineage (NCBI taxonomy): Eukaryota > Metazoa > Arthropoda > Insecta > Diptera > Sarcophagidae > Sarcophaga > Sarcophaga caerulescens. The sequence goes on along the minus strand of OV656873.1, from coordinate 24,225,594 downwards.
ATTTTGTTTTTGCTTGTTTACTTCTTTATTCGCTGCACTTTGTTGTTGGTTGTTTATTTCTCTGATCGCTATACTTTGTTGTTGGCTATTTACATCTTTTATCTCTTATATTTTTTTATGCTGATGTTGTTGCTACATTTTTGTTTATTCTTTGACGTGAACAACTGCATTGTTTTGTTTTTGGAGCTTTTGTTTATCATTTTATGAGTGATCAAGTCCATTGTGTTGTTTTTGGAGCTTTTGCTTATTATTTTAATAACACCATTTCCGTTTTCGTAACAATATATTTTCATATTTCGTCCAGTTTGAAATGTCTGGCCTAGGGTTTGAACAACGGCCTCATGTGTAATAAGCCAACACAATACCTACTAGACTACGGCGACTTCGAACGTTATAATGAAATAAAATTTCTATGGAAATTTCATAGTTTTGAGTGTATTTTATTTGACTTTACTTTTGAAACTGAAAGCTTTACATAAAAAATAATAATTTTTTTCCTATTTTTTCTTTAATTTTATTTTTTTAATTTTTTTTTTTTATTAAAGTTTTGAAAATTTTTCCGAAATTTTTATTCTTGCTCCACTGTAACTCAGTGGCATTATTAAGGAGAAGAAATCCTTAAGATTATACAAAACGTTTACAATGGTAAATACGAGTAGAAATATACAATCCAATTGAATTCTGTGTATGTGCATACGTACATACGCTGTGTGAAATATAATAGTAGCGCTGTATTAAAGATATTTTAGTTAAGTAAAATAATTAATTAAATTAAATTTTATTCATTAGAAAACGTATCTGAAAAAAAAAAAAATTTGTCACAAGTGATTACTTTTTTTTTATCTTATTTTGTTAGATATACCTTAATATTTAGTCGAAAAGCCCTTATTGGCTATTACAGCTGCGCAACGCCGAGGCATTGAGTCAACTAAAGATCGTGGAAAACACTGCTCGCCAGCCACCAGAAAATTAATAAAAGAACTTCTCTCAGTAGGAAAATCTTACAGATGTATTCAAAATATTGTAGGATGTTCTCCCACGGTTATTACAAATTGCAAAAAATTTTAACAAAAGCCAGAAACTCGCGGACGCAAAGCTAAAATTTCTCCCAACGACTCAAGAAGAATAAAACGCATGGTATCATCAGACCCATTTGTTACTTCAACAAAGATAAAACAGGACTTGGAGCTTGATGTTCATACCTCAACTATTCGCCGGCATCTAATTAAAGACAATTTATGTGGTAGAAGTCCAAGGAAAGTACCATTGCTGAATTCAAGACATGTCCGCAACCTACTTAAATTTGCTAGACTTCACGTTGATTGGCCTCAGTCGAAATGGCGCAATATTCTGGACAGATGAATCCAAAGTTGTTCTTTTTGGTAATCCTGGCACCAGAAAATATGTAAGAAGACCAAACTACAAAGAATACGATCCTAAATTTGTCACGAGGACCGTAAAGCATGGTGGTGCAAAAATTAACGTTTGTGGTTGTTTTTCTTATAATGGTACAGGACCCATATTTTGGATTAAAGGCAACATGGACTCCTCAATGTATGTGGAAATTTTAAAAACTGTCATGCTACCTTATGCAGAATATAATATATCGCTTAAAGGGGTGTTCCAATAGGACAACAATCCCAAACATACCAGTAAAATGGCAAAAAATTGGTTTTCTGAAAATAAAATTGAGGTATTAGGATGGCCGGCTTGTCCCCAGACCTAAATCCCATTAAACATCTTTGGGGCGATGTAAAAAAAGGTGTTTTTAAAGATAAGCCGGGAAATGTAGAGCAGTTGTGGGCGCCTGTGAGGTCAGCTTGGGAAAGTATTTCTATCGAGAGGTACAGATCTTTAGTTGACTCAATGCCTCGGCGTTGCGCAGCTGTAATAGCCAATAAGGGCTTTTCGACTAAATATTAAGGTATATCTAACAAAATAAGGTAAAAAAGTAATCACTTGTGACAACATTTTTTTTTTCAGATACGTTTTCTAATGCTACTACTATTTTTTTGCATGCCAAATATTTTGAGTTTTTAACAATTTAGCATCGTTTTCTTTGAAAAATTAATATTTGTCTTGGAAGTTTTTTATTTTTCAAAAGTTTAGACTGGTGGTAATAAATAAAATGTAATAACAAACTTTTTTTAACTTGAATAAAAATTAATTATTTTACTTAACTAAAATATCTTTAATACAGCGCTACTATTATATTTCACACAGCTATATGTATTGTGATGTCTTGGTAATAAAATATTGATTTCGCTTTTTGGAAAATTTCAATACTTATTTCCATTTTCAATTTCTCTTTTATATTTATTTTCCATTTTATTTGTGACTTAATTTTTGCAAACATTTCGTAGCCAAATAATAAGATAATGATACACACTGTGTATCACTGTGTAAGTGTGTAATGTATGCATGTATGTGTATGGGTTAGTATAACAGTTTATGGAATTATAACAAACCCTAGTATATGACAGACTAATAAGAAACAATTTTATACTCTTGCTTGATATGTGCTTACGTTAGGGATAAGCAATTGTGTTTATGTGTTTGTGTTGTAGTAAATAAAAGAGAGTTACAGAGAGAAAGTGTGTGTGTGAGGGAGAGAGAAGTGATAGTCTAATGATATTGTATTCATATTTGCATTCATCTGTTGTATTAAAATTTTTTATTTTATTTTTTTATTTGTGTGTGTGTGTGTGTTTGTTTATTTTTGTCATTGACATTTGAACATTTGAATGCCTACATAATAAGATTGTATGCGAGTGGGTGTGTGAGAGAACTTGTGCATATAACTGACTGCCAGCCTACTCAATTGTAATTCGATAAAGCAGAAGAGCATCATTTCAATGAAATTCATATACTAGAGCAACAAAAACAACGGAGCATAAGTAATAAAGTAGGAGCTGAAGAAGAGAGGGAGAGAGTTGGTTATTGTATACTTAACCCATGATATCATACGGACTCACACACACACACACACACACACATGCTTGCAGACAATTATTCATTTATATTTATTATTCATGCATTCGTTCACTCATTCATCCACATTCGCATCCATTTATTCATTCATTCATTCGTTCATTCATTCATTGTATTCTTTTTTTTTTTTTTGTTATGCTTTGTTGACGAAGATACCCAATATTGGATTGCGTTGTTATTAAATATGGGAATACAAACACAGACACTGACACACACACACACTCACTATCATCATTATTATGATAATTTTTTTTTTGTGTTTGTAAATCCCAAAGGACCCTACAACCCTTAACAGCTATTAGGAGGGATATCAACGTTTGTGTTTATGGTGGAGTATTTAAAACAAGGTTTTCAATTCAAATTTACTCGAGTTTCTTTGCAGGACCTAAACATTTATAAACATTTACTAATAAAGAAAGAATTTTACACCAAAATTGAAGCAAATTTTTTGGTAAATTTTACGGACAGCAGCAGTCTTCTAACTAAAAACTCTGCGGGCAATTAAAATTGCCATGAAAAGTTTCTCAAAACTCTGTCATTCAAGGGCGACCCGCCACTCATAAAAAAAATTAACACACACAACATTGGTGATATCACTGCTGAATATTGTCTTGACAGATGTTTCCACTTTCTGATACCGAGCAGGGATGACTGGAATCCTAATACGGTCGTCCTCCCCGAAAGTCCTGGATATATATACCGACGGCTCTAAACTCGATAATGGTGTTGGAAGCGGTATCTACTCTGGGAAACTGAACCTGAATATTTCTCTCCGTCTGCCGGACTACTGCAGCGTGTTTCAGGCGGAGGTGATGTCGATTTACCGGGCCGCTCAATGGATCCTCGTCAACGATGCTCCTTTCACTCGCGTCTCGGTCTTCTCTGATAGTCAGGCCGCGATAAGATCTCTATCGGGTTTCGTGAATAACTCTAGGATCGTTAGGGAATGTCGTCGCTGTCTCGACCTTCTTTTGGGGCGCTTCACCAGTGTCTCTCTGGTGTGTATCCCCGGGCACAGTGAAATTCCGGGATACTGTAGGGCCGACGAGCTCGCCAGAGCTGGTGCGCTCCTTCCGGAATCCTCTTCTGTTGAAGTGGGTATACCACTTGCCTCGGTCAAGTTGGCCATTGTGCGGAAATTCTTTAGGGACGCCAACCTATCCTGGGTCAATGAGGAGTCCTGCTGCACCGCTAGGCTCACCTGGCCCTTGATGGATAAAAGGCGTACCAACCAATTACTTGGTCTTGGTCGTGGCGTCATCTCGACTACAATGGCCGTGCTTACGGGTCATTGCGTCATGGGTAGACACGCGGAAAAAATGAGGCTCCCTTTTAACGACTTCTGCCGTGGATGCAGGTCCTCTGAGGAAGAGGAGACTGTTATTCACTTTCTTTGTCAGTGCCCGTCTCTTGCTAGGTGTAGATATAGGTTATTTGGCTCCCCATTCCTTGTTAGCTTAACGGAGCTATCATCCATTGATATCAAGGATATATGTAACTTCGTTCATCAAACTTTCTGGCTGGTTTTCCAGTGCGGGGTACTTGTGCTTCCGTTGTGCAGCCCTTGCGCTGACCAACTTCTTCCTTTTCCCTGATTGTGGTGGAACTTGGTCAGTACAGGGACTGTGTTCACCCGTGGCATCACAACGGGCCGCTATGCGTGCTCAAGTGAGCTTTGTGACATCAGAGCTACCACTCCGACCTAACCTAACCTAACATTGGTGATGCCAGAAACTAGGTTGTAATCCTGACTAAAAGGCTGTAGTGAACCAATTAAGTAAGTTAAGCAGGCTAAAGACTTCCACAAAAAGTACAAATTTTCCACAAAAAAAAATACATTAAATGTGTAGGGTATGCTATAATCGGTTCTGATCCAACGCCATTCCCACTTGTAATGTCCTTTTGTTTATGCATTCCTCGTTTGACAGAAAGACAGAAAAAAAACTTGAATTTTATCGAAAATTTATTTCATTTTGATTAAAAATATTATTCTTGATCTGATGTTCTCCGAAATGCTAATTTAAATGAAATAAAAATCCGATAATCTTTTGCAGTTGATTGTATGCAAATACACAACAATGTTGGCGGAATAAAATCATTTTTTTATTTTGTATTCAAAATGGAAATTAATACATAGTGTTGTAGTAATTACGTTAAATATTATTAAAGAATTTTCCATTAAATGGATTTGTAAAGGGAATTAATATTCTCAGCATAATAATTAACAAAAGATCAGAATGAATTTCAACATTTATTTCATTATAATGCTTGAATCTTGGCAGTCATTATATGCCAAATACAATGCTAATGTCATTTTAATGACCACCTGTGGATTGCCAGCAGCAGTAGATTCTTTTGAGATAGTTTTCAATCACTTTTTCGGATATTTTAGGTTATATCTTGGCGATAAGTTGACGAACACATATTGGCTGCCTTCCAAAATGTATCAATACAAAGTTTGTATGCAGTTCTACTACCGTATATAAACTATGTAGATATGCAAAGTAACCAAACAATGAAAATCAACTATAAATCCGATGCCTGATTGCTTTTTTTGACTGCGTTAAAAATACACATTGACGACGTTTTGAAATAAAGGGTGTTTTTTATAGAGGTATAGAACTTTAAGTTGGCATTACTTTTCAAGATGGCGACCGATTTAACAGCTGTCAAGTGATTTATTCTCAGTTTGGTTTGGCAATTCATCATGAATAGACTCACGCCTGAACAACGCTTACAAATACTGCAATTTTATTTCGAAAATAATGTTTCTGTGCGGAAAACGTATCGCGCACTACGTCCGTTATTTCGTCGACAAAATCGTCCATCAGAGCAGTTAATTCGATTAACCATGGAACGTTTTCGCACCACGTTTACTCTTATTGATAACTCGCATCCCCAGAGACGCCGTACGGTGCGTACAGAAAAAGCTATTGCTGCTGTCGAGCGTAGCATTGAGGAAGACCCGAATGAGTCCATCCGCCATCGAGCACAGGAATTGGATCTGTGTCCATCCACTTTATGGAAGATTTTGCGGAAGGATCTTGGTTTGCGTGCTTACAAAATCCAACTTGTGCAAGAATTGAAGCCAAACGATCATCAAGTAAGGCGTAGATTCGTCGAATGGGCCCAAAACGAGATTACCGTTGTTCCCGATTTTCATAAGCGAATTTTGTTTAGCGATGAAGCGCACTTCTGGTTGAATGGCTACGTCAACAAACAAAACTGTCGCATTTGGAGTGAAGCAATCCTCAAATGTATGTGGAAACGCCGCTACATCCAGAAAAACTGACTGGTGCGCTTTATGGGCTGGTGGAATCATTGGTCCTTACTTTTTCAAAAACGATGGTGGCCATAACGTTACAGTCAATGGTGATCGGTATAGAGCCATGATTACTAACTTTTTCATTCCTGAATTGAATACCCATGATGTCCAGGAGATGTGGTTTCAACAAAACGGCGCAACATGTCACACAGCTCGTGTCACAATAGATTTATTGAAAGACACGTTTGGTGACCGCCTAATTTCACATTTTGGACCTGTGAATTGGCCTCCAAGATCTTGTGATTTAACACCGCTAGACTACTTTCTGTGGGGCTATGTAAAGTCATTGGTCTATGCGGTAAAGCCACAAACGCTTGACCATTTGGAAGACAACATTCGTCGTGTTATTGCCGATATACGGCCACAAATGTTGGGAAAAGTCATCGAAAATTTGACGTCCAGATTGGACTACATCCGCGCCAGCCGTGGCGATCATATGCCAGAAATCATATTTAAAATGTAATGCCACAAGATTATCTTTCGGATAAATAAAATTCATGTCAATCGAATAATCCATCGTTGTTTTATTGCAACTTAAAGTTCTAAACCTCTATAAAAAACACTCTATATAATACATTGTATATATTTTGTACAGCGGCATTATGAAACACAATACTTTGTTCAAACACAAAGCAATTAACATTATGGAAGGCAGCCATTGATTTCAAATACTTTAACGTTAGATACGCATTGACACGGTCTTTCACATAGTCCCGCTAAACATCTTCAGTTTGGTCTATAATTTAACCATGAATCGTCTTACAAACGAACAACGCTTGCAAATCATTGAATTTGGCATCATTGGACCGTACTTCTTCAAAGATGCTGCAAATCGTAACGTAACTGTGAATGGTGAGCACTACCGTGAGATGATATTCAACTTTTTTTTTGCCCAAAATGCAAGAGCTTGACTTGCATGACATGTGGTTTCAACAAGACGGTGCCACATGCCACACAGCACGCGTAACAATGGACTTATTGAGAGGCGAGTTCGGTGAACATTTTATTTCACGTTCGGGACCGTTCAATTGGCCGCCTAGATCGTGCGATTTAACGCCTTTAGACTATTTTTTGTGGGGCTATGTTAAAGCTCATGTCTATACAGACAAGCCCGCTTTTTTTTTTTTTTTTGAAAATTTTTCCTATAGCTCTTTAAAAAGCACCCCTTACAATCACTTTTTAGCTCTCCTGGTCTGATATGGCACGATTTGTCTTGTTGATGTACATAGTTACAGTGTGGAATATAGGCCTGATTGCTATAGAAATGACAAAATTTGCATTGAAAGCTAGTTATTCTTGCAACCAATCAACAAGTCAAGTTAATGGTCAGTTGGCTTAAATTGTTCCGTAAGTTGGAATTTATATGCATTCAAGTGCGAATCCAAATGCAAAATACGCCACAATGAACCGTAAGATACATACGCCAAATTGCTGTCGAAAGTGTGAACTTGTCGAAATCGGATTGTTCTCACACTTTCACTAACAAAATCGATATTTTCGACAGTGCGATAATGCACAAGCCAGACCACTTCTGTAACGCTTGCAGTCTTTTTAAATATCTTTACAATCTTGCCAATTCTTTTCGAAAATGCTCAAAAAATGATCACCACCTTTGTGCATTCTTCGATTGGTAAACGCTTCACATTCGTTATATAAATGACACATCAAATGAAAGATATTTTAACAGTTGACAGTCTTGATAGAGCGTTGACTTTAAACCACTAAATGCGTAGCCTAATACTTAATTTATTTTCGGTCTGGCAACTTCTAGAACTTTATTGTTGATTTGTTATTGTAATTCATAATGTTCTATCTTTCCTGATCTGTCTATGTAGTTTTGTTCTACCAATTCTTATAATTTATTATTTTTTCCATAATAAACAGTCAGTATTTATTTAATCAATAGACAACAATATGGAAAATAAAATCGAAAAATATTGAAATATTTTTGACCTCAATTAATACATTTTTTCTTTTCCATGCCTAAAATGTTATAAGTTTTGAATGTGAAACAGTCTTGTTTAACCCTAGACGGTTACTCTTCTATTTTGTACATTAAGGTTACTCTTCGTTGAATCGACGAACACTTTCACCCTAATTGGTTTCTGTTCGCCGAATCGACGAAGCTCATTTACTCTTTATCATATAATACTTTTATGTTTGACCAAATTTCGCACATTGTTTATAAAAATGTTGATTGATTACGAAAGCTTGTAGTGAATAAACGTACCCGGGCCACCCGTTTTATTAATCCTGGATGGCCATTTTTGTACAGTAAGGTTCTTCGTCGAATCGACGAACAAAAAAAAATTTTTTTTCGTCTACTGACTGCAAGCTTTTATTATCAAATAGCGTTGTTGAAAAAAAGAGCGAAATTTGGTCAACTATTAAAGAGTTATATGATAAAGTGTAAATGAGCTTCGTCGATTCGACGAAGAGTAACCGTCCAGGGTTAAGCATTTCAACATCCATCTCCATGAATCGAACCTAACGTCTGGCTATCTTCGATGGAAATTTAAAATGTTCTCTGTTTGTGAATTTATTTTCTCGACATTTGCAATTCAGTTGTTTTAAACTCATGTTCAAAATTTGGTTTAAAATTTCCATAATACACTTGCTATTCCGGAAAAAAAAGAAAGAAACTACAAAATAACATACCAATTAATACTTGATATGCAAATGAATTCGTGGCATGCATTTTAGTTTTAATTTGATTTCATTTAATGACATCATAAACTCAAGCAATAGAATGAAAATAAACAAAAAAAAAAAGAAAAATTCTCTAATGAATTGTAAATGAAATGCGCATAAAAATGTTAAAACTATTCAATTACAATAGTTGCGCAAAACTAAATCATTAGAATGAAAACAATTTCCATATAATGGGTTATTCATTTAGTGGTTGCAAAACCAAAGGACGGGTAAGGATGTCAGTTGTTTAATGTCTTTCATCTTTCTAAAATTTTTAAAGCTCACTACAACTCATTGGTAATTCAAACGTGTTAACTTTTCGAATATTACGGTTTGATTACGATCATAATTATTGACCGATTGTGTAGGGAATTGGAAAAATTTTAAAGGAATTTGAAAATTCTGACAGCATTGTAGATGTGGTTAGGCGAAAATATCGCTTCTGCTAGTGACTATTAAGTCGCCACAGTCTAGAAGGTAGTATGTTGGCTGATCAGACGAGAGCTCTTGGTTTAAATCCTATCTCAGACAACTCAAATAAAACGAAAAATAAAAAATATTTCTTTCGGCGACTTTCAGCAGTCTTCTGGCAAAAACCCTAAGAAATTTGTTGTTCGCCGTCGTCATTAAATAGTAGGTCCCACCACTCATAGATAAAATTAACACACACAACACGAGTGGTGTGAGAAACTAGGTTGTAATCTTGACTAAATGGTTGCAATGACGAATTAAGTAAGTAGTGAAGTATGCTGGAGATAATTCAAATTCGTCGATTCCATGGAGTCCTTAGTACTTGTGATAGCAGGTAAAATCCCTGTGGATCTGCTGGCAGTAGAGCGGATGGAGATTTATAAGGCGAAATCGGCTGGATATCACATAACCGGTCACTTCAGGAAAAACACCATTTCAGAATGGCAACGACGATGGAACGAGGAAGATGGAGGAAGGTGGACGGCAAGACTTATTCAGGACATAAAACCATGGATTGGTCGGAAATTTGTAGAGGTAAATTACTACCTTACGCAGATGCTATCGGGTCACGGATATTTTAGGAAATATCTGCACAGAATGGGCAAGACCGCCTCCCCTTACTGTCTTTACGAGGAAGGGCAAGTAATTGATGACGCGGAACACACTGTTTTCGAATGTGCACGCTGGCAGAGCTATCGCTCTGTACTGACGTCAATGATTGGAACGATCACGGCCGCTAACATTGTCCGAGTTATGATTGCGAGTAGAGAGAATTGGGCCTCAGTGGCGAATTACGTGGAGCGCATTCTGAGATTGAAGAAGAGAGATCTGGAGGCTGCAGAACATGTAGTCACGCCGGCATAGATGACACTGGCTCGCGAGTCAATCGAAATTCCAGTCGGGAACCTGGATGAAAGGAATAGCGGAGACACTTAGAAGTCTCCTCAACCTTCGATACGCAATCCGGACGCGGATATGAGCATGAAGGGGCCAAAGGGCCAAAAGGACTCCACTCCGAAGTAATACCACCATAGTTCCGGAGTGGACACAACAGTCCAGGAGAAGAGGGGGGGATTTAGTGGGTGAGGGCCCCACACACGGAGGACGTGACGACTTCCTCTATGGTGCGGTTAAGAACATTTACACCTCCTAGGCGTAAAAAAAAAAAAATGGAGTCCTTAGCAATTTAAAGCTCTTCCCGCCCATTTGGCGCGTATTCTACATTTGAATTTGTTGCTCAAATCATACGTAATCCATGTCACTTATCAATAAAAGCCAGTCTACTATTCAAAACGCCGTAGATATGAAGGTTGAGTGCTAGAACAATAAGGGTTTCAATGCCAATTTTCCGATTTCTTCAGCGTTGAAGTCTACGTTCGCTACGTCGGAAAGGAAGGAAAATTGTCACATATTAGACCTGAAGAACCCACAAAAGTTTGTGGAAAAGCCATTACATCCAGAAAAACTGTTTGTTTGGTGCTCATTATGGTCTGGAGGGTTAACTGGGCCGTTTTTTTTTTGAAAATTACCGTGAATAAATCGTTACCTTCAATCCAGAGGGCTGTAACCGTATGATAGACGATTTGTTTTAAACTATATTTGAACATATATGACCGCACTGTACCGCAGATCTTACGAAAGATTTTTGTCTTGAATACTCTCAAGGCAGTCACATCGGCGCTTAATAGCATCCATGCTTCTGCGTCATAAAGAAGCATGTGTAGAGTGTTAGTTTTGTCGTACGAGAGAGGGCTCTGTTACTTAATTGCTGTTGATATGAGCTATTCTACGCTTGATCTCCAGACTGAGACATAATTTTTGTTGGTAAAGGCGGAGCCAAGATAAACAAATTCTCAGACAACATCGAAAGTATTGTTATCAGTCGTAATCTGGGATTCAATTCGCCTCCTGTTTCTACTTGTAGACAACATAATATGTATATTATACTTCTGCAATCAATATAGAAGACGGTTATTTGAGTTACATTGTGTTTCGTACATCATAGGCCAGGTCTAGGCCTTATAGTCTTCTCAGTTTACGTTCATTTTTTAAATGGAATCGATCGTTAATCCTTTACAATTGTAATACCAATTGTGGGTACCACTGTATAAGTGTATACCATAACAGCTGTTCTAGCAATTCATTTATCGTGTCATTTCAATCAAATTTGTATCTTTTTTTTTTTTTTATTTTTTTGGTGTAAATCCCTATCGATTTCATATGGAAATCATTTGCAGTCATCATCATCAGCATCGTGTTGAATAAATTCATGTAAAGTCAGTCACAACAGTCAAGTCATTTTGATTTATTTTTTATTTAATTTTTGTTGTTCATTTAATTTCAATATGTGCTCATCAGTGTATATTTATTACGATTAGTGTGTGTGTGTGTGTTGGTTTACAAAAGGAAAAAAGAGATTTTTTTCTTTCGTTTTCGAGTTTCATACTTACATGGATTGGTAACCAGCAAATGGCAAATGCTAATACAACAACAACTACCATACGTGTTACACGTCGTTTTCCTTTTCTACAATCGGGTGTGTTTGTGCGGTTGTGTGTAGGTAGCGTTTAAATATATAAATTTCCGAATGTCAACACCAGCCACACATGAATTGGAAAATATTTATGGAACGTCATTCCCAATTTAATGCACCCAATTCAGATCCATTTCAATCGGATTTCGAATGTCCAGAGAAGTATGGAAGAGCAATAAATTATTGCCGATCAAACACGAATGAACAGGCGTAAAACAGCAAGGCAGCACAGTACGCAGCAGTATGTTAGAGTGGCAGAAACAATAAATAATTATCCACACACATGCAGGAGCAGTACAGCAGCAGGCAGAGGCAGCACCAAGTGAACAGGCATTTCAACATAAACGTGAATTAGCAGGACAGCAGCAGACAGAGGCAGCAGTAAATATTCATACACGCAGGAAGAGACATCAGAAAGCATTCAGCCATTAAACACACACATAAGACAGCAGTGGTTGTAACGAACGAATGTAGCGACAGCGGCAGCAGTAAATGTAGCACCCAGGAAAAGAGAAAAGAAAAGAGAGAGGAAAAAGAGAAAAATAATTTCAATAATAAATTAAAATGTAAACATTGATTGATGTTCGTCGTTTGAATTGTTTGTAATCGTGTGAGCGACATTCACTCACAATCGAATGCAGGCATGTTATTATTATCGTGTACGAGTTAGTTATTGTAGATGTAGTGGTTAGTAGCTGTTGTTAAAGGATGTGACAGAGTTCCAAAAGAATATTGAAGTATAATTTCAGGCTAAATTTGTAATTATTTAAAATTTATGTTTCTTTCATATGAAAAGAAACAAGTTGAATGGTATTTGGAGGTGTATAGAGACGCAATGATACCCTACATCTAGTTTTTGTTGGTAATAAAATAATATTTTCAACTTATTAAAGATTTTACATGGATTTTCGCATTATTTCAAGTACAAAAAAGGTGTTTTTTAAATTATTTGGCGTCGTATTGGGTGCATCTGATAGAATCCGTATGATTCTAGAGTAGAGTTATGAGTAAAGCTAAGGGGGTGAAGGAGTCATCTTCTTTCAGTCAGTAGGTATAGCTGACTACCGAACCGCTGCAGCGTTAATCTCATTGGCTTGTCATCCATATAGGCTGTGTTCAAAATTACAAAACGTAATAATATCTCTAAAAACGATATTAGTTGTACCATACTCCTGTGATCATGGAATCTAATGTACTGCCCCTCAATCTAAGTAAAATGTTTCTTCCAAGTCTATTGCTCTTAAAAAAATTTCATGACACTACTGGGATGACAGCGCAGCCCCTGCGCTGACCAATTTCTTTTATGAATTCGGTAGAGTTTGGCCTTTACGGGGACTGCGCTTACCCGTGGCATCACAATGGGCCACTCTGCTTGCTCAATTGAACTTTTGGTATCAAAGTTACCACTACAACCTATCTACCGGAATGGCAACAAGTTGTTCCCTTCTCGGATGTATGTATGCCTCGCACGTTCCATGCTTGTCGCCGTAGTCTACTTGGTAGTGTGTTGGGTTCTTCGGTGTGAGGCCATGGTTTAAACCCAGATATGGCGAACAAAACGAAATATGAAATATTTTTCTTCAGCGACTTCTTCTCAGCAGTGTTCTGGCAAAAACTAAATAAAATTTTCGTAGAAAACCTTCTCCAAAATCTGTCGTCCGAAATCAATTTTAAACTGTATGTCCCGCCAATCATGGATAAAATTCATACACACAGCATAAAGAGTGTGAAAAGCTAGGTTGTAATCCCGACTAATTTCAAATTAAATAAGCCTTATTAGACAAATCAGACAATAATCACATACACTCAAAGTCTCTGGTGGGAATTAAACCCTAGACCTCGACACTAATTGTTTAGCGTACTACAAACTAAGGGGTGATTTTTTAAGAGCTATAGGAAAATTTTTCAAAAAAAACATAAAATTCAGAAAAATGCATGAAATCTTTATTTGAATCGATAGTACGGTCCATATAATTTAATGTTTGAAGATTATTTCATGCAAATGTTGACAGCGACTGCGCCTCAAATGGTCCATCCGCTTAGTCCAATTTTGACATACTCTTTCCAACATTTCGGCCGGTATCTCACGAATAAATGCTTCAATGTTGTCTTCCAATGCGTCAATTGAAGCGGGCTTGTCTGTATAGACATGAGCTTTAACATAGCCCCACAAAAAATAGTCTAAAGGCGTTGAATCGCACGATCTAGGCGGCCAATTGACCGGTCCCGAACGTGAAATAAAATGTTGACCGAACTCGCCTCTCCATAAGTCCATTGTTACGCGTGCTGTGTGGCATGTGGCACCGTCTTGTTGAAACCACATGTCATGCAAGTCAAGCTCTTGCATTTTGGGCAAAAAAAAAGTTGAATATCATCTCACGGTAGCGCTCACCATTCACAGTTACGTTACGATTCGCAGCATCTTTGAAGAAGTACGGTCCAATGATGCCAAATTCAATGATTTGCAAGCGTTGTTCGTTTGTAAGACGATTCATGGTTAAATTATAGACCAAACTGAAGATGTTTGACAGTGAAACAAAACACGAAACGTGCGTGAGCTGTTTAAATCAGTATTGCCAAGAAGATAATAGCTAAAAAATCACCCTTTATATTCTCGAGGCACCCATTTAAGACGTTTTGTCTTTTCCATAAATGGTACTATTGTCGCCATGCCCAGGTGGTTTATACACAACCCCACTTATATGAAACATCAACTTACAATTCCAGGTGCTCTTGGAATTACTATGTCGCAAAGAGACTCTTCTAATTTTCTTTTAGCCAATAGAACTATGCTTTATTTACACCATTTTCTGATTATACCGGGTTATCCATTTCGTGGTTTCAAAAGTAAACGTAAATAAAACACATATAAAATATTTTTTTTCATGATATTTCATTTTTATTGTAAAGTTTGAACGTTGACATTATGTGTGAAACACTACATCATTTAAGTGACCTCCACGCGCGAAGTGTTGCAAGCATTGATTCTTTTGAGGTAATTTTCGACCACTTTTTGATACATATTGGGCGGTATCTCAGCCATAACTTGACGAATGTTGGTTTTTAAGTGCTCAAGAGTTGAAGGTTTATTTGCATAAACACGGTCTTTCACGTAGCCCACAAAAAAAGTCTAATGGTGTCAAATCGTATGATCTTGGTGGCCAGTTTATATCGCCACGACACGAGAAATTACGAGGCCAGGAAATGTCTCTAGCAATAAAGCCATATTCGCTCGAGTTGTGTGGCATGTGGCCACACAACTTGTTGAACCACATATTCTCCAAGTCGTATTCTTCAATAGCAGGCAAAAAAAAATCGGTTATCATATGACCATAACGCTCCGAATTGACGATGACAGTCATTCCATCGTCGTTTTCGAAGAAGTAAGGTCCAATCACACCTTCGGACCAAAGAGCGCACCAAACAGTGACTTTTTCTGGATGTAATGGCTTCTCTTCAATTACTTGAGGATTCTCAGAACCCCAAATACGACAATTTTGTTTATTAACATATCCACCGAGTGTGAAATGTGCTTCATCGCTGAAGAAAATTTTGTTCGATACGTGGCTGTGGCAGAATCACCATTTTTGTAGTAGGTTTTGATAATTTTTATGCGTTGTGTGATAGTTAAGCGATCCATTTTCGTCAATGTCAGACTTTCAACTGAAAAGAAAAAAATTGGTTTCACAACTTAGTTTGACGAATTCCAGTCCCATATTTTTGAAACCACGAAATTGAAAGCCCTTTACATCTTAATCTGTTTTTTATTGTGTATTTTTTAAATCATGCCAGTGGTTTGTAATCCTCCTCGAACCACTTAATAAGTCTTGCTGCTGCTTATCCCATTCAGTTTAAATTAATTCTGAATTAAATGCGTCACCATAAATGTGCACAAGTATTCTGTGAATTTCGAATGCATTTTTCATGTAAAAAACGGCACTTCTCCAAGCATAATAATTACCAAAAATGCCAACAAATTAATTCTATTAAAACATCACTCTTGATAATGCCTTTAAATACTGCTTCTACGCCTTCATATGGAATTCCTCTCTGAACTTAATTTATTTTTTAAGTGACATAATATCTCTCCATCTTTGGATATCCCACTGCTATCCCATTTTCCCTCTTCCCACTGCTGTTGTTGGCATTTTAAATTGACCGACCGCTGTTACATGTTTTATATCTTGAAAATGGGGTTCTTGTTGTTTTCACAGGAATTTCTTGCATTTCTCTTGCATTCCTTGTTTCGTATGCAATTGGCGGATTTTTTTTTTTTTTTTTGAAAATATTTACACTACATATCGCATATTGAATTAAATAAAGAATCTTCTTGGGGGGGCATCCATAACTCTTGTTTTAAGCATTCTTGTTGTATTTCTTATTTGTACGGCTGCAACGTACAAATGTCACATCCATTAGCGTTGCAGTTTATTTAGTAGTGGTGATGGCGTAAAGAGAAAAATTAATATTCAATTTGTGTTGCCTACTTTAAGGCGTTAAAGAGGACACAATGGCACCAGAAGTATTCAAAGTGAATGTGAAAATTTTTTTTTATTAAAATAGAAAAAGAAATCAATAAAGTTACAAGAGGTTTTTGAAGTTGCTCTAGTCCAGTAGATTCACACCTCAGGCCTGACATCTTGAACAAAACGAAATATGAAGAAAAAATATTTCTTAGGCGAATTTCTCTCAACAGATTTCTGACAAAAGCTCTGAGCGTGAAATGAAATTGCCATGGAAAGTTTTTTTTTTTTTTTTTAATCTATCGTTCGAAGTCGACTTTAAACTGTAGGTTCTGCCTCTCATGGATAAAATTAACACACACAACCTGGGTGGTAAGAGAAGCAAAATTTATTTTGGACTCGGTATGGTTTTCTCCCGGGTAGAGTTGTTTGTGGTATCACAATGAGCCAAATAAACCACAAGCCATGGTGCATTGCGTTAACCACTGCCTAGTTTTGTGAGAGCATATGTAGACATTTTCTGTTGCATGTTTTAAGGCGTAATTGAACCCAATTAATGCTTGTGTATTTCCTTTTAAGAAGAACGTAAAGAAAGTTCGTTTTTAAAAAGCCTTGAAGGCTAATAAAGTCGCTTGCAAAGACAAATTTTAAAACATTTCATTACTTCAAGGGGACAAGGTAATAAGAAAAATAAAAACTACGAGTAATATGCAATTGAATTGAATTTATTTTGTTTCTTTAAATAAAATTCTGATTGAAATCAAAAAATAATAATTGAAACCAGGTGTCCTTCATGATAAACATGGCCTTTGAAAAATAAACAGAGCAAAGATGACAGGGAGGAGGAGGAGGAGGAGGAGCAAAAAATATTCTTGTTAAACCAAAAACCACAAACGAAACAAATTTCCCAAAACTAATGTGCTGTCCTGTCGTCTGCTATTCTATCATATTCTTTTGTTAAATCTGAAGCTACAATGTTAACCAAACTTGTGTTGTAACATGTTGTCCTCCAGGCATTTTATTGTTAAACATTTGAAAATGTTTTCTTCTTCTTCTTTTTTTTTTTCATTATTTTATTTGGAAAACATACGCATTTAACATGATGGATGAATGGATTGCCAATGATATGTATGGCCTGACAAACAATTGAATTTTTTTTCTTTGATTTGTAGCCTGTCACACAACAAAGGATAATTGCGGGTAATTTATGGTCACAAGTTCACCAAGAAATCATTCAAGGATGACAGGTTAAACAATTTTCAATTGTTTGTGGTTTGAGTTTGAGGAAAAAGAAAATTTTTAAAAATATTTTTAATTACACTGTGCTACACAAAAGCAAGTGAAGGTAGGCAGAAGTGGCTATCCACCCGATGGAGTCATTAGCGGACACACTTAGGCCCCATACTGGGCCCATTGTGACACCACAGTTTCATCTTCTCCCCTATTCCAGGAACCAGTCGGTGCTTCCGATGAAGCGACTCAGACTGCCAATATCCATGCATGACAGTTCATCTAGGTCTTCCATGTAGTAGGCACCCAGGTGTCTCTTTCTCCTCTGACCAAGTGAATAGATTCATCCTCTTCCTCATCTCCACTGCTTCTGCAGAAATCATTCGCGAGGTGTCCAAGACCAATACACCTCGCATGTGTTCCTATAATACAATGCCCCGTAATAATCCCGATAACAGCACTGAGCCTGCTTCTTTGGAGCTTAAGCAGAGTCGCCGTGCGCCTCCTATCCAGCCTTGGCCAGATTTTCTGCGCCGCTCTGCCTTTATCCGAAGCTGCCCACCTACTGTTGACAAGGTCCACGATTGCATTGTCAACTATAAGGCCACAGGTACTTAAAGGGATCCCCAATGTAGAGAATTCGTCAGAGAGCTCGATGGTCGTGCCCCTTCTGGCCAGATCAGCCGCTCTGCAGTTGCCGGGAATGTCTCTATGTCCCGGTATCCATGTGATACAAACATCACATCGGTTCGCCATCTCATTGAGACATCTGCGACAGTCGTACACGTCTTGGAGTTTATCACATTAGAATCTAAAGCCCTGATGGCCGCTTGGCTATCAGAAAGTATAGTGATCCTTCGCTTGCGAACATTTTTGTCCAAGCAAGTAAAGAAAGAAATTAAATTAAAATACGATACCTAAAGGGGGCTCTATATGAGGGCGATATGAAAATTATTTGCCCTAGTGAAGAATCCACAAGAAATTTGGGACAACATATCCCAAATGTGATATATGGGGTGTGCTTGGTCTCAGAACGACAGATTTTTGCGAAATTTTTCATGGCAATTTAACTTTTTTGCCAGAAGACTGTGGAGAGGGCAAATCACCGAAAGAAATACGTTTCCATATTTTGTTTTATTCAAGATGTCTGCGCCGGGAGTTGAACTAAGGGCTCTCATCTAATTAGCCAACACACTAACTACTAGACTACACTGCCGTTATTGCGGGCATATCTTTTTGCCGTCGAGCAACTGTTTCAAATTTGAAATAAAAAAGCAATTTCGGGAACCATTTCATTTTTATTTTTTATTTTCAATCAACACTTAAGGGATGGCCTTAGTTTATTTTATGGAAACTAAGAATATTGTTTGTGGAAGGGCACTGGAAAGAAGATGAAAAGAATTAAAGGAGGCACTATTAGATTTAATTCTGTTTATATTATTAGAGGAAGGAACAGATAGAGGGAGTGGCAGGAAACGTTTCACATTCTAAGAGTGCGGCTAAAGAACGAATTCTCTTCGTAATGCATTCTGTAGTCCATTGGACAATCTATCATGAACAGATGTACTCCATAAAAAAGACGTTCACTACGCAAAAACATGTAATCTTTGGGAACTAATCTCTTTTAACTTTCTCTTGAACATTAAAGAGGAACACTAGCCACATTGCGATGAAGCGTCAATGAATTAATAGAGTTGGATAACCTATTGCCATTAATAGGCACCTTCGCTCTGTTGTCGTGCTTTTTTCCTTCTCTTCTGTGTTTATTACTTTTTATTTCTTTGCTACCCGAAACACTTTAGACGATAACCTCTTGTCCTTTTGAACTACAAAATGTTTTTTTGCTGCTTCCACTCTTTTCATTGCAATTTCATCGCATCATCACCAGAAGCAGCCGCACTAGTCAATAAAAAATTCAAATCATTTCTCGCATTTCATTTAAAGGGGGCCATTTAAAACAATTTCAAATAAAATTCATGACAGACACCCACTTAACGCAAGTAGCTCAGTTAAATTTTTGGATACCTTTATTGCCATTAAAAGGCACTTTCGCTCTTTTGTCGTGAAGAGAGCATTAAAAGAGACTTTAAAACGCCGCCCTATACATCAGGGTTGAATGTCGCTTGGCTTTAAGTCGTTCGGAATAGATATTAAGCAGTAGGTTCCGCCACTCGTGGATAAAATTAACGCACACAACATGAGTAATGTGAGAAGCTAGGTTGTAGTCCTGACAAAATGGTTGTTAAAACACAGCCAATAAATTTATTTCTCTTGCTTCGATCGATGTAATCTATTCTGTGTACCAAGCTTCCAAATATATTCCAATTGATGAAATGATTTTGCAGACGGCATATGCAGTATTTATTCAAATGCTGTTTTATTGAAATATGTACTCTCTTTGAAGTCGCCGTAGTCTAGTAGGTAGTGTGTTGGCTTATTAGACTGAAGGCCCGAGTTCGAATCCCAGGTCAGACATCAAAACAAAAATATGAAATAATATTTCTTCGGCGACTTCCTCTTAGCAGATTTCTGGCAAAAAACCCTGAGAGTACAATAAAATTGCCATGAAAAGTTTCCCAAAAATCTGTCGTTCGGAGTCGACTTTAAACTGTAGGTCCCGCCACTCATGTATAAAATTAACGGACACAACATAAGTGGTGTGAAAAGCTAGGTCGTAATCCTGACTGAAGGGTTGTAATGACCAATTATGTATGTATGTACTCTCTTTGTGTAGCCGAATTTTATGTAAAAAGTATATTCCAAATCATGTGCCTTACACCACAATATTTCGCAAATTAATTGACATTAAAACTCGTTGACACCTTAATTTGTGTTAAGAACTAGAAAATCTATTTTCCCACCAGGCATACACACTCACTCACTTATCTCTTTAGCTTAATAAGGCCTCTTATACATGAAAATCCTCATTTTAATTAATGCCTGCTGTTATGCCTGCCATCTCTTGTTGTAATTTTCAATTAAACCGACAACAAAAAAAAAAATTCATTAATTAGACAATTTCGGGAACTTATTAATTAAAATTCTTTTTCGCGTTTTTACGTTTTTTGCCTCTTCATCATCATCATTATACGCAGCATCATCATCGTCGTCGTCATCAATTAGTTGTGTTTGGTAGTCATTTTAATTCGATTTTAAATTTGAATTCCATACGCGTTGCCAAACATCCAGTAACAGCAGCAGCAGCAGCAGCAGTAGTAGTAGTAGTTTGTACTAACATTATAAACACAAGTACAAGCACAACAACAACAATAAAATTAAAATGTATAACAAATTAATACACGTGTTGTTGTATTATTATCGCCTGTGTGTATCAATTTGAGACTTAAATGTCACACACATCTTGTATTATTACTACCACACATACAAACCTACAAATAACCATAACATTTTGTACAGGTTTTCTTTTGTGTTTCTACCCTGCAAGCAATTTTGTAGTCGACTACGTAAGTAGTGCACTTTAAGTTAACTTTTGTAGATTGACTATAATATAACTACAATTTAATGCAGCACTTCCTTAGAATTTGGTATTCGACTACGAAAATAACACACTTTTAGATAACTCTTTTAGACTAACTATAAGCTAACTGCAATGTTATGCAGAACTCACCCAAATACGAAACGTTTATTTATTATTGAGAGCTTCTTGTTTGTGAGATTTGTTTTCTCTCTGTTCTCTCTTTTACCAGATCAGACTTTTGATGATTTTGTTTTTAGACTAATTATAAACTAACTACAATGTTATGCAGAATTTCCCCATAATTTAAAACGTTTATGCTATTTCTGATAATATTGTTTTTTCAATTGCACCTTTTTCTGAACTATTTTTAGATTAACTAATAGCTAATTGAAATGTTATGCAGAATTTATTCAAAATGAAACCGTTGTTTTTTTATTCTCTATTTTTTATTATTTGAATTCGTTTAAGTGCTATTGTAGCTTCAAAAATTATATAATTTTTATTGTTTAAAATGAGTGGCACAAGTAGAAGAAATTTAAAAAGACTTTTTAAAAAAGAAAAAAATAAATTTTTAAACAAATTAAAAACTAATAATTTAGATAATTTAAATAAATTAAAAAATAATAGTTCAAATCCATTGAAACACCCATTTTTCTCCAAACATACTTTTCTAGATGGAGAAAGTGTTGAAAGCATTAGTGCATCCAACGAACAATTTGACGAAAAAAATACTTTTAAAGAAAAAATTGGAGATTGGTATTTTAAAAATAGGCCATCTCGCGAGTGTTTCGAAGAACTATTAAAAATATTGGTCGAAGAAAATTTGGATGTGCCTTTAAGTGCTAATTCATTTATTAAACACAAACGTGACAAATAGAAATAACAAAAGTTTTTGCGGGCGTGTATTGCCACTTTGGGATAAGAAAACAAATATTTAGGTGTTTAAGTGACATACTCGATTGCCAAAAAATTATAATTGATTTAAATATAGATGGATTACCATTATTTAGAAGCTCAAGAAGTCAGTTGTGGCCGATTTTGGCAAAAATTGTTAACTGACTTTAAGTTAGTTAAAAATTTGTTAACTTTAAGTTAACTATTATATAACTGACTTTAAGTTAGTTGAAAAGTTGTTATCTTTAAGTTAACTATTATATAACTGACTTTAAGTTAGTTGAAAAGTTATGCAGAGTCGGACAATTGACTACTGCCAATGACACCACCATGTTAAAATAGTTAGTTGGCCCCATTAAAAATAATCTAAGAGTCAACCACAACTAGCTGAGAAAAAGTTAACTTATAATGCAATAAAAGTTAGTTGAGTTGCCGGCAGGGTATTTTTATTTTTATTTGCATTTCTTTATAAGAGTATATGTATGTACGTGTGCGTCTCTATTGTAATTGTGTTTTTGTACACCCACTTATTTGATTTCCACTCCCAACATTTACTCCTACAAATCAATAGTTTTTCTGCTTCTTATTAAACTCTCTCTCTCTCTCTCTTCAAACTATTAACACACACACAGAGTATATTAGTCTGTACAGCTGCATTATGTGTGTTAATGTGTTTGTAGGTTCGTACAACGCAAATAATTTTAATTCGTGTTCGTTTCAATACAATTTCATTATAAACGTGCATTTGTGTCAGCAGCGAGGGTCAGTTTAAGAGTAGCGTTTTCCATCATTCCATAGAAGAGCATATAAGCGTTAGAATACAAATATATTTCACTCTTTACGAGGGTATATTTTTTATTTCGATCCACATATTGGCTGATACTGTTATCTGGGGTCTTCAAACGAGGACTGGATGTACGATGTCATCGTATTGTATCGTACTCTAGTAGATAGTGTGTTGGGTTACTAGACGAGAGCTCATGACAGCTCAGACATCTCGAACCAAATGAAATAAAGGGTGATTTTTTAGCTATTATCTTTTTGGCAACACTGGTTTAAACAGCTCACGCACGTTTCGTGTTTTGTTTCACTGTCAAACATCTTCAGTTTGGTCTATAATTTAACCATGAAGCCGTCTTACAAACGAACAACGCTTGCAAATCATTGAATTTGGCATCAGTAGACTGTACTTCTTCAAAGATGCTGCGAATCGTAACGTAACTGTGAATGGTGAGCGCTACCGTGAGATGATATCCAACTTTTTTTGCCCAAAATGCAAGAGCTTGGCTTGCATGACATGTGGTTTCAACAAGACGGTGCCACATGCCACACAGCACGCGTAACAATGGACTTATTGAGAGGCGAGTTCGGTGAACATTTTATTTCACGTTCGGGACCGGTCAATTGTCCGCCTAGATCGTGCGATTTAACGCCTTTAGACTATTTTTTGTGGGGCTATGTTAAAGCTCATGTCTATACAGACAAGTCCGCTTCAATTGACGCATTGGAAGACAACATCGAAGCATTTATTTGTGAGATACCGGCCGAAATGTTGGAAAGAGTATGCCAACATTGGACTAAGCGGATGGACCATTTGAGGCGCAGTCACGGTCCACATTTGCATGAAATAATCTTCAAACATTAAATTATATGGACCGTACTATCGATTCAAATAAAGATTTCATGCATTTTTCCGAATTTTATGTTTTTTTTATAACAATTTTCCTATAGCTCTTAAAAAATCACCCCTTATTAGGAAAAAATAATTCTTTCGACGTCTTTTTCTCCAGCAGATTTCTGGCATAAACTCTGAGAGTAAATAAAATAAAATTGTCATGAAAATTTTCTCAAATATCTGTCGTTTAAAGTCGACGACTTTAAACTGTAGATACCGCCACTCATGGAAGAAATTAACACACACAACATAAGTGATGTGAGAAGCTAGGTTTAAATCCTGGCTAAATGGTTGTAATGTCCAATTAGGTAAGGTAGAATATTTAATCTGTAGATTCTGCCCCCTCATCGATAAAATTAGCACACACAACATAAGTGATGTGAGAAGCTAGGTTTAAATCCTGACTAAATGGTTGTAATTACTAGTTAAGCGAGTATATAATTAAGTAAACAACTTGATTCTGCTCTGAGACACAAAATAAATGGTTTATTGTATCGGGATTGTTTTTTTTTATAAACTTTGTCCGACCCACAGTTATTATGTGTAAATCTAAAGCACTGAAGTAATATTTTTTGCGGTCGATTACTGCAGTTTGTGTAAGACCTGTAAGGTATCATGGAGTCTCATCAAACTGTCTTGTTTTTAAAATGAAATTAAAATCGAGTTTATTTTTCTGAAACTCGAATTCAATTTGAATTTTCTACTAAGTCAACTGAGGTTTTAAATTCACATAATTTCTAAACTACACTCGTATATCTTTATATAGCATTTCTTTATTTTGTTGTTACTACTTGTACTCTTGTTGTTGTCCTTGTTGTTGTAATATTTTATTAAAACTGTTTACAAATGAGTAGGTTTTGTAAGAGCAATGCTGCAGCCAGTACCACTTGCCAGTAATAATTACAACGAATGTCTCAATTTGTTTAAATAAATGAGAGTTTGTAAATGCCTATCACTCGATCTCTTCGTGTATGTGTGTGTCCTATGATTATAGACTGCATTACCATATTTTAAATTACAAAAACGCTTAAATAATCACACAAAAAAGGCCTATTTATATAAAAACCGCCAATAATGGCTGTCCCTATGGCTATTAAATGGCTGCTCTGTGACGGAAGGTTACTTACTTAAGTACCTAAATGATCATTATAACATTTTAGTCAGGATTACAACCTATCTTCTCAAACCACCTATGCTGTGTGAAATAATGTGGCAGGATCTACACTTTAAAGTCGACTATGAACGACAAATTTTTAAAATATTTTTCATGGCAATTTTATTTTACTCTCAGAGTTTTTGCTAAAAGACTTCTGAGAGGATGGCGCCGTTTCGAAATGTCTCGGCCGGGGTTTTAAACCACGGTCTCTCACGTCTAATAAGTCAACACACTACCCTGAGAATATTCTCATAGCCTTATGCAACTCGGCTGCCATAAAATCTCTTTCCATGAATGTCCGTGAATGTCCTATATTTCTTTGGAAAATGTTGCATTACTCTAAGGTCTCTATTAGTTGGGTCCCCAGGGACAGGAAAGTTGCGGTTGCGGCCGCACTGACCAAGACGGATACCAAACTGAAAAATCATACATGTGCTTCCCGCTTAGGGTCCTTCATGGCTGCGATTACTGTAGAATTTCTCCACTCTTTGGCTAATAGGAGAGGACCTGTCCAATCTTCCCTGGATTCAACCAGAGTAGATAAACAACTCAAATCGCAAGAGAATTTGACATCTTTTATGTGATTTTTGTGATCAGGGGACACTGCCTATTGTAGAGCATAGCTTATATGCTGCCATTAATTTGTAAATTATTATAGAAAAATATATTCTCGTTCTTGTCTTAGGTAGTTATGGTTTATTGTTGCTTTATTCAGCTTGTGATTAAGTTCTGTAGCTGATTTATGTTGTCGTTGCCTTTACTTTTCCCTAACCCGCTATAGTCCGGACTGTAGTGTGTACGTGTCCCTACGTAATGGGGACGAGCCCTCCGCGGTCGGGTGGGTTAGTGTGAGGCCGGGGACGTTCGACAAAAAAAAAAAAAAAAAAAAAAAAAGAGGTATATCCGACAACTACAGCCCCTTGACTCGGAGGAGGAGACTGAGACCGTCTGACACTTAATGTGTCACTCACTGCAAAGCACTCACGCAAAAGTATGGCAGAATACATACAAAACATGACTCGGAGGAGGAGACTGAGACCGTCTGCTGTGCAGTGAGTTTACTCATTAAGTGTCAGACGGTCTCAGCCTCCTCCTCCGGGTCAAGGGGCTATAGTTGACGCATATACCTCTCCATTAGGCAGTGTCCCCTGATCACAAAAATCACATAAAAGATGTCAAATCGGAAGAGAAAACTGAGTTGTTTATCTATTCTGTAGTTGACTGATATAGCTCTCCGTTAGACAGCAAGAAACCTAGTCTTGACATTCCTAACGGAACTGTTTGTATTTAATATAAGATTTAATGTCAGTCTACATGCCTTATATTAGAGGCGACTCCCCTCCTCTTCCCTTGAACATATTATCCCAGTTACAATACAAAACATAGCACGCTTAGAGTCATTTCAATCGTATAATCGTCTAACAATTGTCCACTTTTTACAAAAACTGAACATTGAAGACAGACTTGTCACTTCTTATCCGCCATGCAAAATGTAAAGTGTGACTAAAGCAGTGCCAGTAATCTAGGTATTGACAACACAGCCTTTAAGTCCATTAAATGCATAAAAAAACGAAACAAAGAGAATAAAAGGAATAGAAAAAAAATAAAAAACAGCAACAATAATAACTTACCGTGACTCGGCTGATGGCTTACAACCGGGCGCACTTTTCCATAGACGTGCCAACATGCCCATGTACAGGAAACAGATTAACGTCAATGGAGCCACGTACGATGACAGGAAAAATGAGAGCTGCAATGGTGATAAAAACAAACAAACAACAACAATTAAGCTCACAGAAGAGAGGGTAAAAAAAAAATCAATAAAACAAGAGAAACAGACAAACAAGCGAAAGCCATGGCGGCAACAAGATTAATTACACGAACGAACAAGTGGACACAACATGAATGAACAGCGCAAAGAGGAATACGTACTCGTACACAGCGTAAATAAAACAATTACTGTGTTCGTGTATATCTCCGTTATAGTGATAGTTACTGTGTATGTATGCGTATGTGTTTGTATGTGTGTTTGTGTGCGGTGTAAACATTTAAATTAAAATGTAAACAATTAGTGAGCAAAACGAGGACTTCATTTCTTATTTCTTATTTCGTTTCTTTTTTTTTTTACGCTCAGTTGAGTTCAGTTGCGTTATTAACAATATTAATCACTTTGTACATCACGCTGTACTTACAATTGTCATCGCAGGCTGTTATAATAAATACAAACCCTTCATATACAGTGGTGGCCTTATAATTAGAAACGACTTAGCAACTTGTATGTTTGTTAATTTATTTTCAAAACTTTGTTACTCATTTTAAATTAAACTTAAAGCTAACATGTTGTATTGTCTTTTTAACTATTAGTTTTAAAATGAGTAACAAAGTTTTGAAAATAAATTAACAAACATACAAGTTGCTAAATCGTTTCTAATTATAAGGCCACCACTGTATGTATGTAGATGTATTTCTTGTAATTATTATTATTACACGATTTGGTTTGTAACTACAACAAGGATAAATATTTATTTTATGTACTGAATACCCTGAATACCCGTTTATTTATTCATTCGCTGGTGATATTAAATAAGGCTTGAGTATTAGAAAAGGCTTGAGCAATTAAAACTTCAGTTTTAAGTGATAATTTTACCGAAATTGAGGGCGAGTTGCCATTTGCAGCTATATGAATGAATGTCCCTATAGATATGAATGTCAGAACAGGGAGGAATATACGAGCAAGTAATGATTATAGACCCTAAAGCAAATAAACTCAATATCCTCAGAAGAAAACAAGTCAATCAATTCAGATGTGTATTTAGAGCAAATGGAAATAAGAACACCACCACCATTTCTAGACTTTCTATCCCGTCTATAAATATTAAAATTACTAGACATAATCTCAGAATCAAAAATATTACAATTCAACCAAGTTTCAGTAAAAGCAATTCCATCAAATTCAAAATCAAAGCTACTATTATAAATCGAAGAAAATTTAGACCAAAGTCCGCGAACATTTTGATAAGCAATTCTGAAATTAAAAGACAATTTCGAAGTTAGTTTTTTTTTTTGAGAAAAATTAGCACCATGATGACTCAGCCTGAATATGAATTCCCGTACCAATACACCCTGTGGCCAAAACGCAGGATTAACAATTTCACCAAATTTTTCATTGGCAACATAATAATTTAAACGAAGAAATACTGCCATCCAAAGATGGCCTCATCTTATAGCAACCAAAATCAAAAGGTTCAATAATCTTCGATTTAACGAAATATTTCACATCATCGACTGAAGTATTACATGAAAGACAAGACACAAAAATAGTCCTTTTAGGTTTAACTACAACCAATTCCCTTGGAGCAGAAGTATCTAAACTAGCGCACACTACAGATGAATACGAAATAGAAGACGGTTTCGAAGATGCCTGGGAAGTGACATCACCCACAGGTAAAGGTAAAGGAGATAGAGTAGACTTTGGACTCAGTTCAACTAAATTTGCAGACTTCAGTATAGAACTGCTGCTAGCTGGGTTATCAATAATAGATGGACAAATGTCCACAATAAAAGTAACAGTGGGCAATGTATTGATTGTCGCAGTTTCATCTGGCACAGAAACTTGCACCGCATGCCCAGGAGCCCCAGAAGAAAGAGGGCCTAGAACTTTTTCCGATTCGAGCAATTCATTTAAAAGGCCATACTTTGAAAATAATCCCTCAAACCGACGAAATCCAGCAAAAAGAGATGCAAATTCAGTGTGCATCTCAGTAAACTCACGACGAGTCTCCATAAAAAATTTATAAAATTGGATGTCCACCACTTTACATTTAGGACAATACCAACGTAGACCTAAGGAACTATCCACTAATCGGAAAACAAAACAGTGTTCCATTGTCCAACTATTCAAATTTAATTTTGTGGATTCTGATGGAATGAGAAGAGTTCGAAGACCTGACAGTAGCAGACTAAATCCGTTAATGTCATGCAGTGGCCTGCACAGTCACCCGACCTTAACCCTATAGAAAATTTATGGGAAATAGTAAATAGAAAGGTAAATCAGCACATCGGGATCCAAATAAGTTATATCAAGTTATAAATGAGGCATGGTCAGCTATTCCAACGAATATAATAGAGAATCTTATTAGTTCTATGCCGAAAAGAATTGCTTAAGTTTTGAAAAATCGCGGTTATGCAACAAAATATTAGATCATGCTGCATAATCCAATATGTTTTGTCGTATGAATTTTTTTACCTTTATTTACCTTTTTGTTTAATTTTTAATAATATCATAATAAACACTGAAATTAAATTTTATTTTTAACTATACTAGGGATGTATTTTTATTTTAGTATGTATTTGTTGTTTCTAAAATATCTATTTTCTTTTAAATCGTACAAAATATTATAACCTGAATTTTGTCCAATATGTTTTGACCGACACTTTATGTTCATAAAACAGTAACAAAATAAAAAGAAAAAAAAAATAAAAAAAGGAATACTGATGAATAAAAAGAAAAACACTTAAAAATCAAAATAATAAAATTTTAAGAAGAGCACTTCCAAAAATGCACACAATCTCAACAGAGTTGCCAGCTTTTCTCTTTTTTTTCTATACTCCCATGAATTATCATCAGAGAGATCAAGAGAGACCCTTTCCTTTGGTTATAGTCCGCAGTACATGTTTAGAACAGACCCAGTAGGGAAATTCGTAAACAATTCATATACGTTTCCTATACATTCAAAATCCGAAGAAAACATAGGCATTGTTTCCATATATCGCTCTCAAGATGATTCCCTGTATATTCCAAGCTTTTACAGAATAGGTTCTTAAACTCTGCTGAAATTTTTCCTAAGTTAACTTCAGATTTTCTTTAAGATTGATGAGTTTTTCTTTAAGTATTTTTCTTATGTTCACTTAAGGTGTTCAAATGTCCGCCACGGCTTCTATGGGCGAAGAGAATTCGAAGCATTTTCCATGACTAAATCAGGTTGAATTGAAAAACTGAAGGCCCGCGTTCGAATCCCAGGTCAGACATCAAAACGAAATTATGAAAATATTTCTTCGGCGACTTCCTCTCAGCAGATTTCTGGCAAAAACTCTGAGAGTAAATACAATTGCCATGAAAAGCTTCTCAAAAAACTGTCGTTCGGAGTCGACTTTAAACTGTAGGTCCCGCCACTCATGTATAAAAATTAACGCACACAACATAAGTGGTGTGAGATGCTAGGTCGTAATCCTGACTGAAGGGTTGTAATGACCAATTATGTACGTATGTATGTATGTAAATCAGGTTGAATTTGACAAATGGCATGGAATGCAACACATAATCGACACGGATCGCCGTAGGCTATTAGGTAGTGTGTGGGCTAATTAGACGAAAGGCCACGGTTCAAACCCCAGGTCAGACATCAAAACGAAAATATTAAAAAATATTTCTTTGGCGACTTCCGCTCAGCAGATTTCTGACAAAAACTCTGAGAGTAAATAACCCTGCCATGAAAAGTTTCCCAAAAATCTGTCGTTCGCAGTCGACTTTAAACTGTAGGTCCCGCCACTCATGTATAAAATAAACGCACACAACATAAATAGTGTGAGAAACTAGGTCGTAATCCTGACTAAAGGGTTGTAATGGCCAATTATGTATATATTTATGTAACCGACACGAGTACTGTGGTTTGTGGCTTTTTCGCATCCACCTGCTGCTTAAGAACACCACATAAGAAAAAGTCTAACGAACGACGTCAAATCGCACTATCTTGGCGGCCAGTTCTTATTATTTACACGTGCGATGACCGTTCCCTCAAACTGCTCGTGCAGAATATTCGGCTCGTGCAGAATATATATGTTCAAAAAAAGTTGTCAATAATCGACCGGTAGTGCTCGTCGTTGAAAGTAATTCTCAAAGAAATATGAACCGATGACGCATCGAACACACCTCGTCTTCTATGGTCGTTTACCTTCAGCTTTTAGGAAGGTTGTGTTATGTACGGTTGCAGGGCCATGTCACCATAGAAATTTCCCCAAATTGTGATCTGCGAAAGGCCGACTTCTTTTGAACTCGAAACGATTCTCGGATTTTTCTGCATATTCTCACGGACAATGGCGATGTATTTGCATGATTTTGTATGATTCCTCGAAGTAATCTTATTTTTTCTATATCGTTTTGCGGAATTTTTCTAAAATTTCAATTTCACCTACATAGATACGCTATTCCTCATTGAAACTGTGCCGCCCTATATCTCATAGTCACAAGCGAAAGAATTTGCAATTCCAGACAAGCATCTCCAGGAGTCCGGCTTTAGTATTGATCACACTGACACCTTTCAAATGGAAGAATTGAATTACATAAGGGTGCCTACATTTTCTTTCCATTTTTACGCTTAAATCATCAATTTTCTTTGTTTTGGTTTGATTGGCGCCTTAACAATGAATGAATTTGCGAAAGCGATAAATGTTTCGCCTCTAGGTTTTCTTTTGTTAGTTGTTGTGACCCCATATGAGGAATTAAGGGTTAAATGCTGTATCGCATTTAAATTTCTTCATCATCACAAATACATAAATCCTAAACTATTCTTGTTAATATTTCTGTTGTTTTCATTTCCTTTTTATCTTAAAAAATAAAATTCTTTTGCGGTCTTTAATGTAATATTTACCGTTTTTATTGTGTTTGCTTTTATAACGCCTTTTTCTCTCTCTCACTCCGACTATCTCTCTTGCTTTTTATTGTTTTGTTTACATCCTAATGACCGTAAGTAAGCCAGTATTTTACATTGTATTTGAGTGTGTATAATAAAGACAATGACTCCTTTCTCTCCTACAATTGCGTTTTACTAACACTCACACGCCGACACTCATCATACTTCAGCTTTTCAATCGTATCTTCACACTTAGAGTATGCACAAGAGCAGCAAAATGGAGATATCGATAAACGATAAAGTACCGTAATAAAATTTAACATTGGCAATAACAGTTAATATCACATAAAAAAGATACGAGAGAGAGAGAGAGAGTGAGAGAGAGCACGAGGAGAGTGTGTGTAAACGAGAGTGTAAAAAGTTCAATTAATAAAAATAAAAACAAAATTATTATCTTATTTTTTTATGTAGTCGTAGAGAGTATATCGTCGTTGAAAATTCAAAGGTACGTAACATCACTTTTTCGAATTTGACAGGAGAAGCAAAAAACGTTAGAAAGTAAAATAATACTTCATATGGTACATACGTCATTTTGAATTATTGTTATAAAAACGTTATTTTTGGTCGCAAAAATCTAAAAATTGGTAGAGATATGTTAGATAACCTTACGAATCATAATCAATCAAAAACTCGATTTTGATTTTTTTTTTGCTGATACGTACTTTTGGATTTTCGACGACGATATCTATGTGAGTGAATCATTTAAAGAAAATCCGAACTACAGTGGTTACAGTGGCTTAACGAAATTAAAAATTGAATTTTAAAACAGAATTTTATTTTAAATTGCTTACGTAATTAACAGTAAAACTATTGGGTAATTCACACAAGCCGTTGTATCGTTGTATTGAGTGTATTGTTGGACGATTATACAACAGTGTATGCTTGTTGTTGATAATTTTCATGTAAAAATCCGATACACTTATACACATTTTTTTCATATGTTTTTTTAGGTTGTATTGGTTTCGTGCTATCAAATTGTGTGAATGAAAAAAATAAATACATTTGAAATACGAAATACACAATACAGCATAGCATTGAGCGTTCACAAACAACCAAGTGTATCCAATACAACATACACGATACAAAGTCGTGTGAATTGCCTACATGTTTTGGCAGTTACATACATACATACATAATTGGTCATTACAACCCTTTAGTCAGGATTACAACCTAGTTTCTCACACCACTGATGTTGTGTGTGTTAATTTTATACATAAGTGGCGGGACCTACAGTTCAAAGTCTATGTATTCCGAACGACAGATCTTTTTGTGAAACTTTTTATGGCAATTTTTATTTGCTCCCAGACTTTTTGCCACAAATCTGCTGAGAGAATGCCCAATGCTCCTTAAAAAAATCTGTAAAACTTTAATAAATTTACTCCCCATATTCAGAATTCATTTCATTTTGGAACGGTCCAGAGATCAGCAATGAATCGTATTTTCGCTACTCATAGGTACTTATGAAATGTTGAGTATGAGTGAGTCAAGAGTATTAAAATTCAACTACTCTGATTCATTCGTACTCGCTACAACATTGATTTATAAGTATAGGTTGCAATGAGTATGAGTACAACGTTGACATTAAACTCACAACATTCGATTCATTGTTTGATTCATACGCCTACTCATTCAGATTCATAAATTTAGAAAAATACTTATAATACTTACGAATGATTCGAGTCACTCGGATTATTCATCAAAATTTACAGTAGTAGTTATTGTTGCGTTTACAAAAGAAGAGAAAATAAAAGACAAAGACAGCAAGCAAAGCACACACACACAACCTTCTAGCGAGTATTGTGGTGTTCGTACTCGAATCATACTTATTTTGTGCTTCGTGTATATGTTGAATCATGGAGAGTTGAAATCAACAACATCGTGCAACATTGTTAAGTATGAGTACGATAAGTACTTCAAACTTTGAATATGAGTAGTATGAGTATGATATTAAAATAAGTATGAATGCGTATAAGTAGCTGAAATTATAAGTATGACTCGAATCTACTCATCGTTTTGAATACTCGTTGCTGATCTCTGGTACGGTCCAACCTGAGCTTCAAAAGTCTGGAAATTATTCAAGAGTCTACTTTCCGTCTTATCACCTAATCTGTTGCGCCATAACTCAACTAACTCAATACTAATTAAAATTACTTACTCTTAATCCTAATATTGTAATACTAATACTTAATAATAATAAATAATTGAATATGTAATGAATTTATAAATATAAATATAAGTATCACCCTAATGTAAAGTAATATTAAGGTTCATGACCATATGAATTACAAGGTCATTAAATTATAAGTAATGTAAATAAGTAGGCAACGGAGTTGCTGAATAGAATAATACAGTTAGGATTAAGTAAATAGAATAAGTTAGAGTTAAGAAAATATTGAAATAATAAAACAGTTGAATTATAAAGTCTAACTCGAGCGGTTTTTTTCGATTCTAAAGGTTTGGTCTATTTGCGTTTCACAGTGTCCGAATTAAATTAAAAATTATAAATTACTTAATTCTTTAGTAACTTCCTTAAAAAACATTAAGGAACAACATAATCGATTAGCCTGAGAAAGTATCCCAAGGAAAATCTAACCCATCGATTCATCAGATTCGCCCTATTTGCCTCTCCTTCTCTTTTCTTCATTTGTCGGGTCGTTACCCACACCTCACAACGCTCCCAAACAGAACACTATTCTTGTCTAAAAGTAAAGCCTTCCTGCAGCCAATCTCTAGGTATAATGGTGGTCAGCCAGAATCTTGACTATTGCTGCCAAAATACAGGAGTAAACATTTGTTTAAAGTAGCAAATCTGAGCTGAGGGAACCTCATATCTGTCACAATACCATACGTTTACTGAAGGACAGTACCAGCTTCGCCTTCTTCGAATCTCCTACTCTTTTTTCTTTATTTGCAGTCTCGTCATCGATAATAACTGTGTGTATAATTTGTTGTTTTATGCCAAACTGTGGCAATTGTTAGAATATAATTAATGATGCCTTATGGCCTCAGATAATTGAAATGCCATTTCGTGTATTTTGTATTTAAACACTTGACGTTAATCATTGCAGCAGGCCAAAGGTGTTATGTATTGTTAATTGAACTCAATTGAACAGGTGTTGTTGTTATTGTTTTTGTTTTAAATGTCGTGTTAGTTTAGGTAACGTATTATTAATTGTTCAGTTAGTCAGTGTAGAGTGAATTAATTTTGAAAACATTTTTCATTTAAAAACTCCGCTAAAGAGAGAAATATTCTGGAGCGAGTGATATTCTGGATGGATGGAATTGTTGTTTTGTTCTGTTAGCATTGTACTGATTTCATATCTATCTGTGGGCTACCCTTGCGACATTTCCATATAATCCCAGAAATTGCGTTCGCTCGGTTTTAAGGTTGTATACAGTGGCTCACAGCTTATTTCAATCAACTTATCTGGTCATCTTATGTTCGATATTTTCCAAAAAGCGAACAATTACCAGCAAAAAGTCATTTCACGGTTTTTAAGTTTTTATTGTAAATTGTAAAAAAACATTATTGGAAGACAGCAGAAACAAAGAACGAACAACGGGGTCAGCAGTGGTGCAAATGACAGAGCAAGCTAGTGGCCTCCAACTCAAAATATTTGATGATAAGAAAAGCTAAAGAAAGATAACGAATTAAAAACGGCAGATGAAATCAAAACAACATTTTTTCCTCTTTTGTAGTAAATTTAACAGGATGTCGAATTGTAAAAGAAAGTGTATAAAAAATATTAAAGCGGAAGCTACGTGTTGTTGCTTTTTCACTTCTGTTCTGTGTTTATTACTTTTCTTCATTTCCCTGCTAACACCCGAAACACTTTAGACGATAGATAACCTCTTGTCCTTTTAACCTAGAAAATCTTTTTTTGCTGCTGCCACTCTTTTTCATCGCACTTTTATTCCATCATCACTAGCAGCACCAGTAACAGCAGCACTAGTCAATAAAAAATTCAAATCTTTTCTCGCATTTCATTTAAGGGGGGCCATTCAAAACAATTTCAAATAAAATTCATGACAGACACCCACTTAACGCGAGTAGTTCAATGGCAGCGTTAATTCAAAATGGAAAGGAGGGAAAAAATGTTTTGTAACAGAAAGTGGGGGGGAAAAATTGAAATTTTGTTTGTTGAAAACCAAATATTTTTGTAGCATTGCTTTAAAAAGATTACGAGGGTGGCATGAAAAGTTATGTTTTGCAGTATATTTAAGGATTAATATATTACTGCCCAATTTATGGTTATTCTGTATATAACGGACCATAAGAACATATGGGTTCTTCTTGATGTGATTGCTCTGAATTGAGGCATCTTGCACACCTTGTTGCATGTCTCTACCGTGGTCTAGCCTATCTAATGGTGTTTTCTTTTCTACAAAGAAAATGTCACCCTCTTACAAGGTGCATTAAAAAATTTCTGACCAACCCTGTTGTAATGTAATTTTTTATTTGAGAAGAACATAAGACAAATTTTAAAAAAGGGTATGCCCTGTGTTTACCACTTATTACGAAAATGAATGAGGAAATGCCAATTTGTTCAAAATATGACAAAGATGAATCTAATAACTGATTTATTTCAATTTTCGCAAATAAAATACATAGATGCAGCAATATCCATATTTAAAATATGTTGTATTTTTTGATTTGTTTTCAATAAAATATGTAAATATGAAAAAGGTGTTGCCAGATCGCTAATTTTTCGACTTAATTTTTTGAGCACTTTTTATAACCAAAAAAAATTTTTTTAACACTGTTCTAACAATGAATACAATTTTTTTTTTATATTACTGACCATGTAGCTTTAATAATGTAATGTTTCCTTAATGTTACTCCACAAAACAATGAAAAAATTAACTTCAAAATTGGATAACTAAACCAGGCGATTTTTTTTAAATTTCATCTGGTAGCCCTATAAATAAACAAAAGTCATCTGCTTTACAGGGCATTATCAGCACTCTCGATTTATACAGGACATAAAATGCAATGCCCTCCACCATTGGCAAGTGCAAATTATTTAGAATAAAACATACCACCCTTTCAGAGGGCGAAACATTTTTAAGAAACAAACACAAAATTGCATTTTTGAAAATAAAATGCACATTTTTTGGTAGAAAAGAAAACACCATAAAGGATTCAACAGTTTCCCTGGAATTATACTTGCCTACGCCTTTATCATCGTAATCAGATAGTGAGATATTAATTCTTGCCTAGTTTTATTATGATTCCCTCATTTAACTCAGAGAGAGAGAGAGATGTATGATCAAGAGTTTCCAGTTGTGAGTTCAATCATCTCTGCGCTGAGAGTTGTAGTTTTGATTTGCTGTCATATGTAGTAGTGTGTAGGTAGTGTGTTGGCTTACTAGACGTAAGTCCCGGGTTCAAACCCCAGGTCAGACATCAAAACGAAAATATGAAAAAAAAAAATATTTCTTCGTCGACATCCTCTCAGCAGATTTCTGGCAAAAACTCTGAGAGTAAATAAAATTGCCATGAAAAGTTTCTCAAAAAATCTGTCGTACGGAGACGACTTTATACTACTGTACGGCCCGCCACTCATGTATAAAATTAACGCACACAACATAAGTGGTGTGAGAAGCTAGGTCGTTATCCTGACTGAAGGGTTGTAATGATCAATTATGTTGTGTGTGTCATCTGCAGATGGAGCTGTTCTTCAAAAAACGTTTGGCATTGGCATCCTAACTTTATCTGGTCATGCTGTATAAGATAAGGGAGTCATAAGAAAAACTATTGCATCGCTAGACAGGTTTAGGTTGTATGATGCATAGTAGATGCGGAAGATCCATTTCTTTCTTCATTATCTTTTAAGACGTATGCGATTCCCTCAGCTCAGATTTGCTCCTTTAAACAAATGTTTACTCCTGTATTTTGCCAGCAATATTGAGGATTCTGGCTGACCACCATTGTAGCTAGAGATTGGCTGTAGGAAGGCTTTACTTTTAGACAGTAACAGTGTTCTGTTTCGGAGCATTGTGAAGTGTGGGTAACGAGCCGGCAAATAAAGAAAAGATAATGAGAGTCGAAGAGGGCGAACCTGATGGATCGATGGGTTAGATCTTCCTTGGGATACTTTCTCAGGCTAATCGATCAGATGATAAGACGGAAAGTAGACTCTTGTATAATTTCCCCACATTTGAGGCTCAGGTTGGGTCGTTCCAAAATGAAATGAATTCTGAATATGGGGAGTAAATTTATTAAAGTTTGACAGGCTTTTTCAAGGAGCATTGGACATTTTCTCAGCAGATTTGTGGCAAAAACTCTTGAGTGTAAATAAAATTGCCATGAAAAGTTTCTCAAAACATCTGTCGTTCGTAGTCTAGTAGGTAGTGTGTTGGCTTATTAGACGTAAAACCAGGGTTCGAGCCCCAGGCCAGACATCAAAACAAAATACAAAAAGTATTTCTACGGCGATTTCCTCTCAGCAGATTTCTGGCAAAAACTCTGCGAGTAAATAAAATTCGGAGTCGACTTTAAACTGTAGGTCCCGCCACTTATGTATAAAATTAACACACACAACATAAGTGGTGTGAGAAACTAGGTCTATAATCCTGACTGAAGGGTTGCAATGACCAATTATGTATGTATATATGTATGTCTGTCGTTCGAAATCGATTTCAAACTGTAGGACCCCACCACTTATGTACAAAAATTAACGCACACATCAGCAGTAGTGTGGGAAACTAGGTTGTAATCCTGACTAGAGCGTTGTAATAACCAATTATGTATGTATTAGTGAATCTGCCGAGCATGTCCTGTATTGTTGCCATGGTGTACACAAGTTTTTTTTAATTCCCTTCGTTAATAAGCCTCAGCTAGAATTAGCGTTATTGAGAGTTACATTTCTGGTATTGGATTTATGGTGGGATGACTATGTTTTCCTATCTGCTTTTGTTTCTTTTTCTTTGCTCTTTACGTTATGTTTTACATAACCTCACATTTTTACTGTTTCTTTTCTCTTTTTCGTGTTTCGTGTAATTCTTAGTAGTTGCGTGCCGCATATTATGTTTGGTTCGGCTTAGCCTTATAATCCCATTGGACCGCTATTGGTCTCCAAGTGGAAGTGTTTCACCTACCTTTCGAACGTAACCAAAATGCAACATTTCTATTTCTAGCGTTTTGTGTTCCATTGGGGAAGGGGCGCTGTCACCATTCTTAATTCCAGTGAGAAGTTCTCCGTTTTCGTTTATTTGATCCAGTCCATGACATGTCATAACCGATAGAACTTTTGTGTCATCTAGGTGCACCTATGCATTGAAAATGCCAGTGAGATGGAGAAAGGCATCATTAGGCATGTCTTTTATTGTGTTTTCCAGAAAACTGTACCAGCTTCACTGTTTGTTTATTTAAAACTTCAGCTGCAGCACAACACCGGATGCACGCGCAACTCATTGATGGCAAACAATTCTTTACTCAAAAGGCTAATTTAAGAAACATTTTACTCTCTCGTAAATATTTTATGAACTGTAAACACGCAATATGACTGACCTTTTGCCATCAATTACATTTTAAACTAGAAAATAATTAATTTCTACGTCATTGGCTTTGAATTTGCCTCGAAGTTCTCTTAAATAAAAGATAAAACGAATTTTATATCAATTTCCTGAATATCCTGAATTTCCAGAATTTCCTTTAGAGAAGCAAATTAATTTCAGTTCATTAATTTCTTTATTTTTTCACTTCGCAACACTGACCATAATTAACTGTTTCTGGAACTTAAATTGAATGCGATTGAATTAAAAGAGAAAAAAATCAATTTCCGACGGAAGCAACAAAAGTTTTCAAAACATTGATGAAAACCAGCAAGTCAAACGACCAACTAACCAACCATCAGCAGAATCAGTCGCATCAGTCGTATCAGTGATTCATTTCTTTACGCCACATGAGTTACATGTGATGCTGCTGCTGCTGCTGCCAATGGTCACTTCCAAAGTTTAATTTTAGAAACAAACACGCAACAAATAAACGGAAAAATAACTCAAGTATGTGCTAGACTTTACAGACTTATTTCCGGTATATAAACAAAGTTACTTTGCTTTTGGTTTTAACAGGATATGATCTGATGTGTGACCAGAATAGGGCATTTTTTTTTCAAGGTTACCCAATAAGGAAATAATCAATGATTTCGAATATAAAAAACTTTTGCTGCTGCTGTTTCGTTTAATATTTTTTTTTTATTATTTATTGCAGTAGAATACCAGAATCAAAAAATATTCAAAAGCGGATATCCGTTTGTAAATTTAATAAACATATATTACAGCATACAATTAGGCTAAAAATAATGTAGTTATTTAAAGCATACTTTTAGGACACCTTAAAAGTCTTAATTTTCTTATTAGGTATTGTAAAAAGGAAACCAGACATTACTTCTCCAATGAAAAGTTTAAAGTAAGAAGTTAGAAATGAAAAAAAAGAAAAATATTGAAAAGCCATTGTGGATAAGTCATTGCTTGCGGAACAAGTCAATATTTGGTACGCATTATAGTGCGATGGTAGCACATAAGCCACACAACTCGATGGATTTCGGCTCTTTTGCATGACGCGTTTCGTTCATAACATTTTCATCCTTCCATGGCATTTTCGACAGTTAGAATCAGGCTGAACGGCTGACTATTTCATGGTTTCAAAGCTGCCGACCAGGCAAGGCTGTTAGCTATTAAAGACTGTTACGTTTTTACCTTTTAAAAACGTTTAAAATATGAGCTCATAGGTTGCAAATAAAATAAAAATAAATTTATGTTTAGTTTTAGTTAAAATTCTGTGTGCTACTGTTCACAACTTGATGTAAACAACAACAATTGCTTTGTTTGTTTTCCTTTGTTTACACCTTTTGAGTAAACAATAAAAATTGTTCGACAGACCTTTGTAACAGAGATATTCACACCACGATTATTCTCTTTAAATCATCAAAACATCTCTTCAATCATACAAGACTGACTTGTTGCCTGCTTTGCCTTGCCTTTTATATGGCAACGTATACAGTCTGATGAATGTTGTTGAAGGCGAATGTTCGTGGCTTCGCCTTCTCGAAATCTCTGTAAACGTAAACATCGTTGTTTCATTATTGTTGTTTGTGTATTTTTTTTTTTATTATTATTTTTTAACTTATAATTAAAATTATAAGGTAAAATATAAAAGAATAGGAGCAAGAGCAGCTTAGGCCTTCAGCTCAACAAAATTAATAAATTATGTGACTAAGAGGTATTATAACATTGTAGTATCATTGTAAGATAATTTAAATATTCATATTTCATAAAGTAACTTAGATTTTTTAAGAAATTTCATTAGTTTGATACGTTTTCAACATTAGGATAGGATAGGGAGTCTAAGGGATCTGAGTTTTGAAAAATCGAGTTACGAACGTCCGACAGCAATGGGCAGTGGCATAAAATATGATTGAGTGTTATTGGTATATTAGCATAGCATTAGCATAGTATTTTGTTTGCGTTTGTTGTTGTATTTTTGTTTACATATAATTTTTTTATGCTGGTGTTTTGTTGGTATATTTT
Organism: Sarcophaga caerulescens; assembly: GCA_927399465.1. NCBI lineage: Eukaryota > Metazoa > Arthropoda > Insecta > Diptera > Sarcophagidae > Sarcophaga > Sarcophaga caerulescens. Next base: position 24,184,464 of record OV656873.1, on the reverse strand, counting down.
TGTTTACTTGTTTATCATGTAAACAAGTTCATTGTTTTTGTTTTTGTAGCTTTTGTTTATAATTTTAATGTTAAACGATGTAAAAGCAAAACACCGGTATCTAGATTTTTCCATTTCCGTAACAATATCTTTCATCTCAGGTGGTATTCCAAACGTAGACAACAGCAAGCATTTCGGTGAGATTATGATCCGTCTTAATTGATCGGCTGTGCAAGGAATTGGCAAGATCGTTAAGAAATTTAAAGAGACTGGAAATATTGAAATGTGGTTAGCCGTGGGCATATTTGCAATGTACACACGGTCGAAAATATCTCTAGTGTTAGAGAAATTGTAGCAGATAATTCGAGTCTCTCTCTATACCTCAGCGATTGTGCCTGCCTAAGTGCCATAGATATTCTAATTGGGTACTAGAACAAGAGGCTTTCAGTGTCGATTTTTCAAACAAAACGTTCTTCAGCAATGATTCTCTTTTCTATCTCGTTGGTTTCATTACATCGAATGATTATATCGGGTCACATATGCCCATTTTACTAGCACGATAGGAATTTTGTTAGTGTTCTGCCTAATAAATGGACTAGTTTCAGTTTCCTTTATAACGAAGGTGGTTTTATAAATATGAACAATGGTTTCTATGACCGGGGCATACTTTCAGGTAATTTACCTTCAAAAAGACAGCTAATTATCGAACAAAAACTGTGTATATTTCACCAAGAATAGGAACCATTTTCAGCATGCCACATAAATCCTTTAAATTTCATAGAAATGTAATTGATTTTCCTTTTTACTACACTTTATCGACATATCTGCAATAGAAAGCTAAACTCCTTAAATACAGATATCCGTTTATGAATATAACGAACAAAATATAGTATACAATCAGGCTAAACAAAGGTAAATATTTTAAAGCATACTTAATGGGGTGTATCCTTTTTTTTTTTGCACAAAAGGAAATTTAAATTTTAATATTTTATTTCCCTTAAACAGCAACAAAATCCACATTTAAAGGAAGTCTTTCAATTTTAACAAAAAAAAAAAGAAAAAAAGAAAAATGAAAGAAGGAAAAAAATGACAAAGTAATCTCCTGCTTATGCTTTCCCTGTTACTTTGTTTGCGTCATTAAGTTCTTAAGAAAATAACAGAAAAAACATTCAGAAAATGTTGTAAAATTTTTCATTCGCTTCATTTAGTTTTTGTAACGAAATTTGTCAGTTTCTTCCACTTCATCTTGACCAAAACATGGCCAAACCAACTTCTTTAAGCCTACTTATGCAAGAAGAAGAGAAAAAAATTTATTAAAAAAAAAAAAAAAAATTAAATTTAGAAAGGAAAAGTAAAAGTACAATTAAATTAAAAAAATAAAAACAAAACAAAAGAAAACCAACAAAATCTTGTAAAAATAAATGCCCAACTAAAGTAAGCGAAATCAATAGAAAAATTTCTTATTTTCATCATCATTGAGGCATTGGCATTGGCATTGGCATTATGCTATTGAAGCTTATTATACCAATGTAATCCTCTACTTACACAAATTGGTTATTAGATGAGGGAAAAATGATTTTTCCTATTTTCATAAGGAAGAAATAAAACAATCACAAAAGCAAAATGAACAGCAAACCAAATAAGTTTATCATGGTTTTTACAAACATGAAAACAATTGGAAAGGGCGTGTATGTATGACCCCATGTAATCATTTGACTGATAGTGCCTAAAGATCATATCTTCTGGAGCGTAATTATCTTCATAAAGGAAGAATTGTACATATTGTTACCATTCAGTTAAGGAAAAACTGTGGCTCTCTTAATGAAATATACAGTAGACGAGAGAAAAAATTCTTTGCGGAAATTTAAAGAGGATTGACCATCTTCCACATAGTTGTCATAGCGTTATGAGTTGATGGTTACGGTTCTTTCCGGCTCATTTTTGTAAAAATACGGCCCAGTGACTTTTCCCATAATTCTAATCAAACAGTCACTTTTTCCGAATGCAATAGCTTTTCTACAATCACTTCTGGGTTCTGTGTGCTCCATATTCATAAATTTTGTTGTTTGTTGACCTAATCATAACCTAGGAAGAAATGAGCATCACTGCTGAAGAAAATGTAGTTTGAAAAATCGGCACTGAAAGCCTATTGGCATATGTAAGGACGGACCTAAGGTAAGCTTAAAGCCCTGGTTAGCCAAACGTTCACGGAACATAACAAAACGTACGTTCGTTTATCGAATATGAAAAGCAATGAGAGCAATTACCGAACCGTAATGCATTTTCAGTAAGCATTTAGATTGCTTATCATATACTAAAAATGAACGTACGTTCCGTTACGTTGAGTGAACGTTTGACTAACCGAGACTTAGGTTAGGTTAGGTTAGAGGACGTGTACTTGTCAACTGTGACAAGTACAGTACCCGGAGGTCGAATTGACCCATTGTACAACGTCCTAGCTTCTCACACCACTCGTGTTGTGTGCGTTAATTTTATACATGAGTGGCGGGACCTACAGTTTAAAATCGACTCAGAACGACAGATTTTTGAGAAGCTTTTCATGGCAATTTTTACACTCAGAGTTTTTGCCAGAAATCTGCTGAGAGGAAGTCGCCGAAGAAATATTTTCATATTTTCGTTTTGATGTATGACCTGGGATTTGAACTCGGGCCTTTCGTCTAATAAGCCAACACACTACCTACTAGACTACGGCGGCGACTTCTAACCGAGGCTTAAATAATGAAGAATTCGAATTATCCACTAGACTTTCTCTAACAGAAGCATTATTTGCTGTAGTGTGTACATTGCAAAGATGAACAGTCCTTGCCTAATCTATAATTTAAAAACGTTTAAAATATAAGCTCGTAGATTGCAAATAAAATAAAAATAAATTTGTGTTTAGTTTTAATTAAAATTCTTTATTATTCGCACAATTCTTTGTGCCACTGTTCACAACTTGATGTGAACAACAACAATTGCTCTTCTTTGTTAGTTCTCTGTTTACACCCGTCGCATAAACAACAACAATCACTAAGCAATTATACGACAGATCTTTGTAACGCAGTCCTTCAAACCAGGATTACTCTCTTCAAACGCATCGCGTCTTCACACAAGTCTGACCGAACTTCACTAACGCATTCGCCTGCTTTGCCTTGCCTTTTATATGGCAGGGTAAACAATCTGACGAATGTTCTTGAAAGTGAACGTTCATGACTTCGCCTTCTCGAAATCTCTATTGTTTATTGTTTACGTTTATTTTTGTAGTGTTGCTGGTATATTTTTATTTACTTGTTTACCATTTTTTATGCTGGTGTTTGTTGTTGTATTTTTGTTTATAATTTTAATGTTGAGCGATGTAAAAGCAAAACACCAGTATCTGAAGGGTCCACCAAATAACTTTTTTTTTTTTTGAAAATGTTTTAAAATAAAAACTACTGAATATTTTCTCAAATTTCTTTTTTTATTTGAAAGTACAATCCTTCCGGTTAATAATGGAAAATAATTTCATTCAAATGATTGCCTCGGCTGGCCATGCAGTAGCCTTGGACTGATCGTGTACAATTTTTAAGCACATTATCGATTGTGTGCAGCTGTATTTCACCAATGGCTTCACGAATATTATCCTTTAAAGCATCAATTGTCTTTGGCTTGTCGGCGTAACTCTTATCTTTCACGGCACCCCACAAATAATAGTCCAACGGTGTCAAATCGCAGCTCCGAGGTGGCCAAACGACATCAGCTTTGCGGCTGATAATGCGATCTTCAAAAACAGGGCGCAAAACATCGAGTGTAGCTTCGGCTGTGTGGCACATAGCGCCGTCCTGTTGAATCCAAATGTTGCCAATATCCTTCTCTTCAATTTTTGTCAACAAAAATTCGTTCAACATGGCCCGATAACGATCGCCATTGACTGTAACGGCCACTCCTTGCTCATTTTCGAAGAAAAATGGCCCAATTATGCCTCTGGACCAAAATCCGCACCAGATAGTGACTCGTTTTGGGTGCGTCGGCTTTTCAATGTATGCGTGCGGGTTTTCTGTGCCCCAAATGCGACAATTATGCTTGTTTACATACCCGCCAAGATCAAAATGAGCTTCATCTGAAAAGATGATTTTTTTTTTTTGCCAAATTCGGCATCTTCTGTAAGTCGATCGCAGGCCCACTTAGCGAAGCGAAAACGCATTGGACACAACCATATTCGTTCAGCGGAAGGATAAAACTAATTATCTGTCAAATCAGACATGAGCTAAGTGTTACCATTCACGAAATAAGCACTAGTTGACAAAAAAAAAACGTTAGATGGCGGACCCGATAGATTTTTCATTTTCGTAACAATTCTTTTAGACTCTTGAAATTTCTTTATAATCTTGGTATTAAGACCATCATAATCTTTTAAATGTTATTTTGTTGCAAAAAAAAAAGGATTCATCAAATACAAGATATTTAACATCTGGCATCCTTGTCAGATCGAAAGGATTTAAACCCGATACAATCCGTGATCAGCCTGATCTTAACTGTCGACAATGACATGGAAGAATTGTGAGCATTACAAATAAAATAATTCAAATAAAACAATTTTCCCAATGTAAACCTCCTGAAATAAATTGTATTTTAAAGCACCGATTAACACACTTCAACAAGAATGTGTTCGTCTCAAAGATCAGCAACGAGTATAATTTCAGCTACTTATACGCATTCATACTTATTTTAATATCATACTCATACTACTCATATTCAAAGTTAGAAATACTCATCGTACTCATACTTAAGAATACGCACAATGTTGTTGATTTCGACTCTGCATGATTCAACATATACACGAAGCACAAAATAGATATGATAAGTATAAGTATTTTTCTAAATTTATGAATCTGAATGAGTAGGCGTATGAATCAAATGAATCGAATGTTGTGAGTTTGATGTCAACGTTGTACTCATACTCATTGCAACCTATACTTATAAATCAATGTTGTAGCGAGTACGAATGAATCATAGTTGAATTTTAATACTCTTGACTCACTCATACTCAAAATTTCATAAGTACCTATGAGTAGCGAAAATACGATTCATTGCTGGTCTCTGGTTCGTATGCAATACAATTTATATTTACCATTGCCCTCAACCATCCTTTCCTTACACGAAATGTGAAAAATATTTTAAAATTTCCAAAATGTTTGTTACGCTTGCGGCAGGACTCTTTAAGAAACAAAGAAACTATTTTGTATTCCTATTTAACCAAAAACGAAAGAAAAAAAAAAAAAGGTCAAAAAGGGGTCAAAACAATTTTCTTTTTTTTTTGTTCTCTTTAGAAATTAAGACCATGAAAGCAACTCATAATGATTATGTTTAATTGTAATCAAAATGATGATGATAATGTCTTACTAACTTGTAAAAGGGTTATCCATTAAGTGATTTTAAAACCCACCGGCTAGGTAAGATTGTCAACTGTTAAATCTCTTGCATTTGAAGAGTCATTTATTTAAAGAAAAGTGTACCATTTTCGAATATGAATCGTTAATCAAACGACTGGAAAAAGTGGTGATTCTAACATGGCCACCTTTCGAGCATTAGAGGTGTTCGTCATATCCACTCTATTGTGTTTAGGATTACCAAGATTATAAAGAAATTTGAATGGAATAGAAGTATTATAGATATGGTTAGGCTTGAGCATTATCACAATGCACGCACTACCGAAAATAACTCTGCTGTTCTAGAAAGTGTGGCAAATAATTTGAATTTGTCGATTTCACTTTGTCCTAAGGAATTGGGCCTTTATAACAGCTTGTTGTGTCATGCATTCGTGTTTGCATCAGAGATCAGCAACGACTATTCAAAACGATGAGTAGATTCGAGTCATACTTATAATTTCAGCTACTTATACGCATTCATACTTATTTTAATATCATACTCATACTACTCATATTCAAAGTTAGAAATACTCATTGTAATCATACTTAACAATACGCATGATGTTGTTGATTTCGACTCTCCATGATTCAACATATACACGAAGCACAAAATAAGTATGATTCGAGTACGAACACCACAATACTCGCTAGAAGGTTGTGTGTGTGCTTTGCTTGCTGTCTTTGTCTTTTCTTTTCTCTTCTTTTGTAAATGCAACAATAACTACTACTGTAAATTTTGATGAATGATTCAAGTGATTCGAATCATTCGTAAGTATTATAAGTATTTTTCTAAATTTATGAATCTCAATGAGTAGGCGTATGAATCAAACAATGAATCGATTGTTGTGAGTTTGATGTCAACGTTGTACTCATTGCAATCTATACTTATAAATCAATGTTGTAGCGAGTACGAATGAATCATAGTTGAATTTTAATACTCTTGACTCACTCATACCCAAAATTTCATAAGTACCTAGAGTAACGAAAATACGATTCATTGCTGATCTCTAGTTTGCATCTCCATTAAAATTCATCCCAACTATTGGTCATTACAACCGTTTAGTCAGGATCACAACCTAGCTTCTCACACCACCCAACTTTATTAACTCTCAGGATTTTTACAGGAAGACTGCTGAGAGGAAGAGAGAGAAATATTGCTTTCGTTTCAGATGTCTGAGCTGGAAGGTTTGAACCATAGGCTTTTGCCAAAGGCCCAACTCACAAAACAATTAAAGCCATCTGGCCATACATAATTTTTTTTTTATGAAATCAGCACTCAGTGGATGGCCCCTACTCATGCAGTGCATTGTGCAGGTTTTTTAGGAAAGGTGGAAAGGGGGAAAATGCGAACGGCAAGGAAACGAGTTGCTGCTAGGTGACTATAAAATGGCCGGTGCTATACCTTCACCATTAGACAGTCTACAGGCAATCGTCCCCAAGAAGCACACCACTTATGTTGTGTGTGTTAATTTTATACATAAGTGACGGGACCTACAGTTTAAAGTCGACTCCGAACGACAGATTTTTTGAGAAACAGAGAAGAAATCGCCGAAAAAATACTTTTTGTATTTTTTTTTGATGTCTGGCCTGGGACTCGAACCCTGGCTTTTACGTCTAATAAGCCAGCACACTACCTACTAGACCACGGCGACCGTAATTTGTCAAATCGGTTGTTTCCGTAATCTGAAGAAATAATGCCGTAAATACGTTGGATTAGGTGCTAAGACAACATGCTTTCAGAGCTAATGCCTTGAATAAATTTTCCTTCAGCAGTGAGGCTCATTTCTCAGCCGGTGGTTATATTTACAAGCAAAATTATTGCATAAGGTGGAGCTCCACAAAAACCTAAAAGTGATTGTGGAAAACGTAAAGCACTCGAATGAAGTGACTGTTTGGTGCACATTATGGTGTGAAGGTGTCTTTGGGGAGCAATTTTTTGAAAATTAAATTGTGAGAATCGTTACCGTCAATTCAGAACATTATGGCGGATTTTTTTTTTTTTTTTTGGTGTACAATTATAGATTATGAACTGGATGGTGTGTGGTTTCCATAAGACGGTGCCACGATCCACATAACACGATCGATTTTGTTTTTTTTTGCTTGAGAACTTTTCAGGAAGGGTTATTCCACATTTTGGTAACGTCAATTGGCCATCAAGATCATGTGATTTAATGCAACTAAACTTTGTTTTGTAGGGCTACGTAAAAAGCAGTGCCTACACAGAAAATACATTGGAACTTTTGAAAATCGCCGAGATACTTTCCCAAATGTGCGACAAAGTTATCGGACACAATCTCGCCAGCTGTAGTTAGTTCGAAGGCAGCCCTTTAAATGACATTGGCATTGTATTTTATGCACAATGGTGCATTCATTGCTTCACATAATTGGTCATTACAGCCCTTCAGTCAGGATTATGGACCTATTTTCTCACACCACTTATGTATGTTGTGTGCGTTAAGTTTATACATAAGTGGCGGGATATACGGTTTTGAGATTTTTTGAGAAACTTTTCATGGCAATTTTATTTACTCTTAGAGTTTTTGCCAGAAGAAATATTTTTTTTTTCATATTTTCGTTTTGATGTCTGACTTGGGGTTTGAACCGGGGCTTTACGTCTAATAATAAGCCAACACACTATCTACTAAACTACGGCGACTTCATTCATTGCTTCAAGTGTATTTAATTAAATTTTACTTTTGATATCGCTATATGGATAACCCTATATGTGATGTATTTTAATAGAATACAAAAAAAAACAAAAACAATAATAACAATTTGTTAAGAATTACTAAGAAAAAGTTTGAATTTCTTCCATTTAAAGGGTATTTAACAAATGCCAGCTTTTGTTCACCTTTAACCCCTTGGGCTAAAGGGAAACGAAAAACAATTTTTTTGTTTTTAAATTTATACCAAAGAGAGCGTTTGTTCTTTATTAAAGATTTTAAATAAATGGGGCAAACGGAGAAGGTAATGGTTTAGCTAAAGCCAACGATCTTTAGTGCTTTATTGCATGCAGGCCAAAATAATTTTTTGGTTTTTTGAAGATTTTTTTCTACACTCCCTTTACCTTTTGAGGGTTTAAATGCCAAAAACGTTTGAAATGAAAAACTTTTTTGTTTTTTTCTTGGATTTTGATGTCCATTTCAATGAGGCTGCTGTTTTTGTTTGATTTTTTGTTTTTTTTTTCTAATTTTTTCTATTTTTTTCTAATTTTTTTCTAATTTTTTTTACAGTGCCATTAAAGGTTGCCACAGTTTGTTTATTTGTTTGTTGACTTAACAATATCGAGGAGTTGTGTTGTGAATGTTTTTTAAGCTGCCACGTTTTATGACATTTTTATTGTTGGAGGCGACAGGCACTCAGTCAATCGTTTAAACACAGGCACCATGCCACCATGCCACAAATAGAAACTGAAAGGAATAATGAAAGTCGGTAATGGCATCGTCATAATTTTCATTTTCTTTGTGGCCCTTAAAAGATGACAAATAGAGAAGAAGGAATTAGAAAATAAAGCAAAGTCTGCCTCTTATTTTAAAGCGTTAAACAAATAAAAATTTTATTACAACGTCCGTATAGTGTCCAGTGAATGAGAAGGATAAGGAGGTACAGGGAAAGCTCCACTGGCGGACAGCTCTAATAGGCGGACATATCCGCTAGACGAACGAAGTCTCGTCAATTAAGTCGTATTTTTGAGCAAATTCATCTCCCCTGGACGGACATCTCCCCTAGGCGGACAAAAATGCCTTGATGGTCGGTGTCCGCCTATGAGAGCTTTCACTGTACATGTTTTAACATCAAACACCAGAGAGATATATACATATGGGGTAAGTTGAATAGAAGCGGATTTATGTTTGTCTGTATCTTAGTACAGCAAACAAAACGAATGAAATGATTTTAAATTTTTTTTTATTTTCTTTTTTGTATTTTAAGGAAATGATTTGGAATCCAAACATAATACCAGTGACAGATAAAAATTTGGAAAACAAAATTTGTATGAGAGACTAAAAGTGTTTACTTAGTTCACTTTACTTTGGATTACAAGGCCCTGCATCTGCATAGAAAGCTCAAGAAAATGCCACTGACATGATAAGCTTAAGGTCCTCAAAAGAAGCGAAAAAAATTATTACGAAGCAAAATGGAATCGTTATTGCAAAAGCAAAATGATAAGGTAAGTTGATCTAGAACATACATTTTTTTAAATTGATTTGAATGTAAAGTCCCGATTAGCCAAACGTCCATGGAACGCAACGGAACGTACGTGAAGAGCAATGTAGACGCCTATCGAAATTTACATTACGCTTCGGTATTCGCTGCTATTGCTTTTCATATTCTAGAAACGAATGTACGTTCCGTGCACGTTTGGCTAACCGAGGCTTAAGACTTATGCCATCGAGCTCTGGTTTCATATTGATCATAATAAAGAATCATAAAGAAGGGTAGTGAATCCCTTTAAAAGCAGTTGAAAAACTTCGATGAGAAATATGATTTTCTCAACTGTTTTTGAAACTTACTTAACTCAATTGGTCATCACAACGCCTTAGTGAGGTTTAGAACCTAGCTTATTACTCCACTTATGTTGCGTGTGCTAATTTTAACCATGATTGGCAGGTCCAACAGTTTAAGATCGACTTCGAACGACAGATTCTCTTAAGAAACTTCATGGTAATTTTATATGACTTTCAAGGGGGAGCAGTGTGACGACAAAAGTCGGGGGCCTCGTTTTTGCCCACACCATATCAATGAATGATAGATATTATTTAATAGAATTTTCATTTTCTTTTCGATGTTGCTGTAAAAATTCTCATAAATAAAAATACAGTAGGACCTTGATTATCCGTGATTCGATTATCCGGCAACATCAATTATCCGGGATGGAAAAAGAAAATTTTTTGCATTGACTTAATTTTATTTTGGATCGACTTACATTTTTCTGCATCGTTTAACCGTGATTACCTCTATTATCCGTGATTATAAGCAAAAATTTGTTTCTATTATTTTCGACAAACAAGCGAAAAAGGGGAATTCCCTCTTTAGTACATGAAATCCTTATCTACTGTTCACTGTTTTCTGACAAAATTATTTTTTTTTTTTTATATTTTTGAAACATGTATGTACATATATAAAATCCTTGAACTTTTTAGTTTTTATATAAATATGTACATATGTTCATATTCATTTATTAATTAATAAAAATATCTATTAAAAAACTAGCCAAAATTGGTACTCAATTAACCGGGAAAATCGATTATACAGAATGCTTCCGGTCCCGACCATCACGGAAAATCGAGGTCCCACTGTATTCATAATTCGTTTAGAATAAGTTCATAACAAGCCCATTGTCCTTGAAATGTTTATTAATGTTGTTAAGGTTTTATGTTCTATTTTTAGAAACATTCTTATTATTGATAACGGTTGTCGTACGACTCACATTTGACCTACAAGACTGCTCTCTGCTGAATTCAATTGATGCTTGTTCTCACATTGATCAGTTGTATAGAAGGACACAACATGTTCGATGTTCGACCATGTTTGATCTGTGCTTTTGTGAATAAAAGCGAGCATGACTTCAGCAGCCGGGGCAGTTGGTGACGAGTTGCTGGTAAGGCAGGTCGATACTGTGACATCGACTGCGCTAATAACATAAGCAAATCACAAGTGGTGTGGTTCTCCCCACTTGTGAATTGTTTACAGCCAGTAAAACGTTGGCAACTGTGACTGGACAGATACCAGAGGTTTCAGGGCGGCAATCATCCAGAGCGTATGCCGTTTGATTTATCGCTCTGACATCCCCCTTTGGTTGACTTGACTGGCCGTGCCGGGTTAACAAGGGACAGTAGAAACTACAGACCGTCTGACTGTTGTTCTGACTCTACCCCCCTGACGCTTTCGGCACTGAGACTGAACCGATACCAGAGGTTTCAGGGCAACAACCATCCAGAGCGTATGCCGTTTGATTGTTGCTTTGACATTCCCCTTTGGTTTGGTTTGGTTTCGCCAGAAGACTGGCGAGAGCAAGTTGCGAAGGAAATATATTTTCTTTTCATATTTCGTTTTGTTTAAGATGTCTAAGCTAAGGTTTGAACAACAAGCTTTTGTTTAATAAACCAACTACACTACCTACTAGATTACAACGACTTTTACAGGCTGTGTTAGCCCAGTTTTAGGATTTTATATTATTCAACCACAGTCCATTATGACTGGTTTTCTTCTTTTATCTTAATCAACTTGAGGTAAAAGCAGTGTTCGCAAAAATACTGTACACTAACCATTGTGTACGTAACTGATAAAATACTTTTAACTTTCATTTAAGTGTTTGCGAACTCGTACGCAAACACATTACGTACACAACATGTACACAACAAATGAACGCAAACTCTAACATAACGTACTGAACAGAGTTCACAAACACTATTTGTTAATGTTCGTGTACAAAGTACACTAAAAAGATCAGTACACAACGAAAAAAATTGGGTTTTAGTGATCTTTTTTGAGTACACTAACATTTTTAGTGTACGCCAGAGTTTATATTCTCATTCAATAAGTGAGAGAGAGAGAGAGAAAAATGGCCAGTTTTTATTTGTATTCTTAAGCGAAATATGTCTATTATTCCTAAAGAATAATAAATGGCATCAAAAACCACAACGCGATCTCTAAAAATACCGAATGAGCTCTCGCGTACACTAAAAATGTTAGTGTACTCAAAAAAAAGATCACTAAAACCCAATTTCTTTCATTGTGTACTGATCTTTTTAGTGTACTTTGTACACAAACACTAAAAAATAGTGTTTGTGAACTCTGTTCAGTACGTTATGTTAGAGTTTGCGTACATGTTCACAAACATTAAAATAGAAACGAAAACTTTTGCTCTCGTTGTAGTGAATGTGTTTGTGTTCTTTACCCACGACATTCAGTACAGTATATAAACGTTGCGTACTTTAGAGTATTTTTTCGAACACTGGGTAAAAGTAATCCCAATGGTTACACTTCTATTTGTATATATTTTCTTTATTTTATAAATCAGTTTTATAAAGTATCTTAAAATAACATATAAAGAGATATGGCAATTGTTACCTTACATCTATAACTTATTTGTTTTACTTAATTTAAGACGCAATTATTAAAATAATGTAAGACGCATGGGAAAGGAAAATATTTAGTAAAAAACCTTCATAAGAATATATAAAGTGGTATAAAGTGATATTTATACTTTAAAGAAAAAGACGCAAACATTACATTTCGGACCTATGTATATTGGCTCGAGATATAATTATTACTAGAATTATTACAACGAGCATGAAATTTGTCTGTTATGAAATGAATACGATTTAAGATATATTCTACATTGCATAAATTATGCAATCTTCTGGTAGAATAATGCCAAGGTAATCTCATCACCATTTTCAGTAATTTGTTCTGACATATTTGAATCCTATTTATATGTGTTTTAGCACAGAATCCCCAGACGGGGCAAGCTTATAAGGCAATTGCCTGAAATACTGTTTTAACGATAGTGATTTTGTTGCATGTATTTAGTTCTGATCTTCTGTTGATTAATGGATATAACATTTTAATAGCCAAGTTAAACTTGGTAATTATGTGAACAATGTGTTCATTAAAAGTTAAGGTTCGATTCAGAAATACTCCCAAATATCTAACATTATTTGACCATGGAATATCTGTACCATTCATAATAAGGTTTGAATTAGGAAGATTACGAGGACTTCTTTTTCTTGTGAAAAAAGATAGCCTGTGATTTTTCAGCATTTATTTTAATTTTCCATTTAACGAAATAGTCAAACAGTATATTAAGAGCAATCTGCATGTTATCCATTATATCATGTGGCAACACACCAGAACAATATATTGCGTTATCATCCGCATAAAAGGCATAATTACAAACATTAATTTTTGGAATATCAGCACAGTAAAGAATATATAAAAGTGGCCCTAACACAGAACCCTGTGGTACCCCTGCATCAATATTAAAAGCTTCTAAAGAGACAGAGTTAACATAAATAACGAATCGCCTATTTGTCAAAAAACTTTTTACAACATTAATAAGATATCTTGGAAACCCAAATGTTATTAGTTTATAAAGAAGACCTTGATGCCACACTGTGTCAAAAGCTTTTTCGACATCTAATAAAACCATAGCTATTGACTTTCGGTTTCTAAATTCCTGTTTTTGCAAAAGATGTAATGCGTTTGATTTGCTGGGTTGTGTTGTGAGAGGGACGAAAGCCAAATTGTTCTTGAGTTAAAATATTCCTATCCTCCATGACAATGCTCAATTTTTCCTTAATAATTTTTTCAAATAACTTTCCAATTCCGCTTAGAAGGCTTATCGGACGATAGCTTCCGGTCTCATTATTAGGTTTACCTGGCTTTAGAATTGGCACAACCCTTGCAGTGCGCCAGGCCGTAGGAAAGTATTGAAGCTTAAGGCAGGCATTAAATATAACAGTTAAGTGCTTAACTCCAGAATCAGGAAGATTTTTAAGAAATTCATTTCTAATTAATTTCATCATACCACAAGATTTTCTGGGCTTTAGAATTTTTAAAATACCTTTAACAACATTTTCAGAAATCATTTCTGATTCTGGAGTTAAGTGAGAAATTGAATTATTATAGTCTAAGGTATCGCCTACAACATGAACAAGATTTTGACAACCTAAACTATCAGATATGTGGTGATTCTGGCAAAAGGTCTCCCCAAAAGCATTCGCTTTTTCAAGGTCTGTGGTCAAATTACGGCACTTCTCTTTGTCTATTACCGCAAGAGAAAAACATAAAAACAACCCAAAATAATCTGTTTCTCAATATTCTCTCAACTCACCAACACATCTCGTTTATTTTTTCTTATTTAAACTGGCCGTTGGAATAGTATTTCGCACTGAAGGCTGTTTAAATAGCTGAAATACTTGCATTTAAGTTTTCCATTTGTTTTCTTTTTCTGTGTGTTCGCAACATCTCTCCACTATTTTAACAATTTGTTGGTGGTGAGTGTTTTGTATTCCCAATAATGCAGACAGACATGAAAAAAAGGGTCTAAAAATTCAATTCCCCCCCCCCCCCCCAACTCTAAAACCACTTGAAAAAAATATGCTGAAAGGGTAAGTGAGTGAGCTGAGTGAGTATTCCCCAGCTGAGTATAGGATCATCAACATTATTATCGTTATCATCATCATCATCATGATTTTCCCTAGCAGATAATGTGGTCGAAATCACAAAAACCGAAACGAAAAGAAGAAAAAGAAAATCAAGGCATTGAAAGGAATGTTTACGGAAGTTGGCAAGGGCTGTGTCATGATGATGATGATGAAAAATATTTTGTTTTTGTTATTGTTTTGCAAATTGAAAATAAACAAGATGACACTAAACAAATAACATAGGACTAGATTAAGACCGAGAGAACGAAAGACTTCAAGATGTTACCGTAACAAATCAAACAATTGCCAATACATTGACTCACTCACTTATTCCGTTGGTTCATCCTTTCTATGTCTTCTCGTTTTTAACATCATCTTGTTGTTGTTTTTCTTGTTTTTAGTTGTTTTCCTATTACGTTTTCTCCCTTTTTTTTTTTTTGGTATAAAACAGATAAAACGGATTTTAGTTTCTATTTCCGGTTAAAGGTCAGCTTGGCATGGGTAAACAACAAAAAGAAAAGGAAAAAAGCAAAAAAAAAAAACCAAAAGGAAATTTCAACAGAATTACAACAGCTTAACGAAACGTTCATATTTAATATTTAAGTCTTCTCTACTGAGAGCTATTTATGATTACAATTTTAAATCCTTTTGTTTGATTTTAAATTTAAAATTTCCATTCAATTTCAACAAAGAAATCATTTGCTTACTGGCCTATACAGGGTGGCTGATATATAATGCAACAAAGTAAAGCGCTATATTTTTATAATTTTTTTTTTTAATTTTATTGTTCAAAAGCAAAACATGTTGGAAATAACATAAAATTTTAGAATCAGTTTAGATTTGTTCGAATTGGCCACCTTTGGTACGAATTATGGCCTTCAAACGGCCGACAAAGCCATCACAGGTTGCACGAAAGTGGCCCTGCGGTATTTTGGCGCATTACCGGCGAAGCGCCGTCTTGAGATGATTGACACTTTGGTATTTTTTAGTGAGAACCTTACTCTCGAAAATGCCCCAGGCGCAAAAGTCCAACGGATTGAAATCCGGAGATTTTGGTGGCCATTGTGCGGTAGAAATGAAGCGAGGAACCTCCTTTTCAAGCCATTCTTGGTTGACGCGTGCTGAGTGCGGCGGTGCTGAGTCCTGTTGGAATGTCCATGATCTGCGGCCGAAATGTTTGTCTGCCCAGGGCTTCAATACTGTCTTTAAGACATTTTCCCGATAATATTCGGCATTTATTTTGACCCCACGGTCGATGAATACGAGCGGGGAGCGACCATCGGCCGTTACGGCGGCCCACACCATTACCATCGGCGGTGCTTGAGTTCTGTTGGCCAATCGCAGGTGTAAATTTTCAGCTGACTTCTTTGGCAAGTAAACCCGATCATTTTGTTTGTTCACAAACTGCTCAATTTTAAATGGCTTCTCATCGGAGAAAACCAAATTCGGTAACTGGCCACTTTCGTGCAAGCGAAGTAACTCCTTGGCTCTTTCCAGTCTAACTTTTTTTTTGTCCATCGGTGAGCTCTTGCACTTTTTGGAACTTTAATGGCTTTAGTCCAAGCTCATTTTTCAATATGTGTTGCATCCGTTCTCGCGATATGTTCAGCTCACAAGCAATTTTTCTACCACTGCGGCGTGGATTTCGATCAAATTTGGCCTTCACTTTTCGGATCATTTCTGCTGTTGTTACCGTTTTTTTTCGTCCACTTTTTGGACGCGATGCAACACTGCCAGTATCACGGTAACGAGCAATGGTACGAGAAACAAAAGATTTATTCACATTTAAATGCTGGAGGGCTCTAACGATAGCCACCTGTAGTTTTCCAGCCAAATATAAAGCATTCACACTATCACGCTTGCATTCCATCACGAATAACTTTTTTTCTGAATGCAATAGATCAAAATGCTTTTGCACGATTGTAAATAATAAAATGAACTGTCACTGGAATAAATCTGTCAGCTGTCAGACAAGCGGTTTACAAATAATAACAACCTGGTTGCAATACATATCAGCCACCCTGTATAGACAACTTCGCTGCTATTGCATAAGATAACATAAAGAAACCTAGACTGGCGACCAGATTATGTGCCAAGCAATTGGGTATCAATTCCAGGTATTAATAGAGACTTTCGGCATCATCTGGTTGGCCACTAAACTTGGGTAATTAACACTCAAGTCATCCCAAATCATGACAAAAGAACACAAGACTTTTCCATTGAAATTATCATCTGCAAGGCTCATTTCCTTCTCTTAGAATACGTGAATAAGAGTAACGATCATTCATATGTCAGTGAATATCAGCATATAACATTCATCCAGATTGGCAAACACGAGAAAGACAAGTTTTTATAGAAAATATAGAAAATACATCAGCGATGAGACCAATTTTCATCTCTGTGGATACGTAAAGAAACAGATTTATCACTTTGGAATATCAAAGATTCACTTTTAATATACGAAAAGGTATTACTTTCACTTAAATTTACTAAAAGCTGTGATATTTACCCCCCATCTATTGATATCCGCCGTGGTCTAGTATGTAGTAGGTAGTGTCTTGGCTTATTAGACAAATCAAATCCGTGGTTCAAATCCAATCTCAGACATCTTGAACAAAAACGAAATATGATGGAAAAATATTTCTTTCGGTTAGCCTTCCAGCAAAAATTCTGTAATTATAAATAAAATTGTCATAAACTCTGTCGTTCAGAGTAAACTTTGAACTGTAGGTCCTGCCATTCATGGATAAAATTAACGCACAGAACATGAATAGTGTAAGAAACTAGGTTGTAATCCTGACTAAAGCATTGTAATGAACCAATTAAGTAAGTTAAGTTAGTAAGTAACTTTCAATGCGTTCTACACTTTTGTGGATGACTTTAGTATTTGTCACTCATACTCTTTTGACCGTAGACCAAGCCCTTTGAGGAGTTTGAAGTGATTGAGACTTATTCGCAGACAATCTACTAATTGAATCATGCGAATAAAGTTGATTGTAATGCATTAGCAGGCAGTAAATATTGGGTAGCAAGAAGCTGTTGATCTGCTGCTCGTCATGTGCATAGCTGCCTGATTTGACGATTTATCGTCATTTTGACGATTTTGTGCGCCAAAAATATCATATTGAAGATGTGACGATTTATGCCCTTATTTTGACGATTTTTAGACATTAAAAACTTACATCATTTTCTTTACTTTAGTATATTAAAGCCCACTTTAAACTTTGTATTTACCTTGCAGTTATTACTATTGCAAATTTAAGTGATGATTTTTCTGTATCTTATGTCTTTCTTATCCCTTAAAAGCCAAAAAATTACAATCTCTGCATGAAGGGTGTTTCATATACGAATAGTTCGACTAAAGCAATACTTTTGTCTGTAATGCAGTTTGCGATCCACTGGCTCATCGAGAAAGACGAGTGTAGGAATATATGATTCTCGCGAACAAGTTCTATTATTTCGCTCGAGCAAAATCCGTTCTGATAGCGATAGAACAGTAAAACACAAACCACATTGCAACAATACTCCACTGAATCAATGGAGTTCGATTAATGGGAAACTTCGCCCTCACCTTTACGCGGTCGAGAAGTCTCAAAATAGAAGTTGAGACATCGGCCTATACATGAGAGTTGTATTCCATTCTCATTCGGATATAAGTGGTGTCAATAGTAAGAAGATCAGATGAATTGAAGTATTTCTTGCACTCTCTTAAGAAGTTAAGGCACTGAAAAATGTGTCGGTTCTAGCGAACATCACACAGAATTATCATGACGATTTTGTGACGATTATTTTTACGATTTCCATGAACGTCTTTGACGATTTTGACGATTTTTTTCTAATATTTGACGTTTTGATGCTATATTCATCTGGCAGCTATGGTCATGTGCCTTACCTATACAGATATAAGAGATGTACAGACACAGAAAAAAGTGTACATATACCGCTGTATGTAGACTTTTTTCCTGCTAATTTTTTTTTGTAGTTTTCTAACAATTTTTAGGTGATATTTTTTTATATTCGTTTTTGTCTTCAAACATTCTTTTTCAGTTTGATAAAAATCACCGGGAAAAAAGTCTACATACAGTGATACAGAAAACTATGTATACATACCCCCCGAAAAAAATGATTTTCTGTAAAACCTGAAAACTGAATTTTTTTAATTTTTAATAAATGTTTACATACATACATAATTGGTCATTACAACCCTTCAGTCAAGATTATTGACCTAGTTTCTCACACCACTTATGTTGTGTGTGTTAATTTTATACATAAGTGGCGGGACCTACAGTTTAAAGTCGACTCCGAACAACAGATTTTTTGAGAATCTTTTCATGGCAATTTTATTTACTCTCAGAGTTTTTGCCAGAAATCTGCTGAGAGGAAATCGCCGAAGAAATACTTTTTGTATTTTGTTTTGATGTCTGGCCTGGTGCTCGAACCCTAGCTTTACGTCTAAAAAGCCAACACACTACCTACTAGACTACGGCGACTTCAAAATGTTTACTTTTAAAAAAAAATTAAATGGTAGGAAAATGTTTTATTTATTACAAGAAATAATACGATATAATTTTTTTATCTAAAGATTTTAAGGTTTTACAGAAAGTCATTTTTTTCGGGGGGTATGTATAGTTTTCTGTGTCACTATAAAGCAGTGTATGAAGACTTTTTTCTTTGACTCTACATAATAAGTGGAGCAGATGAAGTAAACAGTTTTAATAAACTGAGGCACTTTAATGCTTCTGTCGCTGTATGAGAAACAGAGATCAGCAACGAGTATTCAAAACGATGAGTAGATTCGAGTCATACTCATAATTTCAGCTACTTATACGCATTCATACTTATTTTAAAATCATACTCATATTACACTCATATTCAAAATTAGAAATACTCATCGTACTCATACTTAAGAATACGCACAATGTTGTTGATTTCGACTCTCCATGATTCAACATATACACGAAGCACAAAATAAGTATGATTCGAGTACGAACACCACAATACTCGCTAGAAGGTTGTGTGTGTGCTTTGCTTGCTGTCTTTGTCTTTTATTTTCTCTTCTTTTGTAAATGCAACAATAACTACTACTGTAAATTTTGATGAATGATTCGAGTGACTCGAATCATTCGTAAGTATTATAAGTATTTTTCTAAATTTATGAATCTGAATGAGTAGGCGTATGAATCAAACAATGAATCGAATGTTGTGAGTTTGATGTCAACGTTGTACTCATACTCATTGCAACCTATACTTATAAATCAATGTTGTAGCGAGTACGAATGAATCAGAGTAGTTGAATTTTAATGCTCTTGACTCACTCATACTCAAAATTTCATAAGTACCTATGAGTAGCGAAAATACGATTCATTGCTGATCTCTGATGAGAAATGATGGAAGAATACTTTATGCTAGCTGGTCTGCTTTTATTTGCATCACTTCTATCCGTGTATAGGAGAGGGCTTTTAAAGACAGTAGTAGCCTGTTTAACTCTATTGATTCATAACAGCACTGTTGCAATGTCTTGTGGGAAATGTACTGGAGGGAAATGAAGAGACAAATTTATTTTATTCTGCCTATTTTTACGCAGTAAAGTTCTATCACGTGGAGCATATCCGTTCGTGGTCTATGGGCCAGTGTATTTTAGTACTCGCTTCCAAGTTGATTTGTTCTTTAGCCGCACTGTCCGCCTGTAGAACTTTCTTTCCTCCGAACTTTTTACTGTCACTAATATTATAAGCAGATACCAATTTGATATCCCTAAAAACTACTTCCTTTTAATTTCGTCTTAAAATACATGTTACATGATGACACGTCTTCCAAGTCGTGAATGTGCCTTAAATTTAAAACAAATGACCCTTAGATGCGATGCTAAAGGCCATTTAATTCCATCAAAAATAAAATACGTTACGAGATTTTATTTTGAGACGCTGTCATTATGGTCTTTGCTAATTTGCTTTACGTGTTCTTAAACGTATAGACCGCCAGGTTTTCTTTAAAGACAAATGAAAACTTTTAAGAGATTCGGTAGCATCTTTTCATATTTTTTTTTGGTTTTTTTTTGTACTTTGAATACCAAAAGAAAACATTATTTTTAACATTATTGTTGTTGTTTTTAATGTTGTTGCCAAGCTCTACAATGTTTCTCTGTCATGCTGTAGAAATAAAATAAAAGTCTTCAAGTGACTTCAGGATAAAAATGCTTAAAACGGAAATGATTTTCATAAGGAAACAAGACAAAAGCGAAAAATACTTTCTTCTTTTATTCCGCGTCTTTAAGTTTTCAAGTGATACCATGAGAGCAGCAGGCACTAGAGTCAGAGTAAATCTCAATTCATCATTTTTATTCTTCAAAACATAGCAGCCTCTCTCTCTCGTCATGCTAATTTTTATGAATTTTTTTTGAAAAAATTTTTTTTCTTTTATTTTCACTGTTGCGCTTAACAATTGCTGGAACACACACTGTTGTATGCAAAAGTTTTATTTTTTTTATTGTTGCTGCTGTTGTTGAACCAAATTTGTTTTCATTGTCTACATTTTATGTTGTTTCTGTTTCTGTTTCTGTTTTTTTTTTTTTTTTTTTTTCTTCTTTGTTCTCAGTCGGTTTTTGTTATTTTAACCTTTAAACACAGTAACCTTTTGAGGTAAACAAACGAAGAAAAAATCTGGAAAATGTTTTCATTTTATTTTCTATGCAGAACAGTTACACTGAAAAAAAAAAATTATTTTGAAAAAATGGATGCCTTGTGTAGGGGCCAACGGTTATGCCACCTCTGATCCTTAATTGTTTACTATTTTGAGTTTTTGCTTTAAATTTCGGTAGATAGTTAGGTAAACAGGAATCGGCTGCAAACCTAAAACAGGGCACATCTGGTCATATATTAGACCACAGATCTAAAGGGTCCGCCAAATAACTTTTATCGTTTATCGTTTTATTGTTAGGAAAGCATTTGCTTTGAGCAACTCTCCCACCTAAGCACTTCCCTATTTTTATTTATTTATTTATTTATTTATTCATTCAGGCGTAAATACAGTACAACAAGATATCATCTTATTTAATAGTACTGCTAAGGATATAGGCATAACAAAATATAAGAAAATACAAAATAATAACGTTAAAAATAAATTAACATAACAAATGTTATTAAAAACAAAATTTATAATTATATTAAAAAAAAATATGATTGATTAATTACGTATGCGCATTATGTTCATTCAAAAATTTAATTATTGCAGTCTTGAAATGCTTAGCATTGCTTAGTAATTGTATGTTGTTTGGGAGTTCATTCCAGAGACGGATTGCATTGATGTAAAAGTGTCTCTCAGATATCTGCCTGCGGTATCTAACGCTATTAATTCTCAAGCCTCTATTAGATCTTGAAAAAACTAATCTATCAAACAAATAATGGGGTTTCCTAATATAGATGATTTTATGTAGGTACACCAGAGTACGGCATTTCAACAAATTTCGAAAAGATGTGTTATAGATTCGATATGAGAACTCAGATATCCTACTGTACCTTGTACGACCAAAAACATATCGAGCAATACTGTTATAAGTGACCTTGAGCCTGTTCCTACTTACTGAGTCGCAACTAGAAAACAGTTCACATCCGTACAGCAGAGTGGGGATGAGATATGTTTTCGCGAGCAGCATACGAATATCAAACGGAGTAAAATATTGCGTTAGCCAAAGACTTCGCAACATGGCAACCGTTTTACCGCAGATAGAATTCACATGGTTGGACCAGTTAAGGCTGTTATTAAAGATAACTCCTAGGTTCTTAACACTATGTACAGTCTCAATAGAAGTATTATTAATCTGTAATGGTGTAAGCTGTGCCGTATAGTTTACCTTGCCTATTATTAAAGCTTTTGATTTCCTCGGATTGAGGCAAAGACCATTAATCGACGCCCATTGAAACACATTATGCAGATCACAATTTATTTTCCCTATACAATTTGGCAAGCAGCTAATGTACAGCTGAACATCATCTGTGTACATTTGTACCTTGCAAAACTTCAACTTAGTTGGCAGATCATTAGAATATATCGAATATAAAAGTGGACCAAGAATCGAGCCCTGTGGTACACCTCTAGATATTAAAAAATTGTCCGATTTAGTACCATCATGATACACAAATTGACTTCTATCACGTAGATACGACGAGATTAGCTTGAGAGCAGTATTCGAAAAATGGCACATGTGTTCCAACTTTTGGCAGAGAATAGTATGATTAACGGTGTCAAAAGCCTTAGAATGATCAAGTAAAACCAAAAATGATGTCATATTGTCATCCGCACTTAATCGCAACTCTTCCGAAACATCAATGAGCGTAGAAATGCAGCTGTGATTAGGTCTGAAACCAGACTGCCTCTCAGAAAGCACGCCATTGTCATATAAGTATCGGGTCATCTGCTTATAAATTAATTTCTCGAAAATTTTCGATAAGTATGACAATATTGCGATTGGTCGGTGAGTTTTATCTTGTTTCGGCACTGGAAAATGCTTAAAAAAACTACTGAATATTTTCTTAAATTTCTTTTTTTATTTGAAAGTACAGTCCTTCCGGTTAATAATGGAAAATAATTTCATTCAAATGGCTGCCTCGGCTGGCCATGCAGTAGCCTACACGATCGGTCCAATTTTTAAGCACATTATCGATTGTGTGCAGCTGTATTTCACCAATGGCTTCACGAATATTGTCCTTTAAAGCGTCAATTGTCTCTGGCTTGTCGGCGTCACACTTATCTTTGACGGCACCCCACAAATAATAGTCCAACGGTGTCAAATCGCAGCTCCGAGGTGGCCCAATTATGCCTCTGGACCAAAATCCGCACCAAACAGTGATTCGTTTTGGGTGCGTCGGCTTTTCAATGTATGCGTGCGGGTTTTCTGTGCCCCAAATGCGACAATTTTGCTTGTTTACATACCCGCCAAGATCAAAATGAGCTTCATCTGAAAAGATGATTTTTTTTTTGCCAAAATCGGCATCTTCTGTAAGTCGATCGCAGGCCCACTTAGCGAAGCGAAAATGCATAATCATTTATTTTCCATTATTGACCGGAAGGATTGTACTTTCAAATATAAAAGGAAATTTGAGAAAATATTCAGTAGTTTTTTTAAAGCATTTTCAAAAAAAAAAAAAAGTTATTTGGCGGACCCTTTACATTCTCCTCTAACATTGGAATCAAACATTGTGATTTTCAAGGTCCAACCTCGATAGGTCAGTAGAATTATTCGCATAGCAAAAGAACGCGTATGCTTTCTAGTCCTATGACATAATGCTGGGGATGTACCTAAGAGTAGTACAGAAAAGCGTTTTCCTTAGGAGGACTTTGAACGGGCTTTTCCCTATCCTTAGTTAGATTTTTTTGCGTTATTTTGCAACTTTTCGATGCCATCCATGCAGGGTTTATGGAATTTATTACGGCTTTCCACTAAACTTGGAAGTGGTCGCACCATTTCTAGCCAATTCATAAGCTCTCTAAGCTCTCTTTTCCGGAACGCCACAGTGTCTAGGCACCCATGGTATCGATTTTTTTTTAAGACCAACACTCAGAGGACGGCCCCTACTAATGCAGTGCGTTGTGTTGGAACTAGGAAAATAAGTTATGGGAAGGAGAAGAGAGTGTGTCGTATTTATGGACACTAGATTTGAATCTCTTTATGGACTAAGTGACAGGAAAGACCTCTGCAGGAAGGTGGCTCCACATACGGATACATAAATACATAAGGATTACGACCTAGCTTCTCACACCACTGATGTTATGTGTGTTAATGTTATACATGAGATTCGGGACATACAGTTTAAAATCGATTCCGAACGACAGATTTTTTGAGAAAATTTTCATGGCAATTTTTTATTTTACACTCAGAGTTTTTGCCAGAAATCTGCTGAGAGGAAGGCGCCAAAAAAATATTTTTTTTTCACATTTCGTCGTGTTGGAGATGTCTGGACCTGGTGTTTGAACCTGGGTGTCACGTTTAATAAGCCAACACACTACCTACTAGATCACGGAACAAGTTCTGTATGTAATGCAGTGTGCGATCCACTGGCCAATCGATCATAAACGGATGTGCTCTGCAAGAAAACCGAGTGTTATGAACGAATACAAGATTCTCGGGAACTAGTCCCCTTATTTGACACAAGCGTTGTAGTAGCGGTAGAACAGTGAAACACAAGCCACATTGCGGCGATTATCTAATGAATCAATAAAGTTGGATCCCATACCGTCACCTACCGAGTACCTTCACCCTCAAAATAGACTTCGAGTCACCGGCCCATACATGAGAGTTGTATTCCACTCTAGGTCGGATATAAGTGATGTAAAGGGCTATCCATTTCGTGGTTTCAAAAGTATGGGATTGGAATTAAACATCCGTCAAACTAAGTTGTGAAACCAATTTTTTTCTTTTCAGTTGAAAGTCTGACATTGACGAAAATGGATCGCTTAACTATCACACAACGTATAAAAATTATCAAAACCTACTACAAAAATGGTGATTCTGCCACAGCCACGTATCGAACAAAATTTTCTTCAGCGATGAAGCACATTTCACACTCAGTGGGTATGTTAGTAAACAAAATTGTCGTATTTGGGGTTCTGAGAATCCTCAAGTAATTGAAGAGAGGCCATTACATCCGGAAAAAGTCACTGTTTGGTGCGCTCTTTGGTCCGAAGGTGTGATTGGACCTTACTTCTTCGAAAACGACGATGGAACGACTGTCACCGTCAATTCGGAGCGTTATGGTCATATGATAACCGACTCTTTTTTGCCTGCTATTGAAGAATACGACTTGGAGAATATGTGGTTTCAACAAGACGGTGCCACATGCCACACAACTCGAGCGAATATGGCTTTATTGCAAGAGACATTTCCTGGCCGCGTAATTTCTCGTCGTGGCGATATCAACTGGCCACCAAGATCATGCGATTTGACACCATTAGACGTTTTTTTTGTGGGGCTACGCGAAAGACCGTGTTTATGCAGATAAACCTTCAACTCTTGAGCACTTAAAAACCAACATTCGTCAAGTTATGGCTGAGATACTTCCCAATATGTGTCAAAAAGTGGCCGAAAATTACCTCAAAAGAATCAATGCTTGCAACACTTCGCGTGGAGGTCATTTAAATGATGTAGGGTTTCACACATAATCACCCTTATTCTGGTTGTCGTCGTCGACGTCGTCTTGCGTCGACAGTTTAAAATTGGTATTCTGTTTGTCGTTATTGACAGTTATAGATGACTGTCGGACACACATTTCGTATTCTGTGAGTCAATACGCCGTCGATATTGTGTTGTGACGACTCTGATTTTATCGACATCATTTTTGGTAACGACGACGACGGCGGCGACGACGACGACAACCAGACTAAGGGTGAATATCAACGTCCAAACTTTACAATAAAAAATAAATATCATGAAAAAATATTTTATATGTGTTTTATTTACGTTCACTTTTGAAACCACGAAATGGATAACCCGTTACTAGAAATAGTGAGGAGATAAAATGAAGTGAAGTATTTCTTACACCGTCTTAAGCAACCGAGGCACCTGAATTCTTTTGACACTTGAAAAATGTGCTGGTTCCAGCAAGCGTCACACTGAATTTTCATGCCCAAAGTATCAACAGCGTCTGACTCCCTGATGTTTACACCAACCATAGCTACAGAAGACGCGATATTGTAGCTGTGCTTGTGTGCTAATAAACAACATTGTGAAGAAGGTACAACTCTGTCATCTCGTTAAAAGATTCTCCACAGCCTTAGACTATCCTAGAGGTCGTTATGTTAGTTCTAATTTCCTGATAAGCGCCTGACTATCAGAAGGTATTGTCTTCCCTTATAATAATCGCCACGGCCTGTGTTTAATACATTTATCCCCGTTTTCATCCTATTATCTGTTACCTTTTTAAGGTTTTGGTTATTATTGTGATTTAAAAGAATTTCTCTCAGTGCATAAATAACTTCTAAGTAAACATTGTTGCTTGTTGCCTCAGGATAGACAACAGCAGCTACTTTCATTCACTTCAAATTAAGATTGTTGCTGGTTGTCGTTGCCGTATAACAAACGATGTCATCATTTTCTTGTTTTCCATAAGCAACATAAACCGGGGAAAATTGCAACCAACAGCAGCAGCGATAGCAATCATCATCCGCATCATCATCATAACAAATCATTTCCACACACAGTCATTACTTTTCAGTCTTGATGTCGCAACTAGACATGCACGATTTGCAACACGTAGCTTATACTCAAGATTATTGCAATGCTCCGGCTCAGTCATTTGACTTCCACAGTGAGTGTCTGTCTGATTCCATATCTCTTCTATTCGTCTGTCAGAATGACGTTGTCTCTGTTGTATTGCAAATACCACACACGCATATGTATGCACGAATGAAACTTCCGTGGCATCCCTCATTGTTAAGAGTTTTCGAAACCAGCAGCAGCAGCAAAAAATAACAGATTTTTGGTAACGCAGTAAGCACTGGAAATACCATTTTCTGTGAAATTGTTTTTGTTTTTGATTATCCTGACAACTTTTGTTTTAACATTGAAATTGAGTTGATTAGTGTTTTGAATAACTTTCTTCAGAAGCTTTGGGGGTAAATCAAGTTCTCTTCTCCCCTTCTTTCCTGTTTCTGTTTAAGGAAGAGTAAAGGTGGGATTAGCCAAACGTTTTGTAAATGTTACGTATACGTTCATTTTTAGCATTCGAAAAGCAATGAGAATGATTAGCCAAACCGGAATATAATTTCGATAAGCATTTGCATTAATTCCGTATGCTATACAGATGAATTTACATTCCCTTACGTTTCATGAACGTTCGGCTAAGCATGCCTTACAGCTTAGCATATCAACCTGCTGCTCCCTGCTTGGTCTTCTTTTTATTTCCGCTCGTAAAATATTTAAAACCCCAAAGATTTAAAGTTTCTTTCTTTTTTTATTGTTGTTGTAAAAATTAAACATTATACCTGATATTTATAATAGCTTGAGAGCATGAGATAACAATTTTTAAGTTATCCAAGTGGAATTATTTTGTTTTTCTTATTTTATTTATTTTCAAGTTATTTTCCTTTTAATATCGATTTAATATTTTCGGTTTTTCTCTTTGGGTTTTTCTTTTGCGTGTAACCGGATATGAATTTGCTCTTTTGACAGATTTCTTATGAAAAGAATTACAAATTTTGTTGGATTTAGTTTTGGTTTTTAGGGGATGAATTGGAATCATTGTTTGAATTTTAATGAAAATTGATTGAAAATTTATTTGCGTTTCATTCTATAGAAAAAGGATATTTTATTTAAATAGTTTGCAATTTAAAAGGATTTAAAAAGTTACGAGGTTTTTTTTTTTTTTTTTTTTTTTGGTGAATCCAGCGCTCAGGGTATGGCCCCTACTCAGGCCATAGTGAGAGGCCTGAGTTTTGTGGACATCTCAAGATGCGAACGGCAAGGAAACGAGTTGCTGCTAGGTGACTATAAAATGGCCAGTGCTATACCTTCACCATTAGACAGTCTACAGCAATCGTTCCCAAGAAGCCCGCACCCTTCAGTCCTAGCTTCTCACACTACTCATGTTGTGTGTGTTAATTTTATACATGAGTGGCGGGATCTACAATTTAAAGTCGACTCCGAACGACAAATTTTATTGAGAAGCTTTAAAAAATTTAGTTCACGAAGCTATTTATTCCATTTCTTTTAAAGTAACTTCCCTTCATATTGTTACGTTTTTACCTTTTTTAAAAACGTTTAAAATATGAGCTTGTAGTTTGCAAATAAAATAAAAATAAAATTGTGTTTAATTTTATTTAAAATTCTTTATTATTCGCACAATTTTGTGGGCCACTGTTTACAACTTTATGTAAACAACAACAATTGCTTTTCTTTGTTATTCTTCTGTTTATACCCTTTGCATAAACAATAACAATTACTTGGCAATTGTTCGACTGATCTTTGTAACGGAGATCTTCAAACCACGACTACTCTCTTCAAACACACAGCGTCTTCACACAAGACTGACTGAACTTTTATTGACTCATGATTCAAAGAAAAGAAACAAAACTAATTTGCCACGCACCGATGAATGCACACCCCTGAGCCTGTCAGAAAAGTCTGAATGTTGACATACAATAGAGAGTTTAAAGCCTCAAATAACCTTCTCTCTAATGTACAACTTCGTCTTATATTTGTATGTAAGCAAAAGAAATTCGGTCTTATTGGGGTCCGCAAATCTCAGACAGCAAAACGCAATCCACATACACAGAATTCCAGTGGCAAACTCTATAAGTCCACCAAACCTACATACATAATTGATCATTACAACCCTGCAGTCAGGATTTCGACCTAGCTTCTCACACCACTTATGTTGTGTACGTTAAGTTTATACATGAATGGCGGGACCTACAGTTTAAAGTCGACTCCGAACGACAGATTTTTGAGAAGCTCTTCATGGCAATTTTATTTACTTTCACTTTTTGCGAGAAATCTGCTGAGAGACAGTCGCCGAAGAAATATTTTTTTTCATATTTCGTTTTGATGCCTGACCTGGGATACGAATCCGGGCTTTACGTCTAATAAGTCAACACACTACCTACTAGACTACGGCGACTTCAAGGAATAGCAGTCCACCAAACATCGAAAGAAATTTAACATCATCAGAACGACCACATCACCAACACACAAGTTACCATTCTCCTTCCAGCGCCATACTACCAAAATAAGGGGAGAAAGGCCTCTTTCTTCTACGCATAATTAAGAAAATCTCTATCCGAATCGATCGATTATATCATACGTAAATAATGAATCGAATCAAAAAATTCGTTATATTTACATGCCTAAGCGAGATTACGATACTTCTTGATATCGAAGAAGGCTGACAAAGTGTATTCACCCCTAGCCAAATTAGCCTTAACAAGATAGGCACATTACCATTACAACAGACTTGCCCTTAATGCGACTTATGGTGTTTTCTTTTCTACCAAAAAATGTGCATTTTATTAATGCAAAATGCAATTTTGCGTTTGTTTCTTAAAAATGTTTCGCCCTCTAAAAGGGTGGTATGTTTTATTCTAAATAATTTGCACTTGCCAATGGCGGAGGGCATTGCCTTTTATGCCCTGTATAAATCGAGAGTGCTGATAATGCCCTGTAAAGCAGATGACTTTTGTTTATTTATAGGGCTACCAGATGAAATTTAAAAAAAGTCGCCTGATATTGTTATCCAATTTGAAGTTAATTTTTTCATTGTTTTGTGGAGTAATCTTAAGGAAATATTACATTATTAAAGCTACATGGTCAGCAATATAAAAAATTGCATTCAATGTTAGAACAGTATTAAAATATTTTTTTTTTCTGTTATAAAAAAAGCGTGCAAAAAATGAAGGCGAGAAATTTGCTATCTGGCAACACCTTTGAACAAATTGGCATTTCCTCATTCATTTTCTTAATAAGTGGTAAACACAGGGCATACCCTTTTTTAATATTTGTGTTATGTTCTTCTCAAATAAAAAATGACATTACAACAGGGTTGGTCAAAATTTTTTTTAATGCACCTTGTAAGAGGGTGACATTTTCTTTGTAGAAAAGAAAACACCATTAATCAACAGAAAGCGGTCATGTTCGATTGTAAATATAGGTCAACACGTATGTATCTATAATCCTTAGGGTCAGGCATAAACCTAAAGCTGACAGAGAAGACCAAAACTGTACTTATGAGCAGGCGACAGAAGAAACAACTGCATCTCAGAGTCCACTTAATTTTTGACTCTCTCAGATTCTCATTGCCCTATTGGAGAGCATACCGATAGACATTACCTACTTACATACCTAATAAATCATTACAACCCTTCCGACAGAATTACAACCTAGCTTCTCACCACTTACATACATATGTTATGTGTTTTAATGTTATACATGAGTGGCGGGAACTACAATTTCTAATTGGCTTCGAAAGACAGAGTTTAGAGATCAATTTTTCATGGCAATTATATTTTTACACCCAGAGTTTTTATCTGCTGAGAGGATGTCGCCGACGAAATAGGTTTTTTCCGTATTTAGCTTTATTTGAGACGTCCGACTTGGGGTTTGAAACGGGGCCTCACTTCAAATAAGCCGATACACTGGCTACTAGACTACGGCGACTACCTGTAGACATTGTATTTCGTTAAAATTACTTCTGCAGGAGCTGTGTAGAAGGCGGAAAATGTCTTTCACTTCTTGAGGCAGTGTCTGTCTCTTGTCATGACGAGGCAGAGATTCTTAACTTTTTTTTCTGTTGTCTTTGGTTGAACTTTCAAACTTTTGGAATCAATATGGTTTCCTGCAGAGAATGTTTAATCCCAGGCTTGGATATTGATTTGTGGTATCCCAATGAGCCTAACTTTTGTTCTCAATGGAATCTTACTACTGAAGAAGTGTTCGTTGCTTAAAATAAACTAAGAGATAAAGAAAACTTGGATCATTGAATTCTATTTTTAGCAGGAGATGAATTTTCTTACATACATAATTGGTCATTACAACCCTTTAGTCAGGATTACGACCTAGCTTCTCACACCACTTATGTTGTGTGCGTTAATTTTTATACATGAGTAGCGGGACCTACAGTTTAAAGTCTACTCCGAACGACAGTTTTTTGAGAAGCTTTTCATGGCAATTTTAATACTCTCAGAGTTTTTGCCAGAAATCTGCTGAGAGGAAGTCGCCGAAGAAATATTTTCATAATTTCGTTTTGATGTCTGACCTGGGATTCGAACTCGGGCCTTCAGTCCAATAAGCCAACACACTACCTACTAGACTACGGCGACTACAATGAATGAATTTTCTTGTTCGGTGCTAATTTTCATCTCTTTGGGCAACTTCTGGATTGACTGTTTAGAAGAAACTGAAGATTCTTAATTTTCGAAAATTAAAAATACACTTTCAAACAAAGCATGAATCTTTTAAACAATCTTTTTCTCTCTTAATTATGATAAATTGTTGAAAGTCTTTTAATTGCGAAAAATTCTGTGATGAAAAAATGGTAGGAGAATTACATGGCAACTCTTTTATTTTATGTGAACCGTTTTTTTTTTTTTTTTTTTCTTTCTTATTACTTTCACAAAAAAAATCTCATCTTAAAAGTCTTAAAAATCAAGTATATTCCGCCATACCGCCCCCCCCCCCCTACCACCTACCTGCGAATGCATTCATGTGTTAAAATATCTCAGGGTAAATCGAATATAATTGCAGTGAAATATACTTTTTCAATATGCTTCTGACTACGGATAAAATTCCAAGCACGAGAGAGAGGAGACCAATTGATGATGAATTTTTTATGGTCCAATACATGACATAATAATTGATGCAGATATTCATCGGAGTGTACGGTACGCTCGCTATCTGCTCTGTTGAAAGGATAAAAATATTTTCGAAAAAGTAATAAAAATTGTGGGGTCGGGTGAGGGGTCGCAAAGTATGAGTTACACGTGGATATTTGATGTGACTGATGAGATGTGTATTAAAATCTTATTTAATGTTAAGCAATAATTGGGGTGGCAAAAAGGCTGCAATGCCAATAATAATTGGCTGCTGCATGAACACATTTCACGCTCGTTAAACATCGCAGCAATCATTAATTGTGAGCAATGAACAATGAAATGTTGTTGCCGATAAATGGTGGTTTTGCAACTTACCTGAAAACCCAATAGACTCCAGACCTCTTTGTCGGATGAAAATACACACGCCGTATAATTGTGACCATGAAATTGATAAATTCGTACCGAATGTGCCAAAGCCACCGGTATCGCTGTGGTTATAATCAAAATCCAGGCCAAAATTATCGCTCTGTTGTGAATGGGAATGGAAATAACAAAACAAAACAAAACAGAAGTCAAATCAATTAAAATTAATTAACAAAACCATTAAAGTCATTTCCAATCTGTATGGCATAAGGAAAATCGCAAATAATTATTTACAAGAACGAAGGTTATGTACGTACAGATTAGGAATGAAAAATTATTCGAAAAATTCTTCTTATTTTACTTACAATGTGGCATTTCGTTCTGTTCTCAGTGACATACTGGTCACTGGGTGCACTACAGCCAAAAAACGATCGAATGACATAAGCACTAGCGTATACACGCTACAGTGACACGTCACAACGATCATGTATTGGACAAATTTGCACCATAAATTGCCAAAAGGCCATTCGGGTAGTACATAATCGGTTGCCGTAAATGGTACACAAAAGATGACAAATAAAATATCCGAAACGGCTAAATTTATGATCAGCAGATTTGTTGTTGAGCGCATCTGTTGATTGGCCACCACCACTGGAATTGAAAGAAAAGGAAAACGAAATTTTGAAATGAAAATTCTTCACTTGTTATTCTTATTTAATTGTAAATAAATCTTAAATTACAGTGTATTAGAAAATGTTGCAGAGCAACAAGTTGCTGGCAAAAGTTTCTGTCAACATATCGACCTCTTTGCGCGAAATTATCGTATGTTACAAAAAGCAAATTTTACAGGACAGCCATTTTTCTACTTTTCTCTGCTTTCGCTTGCAATATCAAATTGAAAATATGCATGTGCTAACTAATATAACTACACCTAAATGTATTCCGGTGGAAAAGTTCAAGTTTTCCAACAAAAACGTTTTTTTGGCACATACGATAATTTCATTCACAACATTTCGTACATGCCTGTGTAGAAAATGACACTTACGATATCATTTGTCAGTGTTAGAAATAAATTGAAACAAAAATTTATTAGTGGTTTTATGTATTTGTTCATTATTTTTTAACTTGGAATGGTACAAAGAAATAAGAAATGTAATCAATATTTAACAGAAGCATGAATTCATTAAAAAAAAAATTTAAAAAAAACAATAATAATAATAAGTGACATGTCGTTTTCGCGTAGATAATTTTTTAAATTTAAATACTCATTGTGGTATGCTATGCACAGAATCAACTGGCATCATTGTATGACCGGGAAGTAAATATGTTATTTTAATTTTTTCAACGTTCAAAGTTTGACAAATTTAAAAAATGTGTCAACATAGCTAATACAGCCTTGTTGCGGTTTTGACCAGTGCAACTGTCGCAATATAGGGCTATGTCTTTAACTGTTTTTCTTTGGTCTACGATTATTAAATACTTATACAGGGCTGTGGAAATTTCATTGCAACCTCGCTTACCATCACGCTCACCCCACAAATAACAATAGCCACTTCTAGTTCCGTTTTCATAAACGCTGAAATTGTAGTAGGCGTACTCGCGTGAGTAAAAAAGGGTTATATTATTTCCGAACGGAGTATTCAAAACTTTTTGCAAATCGAAGCTGGCGCAAACAAAACTAGAAACATATTTGCTTTTATTTTGATCTCTTAAAAAATTAGCCTTGGCCTCATCTTTGTCTCTTATATGCATATATTGGAATTCTACAAACGATTTTTTTCCTCTTCATCAAGATGTTTAATATTTTCGCAATTAGTGCACTTATCTTTTTTTGGCAAAAGAAAACTTATATTAAAATATGTAGTAAATATTGTAACAACTACAATATGCAAAATATTCTTCATTTGCAGATACGATAAAATTGCTCACAAGAAAAAATGGAGTGTAACATACGATAAAGTATTCAATCAATTTTTGGAGCAACGAAGTGGAATTCGCCTACAATATTTGGTCAGGTGACGTCTCTTTGAATGTAGAACAAGATTGCATCAAAAAATCAATTTCAAAAAAATTGGCATATACGATAATTTCGCGCAAAGGGGTCGATATGTTGATAACATTTTAAAGATTTTATTTGTATTATCTTTAAAACATATTTCGTAGAGGAAAACATGGAATTAATAAAATAAACTAGTATTTTATATCTATTGTAACTCAAAAATTTTCAAAATTAATATTTTGCACCATATTGCTGGCAATATGTTTATTTGAAAATTAAAAAAAAAATTAGGCGTCATCCTGTTTAAGATATAAGTTTATCAGAAATTTATTTCGTAAATATAAGAACGATTTTCAAAAAGTAGTCCGAGCCCTCTTTTAATTTCCCGCCTCTTAACTGAAACCGCAGCATTGCTCATGACAACATGCATCTGTGAGTTGCATTAGTTGCGTTAGTTAGTTCGAGTTTGAAAGCCGAGTGTTTTAGAAAAAGTTCATTTTGTACAAAAATAGCGAAAAAACTATGAATCGCTTCGTCAAAGTCTCTCTGAGCATAATATGGACAGAAGAAGCGTGAGAATTTTGATAGGTTTGACTGACTAACGAACGAAGTGATTCTTAATGCCATTGGACATATTGAATTCTGGCCTTACACTTTACTTCACTGCAATTATGTCCTGAGATGCGAACTGCTTTCTCCTAGCATGATCGGATCTGCCAATGCTTCTCTGTTCCTGAGGATTCTAGTCGATGGGCGTTCTAGTATTGTTGAACCATTATTTCCATCTTACGAAGTCAGCTATTTATTGCCCTTATGCGCTGTATGGGTCTTAATATGCCTAATACTCATCATGCTCTATCTGGGATGCACTTTATAACCTGGTGTTATCACTGGTCATCGTAAACGTGGCAACCAGATATACAAATGAAGTTGGATCTGGTATCAGTTGGTGTTGGAAACTGAATAGCCGTGACATTGATGCAGATCACCTTTATCTAAATTGATATCTAAACAAGCTGCCAATGTCAGTATGTGACCGTTTATTCTGATAGTCTTTGTATTAGGTACCGAGGTGTCTTTCTTTCCTCTAAGATAGTGCTGGGCATGTACTCAATAGGTAAAGAATGTGTACTCTTTTTCATCATCTCTACAGCTTCTGCAGAAATCGATTGTTAGATGTTCAAGTCCTATTCTTGTAACCTATACATATTTGCCTATCTTCTCGAGGGCCTGAAAATCAACTCTGAATTGACTAAGCTGATGTGTATCAATCCATATCCGTGTAACCGTGTAGTTTTCCACAGCGTGGAGCATTGATCATAATGGTGTCAGGACACCCTAATACGCAGTATTGTCTAACGCTTCTTTTCACTGCAAATCTAGCTTCCGTTTTATTACCATGCAGCATACCATAAGAGGAATTATTATAAAGGCTTGAGGCATTTCTTCTCTAGGACTGCCTTGAAGTTTTTTTTTTTCCCCGATAGTTTTTTATTGTATCTTCATTTTTATGAACTAACAATAAGTGTTCAAATCTTAAGTTTAAAGTTAATAAGTATTGATGTCCAGCCAGTGCCAGACAAAAATTCTAATTTTCAAATGTTAATAAATGATTTGTGAAGAAATCATCTGAGTTCGATGGTGTCCCTCCTTCTCAAGCGGGTATGTCCACAATGTTGTAGGATGTTTCGAGCGAGAGGATTTTGATGTATTTCCAGCTTCTTTAAATATTTGGTCACATATTTTGAGATTTCGCTTTTGACCAGTGGGACGTCAAGGAGCGGCAGTTATCATTCGTAGGATTTTATTTTGACGGCGTTGTATTTTTTCAATATTAGAAGCCGTGCCCCATAACTGGATACCATAACTCCATATTGGCTTCAATATAGATTTGTAGAGCAAGAGTTTACAATCGAGGCTAAGAACGGAATTTCTACCGATAAGCCAATTGATTTGGACTGCTTTCAGTTTCATTTGGGTCAATTTTGCATCGATGTGATATTTCCATGTGAGACGTCTATCCAAGTGAATACCGAGGTATTTAACATGAGTATGTTGCGGCACCCTCTGGTTGTTAATACTGATGGGCGGACATGTTTCTTTCCGTAGGGTAAAGGTGATGTGGACGCATTTTTGTTCATTGATTTTAATTCCCCACTGATTAGCCCATTTCTCCACCTGGGTAGCATGGTGCTGTAATTGACTTGAGGCATCTTTTGGATTTTTGTGGGAGCAAAGAAAAGCCGTATCATCGGCAAAAGTTGATGTGTGTGTAGTACTGCTTGTTGGCATATCTGCGGTGTATAGCAAATATAAAATTGGTCCTAGAATACTGCCTTGTGGAACACCAGCCTTTATAAGTTGAGGGCAACTTAAAAAATCTCCTTCTTTAATTATGAACTTTCGATCGATAACACATTTTTGAAATAGATTGAAAAAATTCAATGGTAACGACTGCTTCAATTTCGATAAAAGACCTTCATGCCATACTTTGTCGAATGCTTGAGAGACGTCAATAAAAAGCGCTGAACAATATTTTTTTTCTTCAAAGGCTTTTCTTATTTCTTGCACCAATCGGTGAGTTTGCTCAATAGTTTGACGAAGAATATATCACTTTCTGGAAAGGCTATCAAAGCCCATTCAACAGATTGGTTAACGATTTTTCTAAGTCGAAATCGTTGTATTTTAGTGGATACTATCTACTAGATAGTGTGTTATTTTATTAGGCTCGAACCCATGGTTCAAATCTCAGCTCAGACATCCCGTACAAAACAATTATTTCTTCGTCGACTTCCTTTCAGCAGTCTTCGGGCAGAAAATGCCCTGAAAATCTTTTAAAAAACCTGTTGTTCGGAGTCGATATTAAACTGTAAGTCGAGTCATTCATGGATAAAATTAACACACACAACATGGGTGATGCGGAAAGCTAGGTTGTAATCCTGACTGAAAGGTTGTAATGCTCAATTAAGTATGATTCGTTTTTAGATTTTTAAATCATTGATGAGTAATTGTTCACAAACGCAATGGAAAATTTTTTTTAGAGGCGGTCGCCAATTAAACCTTACCTTACTTAACCTAAGGAAATGCTTTACATAAAAAAAGAAAAGTGGAACTCGTTGCTAAAAGTGTCAACCATATGAAGCTTGGTTCCGTTTAACCATGCTTTTGTCAATTCCGCTATTCACTTAGAATTTGCAGGCTTAATTGTTTTTTTTTTTTTTTTTTTGTAAATTTTCTTTTTTTTTCGAAAGCGTTGTTGATGACCACCAAAATAGATGAGAGCATCAGAAATTAATATTTCCCGCATGTGCTAAACCAAAGCTTTTATAAAGGCCTGGTAATGCTATGATAAAAGCATTGCAAGTAAGGCTTTTTGTGGCATATATTTAGAGTAGCATTTTGGAAACTGTTTTCCTATAAATCACACTATCGTAAGGCTTTATAATCTGCTGCTTGACATCCCAGTAACGGAAAATTTATTTATACTTGCCATACATATGCCTTCTTATGGGGCACCATCTGTATTTCACTGTATTTTATTAATGCTAAGCAAACATTAACCAGCTGTTTTCAATGGCAAATATGTATACTGCCTTTGTTAGCCAAATTATCCCCTGATGCCAGCCGCCAAAATGAAAACTGAAACAAAAGCTGTAACGACGAATACAAATGAAAACATTTTTAGACATTTTTATGGATGCCCTTGGCTCTCTGTATGTTTATGAGTTCGTTGGCTCCCTTTTTTGTAGATCATTCAACTACCTTAGGGCCAACACATATACACACACACTCACAGACACGCTCACATACATATGACATCATACAGTTAACGAATATGGAAATAGGATACAGCAGCCACACTCTTTTTCCTTTTCTTTTTTTTATTTTTGCTAGAAAAAGCCTGTCGCACGTGTGTAAATGAAAATTCTTTTCCTTTTCCATCTCCCCTTTACCTTTTGGCTGCTTAAGTGAAATAAGTTGGTTAGAAACCTCATAAATTGGTTACTAATTGCAAACGGCTGTTGTCTGACAACAATGGATGGAGGCTTTAAAGGTTGACTGCCTCACTAACGTGTTACTTTACGCCCACACACTGCCATACAGCCATTGCCTCACTTTGTGTGTGGCACATATGTATGTATGGAGCGGATGTTGGCACATCTACATGAATAGGAAAAAAAAAAACCCAGTACTCGTGCCAACAAAAACTAGAAACTAAAAATGAAAAATTCAAAACAAGAAAATGAAAATCTTGCATGCAAACAACAGCAACAACAGCATCAGAATCAGTAGCAGCAACAGTTACCAAATCATTCGAAAACAAAAAAGAAAAGAAGAACAACATCTCTGCTGGCCGCAAAACAATGGAATTGCGATTCATAACAACATGAATGTAAACAATAGATTCCTTAGAAAAGCCATCAACAAAAACAACAACAACAAAATAATTGGCTAGAGAGACAGACGGACATGTATTCCATTGTCAGATATTTTCCTTCATCATCTTTGCGCCACATAGCCTGGTAGAAGACGGAACAAGACTTCCAACCATAATTTTAATGCCTTTGTCAGGCAGACTGTGAAGAGAAAAAAACACAGCTTTTGTGGAAAAGCAATTTGCCAAGCAAAAGCTAATTTTGTTTCACAGTCTTTGGAAGTAAAAATCATGGAAAGAAAAAAAAAAAAAGACGCCGGATTTTTATTCATAAAAATTTCCTTGAAGTTGTTTTGCAAAGCATTCAGAGATTTTAAAACGCCATAAAAGTAGATTTCATTTAATAACAAAAGCATCTAAAAACCATATGTATACGACAGTAGGTAGTTTCATAAGGTTGCATGCAGTGATAAGTTTTTATTTACACTTCGCGTTCTTCTCTCTTCCATCTTCTGGTTTTTATTTCTTTGCTTTGTTTCAGTTCCATTCTATTCTTAATTGTATGTCCTCTTTTCCTTTATTCTTTTCCACTTATGAAGCATTACAAGGGAACTGTGAATACAGTGTAATGATGCATCCTTCTAACCTAACCTAACCTGACCTTCAGTTTCATTTATAAAATTTAGCCCGCCACTAAACTAAAGATTATATAACATGTTCTAGAATAACAAGGTTGCCATCTGTTTTATTGCTCTAGACAAAGCTGTGAATATGTATTGGGTTCAGGTATTGGGTGTAGTGGTAAGAAACTTATAGCCTAGAGTTCTGCTCCTAATAGTTGATACTGCCTAACCTTTCCGTAGTATTTCTTCTTGATATTACCCCTCTAGAGGTTTAAAGGTCGGAGAGATTCTTGAATACTTTATTAGTGGATTAGAGCCTCTTAATTTTTAGAAATTCAAACGTGTCATGATGTTTGGCATAGTGGAACCGAAGGCTAAAGTATTTTTTTTTTTTTTTTTTTTTTTTTTTTTTTTTTGTGAAACCAGCACTCAGGGGATGGCCCCTACTCATGCAGTGCATTGTGCAGGTTTTAGGAAAATGGGTTATAGGAAGGTGTTAGAGAGGGAGTAGTGTTTGTGGACATCTCAAGATGCAAACGGCAAGGAAACGAGTTGCTGCTAGGTGACTATAAAATGGCCAGTGCTATACCTTCACCATTAGACAGTCTAAGCAATCGTCCCCAAGAAGCCCGCACCCTTCAGTCCTCGCTTCTCACACTACTCATGTTGTGTGTGTTAATTTTATACATAAGTGGCGGGACCTACAGTTTAAAGTCGACTCCGAACGGCAAATTTTATTGAGAAGCTTTTCATGGCAATTTTATTTACTCTCAGAGTTTTTGCCAGAAATCTGCTGAGAGGAAGTCGCCGAACAAATATTTTTCGTTTTGATGTTTGACCTGGGATTCGAACTCGGGCCTTCAGTCTAATAAGCCAACACACTACCTACTAGACCACGGCGACTTCTGATTGGAATAGTGACTGTGGAAACTGAATGAAAAAGATTTTGCTCGTTGCCCGATGCTCACAACCATTTTGTGTCGCCAGAGATAATGCAATTCAAAAATAATTTCCTTTTCAAAGCGATCAAACAGTATTTCAGACATACAAAACCGCCTTTCAACATCTCTGGGCTTGAGTTCATGTGTCACCGAATTTTCTTGCTTTTGCTGCTTTTAAACTTTTTCAAATTGGTGCTTAAGCAACGCCTAATAATTATGAAAGCTTCTCTTGCAATTGATATGAATCTTGATCCAAGTAATGGATGGTGTTCAAACTCTATTTTTGACGTCAAAATCTTGGTTATTGCAAACCTTTAGCTAGGATTACAACCTAGTTTCTAACTCCACTCATGTTGTCTTAATTTTATACATGAGTGTCGGGACCTACAGTTTAAAGTCGACTCCGAACGAAAGATTTTTTGAGAAACTTTTCATGGCAATTTTTATTTTCCCTTAGAGTTTATGCCAGAAGGAGGCCGAACGATCTCGTTTTTGTGCGAGATGCTTGAGCCTGGTCTAATAAGTCAAAACATTATCTACTAGATGACGGTGACTTAATGTTAAAGTCATTATTTTTGAAACATGTAAACCACTCGTTACACTAAGTTTATGATAAAGCGTGCTTAGAGTTCAATTCGTCAAGCAAACTATTACTCGCATGGACAGTTTACTCCGAGAAAAAAGGAATTTAATAATACTTTCCCCAAAGAATATTGATTTCGGGAATTTGAAAGATTTTCCATCGTGAAAAACAAAATTATGAATTGCACAATCCAACCAAATGTAGTCTGATTACAACAGTTCAAGAATTGCTCTTTCAAATGACGTATATGTACGTCATCATTGATATGCAATAATGTTAAAAGAATGTAATATTTTATACAACAATGCATTTTATGCAGTTTAATGCAACTATAGTTTAATGCAGTTTAATGTAATTATGTAGGCTATATGCATTGTCAAATGAATTGTCAATAAATTTCTCTCTCTTCCGTTTGAACATTGTAGCAGGTAACACGTCTTTTTATTTCTCGCAAACTGTTCCACTTCGCTGGCTATTTTTTCTGCTTAATAAATAAAGCATAAGCAAATGGTGCCATCTGACGTATATAACCAAACAATATGGACTGAATTTGATAGTTCAAGAACTGCTATTTTGAATGACGTATATGTACGTCATTATTGATATACAATAACGCATAAGCTAGAGATGTCATCTGACATAAATAACCGGCTTTTAGGTCGTACTAATCAGTTTACAACCTTATTTAAGAAAATTTCATAACCAAACAATATGAATTGATTTTGACAGTTTAAGAATTGCTCATTCAAATGACGTATATGTACGTCATCATTGATGTACATACCATCGTATTTTCGCTACTCATAGGTACTTATGAAATTTTGAGTATGAGTGAGTCAAGAGTATTAAAATTCAACTACTCTGATTCATTCGTACTCGCTACAACATTGATTTATAAGTATAGGTTGCAATGAGTATGAGTACAACGTTGACATCAAACTCACAACATTCGACTCATTATTTGATTCATACGCCTACTCATTCAGATTCATAAATTTAGAAAAATACTTATAATACTTACGAATGATTCGACTCACTCGAATCATTCATCAAAATTTACAGTAGTAGTTATTGTTGCATTTACAAAAGAAGAGAAAAGAACAGACAAAGACAGCAAGCAAAGCACACACACAACCTTCTAGCGAGTATTGTGGTGTTCGTACTCGAATCATACTTATTTCGTGCTTCGTGTAAATGTTGAATCATGAAGAGTCGAAATCAACAACATCGTGCGTATTGTTAAGTATGAGTACGATGAGTATTTCTAAGTTTGAATATGAGTAGTATGAGTATGATATTAAAATAAGTATGAATGCGTATAAGTAGCTTAAATTATAAGTATGACTCGAATCTACTCATCGTTTTGAATACTCGTTGCTGATCTCTGGTACATATATGTATGTACGTCATCATTGATATGCAATAAAGCATAAGCAAATGGTGCCATCTGACGTATATAACCAAACAATATGGACTGAATTTGATAGTTCAAGAACTGCTATGACGTATATGTATGTACGTCATGACGTATATGAATGACGTATATGTATGTACGTCATTATTGATATACAATAACGCATAAGCTAGTGATGCCATCTGACATAAATAACCGGCTTTTAGGTCGTACTAATCAGTTTACAACCTCATTTAAGAAAATTTCATAACCAAACAATATGGATTGGTTTTGACAGTTTAAGAATTGCTCGTTCAAATGACGTATATGTACGTCATCATTAATGTACATAAGTATAACGCATAAGCAAGTGTTATGTTATACTACCAACTTTACATTCTTATTAAAGAAAATTTCATGGAATTTTTTTTTCATTTTCATTGAAAAAATTATACTTGTCATCCAACTAAACTGGCTATTAATTTCTTTAAAATTCGAAATGGGACAGCACTGCAAGGACCTATCTTTTTTTAATGATATTTAATGTTTTTTTCTATTTTTTTCCATCTCTTTCAATGATTCTCCATGAAGTCGAACAAAATTATTTTAAATTTGACCTTCTCTCCCCCACAAATTTTTTATGATATATTGCTACGGCATGTTATTGACAATGATGCTGAGGCATTTAGAGAGGGAAGAGAGAGAGAAAGAGAGAGAGAGCCAGCCAGCCTATATGATATGATGATTTCACATCATCTGACAATTAGATATGATGATGCCTTAAAATAATTATTTCTTCGAAACTCTAATAAATAAGCCAATAATCATTATCATTATCATTTTTATTCTATCATATCCCCTCCCCACCCCTTCGCCTCTTCCATTTTCCTTCTAATCTTTGTAGAATGCCAATGGCTTTTAGCGTAATAACGTTAATGGCTAAATGAGTTGGCAAAAAAAAAAAAAAACAGAGAAAAAACAGAAAAGACAAGAAATGAAACGCAGAAAAACTTGAAACAAACAATACTTAGGCAATAAAATACAGAAGGCGGTGGAGAGGCAGCAAAGCAAGCAAGTAAAGCATAATGATGCCACAAAAAATCGAGAAAAAAAATAGAAAACAGAGAAAAAAAAAAGAATCAAATAAACGAGCATTTGATTATGGTAATAATATTAATATGGTTTTTGTATTGATGCACCCCCCCCCCCCTCCCATTTACACTCCCATTCAATCCCACTCTACTTCCACCACCCAAATAGCATTTTGAATTGATTCCAGTGGTAGGCAAAAAGCCTTAGGTATAGAGAGGGGAGGGATGAATGTTATAAATAGGCAATTTGGATTGTAATCGTTTTGATTTCTAACGCGTATTAGCTTTTTAGGCCACCAACCATGTAAACAAGGAAGTAAATTTAGTGGCTGCAAATCTGGTGAATAGCGTCGGGGGAGGAATACTTTTTGATAACACAGACTCACATGAGGCTTTTGGAGTAGAATCAAGGAGGAGTAAGTACAGACACTTAATAAAAGTAATTTCATAAAAATTGTTTACTTCAAAAACATTAAGAACAACGAGGGAAAATAGTACAGTAATCCCTCGATTTACGTCGCAGTTGTTTCCAAAAAAAGGCGACGTAAATCGAAACGTCGTAAATCGAATTTCATATTGCTCATACTACAAAGTAGTATGTTTTTAACAAGGAACTTAAAAAAGTTACAGTAATACCTCGATTTACGTCACAGTTGGTTCCAAAAAAAAAAGGCGACCTCAATCGAATGACGACGCAAATTGAAGTTAGAGGGAACAAAAAATTTGACGACATAAATCGAAACA
This sequence comes from Sarcophaga caerulescens, assembly GCA_927399465.1. Taxonomy (NCBI): domain Eukaryota; kingdom Metazoa; phylum Arthropoda; class Insecta; order Diptera; family Sarcophagidae; genus Sarcophaga; species Sarcophaga caerulescens. The sequence goes on along the minus strand of OV656873.1, from coordinate 24,140,521 downwards.
ACGTTAATCGAGGCGACGTAAATCGAAGGATTACTGTATTTTGTTTCCCCCCTTCACCCTCATTCTTCTATGAAAAATGTAATAAATAAGCCGCCCCTCCCTAAATGCAAAAATAAAATGTTAATTTTTATCGTGTTATTAATAAACGAATAAAATATGTTTTTGGCAGGTATTTACATTTCATACATACAGGGGTCCATGGGAAATTTCATACAAATAATGCATAAATAGGCCTCCTTATGTAAAACTAAGCAAATTTTCAATAGACAGCACCAACAATATTGTTACGTTTTTACCTTTTAAAAACGTTAAAAATATGAGTTCGTAAATTGCAAATAAAATAAAAATAAATCTGTGTTTATTTTTAAGTCAATTCTTTATTATCTGCACAACTTTTGTGCCACTGTCCGAACTTATTTCACGTATACAATGATAACTTTCACAATATGTGCTTGTTCGTGATATTTCTCTGCTTACAACCTTTTTTGTAAGCAACAACAACACTTGTTAGTTATTCTTCTTTGCTCACAACCTTTTTTTGTAAGCACAACACTAACAACTGTTTTCTTCACGCAACTTGTCTGCACACAAGTCTGACTGAATTATAACTCGATCTCGTATCTTCACACACCACTGGTTGAATTTTCACTCAATTCAACGCGACGTCGTCACACGACTAACTTAACTCGAACTCCGAGAATCACGTGTCTTCATACACAACTGACTGAATTCTAACTGAATCCCCGTTGCTCGCTTTATCTTGCCTTTTATATCACTGGATCAACAGTGTGATGAATGCCCTTGAAGGATGATGACGGCATTCGGGAACAATCCAAAAATGTAAATGTCTCGTCATCATTGTTGTTCGTGTATCTTGTTTACTTTCGTCCAGGCAGAATTGTTGTTGTTTTGTTTATTTGTCTTTCCGCTATATTTTTTTATACACGGACGTTGTTGCTATATTTTTGTTTATTCATCGATCTTGTAAACAAGCCTGTTGTTTTTGTTGCTATATTTTTACTTATTCGTTGATCACGTGAACAATTCCATTGTTTTGTTTTTGGAGCTTTTGTTTATCATTTTATTCATGATCAAGTATATTGTGTTGTTTTTGGAGCTTTTGCTTATTATTTTAATAACACCATTTCCATTTTCGTAACAATATATTTCAAAAGAATAAAAACTTATGCATGCTCCAGTCAGTAGCAAATGATACCAACTTAGGCTGCTTAGTGTCAACATATTCGCTGAGAATTCCCTTCCACTCCACAGAAATTTTCTTACAACATAAGTGGCATGAAAGCTCTTCTCTTTGCAAGCTCTTCTGCTCACTCATTGCTGTAAATTCCCTTGTGACCAGGGACCCATTACAGTGTCATAATATTTCCCTGCATAATTGATTCAATTTTCCCAGACGGTTTCATATAATGTTCGAGTCAACCACCAAGCCAAATGCTATAAGAGCGATCTGATTATCATATAGTATTACCTGCGCAGTTTCTACTCTCTGTCCAAGTTGAATTGAGTACATCTTTCAATGGCATAGACTTCCGTACGATACATACATAACATAGTTGGTCATTACAACACTTCCGTTAGGATCACAACCAGAGACCAGCAATGAATCGTATTTTCGCTACTCATAGGTACTTATGAAATTTTGAGTATGAGTGAGTCAAGAGTATTAAAATCAAGTATCAAGTATCAAAATCAACTACTCTGATTCACTCGTACTCGCTACAACATTGATTTATAAGTATAGGTTGCAATGAGTATGAGTACAACGTTGACATCAAACTCACAACATTCGATTCATTGTTTGATTCATACGCCTACTCATTCAGATTCATAAATTTAGAAAAATACTTATAATACTTACGAATGATTCGAGTCACTCGAATCATACATTTACAGTAGTAGTTATTGCTGCATTTACAAAAGAAGAGAAAAGAAAAGACAAAGACAGCAAGCAAAGCACACACACAACCTTCTAGCGAGTATTGTGGTGTTCGTACTCGAATCATACTTATTTTGTGCTTCGTGTATATGTTGAATCATGGAGAGTCGAAATCAACAAAATCGTATAATAAGTATGAGTACGATGAGTATTTCTAACTTTGAATATGAGTAGTATGAGTATGATATTAAAATGAGTATGAATGCGTATAAGTATCACAAATTATGAGTATGACTCGAATCTACTCATCGTTTTGAATACTCGTTGCTAATCTGTGATCACAACCCAGCTTCTCACACCACTTATGTAGTTTGTGTTAATTTTTTTTCATTAGTGGCGGGGCCGACAATTTAAAGTCGACTCCGAACGACAGGTTTTTTTTTTGGAAATTTTTCATGGCAAAATATATTTACTTTCAGAGTTGCTGATGAGAGGAAGTTGCCGTTTTTTATACTTCGTTTTGTTTCAGATGTCTAAACTGAGTTTTGAACCGTGGCCTCTTCTCTAGTAAGTACACACACTCGAAAGATGCATACGAGTTTTGCCAACGACTAAGAATATTTCACTCTGTGTGAGCAAAAATTCCCACAATTGCCGCAGTATTTGTGCGTGAATCATATGTATACTACAGAATAGTCTTGCTCTTAAAAGAATATGTCGGCTTAAGGCTGATCCATTCGCTCTTTGTCCCATTGCGAAACCTTTTCTAAAATCATAGGCTCTCATAGTTTTTCCGTGGGACAGTTAAGGAGGGAGTTGTCAACTATTCGATTCATTAGGATATGAAATCCCTTAATGATTAGACTTGTCTCCCATGGTATTCGATGTGGTTCACCTCAAATCTCTATTTCCGAACATTTAAAGACAGTGACGGTGTAGTCACATACTATACATATTGTTACGAAAATGGAAATGATGTTGTTAAAATAATAAGCAAAAGCTCCAAAAACAACACAATGGACTTGATCACACATAAAATGATAAACAAAAGCTCCAAAAACAAAACAATGCAGTTGTTCACGTGATCAACGAATAAGTAAACATATAGCAACAAAAACAACAGGCTTGTTTACAAGATCGATGAATAAACAAAAATATAGCAACAACGTCCGTGTATAAAAAAATATAGCGGAAAGACAAATAAACAAACCAACAACAATTCTGCCTGGACGAAAGTAAACAAGATACACGAACAACAATGATGACGAGATGTTTACATTTTTGGATTGTTCCCGAAGGTCGTCATCATCCTTCAAGGGCATTCATCACACTGTTGATCCAGTGATATAAAAGGCAAGATAAAGCGAGCAACGGGGATTCAGTTAGAATTCAGTCAGTCGTGTATGAAAACACGTGATTCTCGGAGATCGAGTTAAGTTAGTCGTGTGATGACGTCGCGTTGAATTGAGTGAGAATACAACCAGTGGTGTGTGAAGATACGAGATCGAGTTATAAATCAGTCAGACTTGTGTGCAGACAAGTTGCGTGAAGAAAACAGTTGTTAGTGTTGTGCTTACAAAAAAAGGTTGTGAGCAAAGAAGAATAACTAACAAGTATTGTTGTTGCTTACAAAAAAGGTTGTAAGCAGAGAAATATCACGAATAAGCACATATTGTGAAAGTTATAATTGTATACGTGGAATAAGTTCGAACAGTGGCACAAAAGTTGTGCAGATAATAAGGAATTGACTTAAAATTAAACACATATTAATTTTTATTTTATTTGCAATCTACGAACTCATATTTTTAACGTTTTTAAAAGGTAAATACGTAACAATATGTATAAGGAAGTATAATGAGTTGCACAATGCACATATTGTGCAGACTAGCAGTGCGATCAATGACCTAAGATCACCTAAGGCAGTTAATAGTTTACTCCTCTCATCGAATGAGTCTGTTCGTGCATTCAGTTTTTGTATGAAGCGTTACACATTCCTTGCCATTTCTGTATAATCTCCAGTTTTATTGGGACTATCTTCCTATCTACATATGTACTCTGCTTGTATTGCCTTCCAAGTTTTCTTTCTTTTAATTGCTTAGAGTTTTATCGCTCGAATTCCTGCACCGACCAAACTCAACGATGATGATACTTGTTTGAGTTGCAGACTTTATAATCCCCTTTTAACAACAGGTTTCCACCTTTTCATATTCTTTTCTTATCCTTCCATAAATAACGATACCCCGTTTATAGTCGCCATCAGTAATTTATAAAAATGGGGAGATAATGGTCCCCCCTAGGATGTCATTACAAGATTCAAGCCTTGTGTGAGATTCTCACTTCTTCTAGAACTTTAGGGTTGCCAACATAGATTCTTATACGCTACTGGTTAAGGCAAAAAAAACGGATTTTTGTTTTGTTAATAATACCCTAGACTTTCATGCAACTTTATTTCCATAAATTTTATTGAAATTTTTTGCAAAATATTCTTTAAAAATTTGTTTTCATTTCCTTCAGCTTGACAGTGACATTTTCATTTTAAAATTCTTTTCAAAAACAATTTGAAACACACTGTGGGGATAGTCACTTCATTGTTAGATAATTGCTAAGCTTAGTCCTCTCTCAGCTTCATAAAGTGCTCAATTGGCTTTGTCATGTAGGCTCCCCGACTCTCTTTCCTTCTCATTTCATCTCTTTGTGAAATCAAATATTCCATTAGAGACAGTTAATCGCCTTTTTTCCCAGGCAAATTACAAAACAAACAAAAAAAAAAAAGAGTCGAAAATACGAGGAAAAATATCAACAGTGCGGAGTAAAAGTGTATTGACATGGCTTACGAATGTGCAATCAAATGAAATAAAAAGGTTGACGAAATTTCCACTTGATCGCCTTTGTTAAAGAACACTCACTCTGGCAAACAGGCAATCAGGCACATAGACAGTCTGTCAGTTGGTCTATCATTATGTAACATTTCATTAACTCTAGGTGGAAATTCAAAGACAGCAACAACAACAACAACAACAATAACCGACGAAATAACTGAGAAATTGATTGAAAAACCCAAGACAAACTGACAAAACATTGTATACTACATACTGGGTGGTGCGTGAAACTGGGGGTTACACATGATTTGCGTGCATGATTATGAGGATGGCAGTTCTCTACGTGCAACAGTGCCTTAAAAAATTATGCCACAATTACAGTGTGTGTGTGGATTTTAATTTACAAGCTTATTCGTGTATACAATATATAAGCACTGTTGCATGCCATACTTGTTGTCATCATCATCATTCGCATTTTGGAGGCATGTTGTTAACATAAATTGTTGCAAGAGTGTGACAGCCTGACAAAAGTTTTAATGCCAAGAGAGATTTTGTTGAACAAAAATGTGCGTGTTCCTCTGTTGACAAATGACTTTTTATTTCTTTGTATTGCTTTTGGCAACAATATGTGGCAAGAATGGAAATGGAAATTTTAAATCACACTTAATTATTACAGGCATCGTTCATTGTCTTATAAGTTCAGTAAAATTGTCGTTTAATTGTCAAACGTTTGCAAAAGTTTGTACAACATCTAGGTGTGGAAATAATCATCTACTAAACTCTCGTTTAACTCTCACTGGGGAGGATATTGTTACGTTTTTACCGTTTTAAAAACGTTAAAAATATGAGTTCGTAGATTGCAAATAAAATAAAAATAAATTTGTGTTTAATTTTAAATCAGTTCTTTATTGTTCGCACAATTCCGTGTGCCACCTTTAACGATTTGACTTAAACAACAACAATTTGCTTTAATTGTTATTCTTCTTTCATACTCTTCTGCATACACAATAATAATTGTTCGTTAGATCTTTAAAACGGAGATCTTCAAACCACAATTATTCTCTTCACACGCAATGTGGCTTCACACAAGACTGACTGAATTCTTTCTGAATTGCCTTTGCCTGCTCTATCTTGCCTTTTACACCGCAGGGTAAGCAGTCTGTTGAATACACTTGAAGGCGAATGTCTTTGCCTTCGCGAAATCTCTATAAATGTAAACAAGTTGTTTATTGTTATTTGTGTATTTTGTTTACGTTTGCCCCTGCAGAGTTGTTGTTGCTTGTTTATCCCTTTTTTTTATACTGCACCGTTGTTGTTGCTTGTTTACTTCTTTAACCCCTTTTTTCATACTGATGTTGTTGCTATATTTTTGTTTATTCGTCAATCATGTAAACAAGTCTATTGTTTTATTTTCGGAGCTTTTGTTTATCATTTTAAAAACACCATTTCCATTTTCGTAACAATATTTTAGGAACATTTCATGACAATATTGATTTATTCTCAGAAGTTTTGTTAGAAGATTGTTTTGAGAGTATGTCATTGAAAAAATATATCTTTTCGTATTTCATTTTGTTCAAGATGCCTGACCTGGGGTTTGAACCGATACTTCACGTCTAATAAGCCAAACACTCTTCCCAGTAGAATATGGCTATTTCGTTGGTTCTATTACAGATAAACTGTTGTCCCTCAAGTCTCTTTCCACGCCTGTGCTTTTCACTCTTTTAGTCTGTGGTAGTAACTACGTCTAACCTACCGCAAACCATACTTCTAGCATATGTTTGCCTATCGCATCCTGAAACGTTTTTGCAGTTCACTTAAAAAATTGAAAATTTTCTTAACCTCAGCATCAATTACGATTTCCATTTTCGTAAATCCGATTAAAAAATATTTTCCTTTATTTTTTCGTTGCATTTCTTTCGTTTTTCATTATTTTTTCTCCATTGAATGCAACGATAAGATTGCTTTTAAAGAAATTTTCGTAAAGAAATAATTAAATTACCGCACAAGGAAGAAAAAGGCTTTTAAGTCTCTTCTTCAATTTCAATATTTTTTAAGAAAAACTATAAAAAAAGTGATACAAAAATTAATTAAATTGAGTTGCAGAACTGTAAAGTAATGCCATCTTATAGGAGAGTACTTTATGAGGAACTGAAGTTCGAGTTTAATTTTCAAACTGATGAAATGTTATTTATACCAGAACAGGACAATAAAATTATATACGAGGGTGGTCACAAAATTAGTAAAATTGTGGTGAAGCGCTAGAACAAATACAACACTCCACCGGCCCTACATAAAGCCGTCAATTATTTCTGTTTTGAATAAATTTGGAGTCTATGGTAGATAGCCCTTCAGAAAATAGATATGTCTTGCAATCATGATGCCCGAGTTATTGTTTTCCAGAAGTTTGGTTGTCATACATTTATTCTGTCATTTATTGCATAACATGTTGCATCATAATGACATATTGTCCATGCCATCATCAATTGCGAAGAGAAACAAGGTAAAGGAGTTCGGCAATGAGATGAAAAGCTGCGTAGAGTAATTGTGCCATTGTCCAATTCTTAGAACTTACTAGTAGCTTTAATCAGAAAGATACATTGTGGCACTAAATTCTACATCAGGCACAGGAAGTGACAAATGACGTCATTAACAAATAAAGTTAGCCGTTATCAAGTGTTTACAACATGCTAGTTGAAATAAAATGGTTTTTTTACATTGGACCAGGAAAGTGGCTACTGATAACTAGAGATGACGGAGAAGGATAAAGAGAATACAGCGTTTAGTGCAATGGGCAGTTGAAGGTAATGCCGGCCTTGCAGCTATGCGTCTGGTTTCGATGGGAAGATCTATCGATGAATACCTTAAAAACGTAAAAATAAATCGTAGAGTAACCTATAAACGTTATTCCTTGTTTAAAAACAAAAGACTTCTATTCTATTTTTCGCATTAAAACTGTAAAATGGGGGGGTCAAGCGCAAAGCTTTGATTTTCAATTTCCAATTGAAGCCTCTAGAAATTCCAATTAAATGGCAATTTTCTGTATATTTTCATAGAATTTCTATGAATTCGATTACACTCCTCCGCTTTATTTTGCGAGAGAGAGAGCGAGAGAGAGAGCAAGAGAGTGAGAAGAAAATAGAAAATCAAATGAAGCCGCTGTAAAGTAATAAAAAGAAGAAAATATTCAAGCAAAATAAGCACAAGTAATGTACACGCCAACACTCTCTCTTGCCCTCTCATTCTTGCACAGCCAATCATAAACACTAACACCACCACCACCACAGAATTACAGAACGGACGAACGAATGCATGCCGGAAAGGACGAAGAGAAATAAAAATCACAATTTAATGGCTGTAGATTGCAATGGCCTTCAAAAGTAATGAAACTCATAGAAAATGTTGCGAGTGTAAATGTGTACTAAACCAATTGGGTGTGTGTTTGTGTAAGTGTGTGTGTGTTTGGGTTTCGTATCTCATTCTCATTTCGTTGTTATTTCCTTTGGTATGCCTTGGTTTAAAGCATAGCATTGCTGTGATGATATGGCTGTTTTACTTAACAAACCCAATAAACACTTGCATTGACTAACCGACTGAGAGTCAAATAAAAAAGGTTTAAAACGACTAACGCCTGTTGTTGTTGATTTTCTCTCTGTCTTAGCATTTGTTGTTTTTTAAAGAAATAAAAACAACAACGGATTTACTTATTGTCTACAACAAAATTAAAGAATCTTTTCTTATGTCTTTCTTCTTATTTTTTTTTTTTTTTTTTGTATTCGACTCTTCTTCTCTTTTATACACAAGAGGTGCAACACTAACCAACCAACCTGTTAGCACAACAGCACAACAATAAGAAAAACACACACACTTACGTATGTATGCATGTGTATAAGTACACAGCCTGGTAGGAGCATACAAATAACAAAAAACGTCTAAAAAAATATAAAAATAATCCAACAACATCCATAACCTAGAAAAGTAGACTCTTTTTCAAGGTTAACCTCTGCCTCTCTTTGTATTGACACGAGAAAGTGAGAGAGAGAGAGCGAGAGAGAGAGGAAGAGCCGTATGAACTGAGTTTGAAACAGTGTTGCAAAATTGATATTTTAAAATGGTACTGAACTCTAAGTGAAAGAGTACTTTTTTGCATCAAATGGTACTTTTGTAAAAAAAAAAATGCACGCATATACGTATATAACACAGCCCTGCATGGGTTTTGCAAACAAGATGGTTCCAGGTGTTCCCGAAGGCATTTTGCGCGCTGAACACGAATCTGTATTCAAAAACTTTCCATAAAAAAATCAAAATGGCGGATCCAATATGGCGGTCGAGGTTTATAAAAATTAATCAGATTTACTTGACCGCCATATTGCATCCGCCATTTTGAATTTTTTAAATCTGAATGAAGATCTGTAATCAGCGATCCCAAAAACCCCTGAGTAACAATTTTCAAGTAAATCTGATTAGTTTTAAAAGACCTCCGTAATGTGTTTCTTTTTCTATTGCATCCCTTGACATAAACCCACCCCCTACTTTAAGGGGGGTGCATGCAAACAATTTGGCTTAGGGCTCATTTTAAAGAGCAAAGATCAATTGTCAATTTCTGATAATAGCGAAGGTTCTAGCACGTCAGTGTTCAGCTCTATAATTCTTCAAAAATGGCCAAAAATGCTATTTTTAGGGGTTTCAGCCCCCTTTTTCTCGAAAACCTGACGTGATGGAAAGTTTTTGAATACAGATTCGTGTTCAGCGCGCAAAATGCCTTCGGAAACACCTGGAACCATCTTGGTTGCACAAAAAAATTCCCATTTGCAGGGCTGTGTAATTGGTCATTACAAACCCTTCAGTCAGGATTACGAATTAGCTCCTCAACACCACTTAGATTGTGTGCGTTAATTTCATTTATAAGTGGTGGGACCTACAGTTTAAAGTCGTCTGCGAACGACAGATTTTTGAGAAATTTTACATGGCAATTTCTTTATTTACTCGCAGAGTTTTTGCCATAAATCTGCTGAGAGGAAGCGGCCGAAGAAATTTTTTTCGTATTTCATTTTGTTCGAGATGTCTCACCGGATGTTTGAACGGTGGCCTTACGTTTAATAAGCCAACACACTATCTACGGCGACTTCTACTGTATCGATTGCATCAGTTCAGCTTCGTTGACAACATAATGACAGTACAGTATTGCTAATGACGCTGAATTAATCTGGTTAAGAAGAGAACTAAATTGCCCTTTTCCTCGAATTACTTGACCGTCTATAGCACTATTGCGATTCTCACAGGCCACTGTCTCTTTGAAAGATATGCCTATATGCAGAGTTTTTGCCAGAAGGAAGTCGCCGGAGAAATATTTTTTCATATTTCGTTTTGATGGAGATGCCTGACATGGGATTTGAACCGGGCGCTCATGTCTAGCATACATGGGCATACTGCATTATAATTCTAATGCATTAAGCTTTTCAGTATTCAGTAAATGTTTACTGGTAATGAAATTTAGATTTCATTTTTGTAACTGTAATTTTTTTTTTTATAGAAGGAGCCTTCAATAACGTGGAACTGGGTGCTATTTCCGGCGCTCTAACGAGACTGAATGTACCCAATACTCTGGTGAACTGGATATCCAGACTACTACGTGGAAGAACAATCTACCCGACACTGGGGTGCTCGCTCATCTCCAGAGAAGTAGGAAGGGGAACTCCACAGGGTGGAGTACTGTCCCCTCTCCTATGGAATCTTGTGATGAATGAGCTGCTAGTGATGTTGGAAAACGTGGGATGCCGAGCGATTGCCTATGCGGATGACGTTGTTCTCACTATTTCGGGTAGATTTGTTGACACTATAAGAGACAGGATGCAACTTGCCCTAGGGAAGGTTAGGGAGTGGGCATCTGGTCGTGGTTTGGGTGTTAATCCCGGTAAAACGGAGGTTGTACTCTTCACGAGGAAGTACAAACCTCCACCTTTTCGTCCACTGAGATTGTACGGGGCGAAACTGGAACTCAAGGAGGAGGCGCGCTTCTTGGGCCTTATCCTGGATAGGAAACTATCGTGGAAACCTAACATCACTAACAGACTAAGAAAAGCCTCCATCGCCCTCTACGCCTGTAACAAGGTGTTGGGGAAGAAATGGGGCCTGAAACCTAGGATGACTCACTGGATCTACACAGCGGTGGTCAGACCTATCCTGACCTACGGATGCCTGGTGTGGTGGGAATCCCTGAATAGGACAACGAACCTGAACTTGTTACGCAAGCTACAACGATCTGCTTGCATAATTATTAGTGGTGCCCTGCGCACTACTCCTACGATCGCTCTGGAGATGATCTTATACCTTCTACCGCTCGACCTATACTGCAGGGGTGTGGCGGCTAGGATCAGTAGGCGTCTCTGGGCGACTGGACAATGGCATGCATCGAGCATTGGTCATACAAGGATACTTGAGGGAGCTGATATTGTCGGAAGCATAGACTATATGACACCGCAATATGACTTCTCAAGGAATTTTAGGACATCCATCCCGAAAAGGGAGGACTGGGGAAAGGGTGTGGCGCACCTATCGGGAAATGCCGCACAAATCTACACCGATGGCTCCAAATTAGAAGGAGCCGTTGGTATTGGCACCTATTCGAGATCAATCGGAATATCCAAGTCTATGAGACTACCAGATCACTGCAGTGTCTTTCAGGCGGAAGTGTCGGCTATTCAAGCTGCGGTGAAAATTGTTGCGGACAAAAATGTTCGCAAGCGAAGGATCATTATACTTTCCGATAGCCAAGCGGCCATCAAGGCGCTGGATTCTAGTGTGATAAACTCCAAGACAGTATACGACTGTCGCAGATGTCTCAATGAGATGGCGAACCGACGCGATGTTTGTATCACATGGGTACCGGGACATAAGGACATTCCCGGCAACTGCAGAGCGGATGAATTGGCCAGAAGGGGCACGACCGTCGAGCTCTCTGATGAATTCTCTACATTGGGGATCCCTTTAAGTACCAGTGGGCTTATGATTAACAATGCTATCGTGGACCTTGCCAACAGTAGATGGGCAGCTTCGGATAAGGGCAGAGCGGCGCAAAAAATCTGGCCAAAGCTGGATAGAAGGCGCACGACGACTCTGCTTAAGCTCCAAAGAAGCAGGCTCAAAGCTGTTATCGGGGTTATTACGGGGCATTGTATTATAGGAACACATGCGAGGCGTATTGGTCTTGGACACCTTGCGAATGATTTCTGCAGAAGCTGTGGAGATGAAGAGGAGGATGAAACTATTCTTCACCTACTTTGCACATGTCCGGCACTTGGTCGAAGGAGAAAGAAACACCTGGGTGCCTACTACATGGAGGACGTAGATGAACTGTCATGCGTGGAAATTGGCCCCGTTTAGTCAAACGTCGACGGAACATTACATTGCGTACATACGTTCGTTTTTAACATATGAAGAGCAATGCAAATACTTACTTAATTTGTCAAGCGTTTTGATGGCTTTTCGTGTTCTAAAAACGAATGTACGTTCCGTGGACGTTTGGCTAACCGGGGCTAAACTCTAATTTTACCTTTAGCATTGCGTTGAACATGTTGCTAATGGCATTAATAGTTGAAAAGCGCAATACATAAATATGTAATATAATAAAAAGGTACTGAAAGCTTCGCGGGGATACTGCGGTATTTTTAAAGTGAAAAAGTACCGAAAAAAGTACTAAAGTACTGAATTTTTCAACACTGGTTTGAAATCGTTGTTATTTGAATGAAACGAAATGAAGAAGAAATGCCGACAGGTACAACAACGCCATCATATCGACAGTAAAGACGTTGTTGATGATGATGTTTATGTCGACATTGATGTTGCTTGTTTAACCCAGGCACACGCGCACGCACACATTCAACACGGCGTACATACATATGTACATGCATGCATATGCTCTCATGCCCCCAAAGGTATTGAATCAATTTGGGAATTTATGTTCGACAAGAAAATCACATTAAAACGTTATTAAATGTGAACGAAAAGAAAAGAAAAGAAAAGAAAAGAGAAAAAAAGTCATAAGCACGTACATACGTCTTTAGAATTAAAGGGTTTAAAAGTGTTCTGAAAGATGTTCTTAAAGAACTCTTTATTTTTCTTTTTTTTAATGAAATTTTGAACAAAAAGAGAACAAAAAAAAAAAAAAGAATGTTTAACGAACAGCGTTCTTCAGTCAGATTGCATTTAATACATGAACATTGTCATTTTAAACGACAGAAATTTTAGTGATGAAACGTTCAAAAATAAATTCAATTCACTATCCAACGAATAGAAATGTGGTGGCGTTTAGGTTAGGTTAGGTTAGAGGACGTGTACTTGTCGACTGAGACAAGTACAGTACCCGGAGGTCGAATTGACCCATTGTACAACGTCCTTAAAAGGAAGGATAACAGAGGGGATAGGAAAAAGGAGAGGAAGTAGGAAAGGGAGAATGGGAAGCGGAGGAATTACACAGACCAAAAAAGAAAAAAAAAACAAAACAAAAAGGGGGAAACGCGACTACACTTGATGACTTGATGTCGGCTCTCGACACAGAATTCAAACCCTTAAAGAAGCCCCTGCCAAGGGTCCTCAACCTCCACTTTGGGCAGTTACAAAGGAGGTGCTCGACAGTCTCCAACTCCTCCTCACCGCAACATACCCTGCAATAGTCCGGCTGGGATCTGGAACAGATCCCAAATGATAACTCCGTGGACTGTTATGATAAGAGCACAAAAAGAAAGAACTGTTGCTCCCAACACTAAAAAAAAAGGAACCAAAATTGAGAGGATTTCTAAATCTCGAATACACAACAAAAACAACACCTTCCTTTTGTTTGACACTGTTAGATTTAATATCTTTCACGTCACTGTGCACTTCACTGCAATGGACTTCTATGACCTTCACTTAAATGGACTCCTTTGACCTTGCCACTTTGCAAAAATTCAGATCCGTCAGCAACCTAATCTCGCAGTGCCCCGTGATAAAACCGATAACTAACCTTAAACTGGCCTTATCCAAGCCCAGCAGCCAACCTGTTCTCATACTGTCTAAAGCAGGCCATAGACATCTAGAAACACAACAGCCCGATGGGTTCCCCCAACGCCTCTGCTCTTCCCTTCTGACCCATCCATTGAAGATTGGGGGGTCAGGACCAACTACTAAATCGCTCTCAGAAAGCGAACCTAGCCTAGCGAGAGTATCCGCCGTCTCATTGCCCAGTATTCCGCTATGACCCGGAACCCAGCATATACGGATACGGTCCGGTCCAAAGGTCCTCAACGACTCCTTGCACTCGCGAAAGAGCCGTGATTTGCACCAGACCGACGCAATGGCAGCCTGACTGTCAACGAAGATTATGTAAGATTCCGAATCCGAAGTGGGGCCACCAGCTATGGCCTCAATAGCCTTCAAGATTGCGAAAATCTCCGCCTGAAACACGCTGCAGTCATCATTCAACCTGAAGTAAAGTTCAAGACCGAGTTCCCTACAGAAAACCCCAGCACCTGTACTACCACCTAACTTAGACCCATCTGTGAAGATGGGTATACCTCTCTGAAGATGGCGTTTTGTAGAATAAAAAAAATTAGAAAAAATCATATTGTGTAACGAAAATTTACAGGCTCATTGCTACCAGCAATATACGACAGCTTGGCAATGTTTCTCTTATGATTGATTGATCTATTGGGAAATATGGGAAGACGATTTACCAAGCTATGTTAAATACTGATGGTGGCTATTATGCTGTATATGGAGAAATAAAATTAAAATAAGGAAATGACCGCCACACTTTATTATGGTAAAAAAAAAAAAATCACACAATATTACGACGGTGACCTTATCTTCAGTAGGAATGAACCATATTGATCGCTGTGCTATAAAAAGTCTTAAAAGAAATGAATTGAAAATTGTACCAGAGGATATACAAGCAGAACAGAAAACCGACATGAAAGGTAGATGAACAGCAAGGCTTATTCCTAATATAGATAAGTAAATTAACAAGAGAATCCCGAATATAAACTATGTGGTCTTCCGAACTTTCGCAGTTGACACAAGGCCACTTTATTGAAGCTACATCTGTTAAATTAGTGGTCATTTAGTCAGCCTGTTTTGCCAAATCACCATGGACAACGACGTGTAATCGCTATCTGGACTCTGATGCAGTCACCAACTAAAATTTAGCGAAATATCATTTCTGGATCGCGATCACACAAAATTGTCGAATTCGAGACGATATTAATCCACATGAGATCCATAAAGATCGAATAGGGAAGAAGTGTCAAAATACTGTAAATGGGGCTACGAAATACAAAAACTCATTGTGGATGCAACAGACCTGGCAAGGTCGTAACCAGAAGCAATGTTCTAGACACGCACTGATCAATATGTTGGTCCCTGAAGTCATGAAGAGGCTGCTTCCAGGGTAGATACATTTCTGGGAAAAATAACGTTTATGATCGGTATTGCCTTATGGAGACTATATGTCCGCAAAAAAGGGGCAATATTGGAGGGAATTATAGCAATTCGGCCTATCTGCTAATCAGTTTTAAGCCCTTCAACCTTACAAAGATCAGTTGATGCAAAATATTAAGTCACTTTTCTCGTACGGAAGTCATTTAAATTTAAACGTGTAAGAAAATAAGAAAAATTACATCCTTTAAGATTTAGTAAACCTCCTACAATATATAGAGCATGAGTGGAATGCGTGTAAGATAATTTTGACTCCTTTCAAGAAGGAAAAGCTATTGCAGCTTTTAAGTGATGAAATTAAAAGAAAAATGGCTATAGTTGGCGAAAAAGAAAGTGTTGCTTCATCAAGACAATAATTTATCAATTCACACATTCACTATTGCGATGGTCAACAATAGATTGAAGTTGAGACTGCTTTATTTCACCTTATTCACTAGACATAGCGCCCTGCGTTTATATTCTATTTTGCCAACGTGAAAATATGATTACGAGATAAAATATTTGTTAGTAATACTAAAGGCAAAGTTTACTTTTGATGGCTAAGATGCTAAACAGGGTAACGAAACTATTGAAGACTGTACACACAGAAATAAAACCCAATGTAAAATTAACATGGAAAAATGTTGATTTCAAATCATAGTAAATTTTCGAAAAAAATTTTAATAAATGTATTTTTAACTTTGTTTCACATTGAATCAAAATTAAAAATGTTAATTTAATCTCAGAAATAGCTGATTTGACATTTTACAGTTTAAAATAAAATTGTACACATAAGGTATAACATTTTATAATGTTAAAATAACATTTTTCAATGTTGATTTAATATGATGTATTTTTATAGTAAAAACAAAAGTTTTTTACGTAAAATCAACATTGCGTTTAGTTGATATAACATGGGCCATTGTTAATTCAACATTATATTTACATGTTTCGATGTTGAGAAACATGTTGAAACAACATGTGACAATTTTAATTGATTAACGAATAGCGAATAAAATTGTTTAACGTTAAATCAACAACACTGTTCAGGTTAAATCAATATTGGTTCATGTTAAAACAACATTTACAAATAATAGTTTTTATATAAATTATAAATAACATCGGTTCAAGTTAAACCAACATTTTGTTATGTTAAATTAACATTAGTTAATTTAAAATTGACATTGATTCATGTTGAATCTACATTGTATTCTGTTAAATCAAGCTTATACCATGTTGGAAACATTTCGAACAAGATTGAAACAAAGTTGTTGAATTTTCAATTAACATGAAAAAAAAGTTGAAATGAAATGAAATCATGTTGAATTCTGCAAAAAGTACCACTATTTAGGAACATTAGAAACTTTTCATTCATATATTAGTAAAGCTTGAATAAGTATTGTGGTGTATTATAAAATTATATATTATCTGAAACTATAGCCGAAAAAATAGTTTCGTGGCTAAAAAATAAATCTAATATTGGCTCAACATCAACTCCAATATCATCTTTTTCATCATCAGTTGGAAGTTCTAAGCTATCTAAGGTAAAGTTTGAAATTATTTTTTTCGTTTTTATTATTAATAATTGTTTTACGTTTAACTTTAGAGTCTAAAGCAAATTTTAGAAGAAAGCCTTAAGGGGAAATCTGTAACTACTTCTTTAAACAAAATGATAATTTGACCGATTCATTTCGTGCTGAACTAATCAATATAATTTTGGAGAATGTATTTGATCACGAAGTTAAATTATCACCAAAAGATATGCCAATAATAGTAGACGAAATTGTCAATAACTTCCCCAGTGAAATAAGAGTAAGTTTTAATTAAAAAAATAGAACAAAAAAATTTTGTTTTGTTTCGTTAAATAGGAGTACTATTTTATACCACGAGGTAGAAAAGGGAATCCAGGAGGTAAATTTTGGGATAAATATGTTAACCAAAAGGCAAAGCGTGCACGTTCATTAGTTAAAATTGAAGAAAATACAGATGCTTCAAATTCCAACTCGCTGATAGTTAATTCTGAATTAATAAACGTTATATTTTATTTAAAGATATGTATATATAAAAACAAAAATAACTTCTTTTTATTGGGCGGGCTTAATATAAACAGAAAGTCAATATGATTTTCATGTTATTTCAAAACTAGAATCCTTTTGAATTAACATGAAAATTTATGTTGAAATAATATGTTTGCATCTTATTTCAATACGAAATTCAGAGTTGAAATAAAATGATTTAATGTTATTTTAAACATAAGATCATATTGATTCAATGTGAGGATCATGTTATCTTAAAACTAATTAATGTTGATTTGAATGGTATCTTAAAGTAAATTCAACGTGATCTCACATTGATCCAACATAAGTAGCAATGTTGTTTTATAATGTTTTCAAGTTGTTTTTAATTGAAAAATAGTTATTTTTGGTTTACTGTAAAGTCATGTTGAATTAATATGAAACACCTATGGAGCAAAATCATAGCTGAAAAATGTTGATTTAACCTTGTTTTAGGCGTTTTTACAATGATTTTTTTCTGTGTGTAGGGGAAAAGTGTATCGAACCAAGAAGACAGATTATGTTGAGAACAACGTATTTACTTAATTGGTCATTACAAAATTTTAGTCACGATTACAACCTGGCTTCTGGTTGTTCGCCACCGCTTAACAACAGTTGAAAAACGTCAATGACGAATCTTCTTAGTGTCTTGATTGTTTTTGAAACAAACTTAACTAAATTATTGATTCATTCCAACCCTTTAGTGAGGATTAGAACATAGCTTCTTACTCCACTTATGTTGTATGTGCTAATTTTGTCCATGAGTGTCGGGATCTACAGTTTAAAGTCGACTCTGAACGACAGATTTTTAAGAAACTTTTCTTGGCACTTGTTTTTTTTGACTCTCAGAGTTTTTGCCAGAATATTGCTTTGTTTCTTGTGTTTTTTCATTAGTTTTGATTTTAAGACTAGCCTCGTATTTACATATGTGTCCGAACATTAATTGTTAATCACTCTAGTAACTAAATTTTCCAACAATTTGTTACCAGATTATTGCATTGAAGATTAGTAGGTAATCTTGTTCTTTGAAAGATTGCACTCTTTTACTAAATTCTACAATTCAGTCTTATCCTGTACATGTACGAGAATGAGGCACAACAACAAAGAGAGATTGTGATAGTATTAGCATTGGATTGCTTGTATACACCACAATCATCTCTACTACAAAAACGACTCAACAATTTATTTGTCTATGCAAAAACAAAAATATTTTCACTCTCTCTATGCCACTACTTTCTTTATTTGTTGTTGTTTTTATTTCCTGTTTTTTTTTTTTTTGTTTTTTTTTGTATACTCTAATGGCACTGTATTGTGTCTAGTACACAGAAACTCTATGACTCTCTCTTGCACTGTGTGAAATAATTTGTAAATGCTTTGTGTTGTTGGCATATAACTGTGTTGTGTTGTGTTGTGTTTTTTTTTTATGTGTTTCTAGAGCAAGAGAGCAACACTATTGTTATTGCTTTTATAATATTTTTTGTTACTCTGTTTATTTTATTTTATTTTGTCTCTTTTTTGTATGTATGTATGTGTGTGTGTGTGCACTTGCATTTGCATTTATGGACTATGAAACTTGAGTAAAATAATCCCATTGTGGGTGTTTATTTTTTTAAAAGTGCTCTTTTGTAGAATTTTGTACTATTTGTTGCGTTTTTATGGTTGTTGTATGTATTTCTGTAGCAATAACTATGAAACAGAGAGGGTGAGAGTATATACATATATATTTACAGCTGTGTTCAAAATAATAGGAGTGCTACCATGTAATATTTTCAAAGTCAAAAATTTTTATTGTACCAATTTGCAAAACATGATATATTTTAATGGTAGTTACAACAATATGTAAGAAATAAAATACAAAAAAGAATCTCGTAATAACTTTAATATTTTCGATGAAATTGATTCATTTCTGTGTTTGCCCTTGATTTCAGTTGATCAAAAAAGTAGGAGTGTGAGTGTTCTTTTAAAAATAAAAATATAACAGCATATAATTTAAAAAAAAAGTGAACAGTAAGTACGGAAAAATATAATTAAAACTTTTTCTACAGTGATTCACATAAATTTTTGTAATAGTGGGACGACAAAAGCACTCTACTGAAGAAAAGAGAAAACTAATTAAAAATCTTTGAAAAAAGGCAAAACTTACAAAGAAATTAAGGAAATCTTAAGTTACTCCGATCAAATGATCACAAATGCATTGAAATATAAAAAAAGCCCGAAACGCGTGGGCGCAAGGGCAAAACATCAACTGTCGATGACAGCGGAATTGTGCGATACAGCAAAATAAATCCTTCGGCGTCTTCAAAAAAATTCAAAAGGATCTGAATCTTGCCGTAAGTGGCCCTACTATTCGTAGGCGTCTGATGGACAACTAATTATTCGCAAGAAGTTCACAAAAAACAGGTAGCAGCACGCTTAAAGTTTGCCCAAGAACATATCAAATATCCGAAAGAAAAATGGAGAAATATACTGTGGACCGACGAAAGCAAAATTGTTTTATTTGGTGGCACTGGGTCTAGACAGTATGTTAGACGTCTGCCCAACACCAAATATAAAGCTCAGTATACACAAAAGACAGTTAAACATGGTGGTGCAAAACTAATGATATGGGGGAGCTTTTCATATAATGGTGTAGGCCCATTACATCCAATTAGCGACATAATGGATAGGATATGTCGGCACTTTGAGAGAAGTGATGTTACCATATTCCACGCCTCTAAAATGGATATTCCAACAAGATAATGACACGAAACACACCAGTAAATTGGCAAATGAGTGGTTTCGAGTTAATGGGGTAAAGGTTATAGCGTGGCCAGCTCAGTCTCCTGACCTTAATCCCATAGAACATCTATGGGGAGATGTTAAGAAGTATGTTGCAGAGAAACAACCTTCAAATGCAGAAGAACTATGGATCACAGTGCGCGGATGCGTGGCATCAAATTCCTTTAAACAGGTGCCAAGATCTTATTGACTCAATGCCTCGTAGATGTGCTGAAGTCATTAAAAACAAAGGTTATTCAACCAAATACTAAAATAGCTTTACTATTTTAAGATAATATGAAGCTTTTGTGCCTTTTGTTTAAAAATTATTAGGTTGTGTGCTAACACTCCTATTATTTTGAACAATTAATTTTGAAAGAAAGCTTTATTTACATGAAATATTTTTTGTTTTTATGGTTTTAATTAAATAATTGAATAGTAAAAAGTTAGAATATGAATTAGAAATAAATTTTATGTCAAAAAAATTTGATGTTTTCTTTTATATTTTTCTTAATTTTAAACTTTGCTTTTAAATGAAGGGCACTCCTATTATTTTGAACACAACTGTATGTGTGTGTGTTGTAATGGATTTGTAAGTAAAAGTGTTCATAGTTTGGTTGGTTGCCAAGTAATAGTTGGTTGCTGTGCTCTACTGCACTGTGTTTAATGTGCATTTATTTATGTGTACGTGTTGATATTTTTGTTGCTGTGTTACCCCAACATTTCTGTGTATTTCCGATGGTCTTGCTCCCTCTTTTATGCTGTTGCCATAGTTTTGTACTCAATTTGCTTTTAGTTTTACTGTGTGTGTGTGTGTGTGTGCGTATAATATTTACGACTGCACAGAATAGTTTTTAACCCATTAAGGTGTTGTGTTTAAACTTAATGGTGCATGGCAGGGAATAATTGGAAAATTAAAGGGAAAATTCAACCGAAATACATATACTTTGGTTAGCTTTATACTAAAACTGGAAATGTTTAAATTGAGAAAAAAAAATTTTATTCTTTAAACTGAAATGAAGCATTTTTTATATTTTTTGTTTTGAATAACAAACAAACAATTTTACATTTAAACTTTAAACACATTTTGAATTTTTATGGCTGTTTTTAAAATAATAATGGAGTAGACAAAAACAAAAACAAATTTACAAACACTATTGCTTTGGTAAACGCATTTCTTTAATGAAAATAAGAATTTTTAATTGATCTGCTGAACTGATCAGCTGATTCTAGAATGACAGAGTTGCCGGGCCAGTTCTACTTGGTCTGTGAATATACGCCGAGGAGGGGTAAATGTACATAACCGCACCATAGAGGAAGTCGTCACGTCTTCCGTGTGTGGGGCCCTCACCCACTAAATCACCCCCTCGTCCCGTGGACTGTTGTACTGTTTGTAAATTCAAATGTAGAATACGCGCCAAATGGGCGGGAAGAGCTTTAAATTGCTAAGGACTCCATTTTTTTTTTTACGCCGAGGAGGTGTAAATGTTCTTAACCGCAAGTCGTCACGTCCTCCGTGTGTGGGGCCCTCACCCACTAAATCTCCCCTCTTCTCCTGGACTGTTGTGTCCACTCCGGAACTACGGTGGTATTACTTCGGAGTGGAGTCCTTTTGGCCCTTTGGCCACCTTCACGCTCATATCCGCGTCCGGATTGCGTATTGAAGGTTGAGGAGACTTCTAAGTGTCTCCACTATTCCCTTCGTCCAGGTTCCCGACTGGGATATCGTTTGACACGTGAGCTAGTGTCATCTATGCCGGCGTGCCTACATGTTTCGCAGCCTCCAGGTCTCTCTTCTTCAGTCTCAGAATGCGCTCCACGTAATACGCCACTGAGGCCCAATTCTCCCTACTCGCAATCATAACTCCGACAATGTTAGCGGTCGTGATCGTTCCAATCATTGACGTCAGTACAGAGCGATAGCTCTGCCAGCGTGCACATTCGAAAACAGTGTGTTCCGCGTCATCAATTACTTCTCCTTCCTCGTAAAGACAGTAAGTTGAGGCGGTCTTGCCCATTCTGTGCAGATATTTCCTAAAATATCCGTGACCCGATAGCATCTGCGTAACGTAGTAGTTTTCTTCTCCAAATTTCCGACCAATCCATGGCTTTATTTCCGGAATAAGTCTCGCCGTCCACCTTCCTCTATCTTCATCGTTCCATCGTCGTTGCCATTCTGAAATGCTATCTTCCCGGAAGTGACCGGTTATGTGATTTCCAGCCGATTTCGCCTTATAAATCTCCATCCGCTCTACTGCCAGCAGATCCACAGGGATTGTACCTGCTATCACAAGTACGGCTGGGGCGGACACTGTTCGATATGCCGACGCGATACGCAATGCAGCCGTTTTCTGTACCGACAGCAGTGAGTTTGCCCGCTTCTTAACCTCTAGCGTTTCGGCCCAAATTTCACTCCCATAGAGCATAATGCTGCTTCCAACCTCCATCAGGAGTCTCCGTCTCGTCTCTGAATACATATTTAGTTGTTGTATTATGTATAGAGCTAGAAGACATTAATCATTTAATTCTATTCTTGTCCTCTTCTTTCGTTTACAGGCTTGGTTATAGAAAATACCTACGTAACTTGAGTGAACTGTATTTGGTAAGCGTGGAAACGCACAAGTGCAATCGCTGTAAAATAAAGGATTCATTTATGGAACATTGATCTGCTGATCACGAAAACCAAATCTCTACTTATATGAAGTTATATCAGCAGAAATGGAGTTGAAAAGGCCACAAAGGTTTGTAGGTGCTATTGAAACCCTTTCATGACGCTATTTTTGTTTAATTGTGTGCAAAGGAAGCACACAGCTTGCGGTCAGCTGTCTCATCTTTCAGTTTTCAGTCAGAGTAAGTATTATTTCAGTCTTACTTAACATTATTGACGTATAGAGGTACTAAACCATACTACAACCATACATATTGTTACGCAAGAACAAACGAAACGACCTAATATCGTTTAACAATAAAAACAATAAGCAAAAGCCACAAAAACAAAGGCCATGAGCATGAAAGAGATAGAAAACGCAAGCACAACGAACAAGAGGCAATGTGTACACAATACACATTAACAAATACATCGAATATCTTCTAAATAAACCAGCAACAATAAACAATGTAGTCGCAAAAGAATTCTCGAGAAGGCGAGAACGCGAACCTTCTACTTCGAGAACCATCATCAGACTGAAGACGTTCGCATATAAAAGGGCACGACAAGGCAGGCATTGAGTCAGTTGTAATTGAGTCAGTCTTGAGTGAAGTTGCGTGTGAACTAAATAGTCGTGTTTGAAGATATCGGTTGCGAGCAATAGTTGTGTGTGAACAAGAAATAAATTGTAGTAATTATTGTTGTATCGGTTAAGTGTGAACAGTGGCATATAAGAAAGTGTGGACAATAAAGAGAGTTTAATTAAAATAAAACACTCAGTTGGTTCTATTCTTTCAAACTCTGCTGCAAGACTCAAATCCTCCTTTGTCAAGCAAAAGTTCTGGTTGTTTCCAATCTCGACTCTTCTCCACTCTTTTTTCGTTTCCTTTCACACATGTTTTCTCGTTCGTGGTATGGAACTGCGCCTTCTCACAAATCCATTTGACTGTTTATTTCCCCAAGACTAGAGATTAAACAAAGACCAGAGATTAAACGTTTGACTAGACCTCATAGCAGCACAGTATCCGTAAGGTGGCCTGACTAACAGTTAATTGCTACAATATGTCTTGATTCTTTGCACTTCCAATCCAAATTTAAATGAATCCAAGCTTCATGAAGTAAACTTACGCTTGGAAAATACTTGCGGGTTTCCCATGTGTTTTGAGTACTTTGCCCTCAACATCCTTCTCTTGTAAATGTGTCTGTGGTGTCCAAATTCTTCAATTCACTCCTTTTGCACGCGGTCTCATTACAGTTAGCTTACGTATCCAGAGCCAATGATAATTCCATACCATTTTATTCTTCATTTAAACCGTGTCTATCAATATTTTATGAACGTAGTACGCTAAAGCATAAAATAGTCCCATTTCCATGGACTTCAAATTTCAGAATTTCAAATTACCATCAAACCCAATTGGATTTTCATGTTTAAGCCTAATATCCTTTGAAAATAACTTGTTTTTCTTTTTTTTTCTTTAGAAAGCAATCTGCGTAACACATCAAATTAATCACTTTCTGATTGCTGGTGTAGCAAATTCTGGTTTTCCTCTTTGACAGCCTGCCACAAATGCTCGTGGCTTTCGATTTTTTATTTTTGATTTCTTTGAATTGAAATTTTTTAAAATAAAAACAAAACAACAAAAAAAAAACCTACTGACTGGCACCAGCCAGGATTTAATTTCTTTATTTATCGTTTCCATTTCGTTTTCCGTTTCATTTTGAATTTATTTCCGCAAAAAGAATAAAAAAACAATTCGAATTCGATTGTGGGTTCAATTGGTTTTTTTTTGTATTTTTTTTTTTTTTTTTTTTGTTTGTTTCAGAAATAGTGACAGAAACAAAAGCCTTCAATCAATTGCCATACAATCTTACACTCAGTTATGATTTAAAGCCCTTTTAAGCATCTCTGCTTTTACGCTCTCTCTGTCTCACTTGCTCTCTCTCTCTCTCTCTCTCTCTCTCTATACAGTTAAGAACATTTTTTTAAGTTGAGTATTCTTGCCTGTGTAAGCAGAGAGAAAAAATTTGTTATGGCGTCGGCAAAACCGGAAATTATTCTTGTATACACTCTCTCAAACACATCACACACAGGTGATGATTTATGGTTTAAATTTAAATGAATGCCTGACTGACTGCCTGCCTGCCTACGTATGTACATACATATGTACGTGTACTAGTGTATGATAGTGCTTCCTGTGTACACTTGCAAGAAATCAAAAGAAACAGTATGAGAAATTGAGTAAAATAATCAAGATATTAAACGTTGTGTGTGTGTGTTTGTGTATGTGTGTAAGAGAGAGAGAGAGAGAGAGAGTGAGTACTTCTGCTGTTACCTTGAAATTGTGTAGGTGATGTGCTTGTGTTTATTTATTTATGACCACACGTAATTGCTTTAAAAGTGTTTTTTTATTTTTTAAATTTTTTTTTTGTTTACATTTGTATTTGTGTGTGTGTGTGTCTTTTATCATACAGCTACACAGAGAAAAAGACACAGAAAATTTCTTTGTTGCCGTGTGTAGAGGTTGAAGATGTTTTCATAAGCATTTCTTTTGGATTTAAAAATAAATTTTTTAAAGATTTCAATGGTTTTCTCGTGTGATTTCTAGAACACAATAAAACAAGAAAATTAAAAAAAAGAAAATTTCTCAGGAACCGGCAATTTTTTTTTTTTTTTTTTATGAAACCAGCACTCAGGGGATGGACCCTACTCATGCAGTGCATTGTGCAGGTTTTTTAGGAAAGGTGGAAAGGGGGAAGATGCGAACGGCAAGGAAACGAGTTGCTGCTAGGTGACTATAAAATGGCCAGTGCTATACCTTCACCATTAGACAGTCTACAGGCAATCGTCCCCAAGAAGCCCGCAGTTTCTCACACCACTTATGTTGTGTGTGTTAATTTTATACATAAGTGGCGGGACCTACAGTTTAAAGTCGACTCCGAACGACAGATTTTTTGAGAAACTGAGAAGAAATCGCCGAAAAAATACTTTTTGTATTTTTTTTATTTTTTTTGATGTCTGGCCTGGGACTCGAACCCTGGCTTTTACGTCTAATAAGCCAGCACACTACCTACTAGACCACGGCGACCCCTATTTGTGGGAGGATGAAGGAAATTTAAATTACGCAAGTACACGCCAGAACGGCTAAGTCGATCCATCCAACACTACGGAATCGATTTAATTCAAAGAGTGAACAACTTAAGAAAGACAATATTTTGAGTTACTTTCAGCTTGCGAGAGCGAACGAATCAATACACCACGCACCACAATAATACTCTCGACCTTTGCCTTTACTTTACATCCAACGTCATTTTCTTTTTTGCATTTCAACAGGAAACTTTGTTTCCTCAATTAAAAAAACGTTGATCCCATAGTCGTAGTCTAGTAGGTTGTGTATGGACTTATTAGATGAGAGACCGTGGTTCAACATCTGGATCAGATATCTCGAACGAAAACGAAATATGAAGAAAAAATTTTTCTTTCAGCGACTTCCTCTTCTGGCAAATACTCTGAGAGTAAATAAAAATTTACATGAGAAGTTTTTAAAAAAAAATCTGTCGCTCGAAATCGCCGTAAACTGTAGGTCGGCTTCACTAATGGATTGAAATCAACACACACAACATGGTTGATGTATGAAACTAGTTCGTAATCCTAACTAAAGCGTTGTTATGACCAATTAAGTAAAGTAAATAAGACCGCATAGCAAAAGTGGTCCATTTTACTAATGATCTGCTGCCATTACTCTCAGAAAGTCGTAACCCATGTATGCAATGATTTGAAGAGAGCAAGACTATGGCTCTAGAAATTTTAAAAGCATTTGACAGTGAGTAACAAAGTGAACTTTTGTTAAAACTTTTTGCGAAATTTAGTACCGACAGTCAATAAACCCGATTTAATTTATACGGGTTATCATCAGATGACTACAGAGCAAATTCAGAAGTGTGGCTCAAGTTTCTGTTCTACCTTCAGCTATATTTCTCAATTTTTTTTTTAAGAACGATTCTCCATTCCTTTCTACTATTTTGCAGATGCCTGTAGTATTTGTCATTCATATTGTTTTGCCCATAAGCCAAGCCCTTTGGAGGTGATTTAATAGAATTGACTCACTTACATATCTGATCTATAATAATATTAGTCTAGTAGGTAGTGTGTAGGCTTATTAGACGTAAAGCCAAGGTTCGAGCCCCAGGCCAGACATCAAAACAAAATACAAAAAAGTATTTCTACGGCGATTTCCTCTCAGCAGATTTCTGGCAAAAACTCTGAGAGTAAATAAAATTGCAATGAAAAGTTTCTCAAAAAAAAGTCTGTCGTTCGGAGTCGACTTTAAACTGTAGGTCCCGCCACTTATGTATAAAAATTAACACACACAACATAAGTGGTGTGAGAAACTAGGTCAATAATCCTGGCTGAAGGGTTGCAATGACCAATTATGTATGTATGTATATATAGAGGTGATTTTAATGCTCGTTGGAGCTTTAACTATTAACTTATAACCACGACCGTTATAGAATGTCATCAGTAACCATAGGAAGTTTGAAGCTCTTGATGTTGTGGACAAGAAAATCCAATGCGATGTTCTCTGGAACGAGTATTTTTTTCGTGTGTCAACAGAATCGCCCAATAGTTTCGGTTTCTTAAAATGCTGCAAGAAATACTCATTCTGAATGCTTATTGCGCTATTTGCGGCACTTGTATTGGTACGAAAATGGAACACAACAACCATGTTTGGGCTCCGGTTACTCAAAGTTTATTTAGAGGGTTTCGACATCATCCAAGAGATGGCAGTGTTGCTTATTAATGACAGCAGGGTGTATTAAATTCTATTAATTTTTTAGAGCTTCGTCGTATTGGAGCTTGTGTTTCAATATTTTATCGCTACTTTAACGGATTCTGCTAATAATGGAATGAAATTTATAGGGACTTGTGGCGAAAATCTTATATTTTTTCGTTGAATACGTTGGCTCACGTTGGGTACATTCGTTCTCTTGGCCAGCATAACGCTTAACGGCTCAACGGTTCATTAGAACGAAAACTGGTTATAAATTTTAATTTAAAGTCTAACTGATTACAAATCGTCATAGTCTAGTATGTAGTGTGTTGGCTTATTAGACGTAAGGCCACGGTTCAAATCCCAAGTCAGACAATCTCCAGGAGAACGAAATATGAACAAATATTTCTTCGTCGACTTTCTTAGCAGATTGAAGTTGCCGTAGTCTAGTAGGTAGTGTGTTGGCTTATTAGACGAAAGGCCCGAGTTCAAATCCCAGGTCAGACATCAAAACGAAAATATGAAAATATTTCTTCGGCGACTTCCTCTCAGCATATTTCTGGCAAAAACTCTGAGAGTAAATAAAATTGCCATGAAAAGCTTCTCAAAAAAACTGTCGTTCGAAATTAAAAAATTAAATTAACGCACACAACATAAGTGGTATGAGAAGCTAAGTCCATAATCCTGTGTGAAGAATTGTAATGACTAATTGTGTATGACTATAAATTTCTTTGAGTTCCAATGACCAAAATATTTGAACCCTAAGACGGTATTTAGCCAAAGCAGCTCCCATAAATATTTTCATTTCAACGCTACACTAGGCGACGATTGAAAGTATAAATTTTGACTTGATGTGTTTGATTCTATTTTGCGCCCGAATTATTGCAAAAATAATAAAGCAATGAGTCTAAATTAAATAATTAAACCAAAGAATAAACGATTACCGTTATGTTTCTTAAAAAACACGTGATTGCATTTAAATTTAAAAAAAAAAATTTAGTTGATAGTTGGTATCCCAGTGCGACAAATGAAAGTAAAATTTTTGTTAATACTTAAATTATGTGCTATTAAATTCAAAATACGGAGCAACTCGTTTCCTTGCCGTTCGCATCTTCCCCCTTTCCACCTTTCCTAAAAAAAACCTGCACAATGCACTGCATGAGTAGGGGCCATCCCCTGAGTGCTGGTTTCATAAAAAAAAAAAAAAAAAAATTTGTGCTTTAAATCAATGCATTTAGAATTTATTTTATTTCAATTAGGTGTTAATATTACTTTTCAAAAATGCGAAAAAGTGAAGAAATTAGAACTTTGATTGTCGCAGATAGAGAAAATGGTGAAACTTATTCTGCTATTGCAAAAAGGTACAAAATATCTATCAGCGGAGCCCGAAAAATATTTGAAAAATATAAAGTAACCAAAACATGTAAATCATTGTACGGAGGAGGACGAAAGCAAAAAAATTTCAGCACATGAAGCCCGGTTGATGAAGCGAAAAATTGCTATTAAACCAGAAAGCTCTGCCCGAGAGCTAAAAGAAGAGCTGAATTTGAACGTCTCGGAAAGAACGGCGAAAAAAAGACCTATGAATTCAAAGGCTAATAGACGAAAATGTCTCACGTTTGCCAAGGAACATGTCACCAAGCCAATTTCGTTTTGGGAGCAAATAATTTCGTCCGACGAATCAAAATTTGAATTAAAAACCCTAAAAAGCGAAAACGTGTTTGGTGCAGACAATCAGATCGGCTCAAACCAAAATTCCTTCAGAATACGTTGAAACATGGTGGGGGTAGTATAATGGTGGGCTGTTTCTCCAAGAATGGTGTCGGAAATTTAGTTAAAATCGATGGAAAAATGACAGCAAGTGTTTACGTGGATATTCTGCAGCAAAATTTAACAGAATCTGCAGAGAGAATGGGTTTAGGATCGTTTGTCTTTCAACAGGACAACGATCCTAAACACACTTCGCGTATTGCAAGGTCATTTTTTGAAAGAAATAGCATCTTGAAGTTGGATTGGCCAGCCCAATCTCCTCATTTAAACCCCATTGAACACCTTTGGGCAATTCTGAACACAAAAATTCCTGTAAACAGTAGAATTAACGCTACGACTTTTTGGGCAGAAATACAGGAACAATGGACAAAAATACCGTCTGAAACACTAACAAATTTGGTTAAGAGCATGCCAGACCGACTCCGTGCTGTCATTAAAAATAAGGGCGAAAACACGGATTATTAATAATACATTTGAATTTTATGGTGCAGTCAATTAAATATTAATATTCAAAATTTTGTACTTTCAATTGGCGTATATGAAATACTTTTACAAATTTATACTTTCAATTGTCGCCTAGTGTATATTAATAAAAATTAAATCTGTAAGCTAAACCTGAATCGTGTTTGAATTCATAACCTTCTTTTCATAAATTTATTACAATTTCAAGAATCTTCTAAAACAGTATTCAAAAGTTTTTTTTTTTTTTTTTTTTTGTTATTTTCTGTTAAACTATTTTCACAAAACATCAGGTATTTGCGCTGCAAATCCGTAACAACACCACACAACAAATGGAAACCACATACAACCCACACAGCCATTTGCAAAATTATTTCCGTTTCCATTTTGCTTGTGTACAGCTCTTGCTGTTGGTGTTGTGTTGTTCTCATTGCTAAAAGCACTTGTTATATTTTAAAACAACAACATCAACAACACAACTAGGCCATAGTGCATAGAGTACAGGCCTTTCATTTAAGGATTCTAACAAAATGAATGTGAAATCGCTGGGTAAACTTAACGTCGATGTTTTCTAATCCTTTTTTCCATTTCGGCTGTCTACGTAGCATTTCAGTAAATATTTCTATTAAAAGAGCTCTACACCTTGTGCATGAATAAAATGGGAAGGTTGTAGATGCATCTAGGCCAGATGGCAACTTTGTTTTCATTATGATTTTACATGGAAATAATGGTTTGAGGAAAGAAAAAAAGTTTTGTTTCAGATTTTGATTAGATCCACTAACACAGTCTCCTTCTCTTTAAAGCTACTTTAGTTTAATGGAAATGGTGTTGTTCACCTTAAGAAGAAAAGAAGATGCACTAAAGCTTCAAACAAAAGAGTCATAATTTGTTGCTTTTGTCATAAAAGAATGTAAAGATGGCTGTATTTTTAAAGCACACAGAGATGTACAATATCATCACCATTACCATCATCATCGTCGTCAGCAGTATTAGACAATATTTGCAGCATCATTATGAGGGACTTTCTCTTACCTTTTTGTGAATTTTCTCTTCATCATGATCCCCGTTTTTCCGCAGTTACTTTATGAAATTTACGTGTGTTTCTTTGCTTCATGCTGTTGCAAGAAAATTTTTATTTTTTTGTATTGCATGTCTAGGCTAGTGGCGAGATCTGTATGAACCTATAACCGCATGATGGGGTCGCAAATAGTGTGATGTTGGAGTGGTGTGATGTTAAGCAATTGGAAAATCTTGAAATAAAGCGTTATGTATGGGAATACTGTAGGTAATGGCTCTGAAGCACCTGCTACATCGCCGTAATTTAGTAGGTTGTGTGTTGGCCTATGAAACAAGAGCCTATGGTTCAAACTTCAGTTGTGACATCTCGAACAAAAAGGAATTTCGAAAATTCCAAGCCAACACAATACCTACTAGACTACGGCGATTTCGTTGGGTCAGTATATCGTAGTGTTACGTTTTTATCTTTTGAAAACGTTTAAAATATGAGCTCATAGATTGCAAATAATATAGAAATAAATCTGTGTTTAGTTTTAATTAAAATTCTTTATTATTCGTACAATTCTGTGTGCCACTGTTCACAACTTGATGTAAACAACAACAATTGCTTTTCTTTGTTATTCTTCTGTTTATACCCTTTTGCATAAATACTAACAATTACTAAACAATTATTCGACAGATCTTTGTAACGGAGATCTTCAAACCACAATTACTTTTTGCAAACGCACCGCGTCTTCACACAAGACTGACTGAACTTCTCTAACTCCGTTGCCTGCTTTGCCTAGGCTTTTATATGGCAGGGTAAACAGTCTGATAAATGTTCTTGAATTCTTCATTGTTGTTTCCTTATCGTTGTTTGTGATTTTGTTTACATTTATTCTTGTAGTGTTTGTTGTTGTATTTTTGTTTACTCGTTTATCGATTATTTTGGAAACAAGTTCATTTTTTTTGTTTTTGTATCTTTTGTTTATAATTTCTATGTTAAACGATGTAAAAGCAAAACACCAGTATCTAGATTTTTCCATTTTCGTAACAGAACAATTCGTTACAGGGTAAATTCGTACCTTAGTCTACCATAAACACAGAGCGCCAAAAGTGAGTAAACACCACTGAAATAATTAATTTTCTTAGGATAGCGAGAAAAGTAAATGAGAATAGTCGAATAAATTTCCGAAAATAAAAACGTTTATTTATTACTTACAAAATGTTAAAACAAAAACAACAATTCAATTATTGTTGTGCTACAAGTATATTTTTTATAGCAGAAAATATAAAATTAGTGTGGGTGTTGACTCACTTATGACGCTCACTGTATATGTGATGCACTATTCTTTCCGAAATATTTTTCGTCCTCTTAAGGTAAACGAATTCAAATTCCATGTTCCATTAACACTACTTCCTTTTATTCCTCTTTCTTAAGCTATTACCCTAGTTCCTGTACAGGGCACTTCTTGATCTCCTGAGTATATCCTTAAGCGATGGCTGTTTTGCAGACGCATTGAATATTGTTACGTTTTTACCTTTTTAAAAACGTTTAAAAAATGAGTTCGTTATTACAGTCAAAATAGAAATAAATTTGTATTTGGTTTCTATTAAACACTTTATTGTCCGCACTGTCTTATGTGCCACTGTTCAAACTTGATAATACAACAACAATTTATTTGTTCGCTATACTTTTTATCGAACGTCCCCGGCCTCACACTAACCCACCCTCACCCGACCGCGGAGGGCTCGTCCCCATTACGTAGGGACACGTACACACTACAGTCCGGACTATAGCGGGTTAGGGAAAAGTAAAGGCAACGACAACATAAATCAGCTACAGAACTTAATCAAAAGCTGAATAAAGCAACAATAAACCATAACTACCTAAGACAAGAACGAGAATATATTTTTCTATAATAATTTACAAATTAATGGCAGCATATAAGCTACGTTTAATATTATAAACAGTACAATTAAAATCAATAAAATAATAATACATGTTAAAATCATTACATAATCTACGAAAAGGAAAATTACAACCATAGTTTGTTCTGTAAAAATCTAGGGAAAAAGGACGATAGTGCCGTGAAAATCTTGCTGGAATACTGAAATTTAGGTTACAAAGCAAAAACTCGGAATTGATATTACCCTTAACCAAATTATAGACAAAACAAACGCCTAACACAGCCCTTCTACGTTCCAAAGTTGAAAGTTTTATCAGACCTAATCTAGCCTCATAAGATGGAAACCCATTGGCATAATCCCATCCTAAGCCACGTAAACAGAATAATAAAAACTGCTTCTGCACAGACTCTATTGAATCACTATGACAACGATAGTATGGATTCCAAATAACAGACGCGTACTCCAAAATAGGCCTAACAAGTGAAATGTATAGCAGTTTTGTTATATAAGGATCAGTGAATTCCTTAGCCCATCTTTTCACAAAACCAAGAACAGCCCGAGCTTTGCCAATCACCATACAAATATGATCAATAAAAGACAGTTTAATATCCAATAATACTCCCAAATCAAGAAATGAAGTAACAGTTTCCAAAGGGCAAGAATTTATCACATAAGTGGACGAAACTACGCCCCCGCGAGAGAAAACCATGCACTTACACTTTCTCAAGTTAAGATCCATCAAATTAGTCCCGCACCAAGTTACAAAGGAATCAATATTTCGCTGAAGAACAGCCTTCTGTTCTCGTAAGCACTAACAACTGTTTGGTAGATCTTTACAACGGCGATCTTCAAACAGCGACTGTTTTCTTCACACACAACGCGACTTCACACAAGACTGACTGAATTCTTATTGCCTGTCGTCTGCTTTGTTTTGCCATTTTATAGTCCAACACAAACGGTCTAACGAACGTTCTTGAAGTAGAAGGTTCGTGTTCTCGCTTTCTCGAGAACTCTATCGCGACTATATTGTTGTTTGTGTATCGTGTACACATTGTTGTTTGTGAGTTCACATACTTGTCTATCCCTTTTTCTCTAATGCTTGTTGTTGTTGGTTTACTTGGAACAAGTTCGATGTATTTGTTAGTGTGGTTTTTGTTTATCGATATTACATCGTTTCTATTTTTTCGTAACAATATATTCTTCCGTTCTTCTTCATTTGCCGATGAGGTTTTCGAAAATCTTAAAACAATTTTTACAAACGAAAGAAAAAATCCTCATTCCAAGATTAGTTTAAGAAATTTTCAACCAAATTTTTGGAAAATTTAATTCACTTCAATTGATAAATGCGGGTATCATTTCCCGACTTTTGTTGTACAATTTCCACTCACAACCATTCATTCATTTTGAATACTTTCAAGTATACTTGCTGTTGTTCTTGTCATTATTGTTGTTGTTTTGCTATTTTCGTACGTGCTATTCGTGCGCTTCTGCAGGATATTAGAAATTTTTTTCTCTTGTTTTGTTTTTTCCCTCCTTACTTTGCATTTTTATATATTCAACAGGAAAATTTATTGCGTTTTTTTGTTGCAACATTATTGTGCATAGAGACCTCATACCTCTACACTTGTATCTGTACCTGCCTTCCTTGTACCATCTTCAGTTGGTAGCATCATCATTTCATAATTCTATTTCGTTTGTTTCATTTTTTTTTGTTGCTGTTGTTGTAAGAAAATATCTAAGAATAGCATCCTTATCAGTCCACCTCTTCTACTATTTCAGTTTCTATTGTTTTCTTTTCTTTTGTAATATTTTGTGGTACTTTTCAGTTTCTTTTATTTTTATTGCTAAGGTTGCATGGATATCAGAGTTATACTATGAGTATTGTACTCTACAGTAGGTATTGTATTTCCTTGAGATCAGTATGTGACAGATAAATGTACACCAAAAATTTTGGTTAAATTTTTATACGATTACTGGAAAGATATTTCGTTGTTCACAAAGGAAAACTTTCTAATCAAAATTTAAATATCTTAAGGGTGTACACTGTCACCTCTGGTATTCCTTGAAGTCGCTGTAGTTTAGTAGGTAGTGTGTCGGTTTATTAGACGAGAGTCCGTGACTCAGTGGTGTTGTCGAGCCGGAACGCTCCGGAACGTCGTTCCGGTACTTCCTTTTTGGACAGGAACGCGTTCCGGAACTAAAGATGATTTCTGATAACGAGAATTGGAAATGATTTTCGTTTCCTTTCCTTTTTATGCTATATACAGGGCCGATCCTGGCGACCGGCGAAAATTGGGGGAAATTTTCCTCCCCCCTCCCGTCGTCAAATTTGGGACATGAGACCTAAAAAAAAAAAAACGCCGCCGCCAGGATTATCATGGAATATCACCCCCGTCGTTAAATTTGGGACATGAGACCGCACAGAGCGGCCGCCTACCCAGGATCGGCCCTGTCTATATAATTATATATACGCGTTCCGGTAAAAAAAAATTAGCACAACACCACTGCCGTGACTTAAATCCTGACAAAGAACGAAGAAAATGAAATATGAAAAAATATTTCTTTGGAGACTTCCTCGAGTCCGAGAGTTAATAAAAATTGTATTGTAATGTATGGACCCGGCTATAAGGTACGCAATAGAGTGTATCTCTATTGATCACCTCTGACTTCGTTGCAGAAATTAATATTTTTGGGATAGATTTAAGGTACATATGTTGGCTAAAATTGAACGAACGTTAGTAATTGTCCCCGTAGACACGGTAGCAAAAAAAAAAAAAAAAAAAAAAAAATTGGAAGAACACCAACAAATGGAAACCACATGCAAATCACATAATCATTTGCAAAATTACTTCCGTTTCCATTTTACTTGTGTGCAGCTCTTGCTGTTGTTCTATTGCTGACGGTGATCAAATCAATGATCTTGTTAGCTAATTACATACATAATTGGTCATTACAACCCTTCAGTCAGGATTATTGACCTAGTTTCTCACACTACTTATGTTGTGTGTGTTAATTGTATACATAAGTGGCGGGACCTACAGTTTTAAAGTCGGCTCCGAACGACAGATATTTTGAGAAACTTTTCATGGCAATTTTATTTACTCTCAGAGTTTTTGCCAGAAATCTGCTGAGTGGAAATCGTCGAAGAAATACTTTTTGTATTTTGTTTTGATGTCTGGCCTGGGGCTCGAACCCTGGCTTTACGTCTAATAAGCCAACACACTACCTACTAGACTACGGCGACTTCTAGCTAATTAGTGTTAGCTAATTAGTGTTTTTAAAACTTGAAATTATCTTTTCTGGAATTTTCTAAAGCAAAAAAGCCAAATCGACAGTGTTTTGTGGCTCGTGGTACCACTTTGTTGAATCTACATACCGCCCAGTTCATAAACTTCAATAACATGTTCAAAAAAATCGGTTGTCATATGTCCGTAATGCCCAAAACGGTAACGGGGCTAATTATCGAAAAATACAGACCATTATGTGCAACAAACACATTCTTTTTTGGATGAAATAATTTTTCTACAATCAGTACTGCACTCGTCGAGCGCAATTTCGTACAAGCGAAAGGGAAATAAACTTCATCGTTGAAAAGAATACAACATTGAAAGTCTGTTATTCCAGCATATCTACGGCGTTGGTGAGTCAGCTTTAAATGTTGATTAATTTTGAATTTGTATGTATGCGAAACACGCATAGCTGCCAGATAAATGAAGCAACAAATCGTCAAATATTTGAGAAAAAATCGTCAAAATCGTCAAAGACGTTCATTGAAATCGTAAAAAAATCGTCAGAAAAAATAAATCAATAAATTGAAAGGTTTTTTAAAAACAAAAACATATAAAGTCAATGTTAACCAGCAATAATATTGCATTGCAGAAGATCTTGATGTTATGGGCATGAAAATTCAGTGTAATGTTCGCTAACACTGACACATTTTTCAGTGCCTTGGTTTCTTAAGACGGTGCAATAAATACTTCACTTCATCTGATCTACTTACCATTTACACCATTTATAACCGACCGAGAATGGAATACAACTCTCATGTATGGGTTGGCCCTTAACGTCTATTTTGAGGCTTCTCGACCGTTTACAGGAGAGGCCGTAGTAGCTCGTTAATCAGGATAGTGTATCCAACTCCATTGATTCATTGGAGCATCGTATATTGCTCGAGCGAAATAAGCGGACTTGTTTATGAAAATCATGTATTCCTACATAACACTCGTGTTTCTCGGCCAGCACATCCGTATGTGGTCGATTGGCCAGTGTATCGCACACTGCATTACAGACAAAGTTCGTTTGTTAGACGGACTATTCGTATGTGGAACTTCCTTCCTGCAGAGATCTTTCCTGTTACTTATGGTATTAAAATGTTATAAAAATATTCAAACCTAGTGTCCATAAACACTGCTCACACTTTCCTCCTTTCTATAATATATTTTCCTAGTTCCAAACACTATGCCATTCCCTGAGTGTTGGTCGAATGAAAAAAAAATAATGGCACTTGCCTTTGTTCTCATGATGATAATATTAGAAGCTATAATCGAATTTTTAAAATTGTCTGCAACGGCATATGATAATTTATGCTCAACTACGATGTTATTTAGGAGTTGAAATTTTTTGGCTTTAAAGGGATTAAAAAGGCATAAAATACAGAAAAATCATCACAGGTATTCGAAAATAACTTAAAAATATAATACTTTAGTCCTAGTTATTACTAGCATAAATTTCCAACAGTAACAATTGCAAAGCAAATACAAAGCTTAAGGAACCTTTAAATGTACTAAAGTAAAGAAAATGATTTAAATTTTTAATTTCTAAAAACGTCAAAATAAGGGCATAAATCGTCATGTCGTCAATATGATATTTTTGGAACATAAAATCTTCAAAATGGCGATAAATCATCAAATCTGGCAGCTATGGAAACACGTCATTATGATCTGTAAGTTAGAAGCAATTGCTTAGAACAACGTGGATCTAACAAATTCTGATTATCTTCCGTACTTTCTATAACAGAAACAATATATTAGGCAGTGCGTACATTGCAATAATGCAGCGGTATGAGTACATCTATATCGCCTCCAGACCCTTTCAAATTTCTTTCAAATCTTTCCAGTTCCTAGCACAGTAGGTCGATTACGACGACCATGATTACCACGTACTGTTCAAATAGAGGACAGGTTTGAATCATCATTTTTCTCAGTCAGTTTGAACCAGAGATCAGCAATGAATTGTTTTTCCGCTACTCACAAGCACTCATGCAATTTTGAGTATGAGTGAATCAACAGAATTGAAATTCAACTACTCTGATTCATTCGTACTCGCTACAGCATTGTTTTGTAAGTATAGGTTACAATGAGTATGAGTACAACCAAAGAAAATAAAGTATAAAGAATGTGCATCTTAACATATTTTGGAATATTTTTCAAAAATATTTCATGACGCGGGGGGAAAAAGATAGGAGGGAAGTAAACAGAATTGAAGAGCGTAACAATGCGTTGCTCTCATTCTTTGCTCTCATCGCGATGAGATCAAAGACTATAAATATATGAAGATGTTGCACTGCCAGTGCCAAATTTGTCGATGGCAGTACGGCTACTGCCACTTATTGTACTCAGAGAATTTATTATACTCAGAGAACGTATTGTTCTCTTCTCTAATTTATTCTCATATGCGTGTATATGTGTGTGCTTGTACATTGCCAAATAAAATAATAAACAAACTGAAAGATGTCTTGTTTTCACAAAATGTATGTGCAAATAGCCTGTGGAAAACAAATATTACCGTTTGTTTTATTGTAGGGTAAGAATATGTGTTTTATTGTTGTAGAAATGAAACTATATCGATTCGCACCGAAATAAAAAATCCACATTTTGTGTGGACATTTGAAACTGAAAAACTGAAAAATTGTTTTATAAAAAGTGTGAATTTAAAAATTGTAGTGCATGCTCAAACAAAACGTTTAATAAATATAATATATAATTAAAATCATAAATCATATTTTTAGAAGATATTGATAGGACTGGAAATATATCAGAAAGTACACATACCCCTGATATAGATGTCGCAGATATATACGATGAAAATAAAGAATATTTTAATGAAGGCACCGATTGTTTTACGTCCAACAATGTGCCAATTGAATTAACATCAAGTCGATATTTTGTTGGTTACATAGCTCAACGAATATCTTACGTTAAATGTCGTGTGGATATAATCAAACTAGCGCAAATTTTGTCATATCCTTCAGAAATGTTCGTTCATGCAAAAAAATTATATAAAAGATTCGGACTTTGGAAGTTTGTGCGCTCCATCTGATTTATTTTTTGAAGTTTGCAAAATTCATATAAGTCTTCGAAAAAATTTTTTTAGAAAATAAATCTATAAAAAACATTTGTAGTTGGCCAAAAAATACAAAAAATGCACAAAAAATACAATTTATTCCTTGGTTTGATGAAAATAACGTATGTTATAAACACAGAATGGAGATGCTTAATTTACTAATTGTTGTTTTACTACGGAAGCATTCCACATGGGAAACATACAAATTCAAATTATCCAGTATGGAAAAAGTTAAAATTTTGAACCATTAAAATGATAAATAAATTTAATAAATACTAAACAAAAAAAGCATTCGTTTTATTACAACTTCATTCTATACAAAAATAGACACATATGGTAAATACATACATACATAATTGAATAGTAATATATAATTCGGTGCGAATCGATATAATTTCATTTCTACAACAATAAAACACATATTCTTACCCTACAATAAAACAAACGGTAATATTTGTTTTCCACAGGCTATTTGCACATACATTTTGTGAAAACAAAAAATCTTTCAGTTTGTTTATTATTTTATTTGGCAATGTATGTATACATACATGCACACACGGATACACGCATATGAGAATAAATTGCGTAGAGAAAATAACAATACGTTCTCTAAGTATAATAAGTTCTCTGAGTACAATAAGTGTACTGAGTCTTTTTTGTTTTCTTTCTCTCAGTTAACATGAGAGTGAGAACGACGATTCAGCTTTCATAAGAAAGAAGCACAAAATTTTGTCAATTTTAAATACACTGTGTGCAACATCTTAACATATTTATAGTCTTTGGTCAAACAATAACAACGATCATACATACATAATCGTACATACGCATATACATACGTACGATGAGAGCAACACATTGTTACGCTCTTTGTTTGTGTTTATTTTTCTCCTGTCTTCCCTCCCTCATCAAGAAATGATTTTTAAAAGAGATTTTGGTGAGAGCGGGTCTTACTGGTACATCCCGCCATAAGAAATTTTACTTCTACATGATGCGCATTCTTTATATCCATATTCTTTGGTACAACGTTGACATCAAACTCACAACATTCGAAATGTGTTTGATTCATACGCCTACTCATTCTGATTCATAAATTTAGAAAAATACTTATAATACTTACAAGTGATTCGAGTGGCTCGAATCATTCATCAAATTTAACAGCCTTTGTTATTGTTGCATATACAAACAAAGAAGAAAGGAAAGACAAAGACAATAAGCAAAGCATACACACAATCTTCTTGTGAGTATAGTAGTGTTCGTACGCGAATCATACTTATTTTGTGCTTCCTGTAAATGTTAAGTAGAGACGAGTCGAAGTCAATAACATCATGCGTTTTTTTAAGTATGAATACGACGAGTACTTCCAACTTTGAGTATGAGTAGTATGAGTATGATATTAAAATAAGTATGAATGCGTATAAGTATCAGAAATAATAAGTATGACTCGAATCTACTCATCGTTTTGAATACTCGTTGCTGATCTCTGGTTTGAACATATTCGTAATGGTCAACCAGTAAATCTTGAACTTAAAATATAACACTGCAGCTGAAAGTCAGCTGCAGTCTTGCCTTACACAGAGTTTTTAAACAATTAAATACGTAACACGATACGTCAATGAGAATATAATCTGCCTGATTTTATTTCATTTTTTGTTAATCGTTTATCACTTCCAAAGCCCAGTAAATCTTGAACTAAAAATATAACACTTCAGCTGAAAGTCAGCTGCAGTCTTGCCTTACACAGAGTTTTTAATCTGCCTGATTTTATTTAATTTTTTGTTAATCGTTTATCACTTCCAAAGCCCACATTGGACATGGATTTGTTTAACAAATTAACACAATGAAAAAAACCTATTTTTTTAATAAAAATTAAAATTTACAGCTGCTATGGTCAAAGGAATAAAAAAAAAAACACCTAAATATTAATATGTGTGAGATTTTTTATGTTCTCTGCACTTGTATGTACAAATTTGCCATTTTCGTATCAAAAAACAAACAAAAATTGAATTTTTAATACAAAAACCTTTCAGAACAACCTTGATCAGTATTTTTATATTACGTTTCAACAGTAAAGAGCATAAAAATAATCAAAAAAAAAAAGCATTTTTTCGAAAGGTTTTTGTTCCTGCACTCGGGCGTATGAGTGTTGAGTAATTCAATTTGCAGAACAAAAAATATCACTCATACGCAGTGTGTGTGGTGTATAGGCGTGTATGAGAGAAACCTTTTTTTTTATACACGATTATTAATTTGTTCTGTAAAAAATAATTTTTTTTTGTTTCTTGTTGCTTTTAACAAAACAAATACATTTTAAAAGAGAAAACAAAACAAAATAATTTTTTTTTGGAAACATAAATATTCATCTACACTCAGTTACTGCCAGTCTCTGACTAGCTGTGATACTTTTCCATGTAAAATTTATTTTTATTTTTATTTTCGTTTTAAAAAATGTTGCTATTTTTGCCATTAAATTGTTCGTGGAAATGTGAAAAAAAAAGAAAAGAAATGAGAAAAATCAAATGGTTTGTGGTTGAGTGGTGGATTTTTCAATGATTTCAATTTATTATTCAAACAAATTTGTGTGTGTGTGTGTGTGTTTCTTTATTTTGTTTTTATTTCGATTTATTTCACATTCTGTATGGCATTAAAATATGCTCGAAATTAATTTCCAAAAAAAAAAAAAAAATGGCAGAATGCGTTAGTAAAAGTTTTAATTTAAAATTGAAAATGAAACAAAATGTGTGTGCGTTTCAATAGGAAAATATGAAATAATGAAAATAAAATATTTTTTAGTTAACAAAGAATTGCGCCAAATTGATTAATTTACACAGCAGTTACACAACAGGATCTCTAATAAATTATGAAAGAAAACGTAATTGCTGTTCAGCTTGATGTGAATTTCCTTTGGCGATGCCTTACTTACTTTTCTTGGCTATGAAAGTAATTTTAGTAGCCTGTATCACATGCTCGATTACTTTAGCTATCGAAAAAATATGAATACAAAACGAGAAACCCTGTGTCAGTTTGATATGGCAGCAGCCAATCGTACCCAACTTGTGTTTGAAAATGTCAAACATGCTTCACACAGTTAAAGTTCAATTGTGGAAATCATAAAATCCGACTCTGTGCACAGAGTCATACCAGTTTTATAAGACAGAATACATACAAGATCGATTTATGAATCTTAATCGCCGTCGTCTAGTTAGTAGTGTGATGGCTTATTAGACCTAAAGCCCGGGTTCGTATCCTAGGTCAGTCATCAAAACGAAATATGAAAAAAAAAATATTTTTTCGGCGATTTCCTCTCAGCAGATTTCTGGCAAAAA
Source organism: Sarcophaga caerulescens (assembly GCA_927399465.1). Classification (NCBI taxonomy): domain Eukaryota; kingdom Metazoa; phylum Arthropoda; class Insecta; order Diptera; family Sarcophagidae; genus Sarcophaga; species Sarcophaga caerulescens. The sequence goes on along the minus strand of OV656873.1, from coordinate 24,098,331 downwards.
CTCTGAGAGTAAATAATCCTGCCATGAAAAAATTTCTCAAAAATCTGTCGTTCGGAGTCGACGTTAAGCTGTAAGTCCCGCCACTCACGTATAAAATTAACGCACACAACATGAGTGGTGTGAGAAGCTAGGCCGTAATCCTGACTGAAGGGGTGTAATGGCCAATTATGTATGTATGTGAATCGCCGTGGTCTAGTTGGTAGTGTGATATCTTATTAGACGTAAGACCGTGGTTCAACCCCTGGCTCAAGTGTCTTGAACAAAACCAAATACGACAAAAAATATTTCTTTCTGCGCTTTTCTCTCAACAGTCTTGTGACAAAAACTCCAAGAATAAAATAAATTTTCTATGAAAAGTTTCTTAAAAATCTGTAGGTCTCAGTCTACTTTAAACTGTAGATCATAGCACTTAAATCATCACTGTGAGATAAAATTAACTCACAAAGCATGGGTGGTGTGAGAAACTAGGTTGTAATCCTGACTAAAGTGTTGCAGAGGTCTACCAAGTGAGTAAGTACTGAACGTTGGCTGTCAGATTGTCACTTCGATTATCCGATTACTGAGCTGATACTTGGACTCACGAGTTATCGTTTAGTATGTTAACACACTATCTACTAGCCTATCTGTAGGTTCCATCACTTATGGATAAAACACACAAAACATGGGTGCTGTGAAAAACTAAATTGTTATTTTAACTAAAGGCTTATAACGACCACTTAAGCAGCCGCAAAAGAGATCTTTGCGGTATGGTTGTGAGAGAGAATATACATACGAGTTCGTAAGTGTTCGTAGTTGAGGATCCAATGTTCAATATCGTGATGCACACTACAGTAGTCAAAAGCTGATGGAGAGATATTCCAAGATTAAATCCTTTAGAAAAAGCTCCTGAGTATACCATATCAGAAGACAAGACATCACTGCTTGGAATTTTAGTGTGAACTCTTCCTTCATAGACGGTTTAAGATACAATCAATTTCACTCAGAGTCTGGGATTTTCAAATAGGATAGGGGCATGCTCAGAGGCCGTAATGTGCCAATGCGACAGGATGTTAAGTAGCAATACGATAAATGAAGAATATTGTCTCACAACTAGTGCGCAAAGCAGCTGTAATTTTTATTGCAATTAAAGCTTCATACTTTGTCAAGCAGCTTCACATCAAAATTTATACAGACAAACTTCGATATAACGAAACTGAAGGGGATCACAAAATACTTCGTTATAGCTACTTTTTCGTTATAAATATGTATCAGTAAAACCTTGATATAACGAAATTTGAAGGTATACGAATAAAATTCGTTATAACTATAGTTTTTTCGTTATATAAAGGCTTTTGAATCAGTATTTCGCTATATAGAGGCTCTGCAAAGCAGGGACTGATTTAGCTTTATTATTAATTCGTTGTATAAAGGCTTTGGTGCGAATTATTCGCTATATAGAGGTTTTATGGCTCAGTATGTCTACGTTATAGCTATAGTGCCTCTTTGTATGAACAACTTTACAGTAAAGAGGTTTTTTCAAGGGACTCAGAAAATAATTCATTATATTGAGTTTTTCGTTATAACAAGGTTCGTTATATCGAAGTTTTACTGTATAACAAAATTATTTTCCACATTTAAATCATATTTTCTTTTGTTTCAATAGAGTTGAAGTTATACCCTGAAAATATGCTTCAATAAATTGCTTATTAAACTTGTAAATAAAAACCTTTCTGTGTGTTTGTTAAACTTTTTTATTTTAAAAGCCCATATTACATGAAAAATAATAATTTTTCCTTGTTTTTGTTAAATTTTTTTAGCCTCTAAATAAATTTGTTTAAAAAAGTTTTCAATACAATTTCTGTTTTTTTTTTTATTGTAATGCCTGAGCATATGCTTTAAAAACACAATAATAATTGACCCTGAACTTATTCTATAGTTTTAGTTTGTGTGTGTTCTGAAAAACCATACTTTAAACTAAAAGTAGTCTCAAATTAAACTGAAAAAAGATACACAAAACCCGTTTAAAATTTAATTTAAAAGAAAACTGCGTTTGCTGGTTTGAAATAATTTGAGTTAAGAGTTGCCAAACCACATCCGTTTGCCTTTGCCGCAGACGGGCGGATATTAGAAGGAAACAATTTAAACTGATTTAATTAAAAACAAAGTAGGCTTGGCTTACATAGTGAAAAACAAATTTGTGAAGAAATTTTTAAAAATTTAAAAAAAAAAACTTACCCAATATAACCAAGGCATTACCCAGTAAACCGGCAAAACCAATGATGCCAAAGAACACTGGCACTATGGTTGATACTACCCTTTCCAAAGGCCATTCAACATCCATTTCCAAATCCATTTCCATAAGATTATCAGGTGGCACGGTGGCATTACTGCTACTGCTGTCTGTCATTGTAGCCGAGTTAATACGCTGTTTGCCAATGGCAAACGTGATGTTGGCACATTCAGTGGCATTCAGCCACTCTGAACAAGCCAAGGCCAAAGAGGACGACAAAGTCTGGGCCTGTACTGGCTGTTGTGATTGTTGGCCGTATGCCGTGGGCATATTACTGTGATTCACAGGCAATTTATCATAAGCCATGTTGTTGTTGTATGCAGAGATGGGAAAGAATTTCTTTTGTTTTGATTTACAAATTTTTGTGTTTTTGTTTCTTCTTTTTCACCTTTCGTCACTCGTTGTCATTATTGTCCAGTTTTTTCAGTTCTTTTAGTTGTTGTTGCTGCTTATAATTTCTTCAATTTGTTGTTTTGTTCCTTAAAATCCTAGAAAGAGAAGAAGGAGAAAAATAGAAAATTATAATCACACACACAGTTAAACAATTACTTTTTGTAGCAAAAAAGTTTCGTTTTCTCTCTTTTTTGTTTCAAAGAAAACTTCTTTTTGAAATACTTTTGTTGGTTTTAAATTTAATTTTTATGAAATTTTGTGAAAAAAAGGAAACTTCTACTTTGTAAGAGTTGCCATGTATTTTAGTTTTTTTTTTTTTTTATTACTAAAAAGTTAATAAAAACATTAAAGCACTTTTCAAACTCTTCCACTGTTCCTCACTCAATCTCCCTCATTCTCTTTAAAGACTTGCATGAAATCTTAATCAAAAAAATTTCATTTTTGCTTGTACTTCTTTGCTCTATTATCCGTTATATTTTTTATCTCTTTCTCTCTTTCTCTCTTCCTCTCTCTTAATATCTCTTATTTTATTTGTTTTACATTTTGTGCTTCTCTATTTCGAAAAGCCATTTTGTTTTGTAACAAGTTTTTGTTGAAAGTGTTTGAGAGAGTGTGTGGTAGGTAGTCTCTATAAATGCTTGAACTTCCGTAATTTGTTTTACATACGCTTTGTAATGTACACGGAGAAAAACTAAATATAACAACTGTACTTAAGTGGAAGATACCGACTGTCGCACCGAAAGTATAGACACACACAGGCCAGTAAGACTCTTGGTGATTTAACAATTAATCTTCCTTCAAACACCTGAAGCCAACCAGCATTTGCTAATGTATATCAGCAGCAGGTTAGTGTGTTAAGTTGAATGATAGAAGTCCATGTACTCAACTTAACTTAATTGCTCATTACAATCCTTTAGTCAGGATTACAACCTAGTTTCTGACACCATCCGTGATGTGTGTTAATTTTATTGATGAAGAAGGCGACTTCAAACGTCAAATTTTTAAGAAACTTTTCATGGAAATTTTAATTTACTTTCAGAATTTTTACCAGAAGTCTGCTGAGAGGAAGTCGTCGAAGAAATATTTTTTTATATATTTCGTATGGTTGATGTCTGAGCTGAGGTTTGAATTACGGCCTTTCGTCTAATAAACCAGTACTCTTAGTGTATTTACTCAACGAAATTATAGATCCTCTCAAACCGCTTCTTCTGGTCTTTACTTTCACTGAATGTCCAATTCCAAACCCTTCTAGTACTCCATGAAAAGGTTCTGCAGTCATTAACGGCGTAGAAGCTATGCTTGTGTCAAATAGTATTGCCATGACGCTTTTTCTGAGCTTCTTGTTCAAATTTATTGAGCACATCTGTCGATGATGTCAACTATCGCTTGGAAACAATATTTCACTCCAAGGCCGAATACGCCCGCTTCTATCCTTCTTGTACATGTGCTTGATCCACCTACTTACCGTATAATACATACATACATAATTGGCCATTACAACCCTTCAGTCAGGATTACGGCCTAGCTTCTCACACCACTCATGTTATGTGCGTTTATTTGGTACATTTGTGGCGGGAGCTACAGTTTAACGTCGACTCCGAACAACAGATTTTTTTGAGAAACTTTTTCATGGCAGGTTTATTTACTCTCAGAGTTTTTGCCAGAAATCTGCTGAGAGGAAACCGCCGAAGAACTATTTTTTTCATATTTTCGTTTTGATGCCTGACCTGGGATACGAAACCGGGCTTTACGTCTAATAAGCCAACACACTACCTACTAGACTACGGCGACTTCTTCTTCCGTAGAATAGTTGTTCTATTAAAACAATGTTTAGCAATCAAATTATTCTCTTCATTCTTCTTACTCATCTAAGAGACACAGTTAAAAGTTAGGTTAGGTGGAAGTGGTAGCTTTGATTACCCAAACACACTTGAGCACGCATTGCGGCCCGTTGTGACGCCATAGTTAGAAGTATGTCAGAAATTCGATTTTTAGGTCGCAATGGTTTCAACCACAAAACCTGCAGCATCTTCATAGGACAGGTTTTCAATGCCATAGTAATATCAACGTAGACCCGACCCTGATCTGACCCCTTTCCACCTGAACTGTTTTCAAGAATATATTTATAAATATGACGCGTTCAAGTAGACAGTTTGTTGGCTTATTAAGCGTGAAGCCGAGTTGCAAACCCCAGCCCAGACATCTTGAACAAAACTAATGAGAAATATTATTTCTCTCAGCGCCTTCCTATCAGCAGTTTTGTGGTAAAAACTCTGGAAGTAAAAAGTCATAAAATTGCCATGAAAAGTTTTTTAAAAAACAGACTTTAACTGTAGGTGCCGCCACTTATGAATAAAATTACCACGAGGACCATGGTTGGTGTAAGAAGCTAAGTTGCGATCCTGACTAAAGGGATGCAATGACCAATAATGCAAGTTAAGTAAGTACAGTAAGACCCCGCTTAACGCGGGGTATACGTTCCAATAAGTTCAGGCACTAAACGAAACAGCGTCAAACGAGGCAATTTAACACGTACATATGTACATACATTGCGACTTCGGAAAATACAGTTGGAATCTTTATTCTTTATTCGTCGCTCTATAGCAGGGTTTACCAAAAATTTTTTGGTTATGTATTAGTGAGTAAGAGAGAGAAAATAAATTGAGAGAATTGATTTATTTACAGCCATAGAAAAGTGTTTGTAATATACGATATTTTGATTTTCATTTTATCAACCTACATATGTAAAACTATCTATCTTTGGTTAATAATTTTAGATAAATAAAAATAAAATAAAAAAATCCATTTTTTATTAAAAGATCGTAAAGGTATCCATCTTTGGCTTAAAAATTAGACCATGTTTTTAGATAAATAAAAACAAAAAAAAAACATTTTTCATTAATAGAGAAAAAGCAAGCATTCTAAAGCATTTAAAAAAAATTATACTATGCGACAAAATAAAAATTGAAATACGCTCATAAGCTCAAAAGCATTTTTTAACATACAATATTTTTTGTGTTCTTGTCGCAGTCTGATCGACAACTAAATCATAAAGCACAAGAATGCGTGTGAGTTCTCTCGGCACAATTGTGCTATGAAATGGTAAACGATGCTCTATAGTGCACCGCTTTTGGTTGGTGCATGGCCATTTCATTTGCACACATATGTATACAACAAGTATCAATACAGTGTGCGATTTAGGGGAATCCCAATACTACCGCGTAATACTGAAACAGCGTTAAGTGGAGCAGCGTTAAGCGTGGTCTTACTGTATTTATAAAGATTTGGACTATATTTATGGGGTCGATTAGGACATATTATATTGAGTTTTTAACTTTTAATTTTGATCAATAAAGAGAAAATCAAATTATTTCGATGTATCGATTAGTTGCGTTGAGTGTTTCTAGAACAGCGGTGTACATCGTCCACCATTGTGGCTGACGTAGATTTGTTATCCTTTTGCCTTTGCTGTATGCTTGTTGGTATTTGATGGATGGATGTTGGTATTGGATGAATATACAATTACAACTAAAAATTTTAATAACGTCTTATGCTTGTCATAAAAGTTATAGCCGAGTTCTATAATTTCTTTTTTATTACTGTTGAGCTAAAATAAAAAGAGAAGAAGTTAATGACTCATTAACTTATAAGTAAATTGACTTTAACTTATAAGAGAAGAATTCGTAAAGAAAAATAAATCAATCTTCCAAAACTATTTGATAATTCACAAAATTCATAGTCGAAATGTCCCAATAGAAATACATACAATAAAAAATTTTATTCAAATCCACTGTGATGTGATAATAAATACTATTACTAGTGACACCATACTTATGGAATTAATAGTGAAGAAACAAAGAGACAGTCACCTGAGCAAGAATCGTATATTAATTGATGAACAGTCTGGTTTTAGAAGTAATCATTCATGTGAAACAGCATTGAATCTGGTATTGTCTGATTGGAAAAATGATCTGAACCAAAGATCAAACATAGTTGCAACATTTCTTGATCTAATAAGAGCTTTTGAAACTGTTGACAGAAATATATTGTTGGCGAAATTGCGTGGCATAGGTATTGTTGGTATGGAGAACAATTGGATGGCCAGCTATCTGTCTGATCGAAAGCAACGAGTAGTTATGTGTGATGCAGTATCAGGTAAGATAAATATAAACATAGGACTACCACAAGGAACTATATTGGCACCATTGCTTTTTATTTTGTATATAAATGACATTAAGTCTTGCTTAAAATATTGTAAGATAAGACTATTTGCTGACGATGGTTTCAGATGGAAACATGAATAATGCAATGAAAATGATGCAGGAGGATATAGACAATTTATATGTATAGTTAAAATTGAATATAACCAAAACAAAATTTATGATATTAACTATAAACCATGTAAATGTTGATAATTGTGTATTGAAAATAAAAAATGATAATATTGAGAGGGTTAATGTAATTAAATATTTAGGTGTAATGATAGATGATAAATTGAACTTTGATGAAAATTTAAATTATATTCGAATTAAAATTGCCAAAAAGATTGGAATTCTGTCTAGATCAACTAAACTATTACATAGGAATTATAAAATTAAAGTGACAATAGTATAATTTTACCGCACTTTCTTTATCGTCCCTCAATACTATTTCTATTAAGTACGTCCCAGATGGACACATTACAGAAACTGCAAAATAGGGCAATGCGTTTTATTTTACATAAAGATTATTATACTAGCATAATAAGAAGCATGCTAAATGAATTAAACTGGCTTAATGTTGGACAGACTATAATGTTACATACAATGAAATTTATACATAACATAAAGCTTGGACTTTGTCCTACATATTTGAATGAAAAATTGCAATATAATAATAATATCCATAATTATAATACAAGAAGAAGAGAGGATTACAGACTACCATATATGAGAACTTGTCGAAATATGAATTGCTTAGAATATAAGGGTTTAAAAAAATATAATGAGTTACCAAGTAACATAAAAAATTGTAAAAAAAAATGACTTTATTTAGGAAACTTCTTAGAGATTTTTGCAAGAATAATTGTTAATAAAGTATTATATGTATATATTTTAGTATCTAGATTGTAAAATCTTAATAAATAAATAATAATTGAAATATTTTTTTGGGTCGTAAAAACTTTATTTCCTTTTATTTGAATATTTATTTCCGTAAATACTCTTTCTCTCAGTGTAGCTGACTATCACAGCTTATCTGTTATTTAAACGCATGGAACACATACAAACGAACACATGGTGTGTGTATTACCTTAACTAATACACACGTATACGTTTGCTCTTGCACTCACGCTATAATGATTCGCACATAAGGATCTCATCTTCAGCAGGGACCATGTGTGTGTACGAGTATGCATGCAGGCGAGTAAATGGTTTATGGTCTCTCAATCTGATATTTCCTCTCACGTTTTTATTGTAAAAAAGAAGAAGAAATAAAAAAACCCGTTAAACATATTTAAAAGCAAATATTTATACGCCATGATGAGTGCTGACTGCTGTTGAGTGACTACTACACTACACGACGGTTGAGTCTGAGTAATACAGCAGGCCAAGTGCTAGAGAGAGTGATGGCTCGTGTATGTTGTCGTTGTCGTTGTTGTGAGGTGAAGGTATTTTTAAAATGCATTTTAAAAAAATGTTGGAAAAAAATTATGGATTTTTTTTCGCCTCTTCTCTGCTTTGTATACGTACGCAGAGGCATCAGCTTTTTTTATTTGCGTTTCTCATTTAAGAGCTCAACACATCACACTTGTTCAACCGTGTATGTATGCATGTTACTTGCACTTAAATATACTCATTTAACGAAGCAATTTTATGAATATGTGTGAGTGTGTGTGCGTGTAAATGAGAGGTTTTGTGTTACTTTTAACATTTTTGCATATGTCACCGATAAAATCAAATTCTTGGAATTTTTTCCCCCATTTTTGTAGTTTTTTTTTTTTTAATTTTTTTTTTTTTAATAAAATAAATTTGTTGATAACAAGTATGTTTAATGATGTTACATGACAAATATGTATATGTACAGGGTGTTACAATGACTGGGTGAGGAGAAAGAAGGAAAGAAGGCAGAGAATGAAATTAATAAGACAGTTAAAGAGTTTTAAGATTTTCTGCATTTGATTGTGTCACTTAAGGCTGTACATGAGTTTTTAATTCAATTAAATGCAATTTTTTTTATTGACCATGAAATTAAACAGAAGTTGGGGGGCAAAAATTGCCCTACTCACAGGCATATTTTTTATAAATTTGCTTATAAATTGGCATTTCAACGAAGAGAAATATCGCCAAACCTAGTTTTCTGAACGAATTTAATGTGTCTTGGACCTCCTTAACTTCGCCATGGAGAGTGTTTTGCAGAAGGCAAAAGGAGGGAGTGCATTGCAATGACACTATTTTCACTAAAGTACTTGCTTGCGTACGTTAGCAACATTGTTATCATAGGGCGTACCAAGTGAGATGTTTAGTGTTGCCTTTAGCGCTATTGAAGGGGACTTTATGGCAGTAAATAAAGGCAAAACGAAGTAAGTGTTGTGGAGATATGGCGTATTGGATCCCAGATTACGCTTGATAACCATAGTTTGTCTGCGAAGTCGTTGTTCTTGGCTACGCCGTTACCAGCAAAAATAATGTCTGCCTGGAGATCAAGCGTAATATCTCTCTTAACCTTCCTATACCCGCGCCAAAAAGTGAAACACCAATACCCGCGCGTTGGTCTGTGAGACCGACAATGGAAAATCCTATATCCTTGGTACTATTTTAAAAAATTTTTTTTGATGCAAAAACGAAACTTATTACGAATAATGAAGCTACCAGTGATATCAACTTACTGGCACAATTTTTTTACAAAAAAAATTGCAATAATAAAAAAATCGGTCTCACAGACCAACGCGCGGGTATAGGAAGGTTAACAACAGGTGTTACAAGTAGGCATATACGGCTTATGGGAGCCGATTTGTTTATCTTGTTTCCGCTGTTACCAGCAAAAATGATGTCTCAGTATGGAGATCAAGCGTTGACTTGCTCTTACCAACAGATGCTGCTGATGTCTTAATAGGCAACTGAGTGGAAGAGACCTATTTCGTACGACGAAACTAATGCTCTACAAGTCGCTTACCTCCCCGTGCTTCTTTATGGGATGCAGAATTATGGACGCTATTAAACACCGAAGTGGCCGTAGTCTAGTAGATAGTGTGTTGGCTTATTAGACGTAAAGCCACTGTTCAAACCCCCCAGAACAGACATCAAAACGAAAGAATCAAAAAACACTGCTTTGGCGACTTCCTCTCAGCAGATTTCTGACAAAAACTCTGAGAGTAAAAAAATAATAGAATTGCCATGAAAAGTTTCCCAAAAATCTGTCGCTCGGAGTCGACTGTAAACTGTAGGTCCCCGCCACTCATGTATAAAATGAACACACAGTGTGAGAAGGGTTGTAATGACCAATAATGCCTTAAGAGTATTCGAGAGAAGAGTCTAGCGTAAAATCTTCGGTCCAGTGCGAGCTGGCGATGATCGCCCCATCCGTTTCAATAATGAGCTGTATAAACTCCTCAACGATATGGACGTTTTGCAGAGCATACAGCACTGACTGCGCGAACTGGGTTATGTCGTTTGGATGGAAGAGGATGCTACGGAGGGAAGGGCTTTTGATACGAGAATTAGCAGAAGTCGAAGTAAAGGATGACCTTGTCCTGCATTGGAAGGATAAAATCAAGGAAAACCCGCCATCGATTGGTGTGACCAACTGTCGGTTGGAAGGATTTATTAAGACGGGCCGAAATCCGTTAATCGGGAAAACAGTTCTGAATCTAAAAATTTAGTTCACTTTGGCTGCCGTTTATCACTCTCTAATGTGGTAAAACTGTTGGGTATTTAAATTGCATTCATGGCCATTCCTTCCTGTGCTTGCTTAAAAATTTTAATTACGTTAGGGAAACGTTTAATAAACTCTCCCCCCCTTTTGTGCACACCTCTAAAACCTTTTGTTCTTCGGTTGTAAAACTTTTGAAATATTTCAATGAAAAAAAAAAAGCGTAAAATTTACTGTTAATTTACTTCCCCCCTACATAACAAACTTATTTTTTTTTCTTTTGTGTTTCTGTAATTTTACTTCGAAAACATTTAAAAATAAAAATAAAAAAATTCCTATGAAAACTATTTAAAGCCCACCTTTTCTGTGTAGCATTACTTTCCCCCTCATGTTGCCACACTTTGTTGGTGGCAAAGAAGAAGAATGTTTGCTAACAAGGTTAAAAGCGTTCTTAAAGTGTGCTTTTTATTGTGTGTGTGTGTGTGAGTGTGGGTGGATGAGAAAGAGAAAAATAGTTTCGCTAATTTAACAAGACATTTAATAAAATTAATTAATTTAAACGAGAAGAAGAAGAAGAACACGAACAACGAGCATGTAATTTTTTACGAATGCAAACTTTTTATCTGTAGGTTGTAAAATAAAAAAAAAAATTCTGGGAAAAAAATTATTTCTCTCGCTTTTAATTTCGTTAATAAAACACTCCAAACGAGTGTATGAAATACCTTCAGGTGATAAGATAAAATATTTTATGGCAGCAATGAATTGTATTTTAAATTCAAGAAATCAAAAGAAATATGAAAAGGATAGGGGGTTATTATAACTGTAAACTATAATAACGATTACCTACTTTGTACTTTGCTAGTTCCAAAGCCTTTCTTGGGTTGAAAAATAAATTTTTTGAAAACGTTGTAAATAAAAGGCAAAAAAATTTAATTCATATGGCGCCAAAGGTTTCTCTGGGTGATGTGAGAAACTAGGTTCCGACTGAAGGGATGTAATCACCAATAACACGGTGCGACAGTGAAAATACACCCGAGTAACTACATAGTCCACGTTGTTCAGTTAGTTGAGTAGAACTCAAAAATAACTTTTTTATATTTCTCGAACTCTCCAAACTTGTTTTATTTGACAAAAACTGTTTTTTTAGACTTTACGCATAAATTTCTGGATTACTCAAACATTTCTGGCCCGATTATCAAAATTTAAATCTTGTTGGAAAGGGGAGAGATGGACCTTTAAAACAGTATACATATATCTATTATTTGACTTAATATGCTATAAGATTTGATGAGGTAAACTTGGAAAATTCAAAATTTTTTCATATTTTTTCAAGTTTGTCCATTCATAGTAGCAAACTTTAATAAAAAAAATATAGGTTAAGTGATAATATTCTTAAAGTCTGTTCTCTTGTGAAGAGATTGAGTCATCATTTGATAAAATTGTATAAAAATTACCGTAGTTATAATTTAAATAGTATAACAGTCGTGTTATATTTTTTATATACATGTATGTCATCTCACCAAATGAGCTTTTAGTTCAAAAATTTTCAGAATTTTTGATGGATCTTGATTGTTTATTACAAAATGTGTCAATTTCACGTTTGCACGACTTCCAGAAGTCGGCTAATATTTGTGTTTTTTGCAAATATTATTATTTCTCTTTGCGCAAACATTGGTCAACTTCTGGTGGTCGCTCAAACGTGAAATTGGCACATTTTATGATAAACAATCAAGATCCATCAAAAATTCTGAAAATTTTTGAACTAAAAGTTCATTTGATGGGATGACATATATAAAAAATATAACACGACTGTTATACTATTTATATAATAACTACGGTAATCTTTGCCCGATTTGATCAAACGAAATGCCAATCTCTTCACAAGATAATGCACTTTCAGAATGTCATCACTTATTTCATATTTTGTAAGTAAAGTTTGCTACTATGAACGGACAAACTTAAAAAATTAAGAAAAAAATTCGCATTTTCCAAGTTTACCTCATCAAAACTTATAGCATATTAAGTCAAATAATAGATATATGCATACCGTTTTAAAGGTCCATCTCTCCCCTTTCCAACAAGATTTAAATTTTGTAAATCAAGTCAGATATGTTTGAGTAATCTAGAAATTTGTGCGTAAAGTCTAAAAAACAGTTTTTGTCAAATAAAAAAAGTTTGGAGGGTTCGAGAAATATAAAAAAAAATATTTTTGAGATCTACTCAACAAAACTCACAACCTACACTATGTCATTAGCCGGGTGTATTTAATTTTTTTTATTTTGTCGCATAGTGTATTTAAGTGAGTTAAGTCCGTATTCAATCATTTTTCTTTTCATTTTGTGCAGTATCACTGCAATTACTTGTCAAATGTTGATTTTCAAATGCTTCAACATGGGCATGGTCCTTATCAAGTATTTTTTTTTTGAGATATCTAAGCTGTGTATTGAGTCACGGAATTGCTTCTAATAGGTCAACACACTACCCACTAGACTACAGCGATTTGATGATAGTCCAGGATAATATTCGTTGAAATGATTGTCAAATAAAATTTCACCAGAGTCACAAACTACAAGCAACTATCGACTCTCCAAAGAGTAAATGGCGCCCTTTTACAGAATCCAGCTATCGCTCTATGTCGCAACAGTGTATGTGAACCAGGAGATCAATAATCCTGCAACTTTGTATCAAATCCCTGTATTACCTTCTCTTGTGGCCAATACGTCACGTTGTAACACTTATTCGAGGACTAGGTTGGAAAGTAGTTGGGACAGGAGACAACCTTACATCAGCTTTATTAGTCGACTATCCCTGCCATCTGCGTAGGATACGATATATCGCCGTTCCAAATGTATTATTAAACTCCGAACAGTCGAGTGGGTAATGGATAGAGTTACCCATACTTACCCCTAGATCGCTTCTAATAACTCAACACACTACCTACTAGACTACGATGATTTCTTCGAACAAATCCTAATGGCTGGCAGATACCCAGCATTTTGAAGGGTTTGGATTTTGTATCCACCGCCCCCTTTGAGTGAAAATTTTTTTTCTGGAAAACATAAAAAACTGCTTAACATTTATGTGGAGACAATAAAACTCGAATACTGTGCGAGAAATTTTAGTGCATCAATAAAATCAAATCACAGTTGTTTAGTGCCTCAGTGCCACCAGTAAATAACACATAAAATAAAGAGTTGAATGTCATCAAATCAAAGCAAGCATGACATTGAAATTTTCAAATAAATTTTCCATGCTCATATGCGTTTACAATCAATTTTGAAAAGGGAAATAATGGCGCCATTTACAGCAGCAGCAGTGCCAGAAATTATAGCACATAACATATTCACATATATTTGCAGTCACTCTCACTACCTCTAGGCTTTAAAACTTTTGTGGGATCAATTAAACGTTTAAAATCAAGTTAAATAGGTCGTACAGATTATTTAGCATTTTGGAAAAGTATTGTTACGTTTTTACATTTTAAAATATGAGCTCGTAGATTGCAATTAAAATAAAAATAAATTTGTGATTAGTTTCAGTTAAAATTCTTTATTGTTTGCATAATTCTTTATGTAAACAACAACAATTGCTTTTCTTTGTTATTCCTCTGTTTATACGCTTTGCATAAACAATAATGGTGTTTTCTTTTCTACAAAGAAAATGTCACCCTCTTACACGGTACATTAAAAAAATTTTTGACCAACCCTGTTGTAATGTCATTTTTTACTTGAGAAAAACATAACACAAATATTAAAAAAGGGTATGCCCTGTGTTTACCACTTATTAAGAAAATAAATGAGGAAATGCCAATTTGTTCAAAGGTGTTGCCAGATCGCTAAAATTTCGACTTCATTTTTTGCACGCTTTTTTTTATTACAAAAAAAAAATAATATTTTAACACTGTTCTAACATTGAATGCAATTTTTTATACTGCTGACCATGTAGCTTTAATAATATAATGTTTCCTTAATTTTACTCCACAAAACAATGAAAAAATTAACTTCAAATTGGATAACAATACCAGGCGACTTTTTTTAAATTTCATCTGGTAGCCCTATAAATAAACAAAAGTCATCTGCTTTACAGGGCATTAGCAGCACTCTCGATTTATACAGGGCATAAAATGCAATGCCCTCCACCATTGGCAAGTGCGAGTTATTTAGAATAAAACATATCACCCTTTTAGAGGGCGAAACATTTTTAAGAAACAAACGCAAAATTGCATTTTGCGTTAATAAAATGCACATTTTTTGGTAGAAAAGAAAACACCATAACAATTACTAGACAATTATTTGACAGATCTTTGTAACGGAGATCTTCAAACCACTATTACTCTCTTCAAACACACCACGTCTTCACACAAGACTGACAGAACTTCACTAACTCAGTCGCCTGCTTTGCCTTGTCTTTTATATGGCAGGGTAAACAGTCTGATGAATGTTCTGGAAGGCGAACGTTCGTGGCTTCGCCTTATCGAAATCTGTATAAATGTAAACATCGTTGTTTATATTTGTTATTGTAGTGTTGTGTTGTGTATTTTGTTTACATTTATTCTTATAGTGTTTTTAATATATTTTTGTTTACTTGTTTACCATTTTTTTATGCTGGTGTTTGTTGTTATAAAGGGTCCACCAAATAACTTTTTTTTTTGAAAATGCTTAAAAAAAAAACTACTGAATATTTTCTCAAATTTCTTTTTTTTATTTGAAAGTACAATCCTTCCGGTTAATAATGGAAAATAATTTCATTCAAATGGCTGTCTCGGCTGTCCATGCAGTAGCCTACACGATCGGTCCAATTTTTAAGCACATTATCGATTGTGTGCAGCTGTATTTCACCAATGGCTTCACGAATATTGTTCTTTAAAGCGTCAATTGTCTCTGACTTGTCGGCGTAACACTATCTTTGACGGAACCCTACAAATAATAGTCCAACGGTGTCAAATCGCAGCTCCGAGGTGGCCAAACGACATCAACTCTGCGGCTGATAATGCGATCTTCAAAAACAGGGCGCAAAACATCGAGTGTAGCTTCGGATGTGTGGCACGTAGCGCCGTCATGTTGAAACCAAATGTTGCCAATATCCTCCTCTTCAATTTTTGTGAACAAAAATTCGTTCAACATGTCCCGATAACGATTGCCATTGACTGTAACGGCCACTCCTTGCTCATTTTCGAAGAAAAATGGCCCAATTATGCCTCTGGACCAAAATCCGCACCAAACAGTGACTCGTTTTGGGTGCATCGGCATTTGAATGTATGCGTACGGGTTTTCTGTGCCCCAAATGCGACAATTTTGCTTGTTTACATACCCGCCAAGATCAAAATGAGCTTCATCTAAGAAGATGATTTTTTTTTTGCAAAAATCGTCATCTTCTGTAAGTCGATCGCAGGCCCACTTAGCGAAGCGAAAACGCATTGGATGGTCATATTCGTTCAGCGGAAGGATAAAACTAATTATCTGTCAAATCAGACATGAGCTAAGTGTTACCATTCACGAAATAAGCACTAGTTGAAAAAAAAAACGTTTGATGGCGGACCCGATATTAAGCAGTACGATAATTTGTAAACAAGTTTGTTTACTGCATTATTTTGTACTTGTAGCTTTTGTTTATAATTTGAATGTTAAGCGATGTAAAAGCAAAACACCAGTATCTAGATTCTTCATTTTCGTAAAAGTATTTTAAATTAATTAGAATAACCTGTGACTGCTATATTTTTACTGGCAACTGTAAACAAATATTTTTTGTACTTAAAATTTCTTGCATCATAATCCTCAAATGAGTAAAGTTTAACGTTGCCATTCGCCTTTTTAGCCATGATTTCTATCTTTCTCTCTCTTTTTCTCATAAATTTCCTCATATTACTGTGTGTTGTAAAAAAAAAAAACTTTTTAACGAAAAATATACTGTCGTGTGCATGTGCTTGTGCGTGTGTTTGTGTATTTTGTTGCTTTTATTGCCATTTTCTGTTCCCTGCTTTGTTTTAGAAAACATTGGCATTCCTTTAGGAAAGCTTGGGAATAGTGAAGGCAGGTTTACTTTTCCCTTTTATTTGCCATAAAATTTGTTTCTATTCCACTAAGCGACACGGGCAGGCAATGTTGTTGACTGTGATGGAATATCCTGCCCGTGCTGTTGCCATTTCATTTCATATATATTTTTGGTTATAAAATAATTGCTGTTTATTGTTGTTGTTGTTGTTTATTGTTGTTGTTGTTTAATATGCTTATTTTTTATATTGGGTATCATAAAAGTTGTCAGCAAAACATGTGTAAATAAAAATATGAAGCATTCGGTGATTTAGTTGGTCGGTAGTTGGCTCATATAAATTGGAATTTGAAAGTGAAATAAAATGAAAATTTTATGACATTCGGAAACTACGATATTTATGAAAAAGTTTTATTAGAACAAAAATATTACGATTCCATGTGTATGCAATTCACAAAAAATTTGTGAATTTAATAATTTGTGGATTTTTTTTATAACTTCCCGTGAAATATTTCATGTATTTTTTCCAATACTTTCGTAGCAATGCGCAAAAGATTGAAAAAATAATTTTGAAAACCTTACGAATTATTATGACTAAAAATCAAAGCTTTCTCTACAATAACCAGGTAAAAAAAACCTTTACTTTGTAGATTAAAACAGTATCAGGTTTTGCGTGGATGTTGCCATAAGCGACCGGTTTCTAATCGAGAATTATATATTTGAAATCATAGAAAGAAATTGACAAAGTCCATAATGAATCAACGGAAACGAATATATGTATCTTACTTAACGTACAGTAAAATCTTTTTTACACGATTTTGAAATAACACGGTTCGTCAAGAAGAAAATTTTAATTTTTTTACACGCTTTTTAGTTTAACACGAATTAAAAAAAAAAAATTATAATTTTTTCATGATTTTTTACAGTGTCTTACAGGATAACATCATTATGGCAACTCTACTACACAGCATGTTTACTTTAAGGGAAATAACTATTTAATAAATAATAAATATTTAACATATCAGTTTATTGATGACGCAATATATAATTTCAAAGTGCTTAAAGTTAATGTTGAAGTTTATATTTTTTATAAATTGGTGACAGCTTCAAATTATATAATCGGAATCGTTAATAACTTTTTAAAAGGTAACATAGTGTTAGGTTGTTATTGCAAAAACCAATTTTATTTAATTTCGTTTTTACAGTGCCCTTATTAATAATAAATATGAATTGTTTTGTTTTATTAATGGAGTTTGCTATCACTTTTTTTGCACGGTTTTTTAAGGAAATATTTGAATTTTTTTCATTTTACACGATTTTTTATGGTTGTGGAACATATTTCCAAATTCACATATGAACCGTGTATTTTTTTTACACGATTTTGATTTACACGAATTTCTTAGGAACGTATCTACCGTGCAAAAAAAATTTTTTTTTTTAAATTCTTTAGTCAAGATTACAACCTTTAGTTAGGATTACAACCTAACTTTTCACACCCCTATTGTGGGTGTTAATTTTAATCTATGAGTGGCGGAACCTAGTGTTGATAGTTTAGATTTGAGAAAGTTCTCATGGCAATTTTATTTATTCTCAGAAATTTTTGCCAAAAGACTGACATTTTTCGTTCTGTCAAGTCCAATAATATACCCTTATACACTCAAATATCGTACCAAACAATGCATCTTTCAGGGTATACTATAGAACTTATTGAACTGCCTGTGGCACCAAAGTCTGTACTTTTTGTTGACGGACTCATACATACATACGTACATAATTGGTCATTACAAGCCTTCATTCAGAATTACCTCCTAGCTTCACACACCAGTTATGTTGCGTGTGTTAATTTTATACATGAGTGGCGCGATCTACAGTTTAAAATCGACTCCGAACGACAGATTTTTTAGAAAACTTTTTCTTACTTACTCTCAGAGTTTTTTCCAGAAATCAGCTGAGAGGAAAACGCCGGAGAAATATTTTTCGGTTTTCTTGGAGATGGGGTTTGAACCGTAACCTCACATCTTATAAGGCAACTCTCTACCTACTAGACTATGGCGACTACGTACTGATTATGTTAAAGAACATCGACTCGGATTTTTAAGCGTTGTTGGTTTGTTAGCCTTGAAGGATCCTTATACGCTCAACTATAAGGAGGATAATAAAACAGGTGCTCTTTGAGTTACAAGGCTTCAGATCAGAACTCCTCAGGAGCATAGGTTAGGTTAGGTTAGAGGACGTGTACTTGTCAACTGTGACAAGTACAGTACCCGGAGGTCGAATTGACCCATTGTACAACGTCCTAGCTTCTCACACCACTGGTGTTGTGTGCGTTAATTTTATACATGAGTGGCGGGACCTACAGTTTAAAGTCGACTCCGAACGACAGATTTTTGAGAAGCTTTTCATGGCAATTTTATTTACTCTCAGAGTTTTTGCCAGAAATCTGCTGAGAGGAAGTCGCCGAAGAAATATTTTCGTTTTGAAGTCTGACCTGAGATTTGAACTCGGGCCTTTCGTCTAATAAGCCAACACACTACCTACTAGACTACGGCGACTTCAGGAGCATAGAAGTATAAAAGCTATGGTCATCTCACCATAGCTGTCACCCGACCACGCTTTAATCTGCAGAGAGTTAGACAATTGATTTCAACTAAACTTTGCTCATTTACAATAGGTCAGATGGGATAATGAATCCACTTGTTTAGAGATCAGACAACTATAGTCCAGGCTTTAATCTTTAAACTTTGCTCGTTCGCAATAGGGATGATGGGATAATGAAACCACGCAACTACAGTCCGCTTTTAATATACGCAAAACGTTATCATCTTATGCGTTAGCCTCTTACCAAAGATCAATGATACAATGATCCCTGGGAACGCTTGCCTTGGATACTTGCCTACAATGACTTCTGCAAAATGATTTGAAAGGAAATCACAGAACATCTTGTATTTTTTAAACAAATGGCTCTAGCCAATGGTGACCGGATTAAAATCCATATTCATATCCATAATCCAATCAGGATGATTACGAAATGTTAATCAGGAGGAGTTATTGTTGGGTTACTATAGATATTGTTACGAAAATGAAGAATCTAGATACTGGTGTTTTGCTTTCACATCGCTTAACATTATAATTATAAACAAAAGCTACAAAAAGAAAACAATGCATTAAACAAACCTGTTTACTAATTATCGTACTGTTTAATATAATAACAAACACCAGCATAAAATTAAATGGTAAACAAGTAAACAAAAATCCACAAACAACACTACAAGAATAAATGTAAACAAAATACACAAACAATAATAATGAATGTAAACAACGATGTTTACATTTATAAAGATTTCGAGAAGGCAAATTCACGTACATTCGCCTTCCAGAACAATCA
Source organism: Sarcophaga caerulescens (assembly GCA_927399465.1). Lineage (NCBI taxonomy): Eukaryota > Metazoa > Arthropoda > Insecta > Diptera > Sarcophagidae > Sarcophaga > Sarcophaga caerulescens. The sequence goes on along the minus strand of OV656873.1, from coordinate 24,078,448 downwards.
TCAGACTGTTTACTCTGGCATATAAAAGGCAAGGCAAAGCAGGCGACTGAGTTAATGAAGTTCAGTCAGTCTTGTGTGAAGACGTGGTGTGTTTAAAGAGAGTAAGCGTGGTTTGAAGATCTCCATTACAAAGATCTGTCGAATAATTGTCTAGTAATTGTTATTGTTTATGCAAAGGGTATAAACAGAGGAATAACAAACAAAGCAATTGTTGTTGTTGTTGTTTACATAAAGTTGTGAACAGTGGCACACAGAATTGTGCGAATAATAAAGAATTTTAAATTAAAACTAAACACAAATTTATTTCAATTTTATTTGCAATCTACGAACTCATATTTTAAATGTTTTTAGTAGTCGCCGTAGCTTAGTAGAGCCCGGGTTCGTATCCCAGGTCAGGTATCAAAACGAAATAAAAAAAAAGGATTTCTTCGGCGACTGACTCTCAGCAGATTTCTGGCAAAAACTCTGAGAGTAAATAAAATTGCCATAAATCGATTTTAAACTATAGGTCCCGCCACTCATGTATAAAATTAACGCACACAACATAAGTGGTGTGAGAAGCTATGTCGAAATCCTGACTGAAGGGTTGTAATGACCAATTATGTATGTATCGGGTCCGCCATCTAACGCTTTTTTTCAACTAGTGCTTATTTCGTGAATGGTAACACTTAGCTCATGTCTGATTTGACAGATAATTAGTTTTATCCTTCCGCTGAACGAATATGGTTGTGTATACGCTTGAACAACGCTGGGAAATATTGCGACATTACTTTGAAAATCATGGTAATGTTGCAGAATACAAAACATTGCAAAACATAGTCAATGGCGATCGTTATCGGGCCATGTTGAACGAAATTTTGTTCACAAAAATTGAAGAGGAGGATATTGGCAACATTTGGTTTCAACAGGACGTCGCTACGTGCCACACAGCCGAAGCTACACTCGACGTTTTGCACCCTGTTTTTGAAGATCGCATTATCAGCCGCAGAGCTGATGTCGTTTGGCCACCTCGGTGCTGCGATTTGACACCGTTGGACTATTATTTGTGGGGTGCCGTCAAAGATAATGGTGTTTTCTTTTCTACCAAAAAATGTGCATTTTATTAACGCAAAATGCAATTTTGTGTTTGTTTCTTAAAAATGTTTCGCCCTCTAAAAGGGTGGTATGTTTTATTCTTAATAATTCGCACTTGCCAATGGTGGAGGGCATTGCATTTTATGCCCTGTATAAATCGAGAGTGCTGATAATGCCCTGTAAAGCAGATGACTTTTGTTTATTTATAGGGCTACCAGATGAAATTTAAAAAAAGTCGACTGGTATTGTTATCCAATTTGAAGTTAATTTTTTCATTGTTTTGTGGAGTAATCTTAAGGAAATATTACATTATTAAAGCTACATGGTCAGCAATATAAAAAATTGCATTCAATGTTAGAACAGTGTTAAAATATCTTTTTTTTTTGTTATAAAAAAAGCGTGCAAGAAATGAAGTCGAAAAATTAGCGATCTGGCAACACCTTTGAACAAATTGGCATTTCCTCATTCATTTTCTTAAGAAGTGGTAAACACAGGGCATACCCTTTTTTAATATTTGTGTTATGTTCTTCTCAAATAAAAAATGACATTACAACAGGGTTGGTCAAAAATTTTTTTAATGCATCTTGTAAGAGGGTGACATTTTCTTTGTAGAAAAGAAAACACCATAAGTGTTACGCCGACAAGCCAGAGACAATTGACGCTTTAAAGGACAATATTCGTGAAGCCATTGGTGAAATACAGCTGCACACAATCGATAATGTGCTTAAAAATTGGACCGATCGTGTAGGCTACTGCATGGCCAGCCGAGGCAGCCACTTGAATGAAATTATTTTCCATTATTAACCGGAAGGATTGTACATACTTTCAAATAAAAAAAGAAATTTGAGAAAATATTCAGTAGTTTTTTTTTAAAGCATTTTCAAAAAAAAAGTTATTTGGCGGACCCTATATGTGTAACAATAATTTCGACGGGACCGTATAGAATCCAAGCAAACAATTTTTTTGCTATTCGGTTAACAATTTAACATAATCTAACCAACTACTTTATTCATGTCACATATCACGAATCTCTTTATATACTGGAAAAAAATATATTTGCCACTGGTAAGCCCCATTATATTAAAAATAATTTTTGCTTCGGTATACGAAGCTTTAAAAAAGTTTAAAAATTGTGCTTAAAATCTACTTGTAAAGCATATTTTCGGTTTTATATTTAAGCACATGGCAATAAATTAAGTTTTTAAATGTTACAAGAACCATAAAAATTCTAATAAATTCAACTAAAAAAGATAAATCAAAAACACAAAAAATATATGAAGTATGAACGCTTGTCATAAGACGACGCCACAGATTTAACTCCCCTTTCCGGTTCCCATTCACACAAACATTTTAATTTCATTTGAGCAGCAGCAGTAGCAGCACTGTGTCCACACAATAATTTTATGATACAATACAGCAGAGTAGAAAAGAGTAGCTTAACTGCCAATGTCAAGTATTTTACTTCCATTTCTCTGATTAAAGAAAGTATTTGAATAAACCAGCGAATACGAATACGAAAAGGGAAATGGTGCCATAAATTTTATTAACGCAGATAAAAATGCCATAAAAAAATTAACATTTTTCTTGTTGTTGTTGTTGCAGAGAAAACATTTAAATATTCTCATTCGGCATATTGTTCCGAGACGAAAACCAAAGATGTATTGATGACAGCAAAAGGGTGATGATACTCGAGGCAAATATTCACTGAAATGATGGTCAAATAAAATTTCATCAGAGTCTATGGCGACAATCGAAAGCGCAAGCAATAATGCCCCTTCGAAAAGTAAAATGGCACCCTTTTACAGCATCCAACTAATTGCTCCTTGTCACAACAGTGTATATATGTCAGGACACAAATGATTCTGCATCTTTGGCCAATAGAACACGTTGTAACACTAATTCGAGGACTACGTTGGAAAGTAGTTGGGACAGAAGAGAACCTTACATCAGCTTTAATTAGTCGACTATTACTGCCATCTACGTAGGATACGATATATCGCAGTTCAAAATGTATTCCGACGCTCCACATGGTTTAGTGGGTAAGTCTATTAAAAGTTTTTTAAAAATTTATAAAATCAAGATTATATAAAGCCAAACCGCCGCCGAAGTTTAGTAGGCAGTGTGTTGGCTTATTAGACGTGAGCCCGTGGTTAAAACCACATCTCAGTTCTCACGAACAAAACGAAATATTAAGAAAAAAAAAATTTCCTTCAGCGACTTCCTCTCAGCAATCTTTTGGTAATACTGAGAATTGCCATGAAAATTGCTTCTTAGAAAATCTGACTTTAAATTGTAAACGCCGCCACTCATGGATAAAATTGTCACATGCATAATGGGTGCTGTGACAAGCTAGATTGTAATCTTTGCTAACTAAGCAAGATAAAGTGAAATACGCCACTAAATGGATTTTCCAATAATAAATCGAAGTTTGCTTATGTGTTTTGTATATGACCTATGCGGGCGTAGTTCAGCTTCTGCATTAACAGCAGCAGCGACTTCAAAGCCTCAGAAAGATGTATCTTTAGAATGCGAAAAAATTTGTTAGAATGTTACAACTCCTGTTTACAAAAGTTAGGATATGTTGGGTAGCATGTCCACTTTGAAGTGTAAAGTTCTCCAGAGGACCACAATCACAACCCAGGCATACCAACTCCAATTTAAATATTGTTTCCGCATTAATCCTTAACTAATGACAGAAAATAAGAAATCATAAGGCCGGTCACTGACACATGATAGTCTTTTTCACTACTCAATCAGCAGTTATTCGGACCTGCCTTGTAACAGGGGTTGCCTTCTAACCAGGCTGATGAGGGTCATGCGACAATCAGTCCTTTTAGAGTCTAACAATATTATGTGTACTCTGATGCTACCAACGAAGGTGAGCGTTTTTCTATATTGGCCAGAGAATACCAAGTTTAACTGAGGCATTCAGAACACTTGTTATCTATAATATGTTCGGAGATTGTGGGCACTGTACTAGGCCTGACCAAACGTCATCAGCATTAAGAACTACCTCGGAATGATGTGGAATTTTTGCTGACATATCCACTGCATTCATTATCCAGAACGGACGTCGAGGTTCTTAATCGCAATCTGTCTGCTTGAGTAAATTAAGAGAGTTTCACAGCTAAAATCCTATCAAGTTTTGTGCCGCTTTCAAATATGGCCATAACTTTCGCCTGAAAAACTCTGCACTGGTCAGGAAGCCTGTCTAAGAACTCTTTAAGAAGAACTCTTTATATATTTCCCCCTCAATCTATTCTGTCAAGCATATCCAAGCAATTGGTATATACCAGAGATCAGCAATGAATCGTATTTTCGCTACTCATAGGTACTTATGAAATTTTGAGTATGAGTGAGTCAAGAGTATTAAAATTCAACTACTCTGATTCATTCGTACTCGCTACAACATTGATTTATAAGTACAGGTTGCAATGAGTAAAAGTGCAAACTCACAACATTCGATTCATTGTTTGATTCATACGCCTACTCATTCAGATTCATAAATTTAGAAAAATATTTATAATACTTACGAATGATTCGAGTCACTCGAGTCATTCATCAAAATTTACAATAGTAGTTATTGTTGCATTTACAAAAGAAGAGAAAAGAAAAGACAGCAAGCAAAGCACACACACAACCTTCTAGCGAGTATTGTGGTGTTCGTACTCGAATCATACTTATTTTGTGCTTCGTGTATATGTTGAATCATGGAGAGTCAAAATCAACAACATCGTGCGTATTGTTAGGTATGAGTACGATGAGTATTTCTAACTTTGAATATGAGTAGTATGAGTATGATATTAAAATAAGTATGAATGCGTATAAGTAGCTGAAATTATAAGTATGACTCGAATCTACTCATCGTTTTGAATACTCGTTGCTGATCTCTGGTATATACTTCGTCAGATCAGAGAGCCCCAGTTCAAATCCGAAAATTAAACAAAAGACAAGGAATCGTGAAGTCGCCCCGTATGTACCTTTGTAGCTTTCCCAATATAGTAGCACGTTGATAGCTCAGGTTAGTTTAGTTTTTAACTGGATTAAGCCGCATTAAGCTTAGTTCTCTGCTTTAACAGAGAGTCAGACAAAAGGCAAGTGAATATAGCAAAGCTCTAGCATTAGCTCAAGTGTAACAGAGTACACTGCCTCAAGGGCGTAAATTCACCGGATCGTTAGATCAGAGAGCACTAGTTCAAATCCGAAAATCAAATAAAAGACAAGAAACCGTGTGCCTTTGGTTTCCCAATATTACAGCATTCATATACATATTCATAGCTCAGATTTGTTTAATTTTTAATTGCCGTAGTGTCTTGGCTTAGCTCTCTGCTTTAACAGAGAGTCAGACAAAAGTGAGTATAGCAAACCTCGAGGATTAGCTCGAGTGGAACAGAGTACACTGCCTGCCTGGACTTTGTCCATCAGTCGGTTGTGTACTAGTATTTGCACAACATCCGCCTCTGTCGTATATCCAACAGTTTTAATTCATGTGATGGGAATCAGAGATCAGCAATGAATCGTATTTTCGCTACTCATAGGTATTTATGAAATTTTGAGTATGAGTGAGTCAAGAGTATTAAAATTCAACAACTCTGATTCATTCGTACTCGCTACAACATTGATTTATAAGTATAGGTTGCAATGAGTATGAGTACAACGTTGACATCAAACTCACAACATTCGATTCATTGTTTGATTCATACGCCTACTCATTCAGATTCATAAATTTAGAAAAATACTTATAATACTTACGAATGATTCGAGTCACTCGAATCATTCATCAAAATTTACAGTAGTAGTTATTGTTGCATTTACAAAAGAAGAGAAAAGAAAATACAAAGATAGCAAGCAAAGCACACACACAACCGTTTAGCGAGTATTGTGGTGTTCGTACTCGAATCATACTTATTTTGTGCTTCGTGTATATGTTGAATCATGGAGAGTCGAACTCAACAACATCGTGCGTATTGTTAAGTATGAGTACGATGAGTATTTCTAACTTTGAATATGAGTAGTATGAGTATGATATTAAAATAAGTATGAATGCGTATAAGTAGCTGAAATTATAAGTATGACTCGAATCTACTCATCGTTTTGAATACTCGTTGCTGATCTCTGATGGGAATATCAAATTGCACTGCTATACATACACCGGGTGTGGCAAATGGAATGTTAAACTACAAATTTTGCTTTAAATTTTCCACAAGGGGCATTTCACTTTCGAGTGTGTATAGTTATTATGTATGGAGTAGATAATAATAATATTCCAATACTTTCTCCCCACCTCCCTATTCTTTTTTCCCTTGCATTTGAAGAGTATTCAGAGCAGAAAAATTTTTTCCATTTTAAAAATGTGATTCAAACAAAAGAGTAAAACTACCAGGCTATAATACTTATTGACTACTACTGTTTAAACATTAAAAAAGGAAACAAGTTTATATATGCAGCCTTCGTTTGAAAATCTTGTATTAAATCTGATTTAAGGGGCGACATTAAGTTCATAAACTTAATACTTCCAATGATACGCTGCTGCTGCTGCTGCTGCTGCTGCTGCTGCTGCTGCTGCTACTGCTACTGCTACTGCTTCTACTGTAATGTGGTGGTACTTTAAACCACAATCTTTATTTCAAAACTAAGTATACGAAGCAATATAATCCTGTGAACGAGTTGCCAACAACAAAACATTTAAGAGGATTTTCAAATGTAATAAAAAAAAAAACTACACACACAGCCAGACACTCCAATTCAACTTGGATTTTAAGTGCATGCAACAGGATAAGGAAATGATATCTACTTATACTGCAATAAATATAACAGTTATAGTATTGCATACACACACACTTACAGGCTTACTTACGTTTAAATAAAAAAAGAAGAGAATCCCATTTAAACAAACACAGTAGCAAACAAATGAATTCCAATGGCAAACACCACACACTCATTCAAAACTAAAAATACTTGGGACATTAACTTTTTATTTCTCTTTTTGTTGTATATTTTTAAAGTTATTTTTTTTATATTCTGAGAGTGTGTATGTGTTTTGTTGCTGTGTTGTTCTAAAACTATTCTAAATTCCCTGAATGGCCATCAAATATAATAAAGTCGTTTAGATGCTCAAACTGGGAAACAACTCGAGTGCAACTCGATACAACACAACTCTTTGGTAACAAAATTTATTAAGTTGACCAACAAAGAAAAGCCAAACAAAGAGAAAAAATTCATGAAAGTTTTTAAAATGGTTTTAAAGGTCGTCAACTACTTTAATCGCCTAATGCCACATTTGCAAAGAAAAGGAAATACAAGGCAACAGGTAATGTTCTCCAAATGCTGATGAAACTCTCTTGGCTTGTTAGCTAAGTCAGCCTAAGTATCTTAGTATTTTATATCTAGTTTTACTAGAGCTTTCCAATGAGTTTTCGTGGGCTTTTCTATATTTTCATTGGTATTTGTTATATTTTCCGATTCGATTTTATTTGGTATTTGGTATGTCTACGCAAGTATCCATGTTTCGCTACACAGACTTTGATAACAGCATTGCATAGTGATAGCTTTGCCTTTCGATAAAGGGCTTCGTTTAAGCCATTTAAAGAAAAGTGGCATCTATGTGCCAGCATTGTAATTTTTATTTCTATAATGACATCAAGTCGCCGTAGTCTAGTAGGTAGTGTGTTGGCTTATTAGACGTAAAGCCAGGGTTCGAGCCCCAGGCCAGACATCAAAACTAAATACAAAAAGTATTTTTTCGGCGATTTCCTCTCAGCAGATTTCTCGCAAAAACTCTGAGAGTAAATAAATTGCCATGAAAAGTTCGGAGTCGACTTTAAACTGTAGGTCCCGCCACTTATAAAGGGTGATTTTTTAGCTATTATCTTTTTGGCAACACTGGTTTAAACAGCTCACGTACGTTTCGTGTTTTGTTTCACTGTCAAACATCTTCAGTTTGGTCTATAATTTAACCATGAATCGTCTTACAAACGAACAACGCTTGCAAATCATTGAATTTGTCATCATTGGACCGTACTCCTTCAAAGATGTTCCGAATCGTAACGTAACTGTGAATGGTGAGCGCTACCGTGAGATGATATCCAACTTTTTTTGCCCAAAATGCAAGAGCTTGACTTGCAGGACATGTGGTTTCAACAAGACGGTGCCACATGCCACACAGCACGCGTAGCAATGGACTTATTGAGAGGCGAGTTCGGTGAACATTTTATTTCACGTACGGGACCGGTCAATTGGCCGCCTAGATCGTGCGATTTAACGCCTTTAGACTATTTTTTTTGTGGGGCTATGTTAAAGCTCATGTCTATGCAGACAAGCCCGCTTCAATTGACGCATTGGAAGACAACATTGAAGCATTTATTCGTGAGATACCGGCCGAAATGTTGGAAAGAGTATGCCAATTTTGGACTAAGCGGATGGACCATTTGAGGCGCAGTCGCGGTCAACATTTGCATGAAATAATCTTCAAACATTAAATTATATGGACGGTACTATGGATTCAAATAAAGATTTCATGTATTTTTCTGAATTTTATGTGTTTTTTTTTTTTGAAAATTTTTCCTATAGCTCTTAAAAAATCACCCCTTATATAAAATTAACACACACAACATAAGTGGTGTGAGAAAACTAGGTCAATAATCCTGACTGAATGGTTGTAATGACCAATTATGTATGTATGTATAATGACATCATTCTGACAATAAATCGGAGGTCAACAAATAGATCCACGATCCCAACATAGAGATTTTCAGAAACTTCAGGGCAATTGTCAATGACCATAAAAACTAAAAAAACCAACACTGTCAACTTTGAATCGATATTCAAGGACACCGGCGTTTCAAAGCTGGAAAAAGGTAGAACATAGGGCAAAGTAATGAGCCTAGCTGTAGAAAATCAATTTCCATTTGGTGTGTATCCAAAAATTCAATTCAAAAAATTCAATTTCAAATTCACAGAAATATTTGCAACGAGACTTGATTTTGAGATAGTCAAACGACTTTTAGAACTCGTTCAATGGATGAAAATTTCTTAAGAAATACCATGAGAGTGTCTACGCTTTCTCAACACATTAGAGAACTTGACCAGTGTTCCTGGACATGTTTAGTTTGAGTAATGTCAACTTAAACCTCTCAACGGCTCAACTGTATTCTGTGGCATCATTTGAATAAAATTAGTATTTCTGAGAACAATTTCTGTTGAGTTTGTGAAATTGAAACTAAGAGCTCAGAGGATATTGTTTTTGATCGTTCTGCATACGGTAGAGTTTTTATCACAATTTAAGTTATTTAAGCTTGTAAAATCTTCGATAGTTGTTGAGTTCTTTAAAGGTCTTAGATCGCAGTACTTCTTGACTTGAAGTCATAATAATAATCCTTCAATACCTCTTCTAGCCGGTACTATCTCTCCCCTGTGTTATAAAGGTGTTTAGTCGCCAGTTTTGTTGGCATTTACGCAAATCTTGTTATGAGGACTCAATCATTTTCTTCTGAATTAAAGGTGAGAGTCACAGTTAAACTGGTTATAAAGCGAGTACTAATGACACTAACTATAATCACTTAAAGCCGATCTTCCTTCCTAACAAACAAGCAAGTCTCTTTCAAACTACATCACTCTTGCTGTGACAAATCCATGCATCTTCCATAATAAGGCATACTGGCACGCTCTACAACACAAGGGATTAGTTTATGTTAGGTCGAAGTGTTAGTTTTGATTACCAAAGCTCATTTGAGCACGCATAGCTATCCGTTGTGACGCCACAGGTAAGCGCAGAGCCTGTACTGGCCGAATTCCATCAAACTAGGGAAGATGTTGGTCAGCGCAAGGGCTGCACCAATACAAGAGAATTCCAGCTGAATTAATCAGTCACTTTAGACTTCTACACCAGAACTCAACAGGTCAGAGTACTGTTTGTCAGCAGGTACATACATAATTGGTCATTACAACCCTTCAGTCAGGATTACGACCTAGCTTCTCACACCACTTATGTTGTGTGCGTTAATTTTATATATGAGTGGCGGGACCTACAGTTTAAAGTCGACTCCGAACGACAGATTTTTGAGAAGCTTTTCATGGCAATTTTATTTACTCTCAGAGTTTTTGCCAGAAATCTGCTGAGAGGAAGTCGCCGAAGAAATATTTTCATATTTTCGTTTTGATGTCTGACCTGGGATTCGAACTCGGGCCTTCAGTCTAATAAGTCAACACACTACCTACTAGACTACGGCGACGACTATCAGCAGGTAGAACGTAGTAATTATTGCAAGCACTGCACTCCTACTGTTGTTCAAAATTGTGCTCCATTCGGTCATTCAGTAACAGTTATGGCAACATGTTGGGTAGACTATTCAAATGGTATTGTTACGTTTTTACCTTTTTAAAAACGTTTAAATATGAGTTCGTTAATTGCAAACCAAATAAAAACAAATAAGTGTCTTATTATAATTAAACTCTCTTTATTTATTCACACTACTTTTGTGTCACTGTTCAAACTTAACCGATACAACAATAATTGCTGGTTTAGTATTATTCACACACAACTATTCGCTATACTGCTCACAACAGATATCTTCAAACCGCGACTGATGAGTTCACACGCAACTTCACTCAAGACTGACTCAATTACAACTGACTTGCTCGTCTGCTTTGTCTTGCCCTTTTATAGTCCAACATGAACAGTACATCGAACGTTCTTGAAGAAGAACGTTCGCGGCTTCGCACTCTCGAAAACTCTATGGCGACTGCATTACTTGTTGTTGCGTATGCTTACTTGTCCATCCCTTTTGCTCTCATGCTTGTTGTTGCTGGCTTATTTAGAAGATGTTCGATGTATTTGTCAATGTGTATTGTGTACACATTGCTTCTTGTTGTGTTCGCTTATGTTGCATTTGGGTTATTCATCTTTCTCATACTCATACTGTGTTATTGTTGCTTTATGTATGGTTCGGTGTACATATGTGTTAGTGTAGCTGGTAGCTTTTGTTTATTGTTTTTATGTGAAACGATATTAGGTTGTTTCGATCTGCGTAACAGTATTTAATGTTCCTTTGTTTCGTGTAGTACTCATTGCACTTCCGTTTTTTTTTGTTTTGTTTCGTTGTATTGACAAATGGCAACTCTGTAATTCGAGAACACACGAAAAACTTAATTAATATGCAGTTTTATGTAGATTGAATCAAGTCTCTTCTGTCTAGAATGATAGGGTTGCCACTTGAGATTCTGTTAACATATAATGGCTTGTTGTCTTGGAGGTAGTGGTGAGGAAACTTGCTGATTGATTCTGCCTATTTCTTAAAGAGTGCCAGACTTTTCTATGGCCATAGTTGGACCTTTTCCGTTAATTTTCTAGAAAATGGGGAACACAAAGGTTAAGTCGAAGGGGTATCATGTCCTCTAACGCTAGATGCAATTGTATGAAAATCAATTCAGGTTTCGTTGTTTTCATTTAAATTTGAAATCTGCACTGCAGTATGATTGAAAATCTCATTATAAAACTACACCCAACTTACAATTCACTGCCATGTTGCGAAGAATATTATCGAATACAGTTTCCAATGATGGTCTTTGACAAAGAATAGTTTCACCAAACTACAACGACATTTTAAAAGAGAATTTAAACTGAACCAGTCAGGGGAAGCCTCCTCCTCCAGTATTAAGATAGTATGAGATGAGACATAACTGCCTGAAACTAGCGAAGTTTATTAGAATTGAAGATTAGCAATACTAGCAGAACTCTCAGTTAGAAAATTTTTTTTTTTTTTGGTAAAACCAGCACTCAGGGGACGGCCCCTACTCATGCAGTGCATTGTGCAGGTTTTTTAGGAAAATGGGTTATAGGAAGGTGGAAAAGAGAGAGTAGTGTTTGTGGACATCTCAAGATGCGAACGGCAAGGAAACGAGTTGCTGCTAGGTGACTATAAAATGGCCAGTGCTATACCTTCACCATTAGACAGTCTACAGCAATCGTCCCCAAGAAGCCCGCACCCTTCAGTCCTCGCTTCTCACACTGCTCATGTTGTGTGTGTTAGAAATTGAGATGAAACTGTAACCAAAACTAATTTATTCACCTACAAAAGCCATAAACTTTAAGCTATTCATGAGCGAAAACATCGCGGTAAACTTTATAGTCTCAGTAAACTTTCTATTCGTAATCTTCTTTCTTTCGTTGTCGTAGTGTTTTTTTCTAAAGAGATGATAACAAGTCTCGTTTATGAAATATTTAATAAAAGTTTTTCTGTTTTTATCGTCTTCTACTCGTTAGCCGGATTTAATTTCTGTTCGTTTTTGTTTTGCAACTTTAAGTGGCTGGAAGAGATAACAACAGACAACTCAGCGGCATCAAGTAAGCAAAATAAATACGCAAAAAATGAGCACGAAATGATGAAAATGATGAATGAAAACAAGTTCTTCTGTTTTCTTTATTGTAGAAAAACAAATTCTTGGAACATTTAAAAATTCTTAAACGAGTTTTGTTTGCTTTTCTGTTTTCGTTTTTTTATTTCTTGCAACAAGTAGCGCAACAAGTAAAAGGAGAGAGTATGGCATGCTGCAACGGCAACATTTTCTGTTTCTAAAATAAAATCAAATAAATTCGAATTATTAACCACATTTTTGGGGCTTTAAACGTCTCAAAAGAAAGTTTTCACTTGCAGGAATACAAATATTTTGAACTTCACTGCGAAGTGGCTGGAAGCGTAGCATAGGCAAGCATGGTAGCATATTGATAAAAATATTAATGGCCCTACTTGTAGGCCTCTGTCACACTCAGGGTCAAAATTAACACTCACAACATGGGTGATGTACGAAGCTAGGTTCTAATCCTGACTACAGTGTTGTAATACCCAATTCATTATGTTAAGTACGTAAGATTGCAGGGAATAGCACATTTCTCTTGTTACTCGCTAAGAAATAGCAAAAATTGATTACTTCCATAAGATTGTGTGAGAAGCTAGGTTCTAATCCTAACTACAGGTTAAGTACGTAAGAATGCAGGAAAAAACACATTTCTCTTGTTACTCGCTAAGAAATAGCAAAAATGGATTACTTCCATAAGATTGTGTGAGAAGCTAGGTTCTAATCCTGACTACAGGGTTGTAATTGACCAATTAAGCAAGTAATTAAGTTGCTCGGCAAATACTACAGCATCCTCCGTTTGGACACCAATTTATTGACATTTTTTTACATCCTTTAAACCATATTTATTATACGCACAATTCTGTGTGCCACTGTTCACAACTTGATGTGAACAACAACAATTGCTTTGTTTGTTTGTTATTCCTCTGTTTATACCCTTTGAATAAAAACTAAACAATAACAATAACTAGACAATTATTCGACTGACCTTTGTAACGGAAATCTTCAAAACACGATTACTCTCTTCAAACACATCGCGTCTTCACACAATACTGACTGAACTTCACTAACTCAGTCGCCTGCTTTGCCTTGCCTTTTATATAGCAAAGTAAACAGTCTCATGAATGTTTTTGAAGGCGAATGTTCGTAGCTTCGCCTTCTCGAAATCTCTATAAATGTAAACATCGTTGTTTACATTTATTATTGTATTGTTTTTGGTCTGATGAATGTTTTTGAAGGCGAATGTTCGTAGCTTCGCCTTCTCAAAATCTCTATAAATGTAAACATCATTGTTTACATTTATTATTGTAGCGTTGTTTGTGTATTTTGTTTACATTTATTCTTGCAGTGTTGTTGGTGTATTTTTGTTTACTTGTTTAGCATTTTATTTTATGCTGGTGTTTGTTGCTATATTAAGTAGTACGATAATTTGTAAATAGGTTTGTTTACTGCATTGTTTTGTTTTTGTAGCTTTTGTTTATAATCAAGTCAGCATCTAGATTTTTCATTTTCGTAACAATTTGATAATTGGACGGTGTCCCCAATATCAAATTAATTGTTGTGTTTTTAATGGCCGTGGTCTAGTAGGTAGTGTATTGGCTTATTAGACTGAAGGCCCGAGTTCGAATCCCAGGTCAGACATCAAAACGAAACTATGAAAATATTTCTTCGGCGACTTCCTCTCAGCAGATTTCTGGCAAAAAACTCTGAGAGTAAAAATTGTCATGAAAAGCTTCTCAAAAATCTGTCGTTCGGAGTCGACTTTAAACTGTAGGTCACGCCACTCATGTATAAAATTAACGCACACAACACGAGTGATGTGAGAAGCTAGGACGTTGTACAATGGGTCAATGCGATCTCCGGGTACTGTACTAGTCACAGTTGACAAGTACACGTCCTCTAACCTAACCTAACAATATGATAATGCAGTGTATACCTAGTATAACCTGTTGTGTGACAGCTATTCCTCCATGAAAAGGAATTTCCTTAATTACGACAGTAAAACTTTTTATTGTTTTCCACTACTTGACGACACTGTCAAGAATAAAATTTTTATTTATGCCGCACACATGTCATATGGAAATTCGCACACAACACAATATCAGACTAGAAAAGAACAATGAATGATTGCATGCAGAGAAACGTTCACTCTAAATGAGTGACTTTTATTAATTGATTTGCGAAATTCAAAATTTAATTCGTTTTTAACAATTCATGTTCTTCTCTTGTTTGAATTAGAATGAACGAACGAACGAATGAACGAAGAATAAAACTTTAACTTCCATTTTCATTTTTATCTTTCATTCAGTCATTACATGATTGAAGATGATGACAAGCGATTAAACTAATTTGCATCTCTCTTTCACATTTCCATTGTCTTTATGTCTGTCTGTCTATCTGTCAGTCTCTTGTATGATGTGAAATGACTTTCAAAAACCAAGTACAATTCAACACTCGATGCTATCTATGCTACGCTACGAGTATGCATGCTATGGACCTGGAACTCCAAAGAGAGAGAGAGAGAGAGAGGAAAATTGTTCTAAAACATGCTTTTAGTTTGAAACTTAATACGAAGTGATATTAAATTCTAACCCCATGTCATTTTTCTATATGTCACAGCCCACCCACTCCATCACTCCTCCGTTTTTTTCTTTCCTTTGTTTCTAGCCTGAAAGCAAAAACTTTCAATGATTGACAGCTTCAAACAAGTTCAGAAAATGATAAAAAATTCCAAAGTGATATTGTGTTGTGCTCTCAATAGCTCTACGCTAACAGAATTCTATGTTTATGTGTGATTGTGAGAGTTAGACGGGGTGTCCTAAAAGTATGGCCACAGATTGGATAAAAAAAAAAGTTTTTAAACAAATTTAGTCTTAAAGCTTTTCATAATGCTTGTCATCAATTAAGGAAAAGGACACATTTTTTGCGACCTTAAAGAGAAATCGCATGTAGAGGAGCTAGTGAAAGAGGCCTGTGTTGCTTTTTGTTCCCGAAAATCTCTGTTCGACCTCTCATATTCGTGTCACAAGTGGTGATCTTACCAAATAACCTAGTGGTTTCCAATTTGTTTCTATGGATGCCAGGTATAGTGAGCCTTATTACCACCAACCTACAAGAGGGCAGAGGAGCGTGCATCATTTATACCCATGTTGCCCAGCAACATTATTCTGCAATTTACTATCAATTGGTCGCCATATATTAAAACTTTGATCTCAAGGTGCAGTAATGCTGTTAGGTTAGGTTAGGTCGGAGTGGTAGCTCTGATTTCACAAAGCACACTTGAGCACGCATAGCGGCCCATTGTGATGCCACGGGTGAACGCAGTCCCTGTACTGACCAAGTTCCACCACAATGAGGGAAAAGGAAGAAGTTGGTCAGCGCAAGGGCTGCACAACGGAAGCACGACTATCCCGCACTGGAAAACTAGCCAGAAAGTTTGATGAACGAGGCTATATCCTTGATATCAACGGATGATAGCTCCGTTAAGCTAACAAGAAATGGGGAGCCAAATAACCTATATCTACACCTGGCGAGAGACGGGCACTGACAAAGAAAGTGAATGACAGTCTCCTCTTCCTCAGAGGACCTGCATCCACGGCAGAAGTCGTTAAAGGGGAGCCTCATTCTTTCCGCGTGTCTACCCATGACGCAATGACCGGTAAGCACGGCCACTGTAGTCGAGATGACGTCACGACCAAGACCAAGTAATTGGTTGGTACGCCTTTTATCCATCAAGGGCCAGGTGAGCCTAGCGGTGGAGCAGGACTCCTCATTGACCCAGGATAGGTTGGCGTCCCGAAAGAATTTCCGTGCAATGGTCAGCTTGACCGAGGCAAGTGGTATACCCACTTCAACAGAAGAGGATTCCGGAAGGAGCGCACCAGCTCTGGCGAGCTCGTCGGCCCTACAGTTTCCCGGAATTTCACTGTGCCCGGGGACCCACACCAGAGAGACACTGGTGAAGCGCCCCGAAAGAAGGTCGAGACTGCGGCGACATTCCCTAACGATCCTAGAGTTATTCACGAAACCCGATAGAGATTTTATCGCGGCCTGACTATCAGAGAAGACCGAGACGCGAGAGAAAGGAGCATCGTTGACGAGGATCCATTGAGCGGCCTGGTAAATCGCCATCACCTCCGCCTGAAACACGCTGCAGTAGTCCGGCAAACGGAGAGAAATATTCAGGTTCAGTTTCCCAGAGTAGATACCGCTTCCAACACCATTATCGAGTTTAGAGCCGTCGGTATATATATCCAGGACTTCCGGGGGGATGACCGTATTAGGATTCCAGTCATCCCTGCTCGGGATCATGGTCAGTAATGCTGTAGTTACACAACTCCTAGAGCCAATCAGGAGTTATCTTACGTCATCTTTGGTGTAATTGAGCACAGCATTAAAAGTCCACAAACTGGATTCTACTAAGTACCCAAGAGCAATCTTCTCCGGAAGCGACGAATGGAGAAATTGTAGGATTTCTACGATCAGAGAAACTGCAGTCTTTACAAACGGATCCAAAATACACCAACATACGGAATCAGGCAACTTGGCAACATTCTTTAGACTACCGAAGGTATTTTCAATGCTGAGGAATCGGAGTTCTGTTGCTATCAGTTGCCTGATATCCCCTTGTAGCAATTCGTCATGAATTCTCCGGTGGAAGGAATAGATGAGGCTGGGTAATAGTGCATATAACGCCATCTGAATTTCAATCTCTGAATACTCAGTTATCGTTATGGTAATGAAGCATCTGATGAATTTGCTTAGTGGAGCCTTAATGGATGTGGAATGGAATCAGCTGTCATGAGTGGCGGGACTTGTAGTTTAAAGACGATTCCGAAAGATAGATTTTTGAGAAAATTTTCATGGCAATTTTATTTACTTTCAGAGTTTTTGCCAGAAATCTGTTGAAAGATAGTCGTCAAAGGAAATGTATTTAAATTTTTCGTTCTATTTGAGACGTTTGAGGCACGGGGTCTCTCGTCTAATAAGACAACACATTGTCTACTAGAGTAAGACGCTGCTGCTACCTACTAAATCTTGTTTATAGGTCATGTTTTTTTTTACTTATACTGATTGGCAATTTTACCATTCCCACTGTTTATTTGTTGTATTTATTTTCGTTGTGGCAACTTCTAGAATCAAATGTTAATTTGTTTCCTATAATCCTCCTATAATCGTAATTTCTCTGTTGTTTTGGTACAGCAATCGACTCGAATTCGTAGATCAGATGTGCAGGAAAAGGAGATGAATTTGTTTGGCAACTTCTAGAACTTATTGTTGATTTGTTGTTGTTATTATTTTCTTTCCTATCTTGTGTGATCTTTCTAAATAGTTTTATTGTTGTAATTTGATCTCTATTTATTCAAACTAGATGACCCGTGCGAATATTTCGCACCATTAGTTGTAATTTTTGTAAAATAAAATGAAAATAATTAATAGAAATTTTATTAAAAGTATAAAAATATTAGAAATCATAATATATCATACATATTTACATACATATGTTTAAATGCTTTTATAATACTTCTTTGAATACAATGTTAGAGGTAATGACATGATCATCGTTAACTTTTTGCCCGTACGAATCCTTAATACAAACAAAAATATCTTTAAACGTACGCACTGGAGAAAAAGCCACGTGTAAGCCCATGTGAAAAGACTGGTTCTGGTAAATACAATCCTACCTTTTGAAGGGTTTGACCTTGTGCTTTGTTTATCGTCATAGCAAAAGCAAATTTCACAGGGAATTGTTTTCGTGTCATTCGGAAGGGCACAGTTGTAAGGTGTAAGGTTGATTCGGGGTATGAGTACAGTTTTATCGGTATGAATAATTTTTGCTGATATGATGTGCTCTCCCAAGTTTGTTACGATTAGCCATTTACCATACCATTTATTAACCCCTGTTTAGCATTAAGATTTCTGATTAACATTATAATTGCATTTGTCTTTAAAATCAGTTTATGAGGTGGTAAACCCGATGGATTTAAAGAGTTTAAAAATTCTGATGGATAAGACACCGTATTACTACACTTCATAAAACAAACAATGCCATGACAATAACGACATTACCAAAATGGCTTTTACAACTTTATATATTATGTGGAATAGCATTACAATTAAGCGACCCTGTTAATCGCACTTGATCTAACAATTACTGCAAAGTATTGCCAAAACAGCTTTTTACAACTTAATATGCATATTATATATAACTGACTTAGTAATAAACGGCATTATAGTAAATAGCAGTATTGTCAGAATGGATTTTAATACATACTATATTATGTAGAACTGCATTACTATTAAGCGACCCTGTATTAGTACACATTTGAACAACAACATTTAATCATAATGACAACAGTATTATCATGCAGTTCTATATAAAATATAATTTTTATCAATGAAAATATAAATTTTTCAATTTCTAATTATTTTTCGTCATTAGTGTTAGATATAAGCTTTAAAATGAGATATCATTCATTAAATTTGATGCGGTGGTATGGGAGATATTTGCAATCGACAAAAAAAAAGTGCTTTAGAAATAATATATATGATTCTCTTTCTTTGACTTTTTCTTGTTTCAGTTTTCTGGCATTAAGTACTCAACTTTTGCTTAACCCTGTTACAAGAGAGTGATTTGTCCGATGTTATTAACCATGCTAATGACGACTATTTCACTGTAATATAACCACAAAAGTGCATTCGATTTATTGCGGTTAGTTTTCACATTCCCAACTTGTTTTCCGGGTATTTATGAACTAAAATACGAGTGTGTGGCGCCTCAAACCACAATTTATCTGAAAACAGTTTCAATCATTTGAACTGGTCAACTGAACTGACTGATTGAAGCGAATGCAATTTTTTTTTTTTAGCTACTGACCACCGAAGCAGTTCACAATTATAACCACATGGATTAAATTTTGGAAAAAGAATTGGAATTAAAAACCTAAACAAATGTTCTTTTTCTCCTGTGATAATAAATTTCAAATTGTTTTAATGGAGAGGCATTCATAATTGGTCATAATTGGTTATTGTTTTAAGCCATTTAGGATGATGGGGTGTGTGGTTGAGTTTTAAATTTCATTTGAAGTTAATCTGGAGATGATTTTATGGTTTTGATTGAGAGTGTATCATCATGTCTTAATAGTTGAGTACCGTCGTTTAATGATTGCAATTATGAATTGAATTCAAAACCAATGTTTATTAACAATCAAAAATGTCCTTGAAGGGCTCTTCTGTGATTCTCTGTAATGCTGCTCTCTTCACTATTATTATTACGTGTATTGTATTGTCCTGCTAATAGGCTGTGTTTATTGTTCTTGCCTAACCATTCTCAAGTGGCATCCACTTGAACAAAATAAATGATTTATGCTCTCAAAACGTAGCATTGGAGTTGTTTGTAATTTGTTGGCTGACACACTGTTACCAGGTGGTCTACCAGGTATTGCCATGGAAGGCCTAAGTCGAATACAAGGGTGTAGTAAAAGAAAATGTTGATGCTGTGGATATAGAAAGCTGGTTTGCTAATTTATTTACTACGTGTATCAATAGAGAAGAGTAGAATCTTTCTTCCTAGGGTACAAATAATAATGCTACTGGGAAATCTGTAGACAATAACTATCTATAGGGATATTGTGTAGACTCCAGGCAACACCTTCCAATTTAACAGAGGCTATTTTGTCTGCATCCACATATTTTTGCCGTGTGTGGTTGATGGTTTGGATCAGAGATCAGCAACGAGTATTCAAAACGATGAGTAGGTTCGAGTCATACTTATTATTTCTGATACTTATACGCATTCATACTTATTTTAATATGATACTCATACTACTCATACTCAAAGTTGGAAGTACTCGTCGTATTCATACTTAACAATACGCATGATGTTATTGACTTCGACTCGTCTCTACTTAACATTTACACGAAGCACAAAATAAGTATGATTCGCGTACGAACACTACTATACTCACAAGAAGATTGTGTGTATGCTTTGCTTGTTGTCTTTGTCTTTCCTTTCTTCTTTGTTTGTATATGCAACAATAACAAAGGCTGTAAATTTTGATGAATGATTCGAGCCACTCGAATCACTTATAAGTATTATAAGTATTTTTCTAAATTTATGAATCAGAATGAGTAGGCGTATGAATCAAACACATTTCGAATGTTGTGAGTTTGATGTCAACGTTGTACTCTTACTCATTGTAACCTATACTTATAAATCAATGCTGTAGCGAGTACGAATGAATCAGAGTAGTTGAATTTCAATACTCTTGACTCACTCATACTCAAAATTGCATGAGTGCTTATGAGTAGCGGTAAAACGATTCATTGCTGATCTCTGGTTTGAATCCCGCCATACTTGTGACCGACAATAAGCGCTTGGTGTCAAAAAAAAAAAAAAAAAAAAAAAACAAACTTTGTTGTAAATCTTAATGCAAGTTGTTGCAGGTTATCTTGCATTAATCCAAAACCTCTGGGATCAATCCAATACGTTCGTTTACAAAGCCAATGCTTTTTCCTATTAAATATTCGCAATTCATCAATGTGTGGCGCAATATAGTGAACTAAGTGATCTTAGCCTGCTACTAGACAATGTCAGTCACACTCAGTTAGGAAATGCGTCACCGATTACTTACAGCTGTCAGGCTTATTGAGGAGGATTCTTTTTGATATTAAGACATAGAGTCTAGTGCTCAGCATAGATTGTCGCAGTCTTGGAGATACATTTCCTCTTTGACGCAAACGCTTTTGGCCTTCCTCTTGTCGAACTGCGGCCAGCCAAGTTTTTCTAGTGATAGACTTTCTTTACTTCCAGACGAATGTCAATTACATGTTAGAATCACACCCAGTTGCACTTTCATTTCATTAGGTTTGCCGTATCATTGCCTTACATTTCCTAGTAAAGAGGCCTCTTCGATTCAATCAGTTACTTAACTTTCGTAGTTTCGGGATGACATGCTATCCGGGCACTGTTTACCCATCAGTAATATAAAGGGTAATTTTTTAGCTATTATCTTTTTGGCAACACTGGTTTAAACAGCTCACTCACGTTTTGTGTTTTATTTCACTGTCAAACATCTTCAGTTTGGTCTATAATTTAACCATGAATCGTCTTACAAACGAACAACGCTTGCAAAACATTGAATTTGGCATCATTGGACCGTACTTCTTCAAAGATGCTGCGAATCGTAACGTAACTGTGAATGGTGAGCGCTACCGTGAGATGATATCCAACTTTTTTTTTGCCCAAAATGCAAGAGCTTGACTTGCATGACATGTGGTTTCAACAAGACGGTGCCACATGCCACACAGCACGCGTAACAATGGACTTATTGAGAGGCGAGTTCGGTGAACATTTTATTTCACGTTCGAGACCGGTCAATTGGCCGCCTAGATCGTGCGACTATTTTTTGTGGGGCTATGTTAAAGCTCATGTCTATACAGACAAGCCCGCTTCAATTGACGCATTGGAAGACAACATTGAAGCATTTATTCGTGATATACCGGCCGAAATGTTGGAAAGAGTATGCCAAAATTGGACTAAGCGGATGGACCATTTGAGGAGCAGTCGCGGTCAACATTTGCATGAAATAGTCTTCAAACATTAAATTATATGGACCGTACTATCGATTCAAATAAAGATTTCATGCATTTTTCTGAATTTTATGTGTTTTTTTTTTGAAAAATTTTTCTATAGCTCTTAAAAAATCACCTCTCAGAAGAAAGCATTCTGTTCCATAAGGAGGAGGAGGAGATTTTTTTATTTGATAAACTTTCATTAAGTCGCTGTAGTCCAGTAGGTAGTATGTTGGCTTATCAGACATGAAGCCGGGATTCAAACCTTAGCTCAGACATCTCGAAGAAAACGATATAAGTATGTACAAATGTTTCTTTCGGTAAACTTCTCTCCGCTATCTTCTAGCAAAAACTGTGAGTGTAAATAAAATTGCCAAGAAAAGTTTCCTAAAAGTCTGTCGTGCAGGGTCTACCTACCTTAAACTGTAGATCGCGTCAGTCATGGACATATGTAACTTGAGTAGCGTGAGAAGCTTGGTTGTAATCCTTACTAAAGGGCTGTAATGACGAATTAAGTAAGTTAAGCAAGTAAGGAGTGCGCACAAAAAAAAAATGGGCCTACTTTTAAGCTTATAACTTTTATCATAATTGAAAAAAATGAATACCGTTACATGGTTTTTGTTAGTCATCTGTTTCAAAATCCACATGCTAAATGTCATTGCAATAGCAAAATTAGTTTTTTGAAAATGGGCACCCAACAAGAATGTCGTAAAAAAATAATTGAAATTTTCAATGAAAAACCGCGCCGCTTACAAAAAACGATTGCTAGGCGATCACAGGTGTTAACCAAAAAACAGTTTCTAAGGTAAGAATGAAACAATATAAGGAGTCTTTAAGTATTGAGAGAAAGCGTGGAAGTGGAAGAAAAAAAAGGATTTGCCAACCAAAACAAGGCAAGTAAAATAATACGTATTTTTTAAAAAACACCCTAACATGTCTGGAAGAAAAGTGGCTCAAAAAGTTGGATGCTCTGAGACCTTTGTCAGAAAAAGAAATTTTATACACAAAAGAATTCAAATATTATTTACTTGAAATTGAAATATAAAACGAAAAAAATCCGCCACTTAGTTTTATTTCTATAACGAAAAGTGTAAGTCCAGTTTTTTTCGTGCGCACTCCTTAGTTCCATTGATTTACTCTACCTTCAAGTTAACTGCCAAGTTCCACTTCTTTCATTAAAATCTTCCATGAATTAGCTCCCCTCAAGTCTCTTTTTAATGAGCGTATGTACTATAAATGACAGTATCGTAGCCAAAGCACTCAGGGGGGTTAATTCTGATATTTTTCAATACGTCTTCCCTTCCCTTTAAGCGTATATGCGAGGGCCACAATGGCTACAGACTATGGTGGAAAAAACTAGCTTGTATCTGTGATAACTTTAACCATTCCAATTCAATCTTTAAAAAATTTACAACACAAACAAAGTACATACTGCTATTTATTACACCTAATACCTGTCGTGATGTAAGAGAAGCACTTGCAAGTTGTTGGCAAGTTGGTTGGCAACATTTTTCGTCTCAATGAGTTTGGCATTGTAAATTGATTTGAGTGTGTTTTTATTTCTCTTCTAAGAAGTCTTCATTTCTTGTTGTCTTGTTGTCCGTCTGCTTATAAATTTAATTAATTTCCTGAAGTATAATTCAATTATTTAAAGCCATAAAGCCTATCCCAGAACCACAATCACTTGTAAATACAAATAAATCCTGTTGTACGCTTGTATGAGTAAGGTTTTACTCAAATGCAAGGGAAAAAATTATAGAAAGCCTATCGTTGGTTAAAACATAGGCTCATTCTATAACTCTTGCAATATATTGTGGTTTTTTTTTTTTTGGTTTTAAAATGGGATTTCTAATGTAAAACCAATCCTACCCTAGGCTATCTCCACCCATCAAATGTAGTTCACCATTGCTGAGACTTTTGAAATATTAATTAAACTCAATAAAGTTGAATGGAAATTCAAAATGGAAACACCAAATGCCACTTATTTTGAACAACAACTACAACAACAACATAAAATTCAAATGAAATGCCAAATACTTGTACATTTATGGACATATTTATGAAATGATGTTAGGCCCGTGAGGATGTTTGTGAATGATGTCCCCATACAACTCGCCATCCCCGAATACCTCATCTCATCTCATTAGTAAACGATGAGCGTTTGTAATTGAAATCCTGTTTAATATTTGATACGAAAATTTTATGTTTGATTGTGCAGGTGATTATTTGCAAATTTTATTGGATATCGATGAGCCGGAATTGAACCGGAATTGAATTGAAATTGAATTGAAATGGATTTGATTATTTATTTACATCAACCTCAAGTGTAGTTTCGATAAATTTTGAAATTTATTTATTTTCTGATTTTAACCTTTAACTGTGATATTAAATTTCAACTACACATACGGCAAGTATATCATATGTACACTCACACACAGTACACTCACAGTAAATGGTTAGTAATTGAAATCATACTCATAAGTTGTATAGAGGATAGCAGATTGTAAGGAGAGGACAGTGAAGTTAGTCTAAGAATGGAGTGTATAAGCTTTCCATTCGCTATAGAAAAAACGAGAACGAGAGAATTCATCACTTTTAAACAAAAACTGTTCAAGCTTTGTTCAAACATTGTTCAAATACTGTTCAAACACTGTTCAAACCCTGTCTTAAGAGCCGTATTGAAGTTCATAATTGATGTTTGACATTTTCTTTACACATATCTAGTCTGGTTTGTCATTTTATAATGTCAGGGACCAAGGTTCAACATTTGTTTGATAGAATATTAAAGTCACTGGTGAGGACAGTGAAGTTAGTCTAAGAATGGAGTGTATAAGCCTTCCATTCGCTATAGAAAAAACGAAAACGAGAGAATTCATCACTTTTAAACAAAAACTGTTCAAACTTTGTTCAAACATTGTTCAAACTTTGTTCAAACATTGTTCAAACATTGTTCAAACACTGTTTAAACCCTGTCTTAAGAGCCGGATTGAAGTTCATAATTGATGTTTGACATTTTCTTTACACATATCTAGTCTGGTTTGTCATTTTATAATGTCAGGGACCAATGTTCAACATTTGTTTGATAGAATATTAAAGTCACTGGTGAGGATAGTGAAGTTAGTCTAAGAATGGAGTGGATAAGCTTTCCATTCGCTATAGAAAAAACGAGAACGAGAGAATTCATCACTTTTAAAGAAAAACTGTTCAAGATTTGTTCAAACATTGTTCAAATACTGTTCAAACACTGTTCAAACCCTGTCTTAAGAGCCGGATTGAAGTTCATAATTGATGTTTGACATTTTCTTTACACATATCTAGTCTGGTTTGTCATTTTATAATGTCAGGGACCAAAGGTTCAACATTTGTTTGATAGAATATTAAAGTCACTGGTGAGGACAGTGAAGTTAGTCTAAGAATGGAGTGTATAAGCTTTCCATTCGCTATAGAAAAAACGAAAACGAGAGAATTCATCACTTTTAAAGAAAAACTGTTCAAGATTTGTTCAAACATTGTTCAAATACTGTTCAAACACTATTCAAACCCTATCTTAAGAGCCGGATTGAAGTTCATAATTGATGTTTGACATTTTCTTTACACATATCTAGTCTGGTTTGTCATTTTATAATGTCAGGGACCAAGGTTCAACATTTGTTTGATAGAATATTAAAGTCACTGGTGAGGATAGTGAAGTTAGTCTAAGAATGGAGTGGATAAGCTTTCCATTCGCTATAGAAAAAACGAGAACGAGAGAATTCATCACTTTTAAAGAAAAACTGTTCAAGATTTGTTCAAACATTGTTCAAATACTGTTCAAACACTGTTCAAACCCTGTCTTAAGAGCCGGATTGAAGTTCATAATTGATGTTTGACATTTTCTTTACACATATCTAGTCTGGTTTGTCATTTTATAATGTCAGGGACCAAGGTTCAACATTTGTTTGATAGAATATTAAAGTCACTGGTGAGGACAGTGAAGTTAGTCTAAGAATGGAGTGTATAAGCTTTCCATTCGCTATAGAAAAAACGAAAACGAGAGAATTCATCACTTTTAAACAAAAACTGTTCAAACTTTGTTCAAACATTGTTCAAACATTGTTCAAACACTGTTCAAACCCTGTCTTAAGAGCCGGATTGAATTTCATAATTGATGTTTGACATTTTCTTTACACATATCTAGTCTGGTTTGTCATTTTATAATGTCAGGGACCAATGTTCAACATTTGTTTGATAGAATATTAAAGTCACTGGTGAGGATAGTGAAGTTAGTCTAAGAATGGAGTGTATAAGCTTTCCATTCGCTATAGAAAAAACGAAAACGAGAGAATTCATCACTTTTAAAGAAAAACTGTTCAAGCTTTATTCAAACATTGTTCAAACACTGTTCAAACCCTGTCTTAAGAGCCGGATTGAAGTTCATAATTGATGTTTGACATTTTCTTTACACATATCTAGTCTGGTTTGTCATTTTATAATGTCAGGGACCAAGGTTCAACATTTGTTTGATAGAATATTAAAGTCACTGGTGAGGACAGTGAAGTTAGTCTAAGAATGGAGTGGATAAGCTTTCCATTCGCTACAGAAAAAACGAGAACGAGAGAATTCATCACTTTTAAACAAAAACTGTTCAAGCTTTGTTCAAACATTGTTCAAATACTGTTCAAACACTGTTCAAACACTATTCAAACCCTATCTTAAAAGCCGGATTGAAGTTCATAATTGATGTTTGACATTTTCTTTACACATATCTAGTCTGGTTTGTCATTTTATAATGTCAGGGACCAAGGTTCAACATTTGTTTGATAGAATATTAAAGTCACTGGTGAAAGGGATTTAGGTTTGATGGTTTATTTGATTGGTTTATTTTGATTGTTTATTTGTATTAAAATTACCGATCCAACTAGCCGTGGTGTCCAACCTTTACAGCCTCAAAATAATCTTTTCAATAAAACCTGTTGCTTTACTTTTAAAAACTCGGAACCTTTACACCACTAACCGGGTTTGGTTGATAGAGCAACACAAGCGCTTAACTTACGTTCATCGAGACGTTGGTTGCTATAGACCAGAAGTATACAGTCGGTATTTTTTTTTTTTTCTTTGGTGAAACCAGCACTCAGGGGATGGCCCCTACTCATGCAGTGCATTGTGCAGGTTTTGGGAAAATGGGTTATAGGAAGCTGGAAGAGAGGGAGTAGTGTTTTGTGGACATCTCAAGATGCGAACGGCAAGGAAACGAGTTGCTGCTAGGTGACAATAAAATGGCCAGTGCTATACCTTCACCATTAGACAGTCTACAGCAATCGTCCCCAAGAAGCCCGCACCCTTCAGTCCTAGCTTCTCACACTACTCATGTTGTGTGTGTTAATTTTATACATGAGTGGCGGGACCTACAGTTTAAAGTGGACTCCGAACGACAAATTTTATTGAGAAGCTTTTCATGGCAATTTTTTTTACTCTTAAGAGTTTTTGCCAGAAATCTGCTGGGAGGAACTCGCCGAAGAAATATTTTCGTTTTGATGTCTGACCTGGGAAAGCAAAGTAGGGCCACCGAAAATAATTTAATTTGATCAAGGCAGAGGGTTTGTTTCTAGCAACAGTTAAAAAAGAGTTTTTGCCCGGTATTATTCGTCACCACATTACACACAATTTTTGATAAAAAAAAAATAACGTTCATTTAGCCATAATCTTGGGTACAGTTGATCTACTTTCTACCTAATGGCCTCCCAATATCTGTACCTGCTATCATTTCGGGTTTTATTCACCTGCCAAAGAACCCGCAACAAAAAGGGATGTGGAATGTTCTTGGAAAAATTACCATAAGCTAGTAAGCACGTCGATAGCTCCTTAGTTTAGTCTAAGAGCCAACTGCTTCAAAAACTGCTTCCTTTAGTCAGGATTACAACTTAGCTTCTCACACCACCACCTCACATGTTGTGTGTGTTAATTTTATCCATGAGCGGCGGGACCTGCGATCGATTCGAACGGCAGATTTGAGAAGCTTTTTTTTGGAGAATTTTATCTTACTCTCAGAGTTTTTGCCAAGAGACTGCTGAGAGTAAGTCACCGAAAGAAATATTTTGTTCAAATTTTGTAATATTCGCAAAGTCTAAGCCAGAGATTGAACCGCGGTCTTTTGTCTAATAGGCCAACAAACTACCTACAAGATCAAGGTTGTGGTTCTTATGGGATGCGATAATTTGTGTCTCCTCTATGCGTAGTCGCCGTAGTCTAGTGTGTTGGTTTATTAGACGTAAGGCCACGGTTCAAACCCCAGCTCAGACATCTCCAATTAAAACGAAAATATTTTTTTTTTTTTTTCAAATCTTTTATTTGCGTCTATTCTAGAACATTAAGCAAATGAGATAATTATTTAAGAAATTCAGATAAGTTATTGGTTTCCAGTGAATATATACATACATATATATTATATAGGGAAAATTATATTAATTATTTAATTTAATTAATTTCATCTAAATGGGAGATCTAAAACGTGAAATCTTTTTAATCGTCTGATTGTTAAACTATTATCTAATAAAGAGATGGCCAACGGATTAACGTGATTGCTTAATCTTTGAAGATATCTGTTACTGAAATTGTTTATTTCTTCTTTAATAAAAGGAATATCCAAATCTCTATGTATTGCGCTGTTTGTAATATACCATGGTGCTTTAACAATCATTCGTAGCGTTTTTGATTGAAATCTTTGTAGGATTTCAAGATTCGAGTTACTTGAAGTACCCCAAAGTTGTATGCCATAAGTCCATATGGGTTTCAAAATACATTTATAAAGAAGTACTTTATTCTCTAAACTTAACTCAGATTTTGGACCTAGCAACCAAAACATTTTCTTTACTTTCATGTTTAAAAGAAATCTTTTAGATTTTATGTGGATTTTCCACGTTAATCGCCTGTCTAAAAGCATGCCTAAATATTTAACGTGATTACTTTTCGGAATTTGTGAACCATTCATGACTATTGCTGGGCAATCATTTCGTCTTAGGCTGAAAGTAACATGGGTAGACTTTTGTTCATTTACTTTTATATTCCAATAATTTAACCACGTCTGCAGTTTATCAATCTGATTTTGAATCAGACCTGATGCTTCTATTGCCGACGAACTTGTTGTTAAGAATGCAGTGTCATCAGCATAAGTGGCCACAGTAACATTATCCAAACAAGGCATATTTGAAGTATAAATGGTATATAACATCGGTCCTAGTACGCTTCCTTGTGGTATTCCTGCTTCGATTTTGCAATAACTTGAGGTTTCATTGTTGACCTTTACATAAAAGTGTGACGTTCGCTTATAAAAGATTTCAAAACTAAATAGTAAGGTGCAGGTAAAATACTTTTAATTTTGTAAAGCAGACCACAGTGCCAGACTCTGTCAAATGCTTGCTGTATATCTAGAAATACGGCAGAACAATACTCTTTTCTTTCCAATGATCCCGAAATTTCATTTACTAATCGATGACACTGTTCTGGTGTACCGAAAACGAAAATATGAGAAAATATTTCTTTGGGGACTTCCTCTGGGAGTAAAGAAAAAAAATTGCCATGAAAATTTCCTCAAAAATCCAGCGTTCGGAGTCGACTTTAAACTGTAGGTGCCGCCACTCATGTATACAATTAATGCACATAACATAAGTGGTGAGGGAAGCTAAATCGCAATCCTGACTAACCCTTCAGTCCCAGTAATGACCAATTATGTATGTCTGTGCGAAGGAGGAATATTTTGGTATGTAGTCCAGCACTGCACCACTTCCCGTTTGGCGTACCTATAAATCCCTCTCTCACTCATTCTCTATCTCATGCACTGTTCCCAACATTTTTCTACGAGTGTATAACTCATACCACTTCATTTTTATTTATTTTTTATAACAATAAAATAGAGAGAGACTGAGAGAGGGATAGGATGCCAGTGTATTGTTGCGTGTGTGTGAATATTTTATTTCCATACGCTGCTGTGCTGTGCGTGGGTGTTGCATATTTTTCTGACAATAAAATTGTAAAATATTTACTGATACGCTACGCTCCTCTTAAAACTCTTCTTATTGTTAATATTATTGCTTGTTGTTGTTGTTGTTATTGTTCTTATTGTTGTTGTTGAATATCCCTTTTCATAGAAGAAAAAAAAGGATTCTTCATCATATCACCAACACAGTTATTTTTACAATAAAATGTCAATATTTTTCTTGTTTTTTTTCGATCTCTCTCTCTCTCTCTCTCTCTTTCTCTCGCTCTGTCTACTCCTCTTCTGTGTCATTTGTCATGTTTTACATTTTTAATGCCGTAAAAAAAAGGAATTCATTTGTAGGCATATCGCATATACATACATACGTACGTACATATGTGAACAATAAACATGTGTGCATGTATGTGGAGTATGTGTGTGTGAGTGTGTCGCAACAATAAAATATTTTTCCAATACGTTCGTTGTTCATTTGAAAATGTAACTGTTCGATCGATGACAGGGTAATATTTCAACAATTCTCGATAATACACGAGCAATAAATATGAATTCTTTTTTTTACTGGGTCGTTAGTACGAGGGTAGCAGGGAAATTATGGTTAATATTGTTTGTTGCAAAAACATATGAAAATCATTAAGACTTGACGTTTTCTCTATTCAAAATTGGAATCTTAAAATCTATTTCAAGACTATGAGAAAGTGAGCCTGTAATGGCAATTGCCTGGTAGTGTAGTATAATCCGCAGAATAGAGGCTAAAAATAAAAGGGTGCCTTCAATATTTTTTTCCGCCCAAATATTTTACTCTTCATACTGTATTGTCTTTTAAAAGCTTAACCCTTTCATGACAGCGCAACTGGCCATACATTGTCCTCATCGTTTGCGAAAACTCAAGTGAATAAATAAATGTGTGACATGTACAGCCTTGGACATTATTATTATTTGTATCCTAATTAGGCCAATTGTTTTGGTCTGGAATGTTGCACGATGACATCTAGCTGTTGTTTAACAAAAAATATTACCGTTATCGTAAAATTTTTTTGTTTTGACTGCTAATTTGTATCAGTAGCTAAATTCGAGCTGGACAGTAAATTAGCACAACGTGCATAGGTACAAGCTTTGTTCAAGTATTTTTATTCTTACGGTATATTCTTTTAATTTTATGACATTTATCGTAATTTTTTTAAAAAATGGGATGTTGAAAAGATTGCTCGCCAGAGGAGAAGCTCGTTATCGTTGACTTGTGGAATGATGGGAAAAACCTGGCTGAGATTGTCGAAATTTCGAATTGCTCGCGAAAAATGATTTATAACGTGATCATTTCCTTCAAAGCAAACATAATAATGTCGCAGAAAACAAAAAACGAAAGCCACGTGTCAAGGAAACAACCAAAGTCGTGGACCGTGCTATTGTCCGGAAGTCAAAGAAGGAGCCTTTCATGTCGTCACGCGATATTTTGAACGAAATTAACTCTCTATTTTGGTTAAATTTATCGGACAGGCTCATACGATGACGTCTTAATCACGGAAAGCACTTTGGACGCTCTTGCCGAAAGAAGCCACTTCTACCAAACGAAAAATATAGTCAAGCGTTTAACATTTGCTCGCACCCACAAGGGTACAGATCTCCCATTCTGGAAAAAATATTTTGAAGTCATGAAACAATGCTAAATCGTATGGGACCAGATGGTAGAGTGGTTGTTTAACGGCCAGAATTAAATCAACGCTATACTCAAAGGATCATAACACATGGTCGAGAAAGCACAATGACGTGGGGAGCATTTTCATGGCACGGTGTAGGTCCCATTGTGAAAATTAATGAAAAAATGGACCGTTATCAGTATTTGGACATTCTAGAGAACAAAATGGAACCATAAGCTTTTAATACATGCCAGTTTTATTCATATTTTTGCAAGATAGTGGTCCCAAACACACATCTAAGCTGGCTAAGATTGATTTTATAAAGTGCACATTCCCGTTTTAGACTGGCCGGCGCAAAGTTCTGACTTAAACTCGATAGAAAACCTCTGAAACGATGTGAAATGTACTATTGCTCAACAAAAGTACAAAAATTTGAACGATTTGTGGATTGGAATAAGGGACGCTTGGTACTCGATTCCCAAAAATCTTTTCCAAAGAAGTTTGTCCCTTAGATGCCACGCAGTGCTTGAATATAGAGGGTACTCTACTAAATATTGATCAAATAAATTGAAAACATTAATATTTTTACTATTTATTAAAATATATTATTTTTATTCCAGAAATTTTAATTTGTGCTATTTTACTGTTCAGCCAAAATCTGGCGTTTTATATGTTGCAGGCCTTAATCAGCAGACGATTGGCAATTTCGCAAAAATTTTTGTTTTTTTTTTTAAAGAAGAATATGCATCTTAAGTTTCTATGTTTAAATTTTTTTATGAATAGACCTAAAATACTATAAAAAATCTGATTGTTTTTATAATGAAGTTTTGTGCTAATTTAATGTCCATAGCTGTATGTATGCGGCATTAGCCTCTATGGATCAATAAATATCGGTCATATTTACACGACATCAGCTGCTGTAATACACCAAGTGACTGTCGTATATATGTTCATGACACCCATTGCGAAAGGGTTAAAAAGACTTTTGTTTACAATTGCTTGTCTGCTAGTAAAAGTATGTCTGCGTAATCAGTTATTATCCCCAGTATTTCTTTCATTAGAAAACAGGAATATTTTTCAAATAGAATCCATATTCTCAATAAGAAAATTAATTTCAAGTAGGAAACTCGAGACTAAAATCTTGCTTTCCAAAGAACTCCAATGATGCCAAACTAACGGCACCAATTAGGAATTCATGTGAAAACAATTGAGCGACAGAGAGAAAGAGAACGGGATTATTAACTTCAACAATCTAAGTTTAATAATTAAAACAACAACAATAGACACAAAAAATAATTAAAATGCCTTATGCGTATTAAAACACTCACGCCCAATCTGTTTCAATTAATTTTCATTAGCCTGGCCAATATGAGAAGCCCGCCTGGCCATTCAAATTCTATTGAATGAGAAAGTCAAGATGATGCTGTGCTCCTCAAGGATTTAAGGTGCCAGCAGCTGGTTGGCATTACCAAAAAAAAAAAATAATTTCGTTTCAGTTTTTTTCTTCTATTGTTGGGGATTTGTTGTGCAAGGATTCTGTCTTAATTGTTAATGCGCTGTCCTTGCCCCTTCCTAATGAGAATTTAATTTAGGCCGTCTTAAGTGGTTGAAGTGTTGTGTTTTTGCCTTTCATTTGTGAAAAAGTTTCAAGCGTTTCTAGTTATTATTCAATCGAATTGGTTAGATGGGTATTCATTATTATGGAGGATAAAATCATTATCATCATTAAGTCCTTTACAAGGATATTCACTTCAGTTCAATTCAATTTCATTAACATTCACGAATTATTTGTGTCTGCAACAAAAAAAAAAAGAAATTTTTGCAATGAAAACAAGTGTATATGAGCACTATTTAGAGAAATGCTCCTGTAAAGAGCTTTTCGATTAAAAGAATGATGTGAAGCATAACAATCGCTATCACTTTGCTATCGATAGGTTTAAAAACAAAACATTTTATGTACACTTGCCTTTTACAATTTACAGGGTTCAGGCCTATTATTGTCAGCAAGGGCTACACGCTCTATCTAAGCATTATTCTCAGTGTACTAAAGGACATCCTCAATGTTTTTTCTACAAAAGTGTGTTTCTTGTTACCTTTGAATATTGAAGGCGTATAGGGTTTAATATGAATTCCTCACTTGTCTCTCGCCTACAAGCATTCTCTGTCTGAAGATGTATGAATCAGGTTCATTCATATTAATGCATGCAAGACCCAATATTGCCTTTTGACTCAAAAGCATGGCATCAACGAAGTATTATTTGTAGCTTTGGATGGGGAAAACAATAACAACCATGGATTCGAATAGAACTTTGGCTTTTTTGTGATACTAAATTCACGCCCCTAATGCCATGCCCTCTTTAGATTTTTAATGCAATTGTAAAAAAAAACTGATGCCTTAACAGAAGAGGTACATGTTTATTTATGTATATAAACGACCGCATAGATGTTTAAGAAGTGAAGGAAGTTTATTCTGAAACCCCATCTTTAATGTAAAAGTAACAACCATGATTTCAATAAGAACGTATTCCTGGCCCTGCTAAAAATCTAGCGACAGCTACACTGAGAAGATAGTGTTTAGTGTAGACTATGTGACCACAAATATGTATCAGGTGGGTGACAGAGGAATATTGAATCCGACCACATCACATCATTGTTGGCACTCTTAATATTGGAATCCGGTGCAATGGTCCAATCTGCTGCATATCCTTAAAAAACCAGTCAATTAATGAAGCAACTTAAATAAGAAAAATGACATCGAATTTAATTGCTCGGAAAGATTTGAGAATTTTTTTTTTTTAAATATTGTTACGGAAATGAAAAATCTAGATACGGGTGTTCTGCTTTTACATCGCTTAACATTAAAATTATAAACAAAAGCTACAAAAACAACACAATGCAGTAAACAAACTTGTTTACACATTATCGTACTGCTTAATATAACAACAAACGCCAGCATAAAAAATGGTAAATAAGTAATAAAAATACACCAACAACAACAACAAGCTACAACATGATTTGAATATGTTTTACGATTGGTATAATATTAATCTAATGTATCTTAATTTAAAGAAATGTAAACATATGCGATTCTCGAGAAACTTGATTACAGAAGGTCATTTTTCATTAGGCAGATTTCAGCTGGAAATAGTTACTGAGTTCCTTGACTTAGGAGTTCTCCTCGATAGCAAATTAAACTTTAATAAACATATAACTATGATGATTAATAAAGCCCATGGGGTGCTTGCTTTCATAAAACGTTGGGGCTAAGGAGTTTACTGATCGTAAAATAACTACTCGATTGTATACTGCCTTGGTAAGGCCTATTTTAGAGTATGGATCGGTTATTTGGGCTCCCTCTACTTCCTATCAGAAAAACAATATAGAATCTGTTCAAAAGCAGTTTCTTTTATTTTGTTTGGGAAACTCGACGTGGAATCCAAATGTGAACCTACAATCTTATTCTTCACGACTAGCTTTAATTAAACTACCTACGTTGGAAAGTAGACGCTTGGTGCTGAATATAAGCTTTCTGATAAATTTATTGAATGGCTCTATTTGTTCGGAATTTCTACTGGGAAATATCTGCTTCAATGTTTCTTCTAGACCAACAAGAAATTTCGTACCCCTTCAACTTAAATATCATCAAACTAATTATGCTAACAATGATCCATTAAGGAGATTATGTAGAAACTTTAATTATTTTTACACTTATATTGATTACTCGTTGAATGTTAATATTATAAAACGTAATATTATACTTTCTTTGAATACTTGAAAATGTATATTCTAAATAATAATTTGTAAATGTAAATAGTCTGTAAGGATTTTGATCCATTGATGTTTTTTAAACAAATAAATAAATAAAACACTACAAGAATAAATGTAAACAAGATACACAAACAACAATAATGAATGTAAACATGAACGAAGACATGAACATTCGCCTTCAAGAACATTCATCAGAGTGTTTACTCTGCCATATAAAAGGCAAGGCAAAGCAGGCGACTGAGTTAGTGTTATGTCAGTCTTGTGTGAAGACGCGATGTGTTTGAAGAGAGTAATCGTGGTTACCGTTACAAAGATCTGTCTGGTAATTGTTATTGTTGATGCAAAGGGTGTAAATAGAGGCATAACATTAAAATAAAAAGGCAATTGTTGTTGTTTACTTCAAGTTGTGAACAGTGGCACACAGAATTAAGCGAATAATAAAGAATTTTAATAAAAACTAAACACATATTTATTTTAATTTTATTTGCAATCTATGAGCTCATATTTTAAACATTTTTAAAAGATGAAAGCGTAAATATATTCTCTTTTTACTTTTTTTTTAATCCAAAAGGATTTTCATTTTGCAATTTTACCCTGAAAGAAAAAGTCAGAAGAAAGAAATCCTTTCTCCATTATTTACAGCTCTTTGGCACAGGCTTTAGATTGCACAGGCTTTAGATTGCAAATTAAAAAGTGATTTTAAAAATTTTAAATTCAAATTAAAAAACAAACAAAAAATTTTGAAATTTAGAAACCTTTTCCATAAGCGGCTTAAAAAAATTTATGTTCAGATTTTCTTGCTGTTTTCCTTCTGTTTGCCATTGAACCCGAAAGCAACACCTACAAGAAGAAGATTGTCATTAAAACCTGAGCAAATATTCTGGCATTGGAAGCCGTAGTAATACTTTGACATTCGTTATGGGGGCTTAAAAAAAATAAATCACAACGAATAAATTCTCTCTCATAAAAATCTAAATTCTGTAATAAATTTGATTTCACTTTTTATAAAATAAATCCGTTTTTTTTGTTTTTGTTTTTATTTTAATTTTTTAAAATCCAAAAAGAAAGAAAATAAAACAATTCTTCACACAGCAATAATCTGTCACATGCTTTACTAATTTTATGTCTCGAGAATATTTTTTTTTTTTTAATCCTGAATGCTAAACAGAAACATACTGTATGTGTGCGAATGCGTGTGTATGTGTGTGCGTAAATCCTTGAAAAAAAATTATTCAAATTATTGTCCCAAATTAGTCTGAAAATAATAATCCTTTAAGGCGTAGTTATTTTGGTTTGTTTGGCAGCATCATGAAATAAAATTTTTTGGGAGAAATCGGTTTGTCATCTTAAACATAATTCCTCAGGTATTAAGGTGGCTGTGTCACTCACTCACTCATTTACTCTTTCCTTCATTAATTTCATTGACTCTTGAGTCCTTTGCCGTCTGTCATAAATGGGCAAACGTTATATGACATTGAAATGCCTTTACGGATGAAAATAATTGTGGAAATTTCTCATGTTTTCTATGTCAAACACTTGAAACAAAAGGATTTCATAGTCTGGCCTTAAGAAATTCTTGGAAATGTTTTGAAAGACAGAAATTTCGAAAATATTTTAAACAAGCCTTTAACGCCAACACTAAGATCAGAAATCCAACAAAAAACCAATGCCACCAATAATTGCATATGCATACATACATACATAATTGGTCATTACAACCCTTCAGTCAGGATTACGACCTAGCTTCTCACACCACTTATGTTGTGTGCGTTAATTTTATACATGATTGGCGGGACCTACAGTTTAAAGTCGACTCCGAACGAGACTTGAGAAGCTTTTCATGGCTATTTTATTTACTCTCAGAGTTTTTGCCAGAAATCTGCTGAGAGGAAGTCGCCGAAGAAATATTTTCATATTTTCGTTTTGATGTCTGACCTGGGATTCGAACTCGGGCCTTCAGTCTAATAAGCCAACACACTACCTACTAGACTACGGCGTATGAGTCAAGGAATATCAAAGGCTCTTAGGCATTCGTGCAAAACATTCCATAATGGGAATTGCCGGGGGATAGCAAAGAACTGCAGCAGACAGTCTCCAAGTCGAAGCTTTGTATCTATTGTTACGTTTTTATCTTTTTAAAAAACGTTTAAAATATGAGCTCGTAAATTGCAAATAAAATTGAAATAAATTTGTGTTTAATTTTAATTAAAATTCTTTATTATTCGCACAATTCTGTGTGCCACTCTTCACAACTGGATGCAAACAACAACAATTGCTTTTCTTTGATATTCCTCTGTTTACACCCTTTGCCTAAACAATAACAATTATTCGACAGATCTTTGTAACGGAGATCTTCAAACCACAATTACTTTCTTCAAACACACTGCGTCTTCACACAAGACTGACTGAACTTCACTAACTCTCTCGCCTGATTTGCTTTGCCTTTTATATGGCAGGGTAAACAGTCTGATGAATGTTCTTGAAGGCGAACGTTCGTAACTTCGCCTTCTCGAAATCTCTATAAATGTAAAAATCGTTGTTTACATTTATTATTGTAGTGTTGTGTTGTGTATTTTGTTTACATTTATTCTTATAGTGTTTTTGATGTATTTTTGTTTACTTGTTTACCATCTTTTTATGCTGGTGTTTGTTGTTATATTAAACAGTACGATAATTTGTAAACAAGTTTGTTTACTGCATTGTGTTGTTTTTGTAGCTTTTGTTTATAATTTTAATGTTAAGCGATGTAAAAACAAAACACCAGTATCTAGATTCTACATTTTCGTAACACTATGATAGTATATATTAGCAGGACAGGTTAGATATCCTCAATTTTCTTGAATGGTGTACAAAACATTCTTTAAAATATTGTATTTCTGCATAGGAATGAAATAAATTTTGGATTTATAATCTTCAAATAAAATTAAATTAAATGATAAAAATTAAAGGATAAAAGTCTTTCCTTAAGCACTCGCACATTTAATTTAATTTTATTTGAAGATTATAAATCCAATAAAAGAAACTGAAGAAAATGAATGTCCCATTCAGCGTCTAATAACCTTTGTAGTATTTCATTCTCAGTCAGTAACGCACTGCGTATGATTAATATTGAATTCAATATTCTAAGCAAAAAATAACACTCATACGCCTACGTGTATACACAAACAGTCTGTGTTAATTTGATGCTGATTAAAATTCGAATAATTTTTTTATTTTATTATTTTTGTTTAATTTTGTTGTTATTAATTAATTGCAAATATATAAGCAATCGTTATACCAGTTGCCTCTTATATCATATCCTTCTCTTCTACACACTGTTTTGTTTTTATTGGCTTTGAAGGCATTTAGCTTGTGGCAAATCTGGGATATACGATTCCGTAGTCCAATAATAAATGAAGTGCGTGGCCTCATCTATATTTTCGTTGACAATACACACACATTACAATATAGCTATTGAACTGAGAATACAAGGATGAGAATTGAACACTCCTTAAGTTCCCTGGCACGGCTAATGTATATTTGAGTTCAAGAAAATGAGGTTCAAGAAAATGATTCGCTATCCGAACTGTATGGCATTTCCTATATCATGAATTAAGGATTGTATGTTTGACGATTACTTTGAAAGAGCAAATTGCAGGTGCACTGATCTTGAATCCTATTAGATCTGTGAACATAGTTTGTTTAACAATCACAACAAATGTGACAAATCTGCTTTAGTGGTTGTACTTGCATTT
Organism: Sarcophaga caerulescens; assembly: GCA_927399465.1. Classification (NCBI taxonomy): domain Eukaryota; kingdom Metazoa; phylum Arthropoda; class Insecta; order Diptera; family Sarcophagidae; genus Sarcophaga; species Sarcophaga caerulescens. The sequence goes on along the minus strand of OV656873.1, from coordinate 24,039,341 downwards.
GCATGCTTAGAGCAAAGCTGACGGTATGAATTCAGTCACTACGAGCAAAGTCACCCAGATCAAAGGGGCCTAAGCTGAGCACAAAACAGAAGAACTACTCTCCTATCTGTTAGTTTTTACTTCGTTGTTGGAGCGGTTAATTGACATCCGTTGACCCTGTGCTCTTATGCGTCCGCATCATAAAATTCCATCAACGTCTGTACTTATGTATATTGAATGACTGGTAGGCTGTGCGAGAATTTTTAAAACCCCATCAGGCTTAAAATGTAAACTTCCCCATTTCGCCATTGTGGACAAAAGAAAATCACATCCTAAGTAGCCTGGAACGAATACAAATCATGCCCGACTTATAAAATATATTTGGGTTTTAAACAACGTCTTACGGTTTGAATGAGATGCGGGAAACTGATGTTAAACTGATGTCTTAATATCTTATTAAACTTGTGGTATTTTCTAGCGGCCACTCAAACTAACCCGATATACTCGTTACCGATGGCAACCAAATAAAATAGAAATTGATTGTTGTTGCTGTCATGTATTGTACATTTATTAAAGTACCCACTGTAATGGTAATAACGTAGTACATTTAGAATTCCAGTATTTTTAGTACTCTCTTTTGTATAGTCTCTACTAAATAACTGTAATAAAAAATTGCGATCATACGATCATTCGCTTATTAACTGTGTACCAATAAAGTAATTTGAAGAAATATTAATTTAAAGTCTTTTAAAGTCTATAACAAATTTTGGCGACGAGGAAAATAACCTAAAAAAAAAAAAGTAAAACGTGATAGAAAGAAATGTAAATGGCAAATAGCGAATCAAAAAAGATATTAATCAAAAAGTTACTATCCAAACATCAAAAATGATTGGACACATGGATCCATTTCTTATTGGGAATGACTTTTCCGAATACGAAATGAGACTCCAACAATTTTTTATTGTAAATGATGTTACCGGAGAAAAGAAGGTGGCATTTTTTATCACATATATTGGTGCTGATGCATATTCCATACTACGAAAGTTATTTTCTCCAGAGGATCCATCTAAAAAACAATATAGAGACCTGGTAGATGCTCTAAAAAAATATTTTGAACCATCTGTAAATGAAATTGCCGAATCATATAAATTTAATAAAGCAGAGCAAGGTTCGAAATCAATAAGAGAATTTATTGTGGAGCTAAAATCATTAGCCCAAAAGTGTAACTTCGAAAATTTTCTTGATCGAGCACTTAGAGATACATTTGTATGTGGAGTGCGGGATAACCAGTTAAGAGCGAAATTTCTAAAGGAGTCCAAATTAACATTTAAAAGTGCTTGCGAAATTGCCTTAAATTGGGAAATGGCCGAAGAAGAAACTAAAGAAATGAGTTCACAAAAAGATAATTACAACACATTTGCTGTCATACCTGGTAGGAACAGTTCACGCGGACAACCCCATGGACAAACAAACAAACCATGTTATCGCTGTGGTAAGACAGGCCATGATGCTGATTATTGTAACTGCAAAAATTGGATATGTTTTAAATGTCAGAAAAAAGGACATACTGCTAAAATGTGTCAGTCTAAAATCTCCAAAAAAGGCGATAATCAAATAAAATGCGTGGAGGAAATGATGGAAGCCGTTAGTCTAAACAGTATTTCAAATAATGGTGAGCTTTGCAATAGTATTAATGGTGTGACTATTGGAGGTCCGGAGTTTGTAAATGTAATGGTAGGTGGAATTTTGCTGGAAATGGAGGTGGACACAGGGGCCTGTGTGTCAGTTATTTCAAAAGCTAAGTATTTAATGTATTTTTCGACATATAGTTTAACTTCTGTTGACAAAAAAATTCCTTTCCGTAACGGGTAGCCAACTAAAATGTATTGGAAAAATTAACATTGCTGTCAGTAAAGTAAATTGCAAAACTGAATTTTTATTAGAATTAGTCGTAATTGAATCGGAAAGAGAATTTAATCCCTTACTAGGTCGAAGCTGGTTAAATGTGTTGTATCCAAACTGGAGAAAAATTATTGAGAACAATATATTTAACATGAAAAATGCTAATCAGGAAAATATACTAGACGAAATAAAATCGAAATTTCCAAGAATATTTATTTATTAGCCAAACCATTGCATTGAAAAATATACGGCGGAAATTATATACCAGAGGCCATTCCTATTTTTAAAAGGGCATATAACGTTCCGTATAAGTTAAGGCCCCAAGTAGAAAAAGAGTTAGAGCGACTGGTTGGTACTGGAAAATTAATTCCTGTAAAGTACAGCAGATTTGCATCTCCAATAGTCATCGCATCAGAACCGGGAAATGAAATTAGGATCTGCATCGACTGTAAAGTAACAATTAATAGATTTATAGAAACAGAACACTATCCTCTACCAAGGATAGATGATATTTTTGCAACGTTAGCCAACTCTAAATATTTTTGTGTGATAGATTTATCAGGGGCTTACCAACAACTTAAACTATCTGAAATGTCAAGAGAATATGTTACTATTAATACTCATAAGGGGTTGTACCAATATACAAGACTTCCCTTTGGGGTCGCTAGTGCACCATCAATCTTCCAATCAGTCATGGACCAAGTTTTACTAGGTATACCAGGTACTTCATGTTACTTGGATGACATTTTAATAGGAGGTTCTAACATACAGGACACAAAAAGTAGATTATTTCAGGTTTTGGGTAAACTCAACGAATATAATATTAAATAAATTTAACGAAATGCAGGTTTTTTGAAACGGAAATTAGTTATTTGGGACATGTCAGTTGCAACAAACAATACTTTTTTAAACCATTATAGATTAAAAGGTTGTTGCGTCTAAGCTTATAAACAATTTCAATAGATTGTTGCCTTTAAATCTAACTCTAAACGTTTTTCAAATACATTCTGAAAAAGAAAATAATTCAAAATAAAAACCTTTTTTTAACTGATGATCATTCGAGAATGAAAATTGTCTTTTTATATTGTAAACATAGAGGGGGGGGGATAAGTGTAAAATGTTGTTATTAATTGCGTTTCTGAAAAAAAGGAAATTTTAAAATAAAATTATTACCCGCTGTGTTTGTATGCATGTGTTAAACTTATTTGTCTTTTTATACAAATACAGCAAAAGTCTTAGTACTCCAATATATTTTGACAATTTCATGGATTTTAACCAATAGTTTGTATAAAACCATTAAGGTTTTTATATTTATTTTATTACTTTATTTCTGTTTTATTACAAAACAAACAATTTTTTAAGGTTTTTCATAAAACAAGAGAAAAATAAGGAAAATTTTCTGATGACTCCATAGATACCCCCAAGGAGAACCCTGAGTAAATTTAAAATTCAAAGGCCCAATATATTAAAATTTTATCCTTTGTATTTAGTAGAATACCCCTTAAAGTCAAGCACTCCATTTAACCCATTTAGAATTGAATGTACAAGTTTTGTTTGGTGTTTTCTGGTGGCACCATGAGCAAGTTTTTCGGTTGACTTTTGTTTGAGTTTTTGCGATTACGTAACGGTTCTTTCAAATGATCTCCTAAATACTCTCTTGAAGTCATATAGAGACTTTGTGCAAGAGTATTAAGCCTATGAGGACTTTTTTTTGTCAAATTCTATTGGAATACTAAGACTTTTGCTGTCTACTGTATTTCGAAAAAGAAATATTTTTCACATGATTTGATTTGATTTCTTCGATGCAATGTATTTTTAAATTATTTTAACAGGACTTACAAGGCTTCTACACAATGAATAAAATACTAAAGAACCGTGCAAGTATTACAACCAGTAAACTAAACAAAAATTATGAACTTTTTTTTTTTTGGTACAATTCCCTCTGTAATTCTCTCTCTCTCTGTAAGCAATAATCGCTCATAATTTTAAATATTTATTCCAGTCAATATCCCCATCTAAATGATTAAACCAACAACAGCAATAACAACAATAATAAAAACAATATTTTGAAACAAAAAACGAAAAGAAAACATTCATTTTGTTATTTCATAAAACGAATAACAAACGAAACAAAAGGAAAATAAAAAGAAAATGTTAATAATTCTTTGGGGAAATTAAGTTGCAAACGCCCACCAACCACCACACCGTAAAACAATTGCAAATCGCAAGATGACTGACAGCAGCACTGGCACTTTGAAAAATTAAAAAAAAAGACTCCACGATTTATAAATGCTTTTTATGTTGTAGAATTTGATTGCATTTTCTCTGAGTGTATTTCGAATAAAATGTCATCATCACCGGCATCGTCGTCATCATTATCATCAGCATCAGTATCAGCATTATGAAGAAATTCAACTAAAAATCGTAAAATGTTCGTTCCTTCCTTCGCACACAAACTACTTTGAAAGCTAGCTTTGGCAGCCAGGCAAAGGTCAAGAGGTGTTGTGAGAACACCCAATCAGAAATTCAATGATTTTTGTTGCACTTCTTCTTCTACTTGCTGGCTTAATGTCTTGCATTCTCGCATCATTTGCTAACAAGTCTATCCATCTAGGTAAGGTTACATCAGGTGGCGAATTGCCTTAAATGAAGAGGGCGCACTTAGGCTTGCATTTAGGTCCATTAGTCCAAAATAAATCTTGCTATTGCAGCAAGCTTTATACACGAGAACTCTGCCATGTACAGTATTGGCCAAAACTAAAGCACCCCCTCAGTACATTTAGGATTGAACCGTTGTCCGTTTGGCCTGCCTCTGGATGCCTTATGCCATCTGAATCCTTTAATTTAAACTTAAATTCGTCAGAAAATAGCACATTCATCCATTTTGGGACACTCCAGTTGAGATGGGTCTTGGCGAATTCAAGTTTGGCGATATCAAAGGTTTTTTGCTGGTCGTTGACTGAATAATCCGGCCTCTACCGCCCTTCTGGGAATCGTTCTTTCGGTTATTTTTAAATCTAAGCGGTTTCGTACGTGACTAGAAGATGCTGTAGGATCATTTTGGATTGTCCTTTTAATTAAGGAGTCTTCATGTCGCAAGGTTTCACGTGACCTTCCTCCAGAATGAGTAGGAGATGTGCGACCAACCAGTCTGTAAAAACTTTTAAATTAGCCTAGAAATAATTGATCTGTTGATTGAATATTTTGCACTCAATCGATGCCTTGATAAGCCAGCTCTCCAATCCAATCATTAACTTAAAAATCAACCCACAAAATTGCAAAACCAAAGAAGATTTATTTGAAGCCGGAAAAATAGCCTGGGAAGCAATATCTCCTGAAATAATTAATAATTTAATGTCCCCTATGCCTAAAAGATGTGCGTGTGTCATTCAGAATAAAGGATTCGCAACGAAATATTGATTTCAATAGTTTTTTGTGCACCTTAATTGGGGGGTGCTTTAGTTTTGTCCGCTTATATTTGCGACTTAAAATGTTTTTTGAATTCTAACTTTTTTTTTTTTAAATTCTGAATTCCTTAAGTTTGTGTTTTTCAATAATAAGGATATAAATAAATAAAAAAAATAAAAATAAAATTTTAATAGCTTTGTTTTCTTAAAAAAATTATCATTTAAAAAAATGTACTGAGGGGATGCTTTAGTTTTGGCCAATACGTATATCAGAAAGTGAGAGAACAAAACCTCTGCCTCTTCACGACAAGAGCATGGCACTAACACATGAGGTGAAACACAGTCTCTTCGTCCTCCTCAAACTCATAGCTCCAACAGAAGTAATTTGTCGGAATGCCAAGACTCTTGGCATGCCTACCAAAGTGGTGCATTAGAATCGCTACTGTTCGATGGATGCTCATGCGTTTTATTGATTAAAGTCAGTCAGGGTCCTCTTCTTATCCATACGTGTCCAACAGACTCTAGCAATAATGCACGTACTACCCTCCTGCCACCAATGAGATTGACGCTCCCTGTTTTAGGTTTAGTGGTAGGTCTGATGTCACAAAGCTCACTTGAGCACGCATAGCGGCCCGTTGTGACGCCACAGGTGAATGCAGTCCTTGTACTGGACAGGACTGCCCATCAAAAGCACGACTACTCTACACTGGAAAACCAGCCAGAAAGTCTGATAAACGAATCTTTATCCTTGATGTCAATAGATGATAGCTCCGTCAAGCTGACAAGAAATGGAGAGCCAAATAACCTATATCTGCACCTAGCAAGAGACGGGCACTGACAGAAAAATTGGATAACAATCTCCTCTCCCTGTGAAGCGACCGGACATTGTCCAATTTAAGTGAGGCAATCGGAATACCTTAGAAGTTGCCGTAGTCTAGTAGGTAGTGTGTTGGCTTATTAGACGTAAAGCCAGGGTTCGAGCCCCAGGCCAGACATCAAAACAAAATACAAAAAGTATTTCTCCGGCGATTTCCTCTCAGCAGATTTCTGGCAAAAACTCTGAGAGTAAATAAAATTGCCATGAAAAGTTTCTCAAAAAAATCTGTCGTTCGGAGTCGACTTTAAACTGTAGGTCCCGCCCACTTATGTATAAAATTAACACACACAACATAAGTGGTGTGAGAAAACTAGGTCAATAATCCTGACTGAAGGGTTGTAATGACCAATTATGTATGTATGTAATCGGAATACCTATGCCGTGTAACATGTAGGAGATTGTGGGCTGCGTACCGCCCCTGGCCAGCTGGCCATTCCAAGAATATCTCTGCAATTTCCAAGGATGTCTCGTGTGTCGCGGAACGTTTGAATGATTCGAAATTTTTCTAAGAAATCCTGGGCATTCATGGACAAGAATGCACATTGAAACTACGTTCTTTAGGAGCTCAATCGCAGTCTGGTTGCCTCAGTAAAACCAAGAGATTATCAGGGAAAATTCCATTACCCGACAACTATTGTGCCACTTTCAAAATTGCAATGACCACTGCTTGGAAAGCACTGCAAAGGTCTGCTAGCCCATACATACATAATTGGTCATTACAACCCTTCAGACAGGATTATTGACCTAGTTTCTCACACCACTTATGTTGTGTGTGTTAATTTTATACATAAGTGGCGGGACCTACAGTTTAAAGTCGACTCCGAACGACAGATTTTTTGAGAAACTTTTCATGGCAAATTTATTTACTCTCAGAGTTTTTGGCAGAAATCTGCTGAGAGGAAATCGCCGAAGAAATATTTTCATATTTTCGTTTTGATGTCTGACCTGGGATTCGAACTCGGGCCTTTCGTCTAATAAGCCAACACACTACTTACTAGACTACGGCCAGCCCATAAGAAAGTTTAACATCAGAAGCCTGATTAAACATACCCGTCTATCCATCTAGTTGTCGAACATTTTTTTGTTAGTGTCGGTTGCAGCAGTTGTCCATCTGCAACGCTTAGTATTGAAATTTAATTTGTAACAGCAAGTATCAGAGAATATAAATAGAAAATAAAGAAGAAAAACAACAAGAAGAAGAGAAAAAAAACTGAATGAAATAAAATAAAAATAAAAAAAAACATGAAGAAAAGTTTTCTTTATTGAAAAACTTATTGCCATCAAAGTGCTGCTCCTGCTGTTACTACTTTCCGTACTCTGGCTGGGTTTTTGTCGCTTTCAAAAAGAAAATCGAAACAAACAAAAAAAAAAAAAAAAAAAAAAAAAAATGGAAAGAAAAATAAAAAGAAAACTAATAAATTATATTTAAAGAAAAACTAGAAGAAAAAAAAAGAAAAACTAACAACATTGTACTAAAAACAGAAATAAAAACTATAAAGCAGAGAAAAAGAAATCATATTTGATTTAAACTCTTATAAAAATGATTTTTATGTTCGTTCGTCCGTCTACCACCCACTAGCAGACTTTCAAAGAAACTTATTTATTTGCACTTAACGAGCGCATAAAACCACAGAAAACTAATCGCACGTAAAGATAAAAACGGATACTATTTATGGACAGACACTTACTTGATAATAAAGGGCCAGTTGGAGTGAAATAACGAAGGGAGATTAAATACATATACGAGGGTAGGCATAAAATGATACTAAAGTAAAGTAAGAAATTATCAAAAGCAGACTAATTGGATGAAATGTGTTTACAATTTCAATGCGGCTTCTGTTGTATTAACCCATGACTTGATTAAATGATGGATGAATAATGAATGAAATGATCATGAATAAAAAATTAAAGAAGTTAGGTTAGATTGAATTGACAGTCGCCTTAAAGGGCATAGCTTACATAGCTCTTATAAGGTTCCACTGTACCACCGGTATTAACTATTACCTTATAAAGGGTGATTTTTTTCAGCTATTTTCTTTTTGGCAACACTGGTTGAAACAGCTCACGCACGTTTCGTGTTTTGTTTCACTGTCAAACATCTTCAGTTTGGTCTATAATTTAACCATGAAGCCGTCTTACAAACGAACAACGCTTGCAAATCATTAAATTTTATTATCAAAATGGTCTCTTGGAAAGTTGGCCGAAGATCCACTTCTTTATCGAAAAATTGTGTTCAGCGACGAAGCTCATTTTTGGCTCAATGGATACGTAAATAAGCAGAATTGTCGATTTTGGAGTGAAGATCAGCCAGAAGCATTGCAAAAGCTACCAATGCATCCAGAAAAAGTCACAGTTTGGTGCGTTTTATGGGCTGGTGGCATCAGTGGACCGTACTTCTTCAAAGATGCTGCGAATCGTAACGTAACTGTGAATGGTGAGCGCTACCGTGAGATGATATCCAACTTTTTTTTGCCCAAAATGCAAGAGCTTGACTTGCATGACCCGTGGTTTCGACGGTGCCACATGCCACACAGCACGCGTAACAATGAGCTTATTGAGAAGCGAGTTCGGTGAACATTTTATTTCACGTTCGGGACCGGTCAATTGGTCGCCTAGATCGTGCGATTTAACGCCTTTAGACTATTTTTTGTAGGGCTATGTTAAAGCTCATGTCTATACAGAAAAGCCCGCTTCAATTGACGCATTGAAAGACAACATTGCAGCATTTATTCGTGAGATACCGGCCGAAATGTTGGAAAGAGTATGCCAAAATTGCACTAAGTGGATGGACCATTTGAGGCGCAGTCGCGGTCAATATTTTCATGAAATAATTTTCAAACATTAAATTATATGGACCGTACTATCGATTCAAATAAAGATTTCATGCATTTTTCTGAATTTTATGTGATTTTTTTTTGAAAAATTTTCCTATAGCTCTTAAAAAATCACCCTATATATGCAATGTTTTCGTCAAGTAGGAACTTGTGACGAATTGGATCCCAAATCACGGCCTATAACCATACTTTCGTTGTTGTTAGTGAATCTTGGCTCCGCCATTAACAGCAAAATTGATGTCTCAGTCTGGAGATCAAGTGTAGGATCACTACTCTTGCCAACAGGTGCTGGTACTATTATTGGCCTCAATAGCCATCCAAGTAGCAGAGACATCTTTCGTACGACCAAACTAATGCTCTACCAGTCGCTCATTCTCCTCACGCAAAAGTACATACGCACACATAATAGGTCATTACAACCCTTCAGTCAGGATTACGACCTAGCTTCTCACACCACTTATGTTGTGTGCGTTAATTTTATATATGAGTGGCGGGACCTACAGTTTAAAATCGACTCCGAACGACAGTTTTTTGAGAAACTTTTCATGGCAATTTTATTTACTCTCAGAGTTTTTGCCAGAAATCTGCTGAGAGGAAGTCGCCGAAGAAATATTTTCATATTTTCGTTTTGATGTCTGACCTGGGATTCGAACTTGGGCCTTCAGTCTAATAAGCCAACACACTACCTACTAGACTACGGCGACTTCCACGCAAAAGTACAGACGCGCTATTAAGCACCGATGTTGTAGCCTTGACAGTATTTGAAAGAAAAGTCCTGCGTAAAATCTTCAGTCCAGTGCAAATTGGCAATGATATCTGCATCCGATCCAATAATAAGCTGTATAAGCTCCCCAACGACATGGACGTTGTGCAGTGCATTAACGTCCAGCACCTGCAAAGGATCGGTTATGTCCTATGGATGGAAGAGGATGCTCTTCGGCTAGACGGTTGTTTAATGCGGAGATTAGCGGAAATCGGCGTACAGGATAACCTTGTCTGCGTTGGAAGCTCCAAATCGGAAGCAAGCCCTGTCATCGATTGATGGACAAAATTTTGAAGGCACGCAGGACGCAGAGGCGCCTGTAAGGATGTGTTAAAACAGGCGGAAATCCTATAAACAGATTTTTAATGGCCAATTAAGCTAGAAATTGGTAAAAAAAAAAATTAATTTTACTGCTATTATTATGCTCAATACTGTTGGATTACATTGTCGTAATCAAAGTACTTGTTTATCATCACCCACACACTTAGATTTCGAAATACTTTGTATTTATGGTTTGTTTTGTTATCTCTCTTTCGCTTATCATTTATGACATCGACTAAGTTGTTGTCGATGTGTGTGTATGTGTGTGTATGTAACAATCAATGTTTTCTAAAAATTAGAAAATTATTCCATTGCTATTGTTGTAGTTGTTGTTAAGCAATTATTGTACATGATGACGACACAAGCATCATCTCAATATCCAATCAATGTGTGTGTGTGTGTGTGTGTGTCTGTAAAAAGTTAATAGAGCAGCTAGTTTTTCTTATCAATTGACCGTTAAATACTCAATTGAAGAGAGAGAGTGTATGTACAAAACAGTACAAGAAAGTAATAAAAACAGCAAAGCAACAACAGCAATTAAGGAAAGAGAAAAACTAAAAAAAGAAAAGAATAATAAAAGCAGTGATTGCAACGAACTCTTGCCATCATCATTTCGTATTGACGGCGCATACGAGTACAGTAAAGTACAAGGGCAAGAATAACAGGCCTAAAGCAAAGATTTGTGAGTGTATTTCGAAATATTGCCTATCAGAAGCTTCATTTATTGACACTAAAAACGGTAAAACAATGGATTAGAATGCGAATGAAACATACAGTATTGGCCAAAACTAAAGCACCCCCTCAGTACATTTTTTTTAAATGATAATTTTTTTAAGAAAACAAAGCTATTAAAATTTTATTTTTATTTTTTTTTTATTTATTTATATCCTCATTATTGAAAAACACAAACTTAAAGAATTCAGAATTTAAAAAAAAAGTTAGAATTCAAAAATTCCCTCTCCAAGGGCGTTGTACAATGGGTCAATTTCGACCTCCGGGTATTGTACTTGTCTTAACGGACAAGTACACGTCCTCTAACCTAACCTAGAATTCAAAAAACATTTTAAGTCGCAAATATAAGCGGACAAAACTAAAGCACCCCCCAATTAAGGTGCACAAAAAACTATTGAAATCAATATTTCGTTGCGAATCCTTTATTCTGAATGGCACACGCACATCTTTTAGGCATAGGGGACATTAAATTATTAATTATATCAGGAGATATTGCTTCCCAGGCTATTTTTGCGGCTTCAAATAAATCTTCTTTGGTTTTGCAATTTTGTGGGTTGATTTTTAAGTTAATGATTGGATTGGAGAGCTGGCTTATCAAGGCATCAATTGAGTGCAAAATATTCAATCAACAGATCAATTATTTCTAGGCTAATTTAAAAGTTTTTACAGACTGGTTGGTCGCACATCTCCTACTCATTCTGGAGGAAGGTCACGTGAAACCTTGCGTCATGAAGACTCCTTAATTAAAAGGACAATCCAAAATGATCCTACAGCATCTTCTAGTCACGTACGAAACCGCTTAGATTTATAAATAACCGAAAGAACGATTCCCAGAAGGGCGGTAGAGGCCGGATTATTCAGTCGACGACCAGCAAAAAACCTTTGATATCGCCAAACTTAAATTCGCCAAGACCCATCTCAACTGGAGTGTCCAAAAATGGATGAATGTGCTGTTTTCTGACGAATCTAAGTTTAAATTAAAGGATTCAGATGGCATAAGGCATCCAGAGGCAGGCCAAACGGACAACGGTTCAATCCTAAATGTACTGAGGGGGTGCTTTAGTTTTGGCCAATACTGTAAAAACACAGCGAATTAGTGATCATCATCATCATAACTGTATGGGTAACTAACTCGTGCTTAATTTTTATGCGCAAATACAAGTCATAAGTATTGTTGTTGAATCACTGCTAAACGTATTTATAGTCCTCATGTGAAGAACTTGCAATGAAACGCACAATTAAGAGATGACAGATATGAAGGGCGCCGAATTCCAATGCTATATTGGCATACACAAGTAATTTTCATTCGGTTTTCCTTGTCACCCATCCAACTGGAAAATGGCACCCCACTTAAGTCTTGCCTTTGTTATGCTTACGTACGAAGCAAAAATGTACATACACACACATAATTGGCCATTACAGTATTCCCTCGATTTACGTCGTCTCGATTTACGTTGTTTCGATTAACGTTGTCAAAAATTTTGTTCCCTTCAACTTCGATTTGCGTTGTCATTCGGTTTACGTCGCCTTTTTTTAGAACCAACTGTGACGTAAATCGAGAGATTACTGTATCCTTTTTAAGTTCCTTGTTAAAAACATACTACTTTGTAGTATGAGCAATATGAAATTCGATTTACGTCGTTTCGATTTACGTCGCCTTTTTATGGAACATTCTACGACGTAAATCGAGGGAATACCGTACAAACTTTCAGTCAGGACTACGAGCTAGCTTCTCACACCACTCATGTTGTATGTGTTAATTTTATACATGAGTGGCGGAATCTACAGTTTTTAAAGTCGACTCCGAACGACAGATTTTTGAGAAACTTTTCATGGTAATTTTATTTACTCTCAGAGTTTTTGCCAGAAGTCAGCTGAGAGAGAGGTGACCGTCTGACCTGTGGTTTGAACCGTGGCCTTACGTCTAACAAGCCAACACACTACCAACGGTGACTTCAAAGCAAAAGTTAGCAAGCAAAAGCTGGCAGTCTTAATATCAAAGTTGGGGGCCCTGACCTAAAAACCAAACAACCGAAAAAGCAAAATCGCTACTCGGAAATGTCGACAAATGTGTAAAGTGGACTGTTAATTGCTGTGAATGGACATTAGTGCACGGTTTTACGTGAGTATCGCCACGATGGCTTACACCTCGGTGCTCTAAGCTCGGGTGGATACAATGCGTCTACCAGAGGCCCCCACGCACAATGATGCAACCACATGATATGCAAAAGCATACCATTGATTGCATCACCATACGTGAGTACCAATTCGAAGCTATGCTTTTGGACATGACTTCCCTCTTGGTTAGGGGTGGGAGACTATCTAAACTCCGCTCTTTGACAAAGGCTGAGAGTGCAACGTCACACCGAGCTTGCGCTCTCCCCGCGATTTGGGTATAAACCACAGCCATTACGTTGCTCCCACTAGGGGGCCGCACCATTGTCGGGCAGAGACAAGTCTCTGGGTCTCACGACACCCGTGGTACCAGAATTAAGCCTCCGGTCGAACTCCGCAGTCCAGTCTGCTACCAGTTGAACCCGAAACAGTTCGGGACTGGTGACCCTTTGAAAACAACAGCCCAGCTTTAGAGGAGCAGAAAAAACAAAGCTAATAAACTAACAAAAACGACAACCAACTTCCAGAGGAAAACTATTTAACGGCGACAACAACACTGGAAAAAGGGCACAAAAAACGGCAAGATCAGGAGCTATGAATGGAGAGTAGGAGTTCTGGGCAAGCTAATTTATGGGATTTTTTTGTCATGAATACACTGCATTAGATTTCTTTATTGAATCCATTTTACGCGCTTTAGCTATACTCAATCGGGATCCCTTTGAACTCGTATTAAAGCAAAGGATTAAGCTGCTGCCAGTACGACTCAATATAGACGAATCCTGACTTAGCCTGGACTATGGACATGTTGCTATTCTAGCCAGACATAGACACTTTTTCATTCGATTATACAATACAAACCAGGGATTTCTGGTTTAAAAATCAGAATATTTCCAATGACATCCTTGCGATTTATACTAACGTCTCAAAGATGCGTAACAGGGTGAACTGTGATGTATTTATTAAGGCTTAAATACGTCTTGTTAAAAGCAATTGAAACTTATACTATGTTCAGACATGCACTTTTATTGAGTCAATATTCGGTTTATTGATTAAAATATTTTAAATGTTTAGACATAACAATATACTCAGTTCATTCAGCTGATTATTCAATATTCATTTGACAGCTGGTAAACAAAGCAGCTGGTTGTTTCAACAACATTGTTTTTCTTTTGTTCGTTGGTTTTTTGTTTTGTTTTTTTTTTTTTTTTTTTTTTTTTGTTTTTATTTGTAGTTGTTGATATTTGAGTTGTCAAATATCAATAGAAAGTGTTCGGAAAATTGTAATATGCTCACTGAACGTACTTATGACAGTGCTGTATTTCAAGTTTTAATCAATATTATAACAATTTATGAATTTATTGAGCAATAATTAATTGACATTTTATATGAAATATTGAAATCAATTGTGCCGTTATTGTGATTTACTCAATATAAGTGCATGTCTGAACATCATAGCAGTATTACATTATAACAGTACAGGGTGGCTGATATGTATTGCAACCAACTTCAGGTTGTTATCATTTGTAAACCGCTCGTCTGACAGCTGACAGATTTATTCCAGTGACAGTTTATTTTATTATTTACAAGCTTACAAAAGCATTTTGATCTATTGCATTCAGAAAAAAAGCTATTCGTGATGGAATTCAAGCGTGACAGTGTGATTGCTTTATATTTGGCTGGAAAACTACAGGTGGCTATCGTTAGAGCCCTCCAGCATTTAAATGTGAGTAAATCTTTTGTTTCTCGTACCATTGCTCGTTACCGTGATACTGGCAGTGTTGCATTGCGTCCAAAAAGAGGACGAAAAAAACGGTAACAACACCAGAAATGATCCGAAAAGTGAAGGCCAGATTTGATCGAAATCCACGCCGCAGTGGTAGAAAAATTGCTCGTGAACTGAACATATCGCGAGAACGGATGCAACACATATTGAAAAATGAGCTTGGACTAAAGCCATTGAAGTTTCAAAAAGTGCAAGAGCTCACCGATGGACAAAAAAAAGTTAGACTGGAAAGAGCCAAGGAGTTACTTCGCTTGCACGAAAGTGGCCAGTTACCGAATTTGGTTTTCTCCGATGAGAAGCCATTCCAAATTGAGCAGTTTGAGAGTAATGGTGTGGGCCGCCGTAACGGCCGATGGTCGCACCCCGCTCGTATTCATCGACCATGGGGTCAAAATAAATGCCGAATATTGTCGGGAAAATGTCTTAAAGACAGTATTGAAGCCCTGGGCAGACAAACATTTCGGCCGCAGACCATGGACATTCCAACAGGACTCAGCACCACCGCTCTCAGCACGCGTCAACCAAGAATGGCTTAAAAAGGAGGTTCCTCGCTTCATTTCTACCGCACAATGGCCACCAAAATCTCCGGATCTCAATCCGTTGGACTTTTGCCCCTGGGGCATTTTGGAGAGTAAGGTTCTCACTAAAAAAATACCAAAGTGTCGATCATCTCAAGACGGCGCTTCGCCGGGAATGGGCCAAAATACCTCAGAGCCACTTTCGTGCAGCCTGTAATGGTTTTGTCGGCCGTTTGAAGGCCATAATTCGTACCAAAGGTGGCCAATTCGAACAAATCTAAACTGATTCTAAAATTTGATGTTATTTCCAACATTTTTTGCTTTTGAACAATAAAATTAAAAAAGAAAATTAAAAAAATATAGCGCTTTACTTTGTTGCATTATATATCAGCCACCCTGTATTATACTCAAAAGTCCCTCATCCTACCGTACTTCTTTACGGTGCAAAAGCATGGACTCTGTTAAGCATCGATGCAATAATCTTGAGAGTATTCGAGAGAAAAGTCCTGCGTAAAATCTTCGGTCCAGTGCTAGTTGGCAATGATTTTCGCATCTGATCCAATAATGAGCTGTATGAGCTTCTCAACGACATGAATGTTGTTCAGCGTATTAGCATTCAGCAGCTAGGCTGGCTCGACCATGCCGTTCGAACACAAGCAGATGCTCTCCGGCTAGGAGGCTATTAGAGGTGGGTATTAGCGGAAGTCGGAGTATAGGACCTTGTCTGCATCGGAAGGACCAAACCGGCAAAGCTTTGTCGTCGATTGGTATGATCAAATGGCAAAGGCGCGCATTCAGAAGTCCGATAATCTGATAATCGGATTGTTAATGTCCAATTAACTAAAGTACGTATTTAGTGGGATTATTATATATTTGAAACAACAAATTTTGAAACACAATGCTTTTCAGTTTAAGCTGCGAATGATTTTCTTCTTTCAAAACATTTTATTGATTGAAAACATTCATTGTTTATAAGTTTTCTATTAAATTTACTTGTTGCATTAGTTGTTGTTGTTATTTTATTGTTTATTTATTCTTGTATTTTTAAGCCATTAAATCATTATCCTTTAGGGAATAAATTTCCAGTGTGTGTGTGTATATATTAAGCCATTAAAACTGAGGCAATTTAAGCTATGTTAAGCGCCTTTAATGCCATTCAACTAAACATAGCTCATGATGAAGCCAGTAACAGCAACAACAACATTAAAACCTTAATGTTGTCTTAAATATTCTCTTTTGTTTTTCTTTAATGCTCTGTATTTCTAATTAGCAGACTAATAAACGACTCTAAACATAAGACATTAAGAAAGCAATTAGTGTCTCCTATCCTTTCACTCTCAGTCGCTCTCACTTTCTCTTTTCTAATGCTAAGCATACTGTGAGCTTTTAGTATTGAAACATAAATTTTTATGAGTTGTTATTACAACTTTCTCTCTCTCTCTCTTTTTTTTGTTTAAGAAATTTTTTTTAAAAAAATTAATTTCTTTTTTAATAATTATTACCATAATAAACGTAATAATGGCAAAAACTTAAAGGAAAATTTAAAACACCCGAATTATTCATGACATTCTATGACGACACCATATTTCTGCATGTCATTTCAATGCTTCTTAAGGAATATTAATGGCTTCTGTTTAAAGTTTCTCAATCAAAACGAAACAAAAAAAAAAAAAAGACAGAGAAAGAGAGAGAAAAACTTTAATTTCACATTAAGATTCCCTGTGTGTCAGTGTTGCAAAATTGAAATTTTGAAATGGTACTGAACTCTAACTGAAAGAGTACTTTTTTGCATCAAATGGTACTTTTGCAAAAAAAAATGCACGCATATACGTATATAATTGGTCATTACAAACCCTTCAGTCAGGATTACGACTTAGCTTCTCAACACCACTTATGTTGTGTGCGTTAATTTCACATATAAGTGGCGGGACCTACAGTTTAAAGTCGTCTGCGAACGACAGATTTTTGAGAAATTTTACATGGCAATTTCTTCATTTACTCGCAGAGTTTTTGCCATAAATCTGCTGAGAGGAAGCCGCCGAAATTTTTTTTTTTCGTATTTCATTTTGTTCGAGATGTCTCACCGGGTGTTTGAACGGTGGCCTTACGTCTAATAAGCCAACACACTACCTACGGCGACTTCGACTGTATCGATTGCATCAGTTCAGCTTCTTTGACAACATGATGGCAGTACAGTATTGCTAATGACGCTGAATTAATCTGGTTAAGAAGAGAACCTAATTGCCCTTTTCCTCGAATTACTTGACCGTCTATAGAACTATTGCGATTCTCACAGGCCACTGTCTCTTTGAAAGATATGCCTATATGCAGAGTTGTTGCCAGAAGGAAGTCGCCGGAGAAATATTTTTTCATATTTCGTTTTGATGGAAATGCCTGACATGGGATTTGAACCGGGCGCTCATGTCTAGTAAGCTAGCACACTACCTACTAGACCATTTATTTATTTATATTAAATACACATACGGCACAGAACAGAAAAAATAACGACTTGTACGTGTTCCTCACATACAAGACAAAAAACAGCTGATTCGAAACGTAACAAAACGTAAAAGCCCCGTTTAGTCAAACGTCGACGGAACGCAAATTAACAAATTTTTTTTTTTTTATTTTTTTTTATGAAACCAGCACTCAGGGGATGGCCCCTACTCATGCAGTGCATTGTGCAGGTTTTTAGGAAAGGTGGAAAGGGGGAAGATGCGAACTGCAACATATGAAGAGCAATGCAAATACTTACCGAAATTACATTACAATTTGGCAAGCGTTTTGATGGCTTTTCGTGTTCTAAAAACGAATGTACATTCCGTGGACGTTTCGCTAACCGGGGCTAAACCCTAATTTTACCTTTAGCATTGAGTTGAACATGTTGCTAATGGCATTAATAGTTGAAAAGCGCAAGACATAAATATGTAATATATAATAAAAAGGTACTGAAAGCGTCGCGGGGGTACTGCGGTATTTTGGAAGTGAAAAAGTACCGAAAAAAGTACTAAAGTACTGAATTTTTCAACACTGCTGTGTGTGTGTCTGTTTGTATCATTTGCTGAGCATTATTACTCAATCAGATGCAAAACAAATAATTGTAGACACAGTTATGCTCACATTCATATTCACTTTCTCTCTCTCTCTCTCTCTCTTCGCCTCTATCTGCTCTTCTCCTATGAAATAACATTTCCTTGCTGGGCCGAGTAAAAGAAACTCAATAAAGTAAACAATTTAAATGTAATTTATCATTCTGTGTAATTGTGTGTAATTGTTGCTCATTTTAAATGCACAGAAGAAGATGAAGAAAAAATAAAAAAAATAATAATAAAATACCGTTATTGTATTTGTTCTACTTGTCGTTATGTCGTTCTCTCATTTGTTTTTTTTCTTTTGTTTTTTTTTTATTTATTTTGTTTTCATTATTTGTTCTGCCTTAAATAATCCATTACTGTTGTTACTGCCAGTGACAGAAAGAGAGAGGGGAGAGTGCGTATGTGGTGAATGTTTACACAAGTTTGTACACACATACATACATATGCTTTCGACCGAGAAGGTTATTAAGAGTGTTGTAAACACAATGAATTATACATTGTTTTTGGCGTTTTTTTTTTTTAAACAGACAACAAGAAAGATGTTTTGAATCGTTTAATGGTGAGATTTTATTTTATTTTTTAATTTTTGAACTTCTAAGCACCTTTTTCTGTAACACAAACGACTTAGTTGGTCATTGCAACAGTAGGATAACTCCCTACCTAGTATTTAACACAGGCCCTGATGTTTGTTTCTAAAATGCATTAATGTTCTCATGATTGATTCTCTTCATTACAGAACTTACATATTGAGCCGTAGAAGGACTGTTTTAGTGGTTTGTTTTGTTTTTAATCTGGTTAAAAGTGATATCGATTCTGAATTTTTGCTTTGTAACCTGAATTTCAGTATTCCAGCAAGATTTTCACGGCACTATCGTCCTCTTTCTTTAGACTTTTATAGAACGAACTATGGATGTAATTTTCCTTTTCGTAGATTATCTAATGATTTCAACTTATTTTATGGTTTTATTGATTTTAATTGTAGTGTTTGTAATATAAAACGTAGCTTATATACATACATAATTGGTCATTACAACCCTTCAGTCAGGATTACGACCTAGCTTCTCACACCACTTATGTTGTGTGCGTTAATTTTATGCATGAGTGGCGGGACCTACAGTTTAAAGTCGACTCCGAACGACAGTTTTTTGAGAAGCTTTTCATGGCAATTTTATTTACTCTCAGAGTTTTTGCCAGAAATCTGCTGAGAGGAAGTCACCGAAGAAATATTTTCATATTTTCGTTTTGATGTCTGACCTGGGATTCGAACTCGGGCCTTCAGTCTAATAAGCCAACACACTACCTACTAGAGTACGATGACTTCATACGTAGCTTATATGCTTGCTTTAATTTGTAAATTATTATATAAAAATGTATTCTCGTTATTGTCTTAGGTAGTTCTGGTTTGTTGTAGCTTTACTCAGCTTGTGATTAAGTTCTGTAGCTGATTTATGTTCTCGTTGCCATTACTTTTCCCTTACCCGCTACAGTCCGGACTGCAGTGTGTACGTGTCCCTACGTAATGGGGACGAGCCCTCCGCGGTCGGGTGAGAGTGGGTTAGTGTGAGGCCGGGGACGTTCGAAAAGAGCCCGAGGCGATTCCAATTTTGTACAACTGCTTTTCAGTCTATAGAGACCCCAGTCAAAAGATCGGTTATTATCATAAGGCTTCTCCTGAAGTCGCAGCAGTCTACTAGATAGTTTAATGGCTTATTAGACGTGAACCCGAAGTTCCATACTCAGCTCAGACATTTCGAACAAAACAAAATATGAACAAAAAAAAATGAGGGGCTGTACCTGCAGTTTAAAGCAGACTCCTACCGTCAGTTTTTGAAGAAAATGTTCAAGGCAATTTTAGTTTACTTTCAGAAATTTTTCGTAGAAGACTACTAAGAGAAAGTCGCCGAAGAAAATAAAGGGTCCGCCAAATAACTTTTTTTTTTTTGAAAATGCTTTAAAAAAAAATCTACTGAATATTTTCTCAAATTTATTTTTTTATTTGAAAGTACAATCCTTCCGGTTAATAATGGAAAATAAATGATTATGCGTTTTCGCTGCGCTAAGTGGGCCTGCGATCGACTTAAAGAAGATGCCGATTTTGGCAAAAAAAATCATATTTTCAGATGAAGCTCATTTTGATCTTGGCGGGTATGTAAACAAGCAAAATTGTCGCATTTTCGGGCATAGAAAACCCGCACACATATATTGAAAAGCCGACGCACCCAAAACGAGTCACTGTTTGGTGCGGATTTTGGTCCAGAGGCATAATTGGAGCTGCGATTTGACACCGTTGGACTATTATTTGTGGGGTGCCGCCAAAGATAAGTGTTACGCCGACAAGCCAGAGACAATTGACGCTTTAAAGGACAATATTCGTGAAGCCATTGGTGAAATACAGCTGCACACAATCGATAATGTGCTTAAAAATTGGTCCGATCGTGTAGGCTACTGCATGGCCAGCCGAGGCAGCCATTTGAATGAAATTATTATCGATTATTAACCGCAAGGATGTACACTCAAATAAAAAAAGAAATTTGAGAAAATATTCAGTAGATTTTTTTTAAAGCATTTTCAAAAAAAAAAGTTTTTTGGCGGACCCTTTATGTTTTTCTCACATTTCGTTTTCTTTTGAGATGTCTGAGCTGGGGTTTGAACCACAGTTATGGCTCCAATAAGTCCACATACTACCACCTAGAATGTGGTGGCTTCTTTCTATAACCATGATATAGAAAAATCTTTTCGGAGAGAAGGTATACTAACGCTAGTCATTGGACACTTATTTTTAGTGTTCGTCCATTCGCTCGTGAACTTTTCTCATACCGAGCCGTTAAACCAACGATCTACTGAATAGCCACTTAAATTGATCTTTTTTCAGGGATTGTACTGTAAATTGATAATGAACAGCTTCATCAGACTGGCACAACTTAATTTTGAGTTCGTCCATAAACTTTATGTGTTACATTTATCGTAATCTTGTCTCTTTTCACTGCTGTCGGCAATATTAATCGTTCATGTTCTTTTACAGCATAGGTTAAACTAGTCGAAAATTGGATCAACAAGGGCTTAATGTGAAACTTGTGACTGACTTTTAGGCAATTTTCGAAAGGGTCTGTGCGAGTCGCATTTATTTCTATTTGTTCTCGCACCAAATTTGTTAGATGACTTACAAGCGCGGCATTAATAACACTATGCGACGAAATAAAAAAAATTTAATACACCCGGCTAATGACACAGTGTAGGTTGTGAGTTTTGTTGAGTAGATCTCAAAAATATTTTTTTTATATTTCTCGAACCCTCCAAACTTTTTTTATTTGACAAAAACTGTTTTTTTAGACTTTCCACACAAATTTCTGGATTATTCAAACATTTCTGACCCGAATTCCAAAATTTAGACCTTTAACGGTATACATACATATATCTATTATTTGACTTAATATGCTATGAGTTTTGATGAGGTAAACTTGGAAAATGCGAATTTTTTCATATTTTTTCAAGTTTGTCCGTTCATAGTAGCAAACTTTACTTAAAAAATATGAAATAAGTGATGACATTCTTAAAGTGCATTATCTTGTGAAAAGATTGGCACTTCGTTTGATCAAATCGGACAAAAATTATCGTAGTTATTATATAAATAGTATAACAGTCGTGTTATATTTTTTATATATGTCATCTCATCAAATGAACTTTTAGTTCAAAAATTTTCAGAATTTTTGATAGATCTTGATTGCTTATCACAAAATGTGTCAATTTTACGTTTGAGCGACCACCAGAAGTTGGCCAATGTTTGCGCAAAGAGAAATAATAATATTTGCAAAAAACACAAATATTAGCCGACTTCAGCAAGTCGTGCAAACGTGAAATGGACACATTTTGTAATAAACAATCAAGGTCCTTCAAAAATTCTGAAAATTTTTGAACTAAAAGTTCATTTGATGAGATGACACATATAAAAAATATAACACGACTGTTATGCTATTTAGATTATAACTACGGTAATTTTTATACAATTTTATCAAATAATGGATCAATCTCTTCACAAGAGAACAGACTTTAAGAATATTATCACTTATCCTATATTTTTTTATTAAAGTTTGCTGCTATGAATGGACAAACTTGAAAAAATATGAAAAAAATTCGAATTTTCCAAGTTTACCTCATCGAAACTTATAGCATATTAAGTCGAATAATTGATATATGTATACCGTTTTAAAGGTCCATCTCTTCCCTTTCCAACAAGATCTAAATTTTGGAATGCGGGTCAGAAATGTTAGAGTAATCCAGAAATTTGTGCGTAAAGTCTAAAAAAACAGTTTTTGTCAAATAAAAAAAATTTTGGAGGGTTCGAGAAATATAAAAAAAATATTTTTGAGATCTACTCAACTAACTGAACAACGTGGACTATGTAGTTACTCGGGTGTATTTTCACTGTCGCACCGTGTAATTTGTCAATTGTGGTAATACGTGGCATACATACATATGTATATATTGTTGGATTTGTACCCAGTAGGTATCATTCCCTGATAGCGCATATAAAAACATTGTCAAGAACTGCACAAATATTGCGTGTGCGTGTGTGTGCATAAAAAATTAATTTTAAGAAAATATCGCATATTGACAACACTGCCACATTATGCTAATGTGTTGTTATTATCATTATTTTTTTCTGTATTTGTTTGTCTGCATTCGTTTTACCGTTTTTGTTTTTGGGGAAAAGAAAATACTCCTTCTTTTTCCCCCCTCTCTCTCTCTCTCACTCTCTCTCTTTAGCAGGATTGGGATGTATGTAATGTTAACGATTCCTTTTTTTTTTTGTTTTTTTTTTTTTTGTTAATTTGATTTAATTTCTGATTTTTTCCTTTAGTCTGCTGCCACAACTTTTAAAGAATGAATTGCAAAAAGAGTGTGAGAGGGAGAGATTAAACTTGTTGTTATAAATTAAAAATTCTTTGTTACCTAATCAGACGTCGGCACAAAGAGAACATGATAAAAATGTGACTGTAGTTGTGAGAAGCATGTGTATAAACCAGAGGAAAATTGTTAGTAATATTTTCAAGTGTAACCTAATAATATGTTTATGTAGTGGAAAATGGAAAATGTACAGCGCCAAATCCCTAAAGATTGCGTATTTAACTTGACAAATATGCTTCCAAAAATCGACATCATTTCTCATTGTTATTAGTGAATCCTACTGTAATATTTCTTTGGGTGTATAATTCAAACCTGAAAAAAGCGACATAAAGCTTCTTCTGTCAAAGCTGACAAACAACTGAATGCAATTTTACGCTCTTTTTAACGAACATTGTTGATGTTCGTGTCCTATGTGTGTAAAAAGCCGCAGATGTTCGGCCCCCGGTGGCTATTGGTGCCGACGTCTGTTCATAATAAATACGAAATAATTTTAAAAATCACATTAAAATATTATGGCAGGTTGAATCAGTCGCTTTCAAATAAAGGCTTCCCTACTTATGTATATGATAGCAATGTTTTACCGATCTTTAGAACATTTTTGAACACTTAAATTGAACGTTCTTTAGCACACGCGATGAAGTTAAATTCCGATGTATATTCCTGGAACCAACATTAATAATATATCGGGTCCGTTATCTTAACGTTTTTTTTTTTTCAACTAGTGCTTATTTCGTGAATGGTAACACTTGGCTCATGTCTGATTTGACAGATAATTAGTTTTATCCTTCCGCTGAACGAATATGGTTGTGTATACGCTTGAATAACGCTGGGAAATATTGCGACATTACTTTGAAAATCATGGTAATGTTGCAGACTGTGTGCGAAAATTGCGTACGGATTTTGGAAGGAGAGAAGCACCGTCAGCTCCGTATGTTCGTTATCTTGTGAAAAAAGTGAAAGAAACTGGCATCCTCATCGATAAACCAAAACGTGAAAAACGAAAAACAGTGCGTACACCCGAGAATATTGCTGCTGTGGCAGAAAGTGTGCGTGAAGCGCCATTAACATCAATTCACCGTCGTTCTCAACAATTGAACATTTCGGAGACATCATTGAGACGAATTTTGCATAAAGATCTTGGTATGACGCCATACAAAGTCCAATTGGTTCAGGAGTTGAAGCCAATTGACCATCCAATGTGTTTTCGTCTCGCTAAGTGGGCCTGCGATCGACTTACAGAAGATGCCGATTTTGGCAAAAAAAATCATCTTTTCAGATGAAGCTCATTTTGATATTGGCGGGTATGTAAACAAGCAAAATTGTCGCATTTGGGGCACAGAAAAACCGCACGCATACATTGAAAAGCCGACGCACCCAAAACGAGTCACTGTTTGGTGCGGCGGATTTTGGTCCAGAGGCATAATTGGGCCATTTTTCTTCGAAAATGAGCAAGGAGTGGCCGCTACAGTCAATGGCGATCGTTATCGGGCCATGTTGAACGAATTTTTGTTCACAAAAATTGAAGAGGAGGATATTGGCAACATTTGGTTTCAACAGGACGGCGCTACGTGCCACACAGCCGAGGCTACACTCGATGTTTTGCGCCCTGTTTTTGAAGATCGCATTATCAGCCGCCGAGCTGATGTCGTTTGGCCACATCGGAGCTGCGATTTGACACCGTTGGACTATTATTTGTGGGGTGCCGTCAAAGATAAGTGTTACGCCGACAAGCCAGAGACAATTGACGCTTTAAAGGACAATATTCGTGAAGCCATTGGTGAAATACAGCTGCACACAATCGATAATGTACTTAAAAATTGGAACGATCGTGTAGGCTACTGCATGGCCAGCCGAGGCAGCCAGTTGAATGAAATTTTTTTCCATTATTAACCGGAAGGATTGTACTTTCAAATAAAAAAAGAAATTTAAGAAAATATTCAGTAGTTTTTTTTTAAAGCATTTTCAAAAAAAAAAAAAAAATTATTTGGTGGACCCTATAAAAAAAGACCATGTACCATTTTTAATGAGAACAGAATTGAAACGAAAGAAAAACGTAAAAATAAGTTTGTTTTCAATAATCTCTAGGCATTACTATTGTCTTCGCCCTTCGAACTTTGTAGGTTATCGCTATAACGGCTCTTTTTATCCCATTACCTTAGCAAATTTCAGGAAAATGCTCAGAGTTAACAACGATAATTCTCTGCCTTGCATTATCATATGAAACCAGATGTTTCTTCCTGGGATGCATTAAAGCCCCACAGGTTCCAAGAATAGCTGCTACTAAAGAAAAGAGTGTAAAAATAAATGCAAAATACTGTCTGCACAAAGGTTAACGGCTATTTAAGGATAATAACAACAATAACGTTTATTCTTTTCTCTCTCTATCTCGCTCTTTGCCTGTAAACCATTTAGAACTTTTTTTTCACACATGATCTAGACTAGGTTAAGCTACACAAATACACATACACATGCATGCATAAACGTGTTTATATATTAAAAGGAATTTCATTAATTAAGTCAGGCCATAGGGCATTACAGTGGAAATAAAATTCTGTTGCTTGAATTTCTTTCAGAAAAATTTATTAAAAAAAATAATTTTTTTTTTTTAATTTCTTTTTGAATTTTTAATTCTTTTTGTCCATGTTTATTCGATTCCATTCCATTTTTTAATGAATTTTTATTTTTCATTTGAAAACACAAAAAATTTTCACAAATTTCTTACAATAAAAACAGCCACTGGTTGGAAAGAAATTAATTTTAAATGTTAATAAATTCAACTTCACATATGTACGTACGCACACATGTTAAAAATGTTAAAGAAAAATACAAGAAAAACAGATTTTTGTTGAAGAAGATTTTTGTGTATATTATTCAATTTTTATTTTCTTTTAAGAAAAAAAATTTCTTTCAAGGATACATAAATAATGTGTGTCTACTACATTTATGGACCTGACATTTCGATTAAAGAAAAGAAAAACAGAATTTTTGTTTGCCATATCTGAAGCCATATAAATCGTGTGCTTGGTCACAATACGATTTCAAGGTTTTCATTGTTAAAATGGTACAGGGGTTATGTATACACCATTCAGAAATCTTTTAGAACTCCACTCAAAAATAATTTTGTTTTAAATTCTTTTTTATTTGCTTACTTAATTGATCATTACAAACCTTTGGTCAGTATTACAACCTACTTTCGTACACAACCTATGCTGCCATCAAAAATGAGACGTTATTTGAATTCTTATCTCATTCACCGTCGCAATTTACTTGAAGATGGATTTTCCCAATGGAAGTTTACTTACTTAACTAACATAATTGATCATGACATGACACTTTAGTCGGGATTACAAACGAGTTTCTTACACCACCCATGTTGTGTCTGTTAATTTTATTCATAAGTGTAGGGAGCTACACACTGAAAAAAATATTGTTAACTAAAAAATTTAGTAAACATTCAACGAAAAAAAATATTCAATTCTACAGATTTTTATTCAAGTCTACATAAGTTTTCTTCAAATTCTTCAAATTAAATAAATCTACTATAATAAATATAACAAAATATTTAGTTATTTTTTAGTCATATTGAATAATTATTTTTTGTTAATTTAAATATAATTCAGTAGAATTGAAGAAAATTCGTTAAATTTACTATGGAAATTAAAATTAAAGAAATTTCGTCAATTTAATTCCTTTATTATAGTAAAATTGAAAGAATTGAAGAAAGTTCGTTAATTCAACTTATTTATTTTTGAAATTTAAAAAGAAAAACCAAATAAGCGTTGGATAAATTATTCTCAGAATGTAAGTTTAATTTGTTTTTGAAACTTTAAAAAAACGAAATAGGCGTTGGAAAAATTATTGTCAGAAGTTTCATATCTGCTACGAATGTTGTTTATTAAAAAATTGTGTTTTTCAATTACAATAATTAGTAATTTAAAGTGAGTTTTTTTCTAATAATTTAACATTTAAAAATATGATGCGTTTTAAGTGTAAAAAATTATTTCAATAAATTAATATATAAATAAATAACTGGCATTATCCAAAAGAGAATTACTCATCAAAAACTTCGGTTGGGGAGCAGAATGTAAATTTAGGTAAGAACTGTACAAACTTATTTAAAGAATTAAGTAATATAATCCTCCTGAATAAAATGCTGAGGAAAGCATCGAAGCAATCTATCTCGACATCTGCACTTGGGGGAAATTGAAAACCATTGTGCAGCTACTAAAAACTACCGGCAATCGGAAGTAGCAAGTGCGAAATACACTTTAGTTACACTTAGTTTTAAGTTTGAAATAAATTTATCTGTTTGTAAACTTACGTTTTTTTATTATATTTTTTAATGCTATTTAATTTACATGTTTCATTTTTCAGAAGTATTTTTAAGTTAACTGTTCACAAGACTTTTTTACGAAAAGTACATTGTATTTATATACATAATACATAATTATAAAACTTTTTTAACTGCATATCGCTTAATTAAAATGTTAAAATTAACAAAATGTATCTATTAATTTTAAAAACAATTCGTCAATATGAATAGATATTAACGAAAAATATTAATAAAGTTAAATAAAAATTCCTTAATATAAATAATTTTTTTTATTAAATTCAATTAAATTTCTTCATATTTACATCCCGCAAAATAACGAAAGCATTTTATTCATATTGAAGAAATTTCTTTAATATGAATAAATGGAGAAATTTCTTCAATATGAAGACATTTTTTCAATATGAATAATTTACTAATTTTTACTAAAAAAAATATGTAGATATGAATACACATTTTTGTTAGCTGATATATAACGAAATTTCTTGAATTCTACACCTCTTTCTACAGTATTTACGGAAATTTTTGGTTAAGTGGAGTTTAACGTCGACTGCGAATGATAGATTTAAGAAAGTTTTCATAATAATAATCAGAATGTATTTCGATACGCACCCTGCTATCTCCCTCCTCCTACGGCAAATTAACATTGAATTCACATGAACTGCCCCTCGTATATATATTGTGTACAATTTTAAATTTTTCCAGCATCAAAGTAAAATCCCAAACACATAATGATGAAATAAATTCAACCAAAAAATTTAAATTTTTATTCATTTTTATAAAATCTTTTTGTTTTGTTTGCGTGGAGGCTTATGCTTTATTTGATGTGGCATTTGAATTGTGTTGAGCATTTCATTTGACATGTTTAAACACACACACACACACGGACATTGACTGACAGCCGATGAAATTGAGATGGTAAAGCAATTATTTAATGAAAATCAACCATAAAACCATAGAAAATAATTCCTTTTTTTTCTGTGTGTGTGTATGTATGTGCGGTTGTTGGTTTTGGTTTTCCATTGATAGTGAATGATGAAATTACAGTGACGGAGTAAACTTGCAAAGTCAACCTAAGTGTCTACCTGACACGAAACGGCAGGAAGTGTTTCTCACTTGTACTCACTTGTAACCTCAAGGCATTGAGGAGAGTGTAGTAAAGCAATCCTGTCGCTCAGCTTTCTGAATATAACACGTTCACTGTCCACAGCCCATATATGGGCTATGAACGGAAAACACCAGCAGTCCACTGCCCATATGTGGGCTGTTTACCCATACAAATTTAAAGAGCTTTAAAATTGTGGACGTTGAGAGAACATCGTTTATTTGACTTGGACTTCACAGAACAGACCATAAAAACAAAATATGTGCTGGGACATGGAGGAAATCTCGTTTTTTTTGACGTGGACCTGACAGTTTGGATGTATTCCAATATCATATTCGTTTTAAGACGTTGGTTTCGGCCTCTGGACATCGTTTGTTCATTTGCGTGGCATGTAGATAACATAAGGACATCCCTTTTATCCTTCCACTTTAGGATAGTGACATGGCTTTTTTGAGCAGCGATTTGTTCGCCTATCTTTAGCTTCTTGTTTTTAACCAATACAGGCAAGTCCTTACGGTTTTTTCTCAACGTTCCACAAAGATCGGTTTTACGTTGGAGCAAATAGTTAGCCAATGGTAGACTTGTGTACCAAAAATGTATTATAAAAGCTAAAAATATTCGCAGCCCACATGTGGTCTGTGGACTCTAAAGACGATTTATAGAAGATTTTGTTTCATGGAGTCCACAGCCCATATGTGGGCTATTAACAAAAACACCCTTTTAGCTATTTATATATATTTTAAAAGATGTAGATATTTATATTTATTGAGGCTTATCCCAAATACACCGATTATGCAAAAAAAAAAATCGGACGTTTGGGGCACTCCCCAGTTTTTACCTTGGACAGTGAACGTGATAAAATTGTTCTGTGGCCAGTGTTGTAAAGCAATCCAGACCAGCCTAACTTTCTGAATACAGAATTCCTCTGTAGCCCAGTGTAGTTATTTTTGTTAAAGAAATTTTATCACTTGTTTGATTGTGCCTTTCCGATACAATTTAAATTCTTTTTATTATTATTGTTACACCAGCAGTACAGTTAAATCTTTATTTCCGTTCCTTTAGCCACTTGTTTCTCTCACTTGTACTCTCTCTCTCTCTCACTCTTTTTCTCGTTAGCATAAACAATTTCATGACTCATGTTTATTGTATAAAAAGATTAAAATTACACTTGTCACCAGCGTTGCCATTTGCCAAGTTTTCCCTTTTTTTCTAAGTTTTTTGAGATGCGAAAAAGTTTTCATTAAATTTGTTTTCTAACAAAACAAGTTTTTTCAACAAAATTCAATAATAATAACACGAAATTTTTACATTTTTGAATAAAATATTGTTTATTTTATTAGTGCCGGGCAAAAGTAACTTGCCTAAAACACTTTGTACCAAAATAGGACATAGGGTTTCGGTGTTTCCTTTAAACATTTTGGTACTTTTGTAGAAAACAAGTTTTTTTTGGTAAAAAAAAAAAAAGTTTTTTCCCCAGAAATAAAAAGTTTTTAAAAAAAAATTACTGGCAACGCTGCTTGTCACTGACTGTACGATATAAATGAATAATTTTTATGTCTGTCTGTATTTGTGTGTGCGTGTGATGTTATTTATTTTGTTTACATTTAACTGTATTTAATATTTGCTTGTTGTGTGAATAAAAAGTGTACATGCAAATGCGTGTGTGTATGTATGTGTGCGAGTAAATATTTGTTTAACGCAGCAGCTCATATTTCATAAAAACAACAAGCCTTTATTTTTGGTAACGAGAGTATGGCAAAAAAAAATATACTCTCCCTCCCTCCTCTCTCTCTCTCTCTCACTCTCCAAGTAAAGGAGAATAACTTCCCATATTTTTCATTTAACACAACAACCAAGGCGGCCATTTAAACACCACCACAAACAACAGAGAAACAACAAATAAAAATGTATGGACACGACCAGCAGTAAAACTCACCATTATGATGTGGAGGTGGCAATGGTGGTGGCGGTCGTAAATTAACGAATGGCCAAATGAATAAAAACGAAAATATTTTATTTAATGGCATCATATGGTTAGTCTTTAACACTTTGTTTCCAACAATGTTGTTTACATTTTGTAAGCTGAGACTGTTTGCCGTAAGAAGAAGAAGAAACACAGAGAAAGAGAGAGAGAGCGAGAGAGTGAAAGTAAAAGTGTAAGCGTCTGTTGTATTATAATTTGTATGTAAAACGAGATCACCACCAGCTGTGTTTAAAAAAAGTTTGTTTGTTTGGAAAAAAAACTGTTTTCATATGCTTTGGTGGTCATAAAATTTTCGTACACATACAATACACTCTCTCCGTCTCTCTTGATTTCTCTATCAAATTGGCTCTGTTACTGTGCACAGAGTTTTTTTTTATATTGGCACACTTATTTTGATTAAAATAAATAAAAATCATTTCGCTTCAATGTAAATATGTTTGCTTGCAGACATACCATACCATCACTGTTGCCAGATAAATTTGGTATAAAATCGTCAAAACTAGATGAAAATATTTTCGAAATCGACAAAAAATCGGAAAAATAAAAATATCTTTCTTTTTGGGTAAAATGTCTGTTTTTATTCGAAGAAATTAATTCTAAAGCTAGGGTTACACGATTGCCGCAATGCACCAATTATTGGTGTACTTTATGCGCCAATCGTGTAATTTCACAATTTATTGGTTCATACGGCAACCATCGACAATATTTTTCTTATTTGCCCCAATCAAATGCAACCCTGGTATGGCAACCGTGTAACCACTCGATAGACAATAATGAGGCAATAAAATGTTTTAATTGCGCCAATATTTATTGGTTTCTTGAGCGGCAATCAAAGTGGACAATAAGCGCCAATATTTATTATAATCGAAGTGTCACAGCTAAACGTTCTTGTTCCGAAACAGCCTCACGCATATTTGTGTCTTGTTTTTTAATTAGTGGTGACACTAGTTGCAACAATTCCTTAAAGGTTTTGTCGTCCATACGTATGAAATTTTTAAATAAAAAGTTTTGATTTTCGATTTCTCTAAACTCCATTAATGTTTTTCCGTATGCACCCTCAGTTCTTCTTTTAGTGAGCCACTCTCTTACCCAAACACTTATTTTAACACACTTTTTTTCATTTTTTCTTTATCCAATTCACACAAAATAATTATAGCAGCTGCAATTTTCTTTTTCTTTTGAGAAGAAATCATTTTCACTACAATTAATAAATTTTTTACAGATTTATAAGTATTTATTGTATTCTGTGGTATTTATGTTAGCAAAACAAAAAATGCAATTAAACACAACAGCTGTTTCTCAGTGTTGCCGCATTCAGTAACAATCGTGTAACTGGGAGACGGCAATTATTGCCCCTTAATCGTTGTGCGCCAATTTACGGCAACCAAATTTATGAAATTTGAGGCAATCGTGTAACTGCAGAGAATTTGATTGCGACAATCGTTTTATTGTCCTCCAAATTAGCACAATAAAAATTGGAACAAATTGGTGCATTGCGGCAATCGTGTAACCCTAGCTTAAGTTACATATAGTACATAAGTAAATAATTCATATCATTTAATAATTTTTGTACAAAAGTTAAATATAAATTTATACATTAATTATGTTTACACTTTGTTCTATTAAACATAATTAAACATTTATTTATATACATATATCGGAATTTTATTGCCGCAATACATCACGTTTTATTAATGTATTAAAACAATTTGTTTTATTTAATTTTAAGCAGTCTTTGGTATACAGAATTCCTTTAATTGTGATATTGTCTAAACGATTTCTTTGTTTAGTTTTATTGATATTTACCTGACTAAATATCCTTTCCACATTGGCGGACGAATGTGGTAGAGTTGAAATTGTTTGGATAAAAATTGACAATTTTGGAAATAAAAAGTTTGTATCGATAGTTTTCATTCCACAAATTTGTTTCCAAAAACTTAAGAAATCCATTTCACTTTTATTGATTATACTATTGAAATCTAATAATTTAAGTTCTCGAAATTCTGTATCAATGTTTTGCATATCTTCTTCAGATATGAAATTTGGAAAATGTTTTGTTATTTCAAATAATGAATCTAATTCTCCATTTATCATAAAATTTGGATTTATTGCTCTTAAAGATTTATATTGAGCTCCAAAATCAAACCTTTTAAAAACTTGATCGCAAAGTTCAATTATTAAAAATTAAATTTTTATATGCAATTATTTACAATTTCGTTTTTATTCAATTTTGTAATTAAATTTTTAGCATATACAGTAGCGAGCACAAAAAATGCAACGCCATGTCGTATGATATTCAATCGAGGCTGGTAACTTATAACGTTATCCAATTCCACTCCACTTTTGTTTTTTTTTTATTCGTTGATTTCTAAATTTTAATAAAAGGCATCATTAAGCGTTCTTGGGCTTCTCTTTCTACTTAATTTTTTTTAGATTTATGAAAAAAGTGAAAAAATTTTGCGAGCAAAAAAAATTGCAACGCAATGTGTTGAAGGTAAAAGGAGATCAACTAGAGTAATTAAAATAAAAGTTTAATGAAAACTTTGCAAATTGTGAATTTTAAAATAGAAACAGCTGTCAGCAGATAGCTAATTTGCCATTATAGGAGCTTTGGAAGAAGGCAAATCAGTTAAAGAAGTTGCTCATCAATTTAATATCAACAAATCCACGGTTTGTCGGACTTCATTGCGATATCGTCAAACAAATAATGTGGAAAGAAAGAGAAAGTGGTCGACTTCGTAAATCTACTGTCCGCCAAGAACGTCAAATGGTAAAAATAATAAAAGTTGACCATTGGAAAACGGCTGTAGATGTTAATAATTATGCGAACATGAAACCGATTAAGAGAGGAAAATTTATTAGCTAGAAGACCAACGAAGAAGTCACTTATAAGTAAAGTTAATAAGAAAAAACGGATTGACTTTCTGGACAGTATCTGCATTGGTCAAAAGAGCAGTTGGCCAAAGTTTTGTGGAGCAAAGAATCAAAGTTTAATTTATTTGGTTTTATTTGGCTCTGATGGGTTAAATTACATTTGTTGGCCCCTAAAACAAAGATATTCACACAATTCTGTAAATAAACAACATTCTGTACCATCAGAGCCAAATAAATTATTCTTTTTGTAATCTATATTGTAATTTTCAAAATGACTAATTATCAAATTGTATAACGATACAAAGTCATATTGACCCAATTATGTATATGAAAACAGTGGTGCAAACATATACTTTTAATTAAATCGGCGTTTTGAGAGCAAAAATCGAAAAATCGCACTTTGTCATTTTTAAAGTCAAAAATCGGCAAATCTGGCAACAGTGCATACCATACACAGGAAGCGGAGAGTAAGAGAGCATTGATGTTATTATTCCATTGTTTTGTTTATTTTATTTGTTGTTGATATACGATATACAGGACTACAAGTCGTCTATGTGTGTATGTGTGTTGTTGTTGTTTTAAATGCATAAATAAAATGAATTGAAATTTGTTTACAACGTTTAAAGACAAGAGGATTTCTTATGCTCTTTTTTTCGTTATTTTTTTTTGTTCCTTTTTAGTATTCTTACTTTTACACCAAAGAGAATGAGAGAGAGTAAGGCAGAGAGAGAGAGAGAGAGAAAATGGAGAGCATTGTTAGAATATTTGTAAATAAAAACCAGTGTTGCCACCTTGTGTGTAATTACACATATTGTGTGTAATTTTTGATTGTGTGTGTAGCATGTGTGTAATTAGTTTCGTGTGTAATTTGTGTGTAATTTTACTTTTTGTTCTACCTTTTACATTAATCGCTAATTTTTAACAGTCAATTTGTTAACACTGATTTGTTTTATAAATTTATTGCAATTTCCAATACTAGTTTGAAAAATTAAACACCTACATCATTCTCTTTCTACATGTAAAGGCGCCTGGAGACGATCAAATAAATTCATCAAATAATACATAAGTGCGCGTGTGGTGTGCTTGACGTTTAAATAAATACGTCAATCATTATTTTAATTTCGTAGTGTTTAAATGCCAAAATATTTTCTTCGCATGACGATTTATTGCTATTAACATCGTGAAATATTGTAATAAGCTTCCAGTTTTACCTTCCATAAAACTGGTAAACACTGGTATTTCTCAATAAATTGCAAAATATTATTTTTTTCATCTGCACATTCCTACATGACGGCAATAAAATTATTAGTTTTTATCCGCGTATGTGTTCATTACTACAATATCAGAACAAATGAGAAATGCTTGTCAATCAGAAATTTAGGCGATCAAATAAAAAGTCATCAAATGAAAAACTCAAAATTTTTTGATTTTTATCAATCAAAGCCGACAACGTGTACGTGTAGAACGACGACACGCGTACATATAAGGCGTTGATGATTTAATTTGATCGTCTCCAGGTGCCTTAAGGCTAATGTTTGCAATTACAAGTCTTTTGTTTTATGTATATTATTTTAAGTATGTATATGAGTATATAATTTTAATGATTACATAATATATGTACGCAATATTTGTAAAAATAGAATTTTGTGTGTAATTTTTTTTTCTATGTGTAATTTCGATGCCAGTTGTGTGTAAGTCATAAAGCTGTTGGTGGCAATACTGATAAAAACTGAAAGAACCACGGAAATATTTAAAATTGAACATCATTTCTTCTTTCTGTGTTTCTTTCTTTCTTTTATTGTTTATTTGTTTAAGCAGAAGGCAGAATAAATAAAGAAAAATTTTTCTTGTTTCTGTTTTGTTTCTTTTGTTACTCGGCCCCAAAACTAAACCCATCACTTATTTGAATAAAATTTCTGTTTTAAAAACCTATTGGAATGGAATACTGACTGCCAAGTGTGTTTGTGTGATAAAAGTTTTGACTCAAAAATTTATGATTTTTATGCAGAATTTTTCTTTTTTGGCCTTTTTCTGTGCCATAAAAAAAAACAATAGCAAAAGAGAAACGGGAGAATATTTAATCGAATTTAAAACTTTCAGTGGAATTATTACAGTGGTAGTGAGTGGTAAAGTAAAGTAATCCAAGCATAAATTTCGATGACAAAACATTTTTAAAAAAGCCGAAATAAAAAAAAAATGAAATTTTTTGCATCAGTGAAAATGGAATGACTTTTAAATTTTAAATCAAAAAACAAATTACAATGTTGTGTTATGAAAACAGAGAGTTACTCTGTTGTTAAATAAATTTGTTAAACAAAATTTTTCTAGAAAAAAAAAAAAAAACCTTAATCAAGAGTTTATTGGCCTTTCGCTGCTGTATACGGCTGTGAATTTTTGTGCAAAACATTGCACATGATGACATGACATGTCAGTAACATGAATTTCATTTGGAAAATATTTCTCACTAAAAATGTTGCAGGCACCGAAGCATATTACTCAAACCGTACAAAGACTTTGGTCACAGCTTCCCATTATTAAATATATGCGCGACGGCGTCAAGTTCCAAACTGTAGAAATTCGAATTCGTGATTGCTTTAGGACATAGCAGCTCATAATAGAAATTCCTTTTTATTTTCATTTAACGCTCAACTTAATTTGACGCTAATCTAGGCTTTTTTCTTGTTTGTAGACGGCTATACACGACAATACAATACAAAAATATACACATTTTGTTGCCTTTCGGCATCGTTGCGTTGATGGTTAGTTTCACTTAATTGGTTATTACACTCTTTTGATAGGATAATAACATAGCTTCTCACACCACCCAATGCTGTGTGTGTTAATTTTATCGAAGAGTGGCGATACCTACTATTTAATGTCGACTCCGAATAGCAGATTTAAGAAACTTTTCATGGCAATTTTATTTTCCGAGATTTTGCCAGAAGACTGCTGAAATCCAGTCGCCGAAGAAATATTATGGAGCACAACTAAATGTAGTCGATACCTTGAACTTTGCTTCCAAATCAATTGTAGAAAATTACTACAGTTTGAATACAAATGGTAGCTCCTAAGCGACAAAATTCCAAACGAAATTCAAGCAATATTACGGCTTGTTAAGATACGGTGCTAGTAACCCCGGAAAAGTTCTGACACCATATACCAGAAGAGCTTGACGAAATAACGAGATATCTGTAGAGTGTAAACGTAGTGTATTTATTATAATCAACCAAACGAATAAACAACTGAAAAGGAACATCATTTTATTCTCCAAAGGAAATACTCTGAGGCAATTTCTTATTGAATTTGATTCAATTTCCCAGTACCTCTGACATTTGTATTCGTACAACGGAATGGACAACACAAAAGATTATGATTCAATGACACTACAAGTAAGTCTTTTTACAGATTTTAAAGATAGAATTGTGTCTTTTGAAACTGGTCAAGTAGGTGTTAATGAAACAAGACCGGCGTTATCCAAAGGCATGTCTTTTAAGAAAAATACCAAACAAAAATTATTCTTGAAAGCTCTGACTCCTAAACTTTTGCCATACTATACTCACTTGTTCAATACAGTTCTGACTAAATCTACTTTTCCTGAACATTGGAAACTGGCAAAAATCATTACCATTCCCAAAACGAACAACGAGTTCAGGCCAATTGTTATCCTTCCTTTTTTGTCCAAGGTAATGGAAAATATAATGGCCAGACAAATCACTAATTATCTGAAGAGTCACAATTACTTTACTCTTAGTCAGTCGGGATTTATGAAAGGTAGAAGTTGTACTACTGCTCTAATAAATGTTGTTGAAGATCTTAGGTCGAAACTAGATGTAAATAGTGTAGCGTTTTTGGTTCTGCTTGATCACACTAAGGCTTTTGACACAGTCGAACACGAAGTTCTATTGAGGAAGCTCCGGAAACTGTTTTATTTCTCAAATTCTGCCTGTAATCTTATTTATTCTTATTTGCTAAATAGATTTCAAAAAGTTCATCTTAATGGCAATATCTCAGATGCACTTAATATTAGTAGAGGTGTTCCCCAGGGGTCAATATTTGGGTCTCTGTTGTTTTGTATGTATATAAATGATTTACCGGATGTCTTGGTTCACTGTAATGTTCACATGTATGCTGATGATGTGCAGCTTTATACTAGTACTCCTAGGGAGAATATTGATTATTGTTTGGATTACATTAATCGTGATTTGATTAGGATTGACAACTGGGCCTCGGCCAATGGACTTTGCATCAATCCCTCTAAGTCTAAATGTATTATACTTTCGAGGACCGACAGATCATTTGTCATGCCTGAATTGTGCATCAGGGGAAATAAAATTGACTTTTTCAAATCTGCAAAGAATCTGGGTATTGTCTTTAATGGCAGTTTATCGTGTTCTAACCACATAGGTGTCGTTGTTGGTAGAATTTATAGTATGCTTAGGAACTTGTGGACGGTTATTGATTCGACTCCTTTTATCATTCGTATGCAACTTGCTAGAACGTGTACTTAATTCCGGTACTTTTCTATGGGTGTGAAATTTTCGCAAACTGTGATTGTGATGACAACCATAAACTTAACTTGGCATTTAATAACATAGCTAGATATGTCTTTCATAAAGGGCATCGTGATCACATTTCTCATTTGGCTTGCCGGATTCTTAATGTAAAATTTGATAATCTCTTGAAAATTAAATGCCTTATTTTACTTCATAAAATAATTTGCACGTAAGGGCCAGGAATATTTATTTTTGTCGAATTAAATTTGCTAGATCCTACCGGGGTAGGAACATTATTCAGCAACGATTCAAGACTCTTTTGTCTCAGAGACAGTTTTTTATACACATCACTAGTCTTTGGAATTCCCTACCAAATTACATCCAGAATCTAGGCTGTTAATTGACTCGTTTGTCAATTAGCTCTATATTTAATACCAGCACTTGAACTGGATTAAATGTTTCGATATATATTTTTAAAGGATCCAATCACAGCACATAAACTGGATTGACAATGTGTTTTTTACTGAACAACAAACAGCACTTAAACTGAGTTGTTCCCGCAAAATAAAAATTCTGGCTCTTTAGTTTTTAAAATGCAAAAGAAAAAAGGGACTTTATTATAATTTTCTTCATTTAAATACAAAATTATTGATGACTACTTACTTCCAATATATTTCTTATGTAACTAAATTATAGTTATTTGAACTACTTATTAAGCAAATTTAAAGTTCATTAGCCGTTTGGCCATGACCACAAAATTAAAACAAACAAAATTAAAGCAATTGTGCAAAATAAAAAAAAAGACAATTATTAAAGTGCAAGTAATACATTATTTTCATAAATGCAAAAAAGTTAATAAACGGGCGTTAAATTTCAAAATGAACAAAAAAAATAAAAATGCAAACTAAATTAATGCAAACACTAAATTTTTGACTTTACACAAAAAACAACAAAAAAAAAAAAGAAATAATTTTATTTCTAAGTGAAACTTAAATCTAAAGATTTCTAAACATGCTCCCCCCGTTGAGTGCAGCTCAAATATTATGATGGTCCATGGTATGCTGAATATGCTGGGCTGGCGATTTTAATTCTTCTTTTAGTTGAGTGACAGGGTTTTTTTTTTTTTATACATGTACTGTGAAATCTGAAGATGTTTGTAAATTGCGAGGTGCTGGAGTTGGTGTGAATTTGAATTTTCGTTTAGTGACAAGATACACCACTATGCCGACAGTAATAATTAATGTTGAGTAGCCGACGGTTATATGGTGGTAGTTCTGTGCATCAATCTGGTTTGGAAGCTGAAGTATCCCTTGCTCATTTAGTGAGTTTTGTAATGCAGTCAAGTTTTGTATTTGTGAAACATACTCGTCTTTGTGTATTTCAATTAGCAAGGGTTCAACGGTTCTTCTGTGAATTTCTTCAGTAGTATTCCAAAGTTTAGAGTAAGACGTTTTTATCGAGGTTGATACTTTCTGATGCGCTTGTATGATTGTAGAGTTGTGTTGCAACACGCATTCTGGTCCTAAACTTAGTAAGCCGGATCCATCTAAGATTAATTGGGTGATGTCTTTTTTACAAACTGCTGTTGCAGGAGAAGGAGATGGCAGTGCGTATATCCATTGGTTTGAATGCCGCAGGGAGATCCAAGCAGACTTTGTCGTCAATCTTTGCACATTACAGTCTGAATGCGTTTTGTTGAGAAACAAATTTATTTCGCAGGCACATGCCCCAGCTTTCAGTTCGTATTGAATTTGGCTATTTAAGCATATATACAATTCTTCTTTCATGGCTGTGCACGAGCCGAGTCCGTAATTATCTATAAGGAAATATCTTTTTTGCACTGTATTGATTGCCAGTAAAGAAGAGCATACTTCCATTGATACAAACGTGTTGTTAATCCACCTTGGAATTGGAATGAGATTAAATAAATCGTACTGGCCTTTTTCAATTAATGGTAAAGTTACACTGAAGGTTGCTGTGGTATTTGTAAGTCCTCCTGTTACTTTCATGAGTTTGTATAGTTGTAATGCGTCTTCTCGGTTTACAGGTAATTGAAGTGACTCAGGCAGGTGAAATAATATGTTATCTACTTCATGTTGTAGTTGGATTGGGGTGAGTAATAATGGACTTATTATGCCATGATGAGTGTTTGTTAAAATATCTAGAAGTAAAGATTGAGTTTGGTCTAAGTTTGCTGCCATTATAGTTAATTGAACACACAACGACAAGAAAATATGAGAGGTTCTTTCTTCTTCACTACTGTTACGTATGCGGTTATAAATCTGTGATATTTGGAAATCAATTTGTTCAAACTTTTTCTTAGCTGTTTTTTGATCCAACTTAATAATGTTGATTGTGGAATCAATAATTGACGTTTGATTCTTCAAGAGTTTGAGCAGGTGGGCTTCATTTTGTTTAACTTGTGTTATTGT
This sequence comes from Sarcophaga caerulescens, assembly GCA_927399465.1. Lineage (NCBI taxonomy): Eukaryota > Metazoa > Arthropoda > Insecta > Diptera > Sarcophagidae > Sarcophaga > Sarcophaga caerulescens. The sequence continues at coordinate 23,998,892 of OV656873.1, read as the reverse complement.
ATGCGCCATATTGTCAGCATATTCTGAATCTAGTACTCCAAATAGTGAATGGGCAATATTCCCCACAATATCCATTGCTGCTCTTTTTTGTCTTTTCCCAGATAGTAATGTGCTGTCCATTATTAACCGAGACTCAGTATGTTTAAAGTAATTTACTAGATTTGCGCATGTTGCCTTTTGCTGCATTTCTTGACATAGATGATCAAGCGCCTTGGTTCCATTTGAAAATAATTCTAATTCCGACCAAAATCCTTCTAAATCATAATAAATTAAAAGTTGCCATTCTGTAGGTGCGATAAATGCTGTGCCGATTCCTTCGTAGTAAATACCCAGTTGTGCTCGAAATTGTTTATTGCGAACGCTTGTTGCAAGAACAACTGGTAAAAGCATGATACACATAACTACCGTAAGAATGTTGATAGAAGTGCGCATTCTTTTCATAGGAATTTCAGATCCATCATTATTCCGATTGGTGTTGGAATTAGTTGGTTGACATTGCTCCAATGTTTCGTCGGAGTGTTCAGTACTTATCGGTAAAGGTGCCAGTCGAGTAATTGGCCTTCTATAAATGCCCTTTGCTGTTTTAACGTCAACTACTCTAACAAAACCGTCATCACCATGATATATTTTTTCAATTCTTCCCAAAGGCCACTGTAAAGGAGCTGTGTTATCTTCTTTAACGACGACCATATCTCCGGGTTTAATATTGATTGCTTCAGTTTTCCATTTGTGACGATATTGTAGTTCATTTAGATATTCCCGTGACCATCGCTTCCAAAACTCATTTTTTATATGCGTTACTAGTTTCCATCTAGTCAGCAAGTTTGTTTTATTCGGTGTAGAATATATGTCAACTTGAGCTGTAAGTGGTTCTCCAATAAGAAAATGTCCTGGGGTTAATGCGGCTAAATCATTTGGGTTTTCTGACATTGGGCTTATTGGCCGTGAATTGAGAATCCCTTCAATTTCAATAACAACGGTTTCAAGTTCTTCATACGTTAATGACGCTGTTGACACACTTCTGATGAGAAGATGCTTAGCTGATTTTACTGCAGCTTCCCATAGACCACCGAAATGTGGCGCTCTCGGTGGTATGAAATGGAATGTTATCCCTCTGGATGTGCATTCTTTATGGATTATGTCTAGGGCTGAGTCTGAATGGATAGTTTCCGATAATTCTGTTAGTTGATTTTTTGGCCCTGCAAAGTTGGTAGCATTGTCACAATACAGATTTTGACAATGACCGCGTCTACTTATAAATCTTTTTAATGATCCTAAGAAGGATTCAGTAGTCAAATCACTGACCAATTCCAAATGTACTGCCTTTGTGGCAAAGCAGCAGAAGACTGCAATGTAGGCCTTTTGAGGCTTCTTTCCTCTCACCTTGTAGTGAACCCAAAATGGTCCGCAAAAGTCCACTCCAGCATTAATGAATGGCCGAGCTGGTGTAACACGTGCAGCTGGTAAATTGCCCATGATCTGATTAAGTAGCTTGGGTTTGGCCTTAGTGCATCGTACACAATGTTGTACAACTGATCGAGCTGCAGATTTTCCCTTGACTGGCCAATATCTTTGTCTTGTATGTGACAAAAGTGCTTGAGATCCACAGTGCTTATTTTGTTCATGCACCATTTGCATAAGCAACTTTGCAATTGGATCATTGTAAGGAAGTAGCATTGGATGTTTAGCGTCATATGAAAGTAACGATGAGTTTAATCGACCTCCTACTCTGATGATACCATTTGAATCCAAAAATGGTGAGAGATTACTGAGCGGACTTCCTTTACTTACTTCATTTTTCTTGTTTAATTGCTTTAGGTCATCTATAAACTCAGACTGCATTGCCCGTACAATGATTACGAGTGCTTGTTCTAGTTCCTTTACTGTTAAGGTAATATCCGAAAATGTTTTTAACTTCCTTGTGCTATTGATAAATCGTAATATGTAGGCCACAATTCGTTGCAACTTTCGAAATGATCCCTTGTGATTTATATTGTAGACTATATTTATTATTGGATCTTCGGATGTTGCAATGGCTGCTACTTTCTTTCGCTCCAGATTATTGTCAAATATCTCTAAAGTCTTTGAGTGCTTTTGTGGCCAAACAGTTTCTTGGCCATGTAAGAAAGTGGGTCCATAGAACCACAAGTTGCATGATGGTAAACTTTTTGGTGAAAGCCCTCGGGATATGATGTCTGCTGGATTGTCCTTCGAGCTCACATGACGCCATTGTTCAGCTAAAGACAACTCCTGTATTGCTGCTATTCGATTGGCCACAAATGTTTGATATGATGATGACTGCGAGTTGATCCAAGCCAAAACAATTTGTGAATCCGTCCATAAGAAAGTAGATACATCCTCAAATTTCAAGTCCCCTTTTACTTTGGCTGTTAGCTGGGCACCTAAAACTGCCGCGCAGAGTTCAAGACGAGGGAGGCTTTGTTTTTTTTTAAGGGGGCTACTCTTGATTTTGAACATAGTAGGCGTACTATAATTTGACCATTTTTCTGAACTGATCTTATGTAAACTGCGGCACCATATGCTTTCTCAGAGGCGTCCACAAATGTATGAATTTGTATTCTTGTTATGATATGTCCATTTAAGACATGCCTTGAAAATTTCATGTTATCTATGTGTTTTAATTCATCTCGGAATGTTTTCCATTTTGTATGGAGTTCTGCTGGAAGAGCTTCATCCCATGTGAGTTTTAATTTCCACAGCTCCTGTATAAATATTTTTGCAGTAACAACGACTGGTGCTACTATTCCCAGTGGGTCGAATAACCTAGCCAAATCGGAGCTTACTGTTCGCTTAGTTACACGTTTGGTATCGCCCAAGCATACCTTCACACAAAATTTATCAATTTTTGGGATCCATGTTAAACCTAAGGTCTTTACTGTTTGGCTACTTTCGCTGAAATCAATATTGACCTCTTCCTTTGTTGAAACATTTTGAATTAGTTGAGGATGATTTGCACACCACTTTTGTAGAATAAAACCATGCTGTATCAATATGTGTCTTAGTTCTTGTTGAATTGCGAGCGCTGTCTTCAAACTATCTGCTCCACCAAGTCCATCATCGACATAGAAATTATTGAGCAGAAAGTGTGCTCCCAGAGGATACCTCGCCATATTTTCTTTTGCAACTTTTTCCAAACATTTTGTTGCTAAGTACGGTGCAGCTCGAGTTCCATAAGTTACTGTGTTTAATTGGTAATACCTTATTGCTTCAATGGGATTTTCCCTCCAGATAATGATTTGCAGTCTTCTATCTTCAGGATGCATGAGTATTTGCCGATACATTTTTTCAATATCCGTGGTAAAAACAAAACGTGGCAATCGAAAACGTAGTATTATAGAAAAGAGTTCACTTTGAACAGTTGGTCCCGTGTACATTACGTCATTCAATGACAAACCAGAAGAACTCTTAGCGGATGCATCAAATACTACTCTTAATTTTGTTGTCAAACTTTCAGGCTTTAGAATGCAATGATGAGGTATAAAATAATTTGGTTTACGTAATGAATTGATGTCTATCCTGGTCATATGACCCAATGTCTCGTATTCTTGCATGAAACTTATGTATTGCATTTTAATTTCGGGTGTGCTTGCTAATCGGCGCTCTAGTGCAAGGAATCGATTATACGCTATTCCATGTGATTCGCCTAACTCTTCGGGGTTATTGCAAAATGGAAATCGAACAACAAATCTTCCATTTTGATCGATTGTGTAATTACTTGCAAAATGATTTTCACATAATTTTTCTGACACTGATAGTGCTTTGCTATCTGTTGTGATTTTTTCCAATTCCCACAATTGGGAAATGGCTTCTTCAAGGTTGAAGTCATTTTCAGTGCACATCCCACAAGTTGCTAATGATAAGTGTGTTTTACCTATCTTGCCTGCGATAACCCATCCCAATACTGTATTTTGTAATGTTGGCAAATCATTGGCTAATTTTATTTGCCCGATTGCTAATAGTTGATGATAAAATTCAGCACCTAATAGGACATCTATTTTGTCAGGACGGTTGAAATGTGGGTCTGCTAATTTGATATTTTTTGGAATTGGCCAATTTTCAATGTTAATTCCTTGTGATGGCTGCGACGTCACTATGTGAGGAAGAACAGCTGCTTCGAGTCGTGTTGTAAAATTGTTAATTTGAGACTGCAAAGTGACATTAATTCTATGACGAACCTTGGCGTTGCTCGATCCAATTCCACTAATGCAAATTGTAGCTGGCTTAGGTGAAATGCCCAAGCGTTTGACTAATCTCTCGCTTACGAAATTGAGTTGTGAACCCGAATCCAGAAGTGCTCTGCACGATACTTCTTTTCCATTTGCCTTTACGATAACCATTGCTGTGCTGAGAAGGATGTAGCTGCTTAAGGTGGAATGTTTTGCTGCGGTTAAAGATGCGGCCTTTTGACTATCTAGTGTTGTTGGTAAATGGCTTCCTTCTGTTGTGTGATTAGATACCGTGTTCATTATTGATAAGTTTTTTTTATTTTGGCTTGGCTGTTCTAGATGAAGAAGCGTATTGTGTTTCTTGTTACATTTCATACAGCTTCTAGAAATGCAATTTTTTAAGTTATGACCAGGTTTTAAGCAATTAAAGCATAACCTTTGCCTTCGAACGAATTCTAGCCGTGCTAGCGGTGATGACTGCAAAAACTTTTTACAGGCAAACAACGGATGTCTTCCATTTTTGCACATTGTACAGGCTTGGTCCTCCGCTACCATGGATGTATACACCTTAGTGCCTAACCGTTTCTCCTTGGTTCCTATTGCCTCCAGCGATTGAAAGTTTCTTTCTAAAAATTCAAGAAATTCTTTAATCGTTGGAACTTCTTTTGGTTGAGCCAGAGATTGTTCGAAGCGTAACCGTGTGGATTGATCAATTCCCTTGAGTAGTAGATGAAGTAAAATAGGGTCCCACGATGATGTATCTATTTTAAGATTCTGTAGTGCTAACAGACACTCTTGAGTTTTATCGTGCAGGCTTTTAAAATTATCACCGGTTTTATTGTTAGGGGTATCAACCAATTCCTGAATTAATCTGCTTACTAATAACCGCTTGTTGTTGTAACGGTCGACTACGATTGCCCACGCGGCATCAAAGTTTTCCTCGGTTGCAGCAAAATGTTTAATCAAGTTGGCTGCCTCTCCAATCAAGTGTGTCTTCAGATACCAAATTTTTTGGACCTTCGTCATTGGCTGATTGATGACCAGTGATACAAACAGATCATGAAATTCCTGCCACTTTAGGTAGTTACCATCAAATTTGGGCATTGTAACCTTTGGCAGTGGAATAGTGTCTGTTGGATATTTAACACCTTCAGGTGGATGTTGTGCTAGTGGTTTTCCGTGGAATCTTTTCACTATGGACCTTAGATTAGTCTCAAGACTAATAAATCGGTCCAAATTGTAACCTTGGTCTGTCGGCTCTTCACACCTCTCGCAAATTTCCAAATGAATGTCCTCAATCTGTCGCCACAATGTTGTTGCCGTTGGAACATCGTCCGCTGTAAGGTTCTCGTGTAACAAACGCTCAAGAGACGCTATCATCGCCCCTTGCCTGCGGATTAATTTTGTAATATCAATAGCTTCTGTTGGTGCTGCTTTTGCACCTGATGTATGAGATTGATCCCCTTTTGTCTGGTCGGAGGTTTGAACAATTTTCAACATGGCCTTCTCAAATACGCTCTTGTATTGTTCAACAATGTCTCTGATAGCTTCATAATATCCTTTGACGAAATAATCATGCTCTAAAGGGAGATTCTTCAGTATACGAATTTCGTTGTTATTAGTCTCAAAAGCTGTCCACTCGTCATCTAATTTTTTTAGACGTTCCTGGAAATAGCTGACTGTAGACTTTCTTGATGATGGGTCCTTTTTAAAGTTGCGAACGATGGTTTCAATCCTATCTCCGACACCTCTTTGTATTTCCACCAATTCTTCAAATGATGCCATGGTTATGACTTTTGAATTAGATTACTTCTTTAAACTAGTTTGACTCTTTGAATAAGGTTGCAATGTTCGTGATCCTGTGTTAGATCACGTCGGGGTCACCAAAATGTTAATTGACTCGTTTGTCAATTAGCTCTATATTTAATACCAGCACTTGAACTGGATTAAATGTTTCGATATATATTTTTAAAGGATCCAATCACAGCACATAAACTGGATTGACAATGTGTTTTTTACTGAACAACAAACAGCACTTAAACTGAGTTGTTCCCGCAAAATAAAAATTCTGGCTCTTTAGTTTTTAAAATGCAAAAGAAAAAAGGGACTTTATTATAATTTTCTTCATTTAAATACAAAATTATTGATGACTACTTACTTCCAATATATTTCTTATGTAACTAAATTATAGTTATTTGAACTACTTATTAAGCAAATTTAAAGTTCATTAGCCGTTTGGCCATGACCACAAAATTAAAACAAACAAAATTAAAGCAATTGTGCAAAATAAAAAAAAAGACAATTATTAAAGTGCAAGTAATACATTATTTTCATAAATGCAAAAAAGTTAATAAACGGGCGTTAAATTTCAAAATGAACAAAAAAAATAAAAATGCAAACTAAATTAATGCAAACACTAAATTTTTGACTTTACACAAAAAACAACAAAAAAAAAAAAGAAATAATTTTATTTCTAAGTGAAACTTAAATCTAAAGATTTCTAAACATAGGCAATGCAAATGCGTTCAAAAGGAAGTTATTTAAATTATTTTCATAAGTAAAATTTTTTACGATTTGTGATTTGTTTTATAGGTTTATATCGGTTATATTTCTTTTTATTCCTAGTTTTTTTAGACTGATTCTTCTTAATAGTAACATTTTTTATTATTTTTTCAACTCTATTATTTACTTCTACAGTATTGTTAGTTTTTTAAATTTCTTTATATTATATTTATCTTTATATTTTAACTTAATATTAATTTTTTATATCTTAATGATTCTAAACATAGCACTGTCACTTATAAGATTCATATCTTGTTGTGCTATATAAATTATCCTAATATATATTATAAATCTTTCTGTAAGTCTGTTTTTTTGTTTGTTTGTTGGTTTGTTTGTTAGCCAATCACGCCTGAACGCCTGGACCGATTTTCTTGAAATTTGGGATATAGATCGAGCCATTGTCGGTGCAGGTTATAGGCTATAAATTTTTTCAAAATTTTCACCAAAAGGGGGGAAAAAATGGGACAAAGGGAGAAAAAATGGGCAAAAATTAGTACTTTTATGCATAAATGCTGTATTTTATCTGTTTTATAGGTAATTTTTTACGATTTAGATTGGTTAAGTTTCCCAAATAGCTATTAGAGGTGTTCCATTTCTAAAGTTGAACCAAAAGGGGTCCAAAAAGGGGGAAAGGGTCCAAAAACGGGCAAATTGAGTGTATAGCCAATCACGCCTGAACGCCTGGACCGATTTTCTTGAAATTTGGGATATTGATCGAACTTTTGTCGGTGCAGGTTATAGGCAATAAATCTTTTCAAAATTTTGACCCAAAGGGGGAAAAAATGGGTCAAAGGGAAGAAAAAATGGGCAAAAATTAGTACTTTATGAATAAATGCTGTATTTTATCTGTTTTATAGGTATTTTTTTTACGATTTAGCTTGGTTAAGTTTCTCAAATAGCTATTGGAGGTGTTCCGTTTCTAAAGTTGGACCAAAAGGGGTCCAAAAAGGGGGAAAGGGGCCAAAAACGGGCAAATTGACTGCATTTATATTTCGGACTTAGAGTATTCAAAAAACTGGGTTGTTTGTTAAACCGGTTTCCGAATAATTTTAAAAATTGGATTTTTTAAGAAACCGGTTTCGAAACCGGGTTTGAAAACCGATAAACCGGTTTTTTATTTATTGTTATTTTTAATGCAAAAATTACCCAATAATAATTTTTTTTAATTTTTTAAACTAATCCAAACTACATAACCCGCGCAACGCCGGGTACAATCTGCTAGTAATAAATAAATAAAATTAAAAAAAAAATATGAAGAAAAAACATTCGCCGAAATCTTATTGAGGCTATGGTCTCAAACTATTTTCCAAACCATTTATTCTGTTTAATTTGTTGTATTAATTTCAATTTCAATTAAATAACATAAATAATGAGATATTTCTAAACAATAATAATAATAATAAAATTCTTTAATAAATAATTTCAAAAATAATAAATTTTTCGTATTTTTAACAATTATTTTTATGATATTATTTTACTTGCCTATTTATTTATAAATATTTTTTTAATTAATTAACAACAACAATAACAAAATTAAAATAAATTATAATCAAAATATCAGTTTACCACAGACAGACTGTCTGCATATACACGTAGGCGTATGAGGGTTATTTTGTTGTTTTTGAAATTGAATTCAATATTCCGCATACGCCATGACTGACTGAGAATGAATGCAGACCAGAGATCAGCAATGAGCAGCGTTGCCAGAATGATGATTTTATCATATTTTTGATGATTTTTTAACTAAAATATGATTTGATGATTCTTCTCCAAAAAATATGATTTTTTTTTCCAAAAATATGATTTTTTTGTATATAGATAATTCACGTTATAAACAGTGTAAGCAAAATGTTTCAAAGTACAAACTCCCAAATTCAAAAAATGTATTCTGAAATGGAACGCTTATACTTAAAAATATTAGACAATTTTGTAAAGCCACATACATTGGCTACACTGATTTCAATATTGAGGAAAATATTGAAAATAAAGAGGTTTTTTAAACGCCGAAGATGTATATTTAGGAGTATTTGTAAAAAAAGATTTCTGAAACAAAATTTACCAATAGTGAATTAACTGAATTCACTAATTACTGCGTTTCATTTTACATTGAGTTTTGTAAACAATTAACCAAACGTTTTAATTTTAAAGATGCTTCCTTAAAAGAAATGTCATATATTGATCCACATAATATTATTAATAAGAAAGTTTCTTCATTGTCTCCACTAATAGAAAGATTTCCAAATTTAATTAATGAAAATGATTTTCAAAAGCTAGACGATGAATTTAGAGAGCTTCGTCACATAGATTTCAAACAATATTTTCAAACCTTAGAAAATATTAATTGTGACGATTTTTGGGCCAGAGTTTCTAAAATAACTCGTGTTGATAACGATTTAGTTTTTCCAACATTGACGAAATTTGTGTCCAGTATACTTTGTCTTCCCAGTTCATCTGCAAACGTTGAACGAATTTTTTCTAAAGTTAATTTAAATAAAACTAAGTACAGGGACAGGCTTAAAAATGCAATTATAGAAGGTATTTTGTTTATACAGTATTATTTACTAGTTAAAAGGTGTTCCTGTTATAATCTTAAAATTGATGAAGAAATTGTAAAAAATATGAAACCTTCCCAGTATTATAATTAAATTATTATAGGAAACTACTAAAAGTTTTACAAAACTCTACTTTTCTATTTAGATCTCATTTTTGTACCTTATAAAATTACTACTTATATATCGTCGGCTGGCCTGCAAAATGGCCTATGTGCCTTTTGGGAAATTTGTTTTATTCGCCCATTTTTAAGTCTTATTTGTAGTCCATCTCTCTAGCAAAAATTTGTCCAACGTGTCCGCTGGTTCCAAAATTATTGCAAAAATATTTAAGTAGTTTCGTATGACTTTCATATAAAAATTATGTTGTTTTTTAGGTCTTCTGAAAAGTTGTTGAAAATTGCATAGGCCAATTTGAAGGCCAGAATTAAATTGAATTAAATTGAATTGTCTTTTATGTATAACATACATATTTATTTTTTGTTTTGTTTGTATATAATATTTTTGGTAAAACATGTAATTAATTTAAAATTGTTTGATTATCGGGTTATATCATATCCTCAAGAATAAAGTTAGTATATGATAACAAAACCCGATAACCAATGAATGTAATACACTTTTATTTCGAATTTTATTTATTTTTTAATGTTTTTCAAATAAAAGTTAAAAAGTGATGATTTTTTCCCCCAAAATATGATTTTTTTCCTTAAAATGATGATTTTTCACCAGAATCTTCTGGCAACACTGGCAATGAGTAATCAAAACGATGAGTAGATTCGAGTCATACTTATATTTTCTGATACTTATACGCATTCATACTTATTTTAATATCATACTCATACTACTCATACTCAAAGTTAGAAATACTCATCGTACTCATACTTAACAATACGCATGATGTTGTTGATTTCGACTCTCCATGATTCAACATATACACGAAGCACAAAATAAGTATGATTCGAGTACGAACACCACAATACTCGCTAGAAGGTTGTGTGTTTGCTTTGCTTGCTGTGTTATTAAGAAGACCAAAAAATAATAAATAAGAGGCAAAAAAAAAACGCATATTTAAGAAACAATATGAACGCTAGAAGATTTTGGAAGACTATTTTGAAGAAAATTAAATAAAGTCGAGTTATTGGGTCAAAATCTGAACCGAATGAAAGGAAAAAACTTTGTATTGTTATTTCATATTTCATTTATTATTATTATTTTACATTTTATGTGTAGGTAAGAAAATATTTTATAAAAAATAAATTTATAACTAAAAGGACATAGTCTTATAAAAAGAATTAAGGAATATTATGTTGTCAACTGTTTTGGGGGTTAATCTATTGCGCTTTTCAGTAATAATATTCCCAGCCAAAGAAAATACTCGTTCTGATGCAGCACTGCTGGCTGGAAGTGATTGAATGCGCAACGCTAGTTTTGATAGTCAAAATGCTTTCCATACAGTAGCGTGATACCTCTTCCCTTGCACTTTTTGGTGTTGACTAGGGATGCCAATCGGGAAATCCCGAATCCCGAATCCCGGGGTTTTTAAAAACTTGTCCCGGGATTTTTCGGGATTTTCGGGATTGTGAATTCATATGTATTTTGACCCTACAAAAGGCCCTGAAAAAAATTCTATATCACCCGACTTCGATAATAGCATCTAAGATGAGGAAAACTCTACTTCCATTGCTAAAAAGTTGTTTGATGCCATCGAAGAATGCAAAAGCCCTATAAAACGAATTAATAGGGTAACTGATTTAGATACTCAACTGTCCAAAGAAATAGATTTATTTACATCAGGAAGTGGTAGAGGTGAATATTTACAAGCTGCATACAGCTATCTTGAAGCTATTTTACCAACAAATGTTGATTGCGAGAAGTGTTTTTCAACGGCAGTGTATTTTGACAACAAAATTCGTTCAAGCCTATCAGATCACATCGAAGAAGAAAGAAACACCTGGGTGCCTACTACATGGAGGACGTAGATGAACTGTCATGCGTGGAAATTGGCAGTCTAAGTCGCTTCATCGGAAGCTCCGAGGGGTTCCTGGAATAGGGGAAAGATGAAACTGTGGTATCACAATGGGCCCTGTATGAGGCCTAAGTGTGTCCGCTCATCGGGCCACTTCTACCTACCTACCTATCAGATCACATGTTAGATGCTTTAATCTTTTTTTTGGAATCCAAATAATTTTCTGAAAACTGATGCATTTGCATATGTATGAATAATTTTTATTTTTGTTAATTTACGCTTCTTTGTTACTTTTTGTCTTGCTTTTTTATATTTTATTCTGATATAATTGGAATCTAAATGATTTTTTTAACAAAATATATTTTCTTAATTTCTATTATTAAGAGAAAATCGCAATTTTACCGTGATTTTTCGGGATTTTGGGTTCCCGAATTATCCCGGGGTTTCGGGATCGGGATAACAAAATCTCGAATCCCGGGATTTTTAAAAATCAATCCCGTTTGGCATCCCTAGTGTTGACGTCATAGAGCGCCTTAATAAATTTGGGAAAAAAATCCCAGTTCTTTATTGAATGAAGTATTTACTATACACGTAGGCGTATGAGGGTTATTTTGTTGTTTTTGAAATTGAATTCAATATTCCGCATACGCCATGACTGACTGAGAATGAAATGCAGAGGTTATAAGACACAGAACTGACGGTTTTTTCTTTACTTTTTTTTACATTTTTTCTTTCATTCGTATTTATAAAAATGGAAGCACATAATTTTGAAATAAATTGTCATAATGAAGGCATTAAAAGAAAACTTAATTCATTTCTAGTTCCAGAATTCGGGTTGTTTTGTAAGAAATTGTTTTTATTCTCTTAAAATAAATTATTTTTGGTAGACAAATGCTGCGATTTCTACAAGATTCTTTTCTAATATCATTTTAACATTTTATCATTCATTCAACAGAATTGAATGCAATTTATTCCCTTAAACGTAAACTAAATATCGAAATCCCTTCAGGGAATGAGTAAATACTCTCTCCCGTCCTAGAGACGTTAAAACACATCAGCGAAGGGGCAATTTCTTATACAATAAACAATGTCAAGTTTTTACAATTGTGGCCACCAGCAGAGCGCCATCTATCTAATCGTGTTGTAGTATTAAGTTGCAGTAAAACGGAGATGATACTTTTTACAAAAAACTACAATCCGTTACATTTCTCCCATTGAAGCTGCAAATCACGAATATTTAAATTGCTGATCAGCCAGCAAACTGTGTGGCATTAGTTTTGGCTAAAAAACTGTTTCAAAAGCCTTATAAACAGAACGAACTATGAAGAAAAAATATTTCTTCTCGACAGTTTTCAAGCAAAACTCTGAAAGTTAATAAAAATTGCTATGAAAAGTTTCTTAAAAATCTATCGTTCGGAGTTGACTTTAAACTGTAGGTTCCATCGCCAATCATGGATAAAATAAAAAACTCACAACATGGGTGGTGTGAGAAACTAGGTTGCAATTCTCACTAAAGGATTGTAATGACCAATTAAATAAGATTCATAAGATTCGTTTGCTGTTGATTCACTATGGGCGGGTCTGTCAATTTCATTCTTAGTACGTAAGTGAGAAAGTTGGCAAAATCAGAAGCTCCCGAAACTCAGATCTTTAAGATACGAGATGAGGATGATTGTAAAACAACGGACTAACATCATGTAAGTTACACGAATAAAAAGTACACTTTTGTTGCGCAATCCGGACGCGGATATGAATGTAAAGGGGCCAGACGGACTCGACTTTGAAGTAACCACAGTAGTTCCGGAGTGTGCACAAGAAGTCCAAAAGAGGGGGAGATTTAGTGGGTGAGGTCCCCACACACGGGGAATAGTGACGACTACCCCTATGGTGGGGTGCGGTGCGGTTAGGTACATTTACCTCTCGTTTGGGGTAAAAAAAAAAGTACACTTTGATTATGCACGTCTCACTATGAAGAAAACACAGACTTTAATCAACAGATTTAAGAGAACCAAAGTTCCAGTTATTAATGGCATTTCAGTTGAGCATTCCAATTAAAAACTGCTTACGAGTGCTTGGAATACGAAAGAGTGTAACGCACCTTGCGACAGATCTTTGCAGACACTTTAAAACTGAATACAGCTGTAGGGCAAGGTGATGGTTATATACCAGTTATTAAGGCTATTGGACCCTTGCAGCCCTTTCCGGATGGAAGTATTTGGGGCTGTAGTGATAATTTTTGAACAACTTTTGCGTCACTTCTTGTATGAATCGAAAATAAATTTCGGGGGTTTTTTCTTTTTCTTAAATTTCACAAGAAAATAAACTAAAGTGCAGATATTAAGTGCATAAAAATAAAAAATTTTATGAATTTGAGGGGAGGGAGGAGTTAATACAGGAAAATAAAAACCAAAAAATTTATTGCCCACAACAAATCTCTCTCCCACAGAATTTGGCCTGTTTTCCAATGGATCCACACAAAAAATATAAACCAACAGAGCACTGAATAATGAATAATAAAATAAAAAAAAAGAGTACGACAACAACAATAGCAGCATTTCATAAAACCGTCCCACAGTGGACCAAATGCCCAATCTAGCGCGCAAGAGAGTTTAACTCGACTTTGAAAGCACTTAGAAATCTGAAATTTAACTAGAAAATGATGTGAGCTGTGAAATATGGTTGACATTTAAAGGGGCGTGGCACTAATTAAAATGAAAGAGGGATAAAACAAACAATTTTGAACAAAAAATCGGGTTTTGATCATGAACCATTCCGATATTGATGAAATTTGGTACACACATTCTTTGTATAAATACAAAATTTAAAGTTCTCCAAAAAATTTGCAAATTCTTTACGGTTAAGATTTTATCGAGGTTCAAAGTTCATATTTTTTAACTTATTATTTTACCTCTTTGACAAAGTATGTACATTTATTTAAATAAAATAATTAACATTTCATTTAGTTTAAAAAACTTTTGATTTCTTCGTCCAAAGAATTAACTAAATCGAGCTGATGGGCTATACATATTTATTCACTGCTTTCATCACTTGAATAGTCTTCTGCAATATCGTTTCCGCTTCCGGCTATGATGGGTTCCGAAAGCAAAGATGCTACGTCAGCACAAATAGACTCCGATTTTCGATATATAAACGGTTTTTTTGATATTGATTATATAATGGGATCCGATGATACTATTAAAGATTGAAACAAATCTTGCATAGTTTTTTCCCGGGATATCTTTCGGGTATGAAATTCGCGTACATTTCTAATGTCTTTATTTCTGGACTCTAGGGCCTCTTCTGATATCATGCCAATCGGCAAAGAAAATTGTTGAATTATGTCCGCTCCATGTATTAATATTTTGTGGAGGCTAGGAGGCATATAGTACCACAAACATACTATATATATACACCGTTATTTAAGCATACCTTAGAGTTAAAAAATAATAAATTTATTTATTAATTACCTTTTCACAATTATAAGAAAAAAGACTTGAAACTATCAACACATCTCGTCAGAGTTTTTAGAGAAGTTTTTATTTCAAATTATTGCTTATGTTTGAAAGCATAGAGCGTTGTTAATTTGGAAGTAAACAAAAAATAAAAATTACCGTTAAGTTCACTGGGAACATGACAAGTGTAAAAGCGACAACAATTTTATTTTTAAAACATAAAATTTCTCGACCAATTTCGCGCTAGATTGGCCATTTGGTCCACTGTGCGTCCGTCGCTGTCATAAATTAAGCACACAAACATAACCGAAAAACCAAACACTGAAGCTCCTCTGTATTTCCACAACAGAAACAGAAAAAAAAAATGTGAAACATTTTATAACAAAGAAAGAGCAAAAGAGAGAGAGAGTGAGAGAGAGAGTGTGAGTGAGTGAACGTGATAGTGTATTATTGCATATGTTATGTATGGTGGAGTCCATTTCAAAAATAACTGTCACTATAACAAATTCCAGGAAATTGAGAGCCCCACTCAAATGCAGATACTAAAACACACACACACACACTTACGCCCACTACTAGCAAATGCTTGCACAGAGATAATACAAGAATACTTGTGTTTAGGAAATGAAATATTCTTTCATACACAACCACACATATACACAAAATCCAAATCTAGAATTTATTTTTGCTTGCCATTGAGAATATTTTGCAATGCGGCAAATAGCATCAACTCCATCATCATCATCATCGCGTGCAGCAAAACAAGACAAAACACGACAACGACAAGAGGAAAAATAAATTTTTTTTATTAAAATTGGAGACGAAATTTTTTTTTTCCGGAAAGTATTGTTTGCCTGTCTCTGTTTTTCTCCTACAACAGCAAAATTATTCATTTGTTTTGTTGCCCATTTTTTTTTTTTTTGGTTCGCTTTTTTCAACAGAATTTTTTGTATTCAAATTAAAAACAATTTTTAGCAAACAAACACAATTGCCGTGAGCATCATAATCATTGTTATGATGACATAGAGTATGTATGTAATTTTTGTTGAAGTTTCCAATTGAATTTTGACCAGAAAGATGAGCTGAAAATGAGTCTCTGGCATGAGTGACGATTACAAATTAAACATTTGGACTCCCCAGGGTGTCTACTTTTTTTTTTATGAAACCAGCACTCAGGGGATGGCCCCTACTCATGCAGTGCATTGTGCAGGTTTTTTAGGAAAGGTGGAAAGGGGGAAGATGCGAACGGCAAGGAAACGAGTTGCTGCTAGGTGACTGTCTGTCGTTCGGAGTCGACTTTAAACTGTAGTTCCCACCACTTATGTATAAAATTAACACACACAACATAAGTGGTGTGAGAAACTGCGGGCTTCTTGGGGAGGGTGTCTACTTAAAGTTATTAATGCTCGGAAAGTACTTAAAAAGCACAAATATAGGATGAGCTTACAATCTCCAACATGTTACACGGCCTAAGTACTCCCTCCCTACAACTCTCAGTTAGATTGGAAATTATCCACTCGTTTTACATGGCAGGCTCAATCTCGTTGACAGCAAGAGTGTACATGCAATATTACTAGACTCTGCTGGACCCGTAAGGATATCACTTCTATCCTTAAATCTCAGTATCATCCATCGCACAATAATGATTTTAACGGACCACTTTCCTTTTGGAAAGTATGCCGAAAGACTTGGCATTCGGACAAATGATTTCTGCAGGAGGTGAGAGTCTAAAGAGGAATATGAGACTCTCTTTGACCTCAAGTGACAGTGTTCTGCTCCTGTCATGAAAAGACAGAGGATATTGACCTCTCACTTTCTAACATCCATCATCGAGCTGTAAAATATAAAAATTCTGTCAACAACAAGATTTCTTTCGTACTCTGATTAGATTTTTCTAGGGAATATTTGATTCCCGGATTGAATACATTAAATAACACTATGCGACAAAATAAAAAAAATTAAATACACCCGGCTCATGACATAGTTTAGGTTGTGAGTTTTGTTGAGTAAATCTCAAAAATATTTTTTTTATATTTCTCGAAGCCTCCAAACTTTTTTTATTTGATAAAAACTGTTTTTTTAGACTTTACGCACAAATTTCTGGATTACTCAAACATTTCTGACCCGAATTCCAAAATTTAGATCTTGTTGGAAAGGGGAGAGTTGGACCCTTAAAACAGTATACATATATCTATTATTTGACTTAATATTCTATGAGTTTTGATGAGGTAAACTTGGAAAATGTGAATTTTTTTCATATTTTTTCAAGTTTGTCCGTTTATAGTAGCAAACTTTACTTAAAAAATAGGAAATAAGTGATGACATTCTTAAAGTGCATTATCTTGTGAAGAGATTGGCGTTTCGTTTGATCAAATCGGACAAAAATTACTGTAATTATTATTTAAAGAGTCTAACAGTCGAGTTATATTTTTTATATATGTTATCTCATCAAATGAACTTTTAGTTCAAAAATTTTCAAAATTTTTGATGGATCTAGATTGTTTATCACAAAATGTGTCAATTTCACGTATGAGCGACCACCAGAAGTTGGCCAATGTTTGCGCAAAGAGAAATAGTAATATTTGCAAAAAACACAAATATTAGCCGACTTCTGGAAGTTGTGCAAACGTGAAATTGGCACATTTTATGATAAAAAATCAAGACCCATCAAAAATTCTGAAAATTTTTGAGCTAAAAATTTATTTGATGAGATGACACATATAAAATATATTACTCGACTGTTAGACTCTTTAAATAATAACTACGGTAATTTTTGTCCGATTTGATCAAATGATGACTCAATCTCTTCACAAGAGAACAGACTTTAAGAATATTATCACTTATCCTATATTTTTTTATTAAAGTTTGCTACTATGAATGGACAAACTTGAAAAAATATGAAAAAAATTCGAATTTTCCATGTTTACCTGATCAAATCTCATAGCATATTAAGCCGAATAATAGATATATGTATACCGTTTTAAAGGTCCATCTCTCTCCTTTCCAACAAGATTTAAATTTTAAAAATCGGGTCGGATATGTTTGAGTAATTCAGAAATTTGTGAGTAAAGTCAGAAAAAACAGTTTTTGTCAAATAAAACAAGTTTGAAGGGTTCGAGAAATATAAAAAAGTTATTTTTGAGTTCTACTTAACTAACTGAACAACGTGGACTATGTAGTTACTCGGGTGTATTTTCACTGTCGCACCGTGTTATTGGTCAGGATTACGACATAGCTTCTCTCACCACTTATGTTGCAAGTGTTAACAGGTGGCGGGGCCTACAGCTTAAAGTCGACACCGCAAGACAGATGTTTAAGAGACTTTCATAGCAATTTTATTTACACTCTGAGTTTTTGCCAGACATCTGAAGACAGGAAGTCGCCGAAGATTACCATTTACGAATATGGATTGTTTAACAACATAAGAACACGTAAAATTCGTAAAGTCTAGTTTCAAAGGCAATAATTCAAACGCAAACAGTTTTCACGCATTACGGCGTAGTTACGGTCATTATAAACAACTTACTTACTGCGCAAGAAATTGGCAAAATTATAAAGAACTTCACGACGCCTGCGCATCTTTGGAAACTGAACTTTGTGTTGTAAAGTGTCTTGGTCTCGAACTTGACAAGTTTTGTTTTTGTGACTTAAACACAACCAGTTTTCGCACATTACAATGTAACTACGGTCATTATCAATGGCTTACTTACTGTCCAAGAAATTGACAAAATTATAAAGAAATACAAGCCTGTGCATCATTTCAAACAAAACTATGTGTTGTAAAGTTGTTGTAAAGTATTTTAGTCTCGAACTTGATAGATTTTGTTTGCTTTTCGCTATTGTCTATGACAGTTGAAAAGGGTTTTTATTTTTCTTATTAAAGGCCATAGATAAAAAAGAAAAATTGGAAAGGAAAAGAAATTTTAGGTCAGGTTATGTTGTGTGTATATTCAATCAAACCTTGTATCCATTATTTATTTTCTAACTTTCAATTTTCTCCTTTCTTTCTTCTTTTATTTGTTGTTGCAACATCATCATTTGCCGTAATGATACTTAAAGTATCATTAACTTTTTCTACCACTTTTTTTTTTGCCGGGAACCCCCCCACCCACTCATCGAATCTTTTTTTCACTTTTTTTTTCCTGTTTCTGTTTTCAATGTCATTAATTTCACTCCCATCGGCTTCTTTGCATTACTTAATCGATATTTTTTAGATGATTTTTTAATTTAAAAAAAA
Organism: Sarcophaga caerulescens; assembly: GCA_927399465.1. Taxonomy (NCBI): domain Eukaryota; kingdom Metazoa; phylum Arthropoda; class Insecta; order Diptera; family Sarcophagidae; genus Sarcophaga; species Sarcophaga caerulescens. The sequence goes on along the minus strand of OV656873.1, from coordinate 23,979,939 downwards.
ATGTTAATGAAACCCTCAATGTTGAGATGAGATGCCTGACTTACCCAGCCTTAACCACAGGCTTCAAATAAAGGCGTAGAGAAGCATAGAGAAAAAAATAACAAAAAAAACCTTTGAAAAAAGGCATCAAAAACTGAAAATCATGAAAATTTCTGTCTCATTAGCGGTGTAGACGTAAGAAGAAGTTGTTGCCACGGCGGTGCGGTAAGGTGGCGCCACAAAAAACAATTTCATTAAATAATGAATCGTGCAACAAAACGATGAATAAGATATTAATACAGTATCACACAGTGAACCTTAACTCTACTCAAGTCAACTCAACTCAACTCAATCATTTGTAATCAATTGTGGAGAGAAATTAAACGCTCACTCACTCACTCACACGGTAATGAATCTACACAAGCAAATAAAAATTGAGCAAGAAAAAACCGTTTTTTCCTCTTGGCCTTCCTTGCCGCAACGCAAAATCAATTAACCCGAGATACAGTCATGTGAACTGACTTGCAAATAAATTGAATGAACGAATGAATGAGTGACTGAATGACTGAATTATTCAATGAATGAATGAATCACAGTCTAAATAACTGTGTAGTAAATGACTGAGAGTGAATTATATGCTGAGTAACTAAGGCAACCCGACAACTGCCTTTAAAATTGAAAAAATTTTATTCTGGAATTTAAACTGACATACACTCAGAGAAATTCCAAAAAAAAAAAAAAAATGAAGAGGATTTTTTTTGACATCAGGGGTTAAGAAACTCCTTCTTCTAAAGTATTTGTTACAGACAATAATAGAGCATGTGCGTTACAAACAGGCAGGCTTCAGATCAAATAGAGGCTGCCTACACCAGGCTAATACTCTGCGTATTATAATGAGCAGTCCATAGAATAGCATTTCTGCTTATATCTACCGTTTAAATATTTGAAGAGAGCCTCCTACACCTTTAAGCGGTCTTACATAAGGAAGGCGTTTACAAGGAGTTTGAGGGAGCTATGCTCAGACTATTCCTGTTCTCTGCCTACTTTATTCCATAGGACTTATGTATATGTCAAAGGCCTTGCTGCTCCCAGTACCTCAAGTATTAGGAAATTGAGCTTCTTAAAGTAGCGTCCATTTAAACATTACATACATACATGCATACATGCAAACATACATACATAACACGATGCGACAGTGAAAATACACCCGAGTAACTACATAGTCCACGTTGTTCAGTTAGTTGAGTAGAACTCAAAAATACCTTTTTATTTTTCTCGAACCCTCCAAACTTGTTTTATTTGACAAAAAATGTTTTTTTTTTACTTTACGCACAAATTTCTGGATTACTCAAACATTTCTGACCCGATTTCCAAAATTTAAATCATGTTGGAAAGGGAAGAGATGTACCTTTAAAACGGTATACATATATCAATTATTTGACTTAATATCCTATGAGATTTGATGAGGTAAACTTGGAAAATTCGAATTTTTTTCATATTTTTCAAGTTTGTCCATTCATAGTGGCAAACTTTAATAAAAAAATATAGGATAAGTGATAATATTCTTAAAGTCTGTTCTCTTGTAAAGAGATTGAGTCATCATTTGATCAAATCGGACAAAAATTACCTTAGTTATAATCTAAATAGTATAACAGTCGTGTTATATTTTTTATATATATGTCATCTCATCAACTGAACTTATAGTTCAAAAATTTTCAGAATTTTCGATGGATCTTGATTGTTTATTACAAAATGTGTCAATTTCACGTTTGCACGACTTCCAGAAGTCGGCTAATATATGTGTTTTTTGCAAATATTATTATTTCTCTTTGCGCAAACATTGGCCAACTTCTGGTGGTCGCTTAAACGTGAAATTGACACATTTTATGATAAACAATCAAGATCCATCAAAAATTTTGAAAATTTTTGAACTAAAAGTTCAGTTGATGAGATGACATATATAAAAAATATTACACGACTGTTATACTATTTATATAATAACTACGGTAATTTTAGTCCGATTCGATCACAAACGAAACGCCAATCTCTTCACAAGATAATGCACTTTCAGAATGTCATCACATATTTCATATTTTTTAAGTAAAGTTTGCTACTATGAACGGACAAACTTGAAAAAATATGAAAAAAATTCGCATTTTCTAAGTTAACCTCATCAAAACTCATAGCATATTAAGTCAAATAACAGATATATGTATACCGTTTTAAAGGTCCATCTCTCCCCTTTCCAACAAGATTTCAATTATTGAAATCGGGTCAGAAATGTTTGAATAATCCAGAAATTTGTTTGGAAAGTTTAAAAAAACAGTTTTTGTTAAATAAAAAAAGTTTGGAGGGTTTGAGAAATGTAAAAAAAAATATTTTTGAGATCTGCTCAACAAAACTCACAACCTACACCACTATGTCATTAGCCGGGTGTATTTATTTTTTTTATTTTGTCGCATAGTGTAATTGGTCATTACAACACTTCACTTAGGATTACGACCTAGTTTCTCACAACACTTATGATGTGTGTGTGTGTTAATTTCATACATGAGTGGCAGTACCTACAATTTTTAAAGTCGACTTCGAACGCTAGATTTTTTAGAGAAACTTTTTCATGGCAATTTTCATTTACTCTCAGAGATTCGTTTACTCTCAGAGATCTCTGCTGAGAGAGGAAGTCGCCTAAAGAAATACTTTGTCAAATTTCATTTTATTGGAGATGTCTGACCTGTGCTTTGAACCGTGTCCTTACGTCTAATAAGCCAACACACTGCCTATCAGACTACGGTAACTACTTTATGGCAAGTGGCAACCCTATCATTCTAGACAGAAGAAAAACTTAATTCAATCAACATAGAACTGAACATTAATGAAGTTTTTCGTGTATAGACTATGGTGACTTCAAACACTCCGTCATTCTAAATAAATTTACTGCTTTAATAGGAAGGAAAGGGAAAGTTTTTACCATAAACCTTTGTCTATAAGGCTTCCAAGGCAATAGCTATGCCTGTTAAAGAACTCCTTTTTCACATAGGGCCATTAAAAATTTCTTAAATTTGTCTTCGTAGTCGCCAGCATTCGGAAGTCGCCGTAGTCTAGTAGGTAGTGTGTTGGCTTATTAGACGTAAAGCCAGGGTTCGAGCCCCAGGCCAGACATCAAAACAAAATACAAAAAGTATTTCTTCGGTGATTTCCTCCCAGCAGATTTCTGGCAAAAAAAACTCTGAGAGTAAATAAAATTGCCATGAAAAGTTTCTAAAAAAATCTGTCGTTCGGAGTCGACTTTAAACTGTAGGTCCCGCCACTTATATTTATAAAATTAACACGCACAACATAAGTGGTGTGTGAAACTAGGTCAATAATCCTGACTGAAGGGTTGTAATGACCAATTATGTATGTAGTTGCCAGCATTCATGGATAAAATTAACACACACACACAACATGGGCGATTGAAGACGCTTAGGTTGTAATCCTGACTACAGGGTTGCAATATGCAATTAAGTAAGTAAGTAAGCTCGAGCAAAGAGAAAATAGAGAGAAAGTAAGACTCTTCTCAAGTGATAGAGGGGGGTGTGTGATAATTTTTATATTTTCCTGTGTCTGTATCAGTACTATTGGAAGAGATTTTATTTATTCAACAAACTATCCACAAACAGAATATGAGGCACTTTTCAATTTTCATAATTCCCATTTCTTTTTTACTGTCACCAATAACAACAGAAAATAATTTTTCTGAAAATTTTCCACCAAAAAAAAATCTGCCTCAAAGAGCTAAGATTACCAAGGCCATGCAATGAAACTCAATACAGTTTTCCAAATCCTTAACAAAAAAAAAACAAGAAAGAAAAATTTAAAACACAATATTTATGAGGCCTTTAAAGCACGACGTTAAAATCAATGGCCAACCACTGTTGAGTTGCCATGTTTTTCAAGTGCCTCTGTTCACTAGCGTCCTGGTGTCGGTGTTAAATTCGTTTTGTTTGCTTAACTCAATTTTTTCAAACGTTTTTTTCCTGCCCATCATTATTAATAAAAGCAGGTGTAAACAAGCACATCCTTTGCTTTATTTTTCCTTCTTTTTTTTTAGAGAAAGGCGTTTAAGTAAACACTTTCAAATTGAAAAAAAAGAAAAAAACGCTGTGGTTTGTATTTGCAGCTCATAAAAAACGGGTGTTAAATTATTTAAAAAATCATTTGTTTTTGGGGGATTTCATTTCATTAAACAAAGGGATTTTTTCTGCTTAAAAAGGCTTAAATAACGAAACATTTGTTTCGTGGTCAGTGAAACTAAATGGATTTAATGGGAATTGATGAGAAAAAAATTTCAAAATTTAATTTCCCAAGAATAAACATTAAACCAGGATAAATGATGGAGATAAAGAAAAGAACTTTAATAGAAAATCAATTGAATTGCAGAAGAAATTAATTTGAAAATTGTTTACATGGCCAGTGATACCCAAGCAACTGAAAATACATTCACTGTTCATACCACTTACTGAGAAAGTGGTGCTAATAGTCAGTTACATTCTTTTGCGGGCGTCTGGTCAACTAGAATCGGTTTAAGATTACAGTTTAAACGCACACGTTGCCTTATCTTACTTACTTAATTGGCAATGAAGTCGCCGTGGTCTAGTAGATAGTGTGTTGGCTTATTAGACTGAAGGCCCGAGTTCGAATCCCAGGTCAGACATCAAAACGAAAATATTTCTTCGGCGACAGATTTCTGGCAAAAACTCTAAGAGTAAATAAAATTGCCATGAAAAGCTTCTCAATAAAATTTGTCGTTCGGAGTCGACTTTAAACTGTAGGTCCCGCCACTCATGTATAAAAATTAACACACACAACATGAGTAGTGTGAGAAGCTAGGACTGAAGGGTGCGGCCTTCTTGGGGACGATTGCTGTAGACTGTCTAATGGTGAAGATATAGCACTGGCCATTTTATAGTCACCTAACAGCAAATCGTTTCCTTGCCGTTCGCATCTTGAGATGTCCACAAACACTATTCCCTCTCTTCCACCTTCCTAAAACCCATTTTCCTAAAACCTGCACAATGCACTGCATGAGTAGGGGCCACCCCTGAGTGCTGGTTTTACAAAAAAAAAAAAAATTGGTTACAACCTAGCTTCTCTCTTGTTTGAGGTTACGTTAACCATGAGTATTGGGACCTACACTTTAAACTCGACACCAAACAATAGATTTTTTTATTTTGCTCTTAGAATTTTTGCCAGAAAACTGTCCAGAGAAAGTCGGCATAAAAATATTTTCTTCATATTTCCTTCGAAATATCCGATATGGGGGTTGAATCACGGCCCTTTAATAAGAAAAATAAAAACCCTTTAAAACTATTATAATAGACAGACAGTAGTCGCCGTAGTCTAGTAGGTAGTGTGTTGGCTTATTAGACTGAAGGCCCGAGTTCGAATCCCAGGTCAGACATCAAAACGAAAATATTTCTTCGGCGACTTCCTCTCAGCAGATTTCTGGCAAAAACTCTGAGAGTAAATAAAATTGCCATGAAAAGCTTCTCAAAAAACTGTCGTTCGGAGTCGACTTTAAACTGTAGGTCCCGCCACTCATGTATAAAAATTAACGCACACAACATAAGTGGTGTGAGAAGCTTGGTCGTAATCCTGACTGAAGGGTTGTAATGACCAATTATGTATGTATGTAATAGACAGACAACAGGGGAAAGCAAATAAAGCCTGTCAAGTTCGAGACTAAAACACTTTACAACACAAAGTTTTGTTTAAAATGATGCACAGGCATGACATTCTTTATACAGTATTCCCTCGATTTACGTCGTCTCGATTTACGTTGTTTCGATTAACGTCGTCAAAAACTTTGTTCCCTTCAACTTCGATTTGCGTTGTCATTCGATTTACGTCGCCTTTTTTTGGACGTAAATCGAGAGATTACTGTATCTTTTTTAAGTTCCTTGTTAAAAACGTACTACTTTGTAGTATGAGCAATAAGAAATTCCTTTTACGTCGTTTCGATTTACGTCGCCTTTTTCCGGAACATTCTACGACGTAAATCGAGGGAATACTGTAATGTTGCCAATTCCTTAAGCAGTAAGTAAGTCGTTTATAATGACCGTAATTACTCCGTAACGCCCCCTAACTGATCATGTTTGAATCACCGTTTTTGAAATCAGATTTCACTATTTTTATGCGTTCTGCGGTCGTTCAGCAATTCATGTTCGTAAAAGGCAAACTTATTATTTAATAAATGGACCGTGATTTTATACGTCGACCACGTAGAATAGCGTAGGTTTGGTTACAAAGTCATACAATCAAACTCATTGCTTTCTGGCAGTAATAAAGACTAGTTAGCGGTTCCGGATAAACCAAAGCTTTACAAAATTAAATCCATATTTCTGGTATCAAATTTCTAAATCCCAATACTATGTTGAAGCGCAACTTCCTTTATATGATTTTAAACTCCTTTTTTCTCTTTAAACAAAATGTTGTCGCTTTTCCATCATTTTTTTCAATTGCCATTGCCATTGCCAAAATCTCTATCTTTGCCAATTATTATTGATGTTTTTGGCAATTAATTTTAATTTTCCATTTACAGTTCATTTAATTTATAATCACTCCACACTCGTTCATTGAATTTGTTCCATGCACAGTCCATAAATTTTTGAATTTGAATTGTTTTTCTGTTGCCGGTTATTAAACGATTCTCTTACAGGTTATTTAAAATTAATTTTCATTTGGCGAAAGAGAATATTTATTGGAAAATTGAAAAATTTTGAATGACGAAATTATTAACACTTTTCAGTTAATTTTGTATTTGTAATTGAAAAATTAAAACAAATTAATGATGCGTGTTACAGTCGCGTATATAATAATAGGGAGAGCAGTTGTAATAACTACAATAACATACATAATTGGTCATTACAATCTTTTTGCCAGGATTACGACCTAGCTTAGCAGTAGTCTTCTGGCAAAAGCTCTGAGATCAAATTAAAAATTGCCAGAAAAAGTTTCTCAAAACTATCACTCAGTATCGACTTTAAACTGTAGGTCCCACCACTCATGGATAAAAATTAAAGAACCCCATCCATGCCAGGTTGTGATCCTGACCAGAGATCAGCAACGAGTATTCAAAACGATGAGTAGATTCGAGTCATACTTATAATTTCAGATACTTATACGCATTCATACTTATTTTAATATCATACTCATACTACTCATATTCAAAGTTAGAAATACTCATCGTACTCATACTTATGGTGTTTTCTTTTCTACCAAAAAATGTGCATTTTATTAACGCAAAATACAATTTTGCGTTTGTTTCTTAAAAATGTTTCGCCCTCTAAAAGGGTGGTATGTTTTATTATAAATAAGTCGCACTTGCCAATGGTGGAGGGCATTGCATTTTATGCCCTGTATAAATCGAGAGTGCTGCTAATGCCCTGTAAACCAGATGAAACTTTTAAAAAGTTGCCTGGTATTGTTATCCAATTTGAAGTTAATATTTTCATTGTTTTGTGGAGTAATCTTAAGGAAATATTACATTATTAAAGCTACATGGTCAGCAATATAAAAAATTGTATTCAATGTTAGAACAGTGTTAAAATATTTTTTTTTTCTGTTATAAAAAAAGCGTGCAATAAATGAAGTCGAAAAATTTGCGATCTGGCAACACCTTTGAACAAATTGGCATTTCCTCATTCATTTTCTTAATAAGTGGTAAACACAGGGCATACCCTTTTTTAATATTTGTATTATGTTCTTCTCAAATAAAAAATTACATTACAACAGGGTTGGTCAAAAATTTTTTTAATGCACCTTGTAAGAGGGTGACATTTTCTTTGTAGAAAAGAAAACACCATTAACAATACGCATGATGTTCTTGATTTCGACTCTCCATGATTCAACATATACACGAAGCACAAAATAAGTATGATTCGAGTACGAACACCATAATACTTGCTAAAAGGTTGTGTGTGTGCTTTGCTTGCTGTCTTTGTCTTTGTCTTTTCTTTTTTCTTCTTTTGTAAATGCAACAATAACTACTACTGTAAATTTTGATGAATGATTCGAGTGACACGAATCATTCGTAAGTATTATAAGTATTTTTCTAAATTTATGAATCTGAATGAGTAGGGGTATGAATCAAACAATGAATCGAATGTTATGAGTTTGATGTCAACGTTGTACTGATACTCATTGCAACCTATACTTATAAATCAATGTTGTAGCGAGTACGAATGAATCAGAGTAGTTGAATTTCAATACTCTTGACTCACTCATACTCAAAATTTCATGAGCACTTATGAGTAGCGAAAATACGATTCATTGCTGATCTCTGATCCTGACTAAAGAGTTGTAATAGCTAACTTAAGCAAATAAGTACTGGAGGGCTTCGCGCTTGACTCACAGTTATCCGAATGGTTACTTAACATGCCAATAGCAATCAAAAGCATCGTTCTAATACCGGATCGGCTTCCCTGGTCAATTGAACACATTGCATATTTGTTGCCAAATATGGAGATAGGTCGGGACTGGAATTTAAATAGGGGAACAAGCTAGCCACTAGCTAGCATCACAATACGATTCTTCAAGTGAAGTATGGCGCTATTTGGAAATTAATGATCTTTTTCAATGACAATTTGATAAACTAGACATATAGGGACTTAAAAATCTTCACTGATAATGATGGCCTAAGGGCTATCAAGGAGGCGTTTAACGATTACTTCAAAAATGGAATTGTACAAATTACATGGGTATCTATAAAACGAATCGTAGGAGAAAATTGATTTAAATCCTTAAGTAACAATAAAGGCCCAATTAGCTAAACGTTTACTTAACGTAACAGAACACACTTTCGTTTCTAGACATCGTTTAATAAAAAAAAAAAACAGAAAAAAATGAGAACGATTATCGAAGAATCCTAATGTAGTGGCGTTAAAGGTAGGCTTAGCCAAACGTTCATGGAATGTAATAGAACGTACTTATGTTCGTTTTTGGGTGTGAAAAGGCATGAGAATGATTACCGAACTCTAATGGAATTTCTGTTAGGATTTGTATTGGTTTTTATATGCTGAAAACGAACGTACGTTCTATTACATTCCATGAACGTTTGGCTAAGTCTACCTTTAACGCCACTACATTAGGATTCTTCGATAATCGTTCTCATTTTTTTCTGTTTTTTTTTATTAAACGATGGCTCCAAATTAGAAGGACCCGTTGGAATTGGCATCTATTCGAAATCAATCGGAATATCCAAGTCTATGAGGCTACCAGATCACTGCAGCGTCTTTCAGGCGGAAGTGTCGGCAATTCAAGCTCCGGTGAAAATTATTGTGGACCAAAATATTCGCAAGCGAAGGATCACTATACTTTCCGATAGCCAAGCGGCCATCAAGGCACTGGATTCTAGTGTAATAAACTCCAAGACGGTGTACGACTGTCGCAGATATCTCAATGAGATGGCGAACCGATATGATGTTTGTATCACATGGGTACCGGGACATAGCGATATTCCCGCCACTCATGTATAAAATTAACACACACAACATGAGTAGTGTGAGAAGCTAGGACTGAAGGGTGCGAACTTCTTGGGGACGATTGCTGTAGACTGTCTAATGGTGAAGGTATAGCACTGGCCATTTTATAGTCACCCAGCAGCAACTCGTTTCCTTGCCGTTCGCATCTTGAGATGTCCACAAACACTACTTCCTCTCTTCCACCTTCCTATAACCCATTTTCCTAAAACCTGCACAATGCACTGCATGAGTAGGGGCCATCCTCTGTGTGCTGGTTTCACAAAAAAAAAAAAAAAAAAAAAAAAAAAAAAAAAAAAAAAAAAATTGCAGAGCGGATGATTTGGCCAGAAGAGGCACGACCATCGAACTCTCTGATGAATTCAATACATTGGGGATCCCTTTAAGTACCTGTAGGCTTATAATTGACAATGCAATCGTGGACCTTGTCAACAGTAGGTGGGCAGCTTCGGATAAGGGCAGAACGGCGCAAAAAATCTGGCCAAGGCTGGATAGGAGGCGCACGGCGATTCTGCTTAAACTCCAAAGAAGCAGGCTCAGCGCTGTTATCGGGGTTATTACGGGGCATTGCATTATAGGAACGCATGCGAGGCGTATTGGTCTTGGACATCTTGCGAATGATTTCTGCAGAAGCTGTGGGGATGAGGAAGAGGATGAAACTATTCTTCACCTACTGTGCACATGCCCGGCACTTGGTCAGAGGAGAAAGAGACACCTGGCTGCCTACTACATGGGGGACCTAGATGAACTGTCATGCATGAATATTGGCAGTCTGAGTCGCTTCATCGGAAGCTCCGAGTGGTTCCTGGAATAGGGGAGAATGTGAAACTGTGGTATCACAATGGGCCCTGTGTTCGGGCTTAAGTGTGTCCGCTCATGACTCCATCGGGGGGACAGCCACTTCTACCTACCTACCTACGTTATTAAACGGTGAGTTATCAGCTGATACGTCTACATTACGAAACGTTACCTTACATTTGGCTAATTTTGTCTTAAATAAGTAACGTTTTGAAGCTTTTTTTTGCATTTTCATTGGATATGCAACATTAAAGCCCTTTTGCATTTGGATTATGTGTAAACAATGCCTACAATTGAATATCCATTTTATTTCTATTAAGTTTTCTTTATTCTGAATTTAAAAACAATATTTCCAGGCATTTGAATTAATTAAAAACATACAACAATTTATTTAAAAAACTTTGTATGGTTTTTCATAAAACCACAAATAGAAATTCAAAAAAAAAAAAAAACAATCAAAACGTATATTAAATAAATAATAAAAGAAATGACAAAAACAAAATTTAATAATAATTATAATAATAATAATTGCAATTTTCTAATTTATTTATAAACAATTAAGAAATTATGAAACAAAACCACACATGTTATTATCTGCTGCGCTCTCTATTCAATTGAATCGAATCGAAATCAATTAATTTTAATTAAAACGATTGCCAACCAACCAAATAAATAAAGAAAAAAAATGAAAATGTGGTAAAGGGGGGGAAATGATTCACTTGAAAGCCAAAAATATTAATTGGCAAACGCAATTGGGTTCGAATGCAATAGAAAATAATTTTATACTGGGAAAGAATACAAAAAAAGTCTTTTGAAATTTTTAAAATTAAAAGGAAGTAATTTTCTCCTTTACTTACTCACTCGTACATATTTTATTAGCCATTACAACCCTTTAGTCAGGACTACTGCTTAGCTTCCCACACCACTCATTAGTGTGTGTATTAATTTTATACATGAGTAGTGGTATCTACAATTTCATGGCAATTTTATTTTGCTCTCAGAGTTTTCGCCAGAAGACTGTTGAGAGAAAATAGCCAAAGAAATATTTTCTTCATATTTCATGCGAGATGTCCAGAGGATGTCCATGCGGAGGTTGAATCACGGCCCTTTGATAGAAAAAAATTAAAACTATTACAGAAGACAACAGCGGAAACCAAACAAAATCTGTCAAGTTCGAGATTAAAACACTTTACAACACACAGAGTTTTGTTTGAAATGTTGCACAGGCGTAATGTTCTTAATAATTTTTCCAATTCCAATTTTATTTTCCTCTCAGAGTTGTTGCCAGAAGACTGCTGAAAGAAAGTCGCCGTAGAAATATTTGTTTCGTTTAGTTTGAAGTATCTGAGCCATGGGTTGAATCACAGCATCTCCACACACTGCCTACCACACGGCGGCTACTTCCCAGTTTTCTACTTTATTTAGTATTTCTTATTACGTTAGACTTGAGTAAAACTTTTAAAATGACTCAAATGGCCAGAGAACTTGAAATCATTACAGAGAAAATATGACGGAGACACAAAGGAAACATTTGTGGTCAATATTGCAAACGTAATCACTACCAACTGTAGCAAGGATGGCTAAGAAGAAGGACATGGTTATGGGGTATATGCATAGCTGACAGATTTGTCGATTTTGAACTCCAAAAATATCATTTTGACGACATGACGATTTATGCCCTTATTTTGACGATTTTTAGAAATTAAAAATTTACATCATTTTCTTTACTTCAGGACATTAAAAGCCACTTTAACCTTTGTATTTGCTTTGCAGTTTTTACTGTTGGAAAATTATGCTAGTAATAATAAGGAGTATCTGTGATGATTTTTCTTTATTTATGCCTTTTTAATCCCTTTAAACCCAAAAAATTTCAACTCCCAAGTATCATCGTAGTTGAGCATAATTTATTATTTGCCGTTGCAGACAATTTTAAAAATTCGATTATAGCTTCTAATATTACCCTAGGAAGACCTAGGTCAAGTGCCATTATTTTTTTTTAATACGCCTAACACTCAGGGGATGAGATTATGTTTGGAACTAGGAAAATATATTATAGGAAGAAGGAAAGTGTGAGCAGTGTTTATGGACTCTAGGTTTGAATATTTTTATACCATAAGTAACAGGAAAGATCTGTGCAGGAAGAGAGTTCCACATACGAATAGTCCGTCTAACAAACGAACTTTGTCTGTAATGCAGTGTGCGAGTGTTACGTAGGAATACATGATTTTCATAAACAAGTCCCCTTATTTCGCTCGAGCAATATCCGTTGTAGTAGCGATAGAACATTGAAACACAAGCCACATTGCAACGATGCTCCAATGAATCAATGGAGTTGGACACACTATCGTGATTAATGAGCTACTACGGCCTCTCCTGTAAACGGTTGAGAAGTCTCAAAATATACGTTAAGGACCAACCATACATGAGAGTTTTATTCCATTCTCGGTCGGTTATAAATGGTGTAAATGGTAAGTAGATCAGATGAAGTGAATTATTTATTGCACCGTCTTAAGAAACCAAGGCACTGAAAAATGTGTCAGTTCTAGCGAACATCATACTAAATTTTCATGACCATAACGTCAAGATCTTTTGATTCCCTAATATTTACACCACACATGGGTATAGTTGATACAATATTATTGCTGCTTAACATTGACTTTATATGTTTTTGTTTTTAAAAAACCTTTCAATTTATTTATTTATCTTTTCTGACGATTTTTTTACGATTTCAATGAACGTCTTTGACGATTTTGACGATTTTTTCCCAAATATTTGACGATTTGATGCTTCATTTATCTGGCAGCTATGGGTATATGTCCCATTGGATATGTGTCCAGATATGTATATGTAGAAACAACAACAAAAAGATAATATCCACTAAGAAGGCAATAAGTTATATCAAGAAGTTAACATTAGGTACGCAGCAGAGATCGTAGCAATGTACAAGAAATTTTAGTGTACACCTTAAATACAATGTACACCTTTAATACATTGAAGGCATTGCCTTTCTTTCGTCATGTACATCTGATACTAATGTGTGGCTATGACTGTACTCGTGTACATCTTGTGTATATGCTTTAGCAAACAAACACACGAGTGGGAGTTGCCATATTTGTAGTTTTTGTAACTTTTGAACTAAAAGACATAAAAGTGATACAAAACAATTCATCTGGCAACTCAAATGTGCATACGTCTATAACGTTAATGCTATGTTTTTAATGTCTTCAATGTATACATTTAGATATGATGCACAGAAGTGTACACTCAAGAAATATTCGTGTATAAAGTGATGCATGCATACATTTTTCAATGTCATTTTTTTCGATGTCCATTGTGTAGGCTTGTGTGTATAGAGTATAAAATGTGTACACTAAATTAATCTCTGGTACGCAGGTATATAGGTTGAAGAAGAGGAGACCAAGCAAGGGTCTCTCGCTTATTGAGCTTGTTGTACAGTCACTATTAAGTAATACCAACTATATCTTCTATAAGAAATCAGTATCCTGTACAAACTTCCTTAGCTTATTCCAGTCCGCACCTCTGAGAGGAGGTATTAGGCCATCCCCGAAATATTAAGATCTTGAACTTACTAAAGCCACTCATGTATAAAAATTAACACACACAACATGAGTAGTGTGAGAAGCTAAGACTGAAGGGTGCGGGCTTCTTGGGGACGATTGCTGTAGACTGTCTAATGGTGAAAGGTATAGCACTGGCCATTTTATAGTCACCTAGCAGCAACTCGTTTCCTTGCCGTTCGCATCTTGAGATGTCCACAAACACTACTCCCTCTCTTCCACCTTCCTATAACTCATTTTCCTAAAAAACCTGCACAATGCACTGCATGAGTAGGGGCCATCCCCTGAGTGCTGGTTTCACAAAAACAAAAAAAAAAAGCCGGTTTGTTTTTGACTGAGCAACTGAGAAATGTAACTAGTGGGAGACCAGTATGATACCACTTAAATGAGTGACGGCGGCTTTTAACAGCAACCCTCTCTTTGCATGACAACTCTGACAAAACCAAAACAGAACAAGGGAAGGAATAAATGTTTCAATGCTGATACCAGCTTATTTTCGCATAACGTGTCCTTAGATAACGATATCTATTAAAAGTAGCGTCCTTGGTTTTAGAAGGACTAACTCCGTTTCGTCGTAGTCTAGTAGGTAATGTGCTGGCTTATTAGACGTAAGGCCACGGTTTAAACCCTAGGTCAGACATCAAAGCGAAATATGAAAAAATATTTCTTCGGCAACTTTAGCAGATTTCTGGCAAAAACTCTGAGAGTAAATGAAAATTGCCATGAAAAAGTTTCTAAAAACATCTGTCGTTCGGAGTCGACTTTAAACTGTAGGTCCCGCCACTTATGTATAAAATTAACACACACAACATAAGTGGTGTGAGAAGGTAGGTCGTAAGCCTAACTGAAGGGTTGTAATACACCTCAACATTACGAATTAATATTTCTTCAGATTACGGAGACAACCGATTTGACAAATTACGGTAATGACCAATTATGTATGTATGTGTGAACTCCGTGTAATGTAAAGTCATCATATGCTAGCAGTATTAATAATACTTTTAGATTACATTTAAAATTATAAAGCTATACTATGCATACATATGCTCTAATTAATGTTCCTTATAAAAATTACACTTTTCTTCCTAAAAACATTATCATTATTTTCATTTTTAACATCAAATGGCAACATATTGTACAGATTTAGTCCTTTATAAAATAGCGACTTTTGCTTTGCAGTGGTGTTAGCTTGTTGAATCCTGAAGTCCATAACGTTCCTCAAACTGTATGGTTGAACATCCCCAACGTAACGTAGTTGTTCTGTTAGATATTCTGGTGCATCACCTATTTTCATTTTTCGAATAAAATATATGGTGTTAACTTGAAGTCTTTCTTTTACATTTAACCATTTCAATGTTTCTAGCATCCAACTTGTTGATGTTAATCTATTTACTTTAAGTATTGCACGCATTGCCTTATTTTGTAACTTCTGTAGCCTTATTATTTGTTGATCTGAACAGCATGAATATAGTATTGTTGATCCAAATTCGAAATGAGGTTTAATTATTGTATTGTAAATATTTACTGATGTTATAATTGACATTTTATTTCTTATGCGTTTGAAAAATCCGA
This sequence comes from Sarcophaga caerulescens, assembly GCA_927399465.1. NCBI lineage: Eukaryota > Metazoa > Arthropoda > Insecta > Diptera > Sarcophagidae > Sarcophaga > Sarcophaga caerulescens. The sequence goes on along the minus strand of OV656873.1, from coordinate 23,964,494 downwards.
TTTTTTTCCCGATTTTCTTACAAATAAACTCAATATGATCGTTAAATTTTAATTCTTTATCAATTATGAAACCCAAGTATTTTATCGAATTAACTTTTTCTATTATTACATTATTTATCTTCAATATTATATTATTGTCCATATTAATCTCTAACAATTTGGTCTTATTCTCATTTAATTTTAGATTATTCATCATCAACCATTTATTTATATTTTCCATATCATTTGTTAAATTTTGGTGACACAAATTATCAGTCTTATCATCAGTAAAAATTAAAGTATCGTCCGCATATAGGACTATCTCACACTTTTCCAATGCCTTTTCCATATCATTAATGTATATAATAAATAACAGCGCTCCTAATATTGATCCTTGTGGTACTCCATACTTATTTTCAATTGGGCTGGATTCAGTGTAATTTGTTTACGGTTTGTTAAATATGACCTAAACCACATCAGCTCTTCATTCTCTATCCCATTCTTTAATAGTTTTTGCAGCAGGATGTCCCTATTAATCGTTTCAAATGCTCGCCTAAAGTCCAGAAAAATTGCCAGAATCTTATTATTTTTAGTATTCTTCCAACGACTTACGACATAATTAACAGCCGCTTCAAATGAAAATTTCTTTCTGAAACCAGACTGATATTTTGACAATAACTTGTTTTCCTCCATGTATTTTTCCAACTGCTGCTTAACCACAGTTTCCAAAACTTTTTCAAATGTTTTTAGTGAGTTAATTGGACGAAATTCTTCATATTTATTAGTATTTTTAATTTTATTATTAGACTAGAGCCTATGGTTCAAAACCCAACTCAGACATCTCAAACAGAACGAAAAGTGAAGAAAAAATATTTCTTTCGTTGCTTTTCTCTCAACAGTCGTTTGATAAAAATCTCTGAAAGTAAATAAAAATTTCCACGAAAAGGTTCTCAAAAATCTGTCGCTCAGAGTCAAAGTTAAACCGTAGACACCGACTTTCATGGATAAAATTAACACAAACAACACATATGTAGTGTGATGATAGATATTTATATTTTTTCTTCTTTTAATACCTTAAATTACAGTTATTTTCGGCTACTTCTTCACCGTTTAATGTTTACCTCCCAAATTACTAATAACCTGGTCTTGTGTGTGATATCATTACATGTCATCATTAGCCAGTAGAGTACAGAGAAAATTGTTAATTTATTCCTTGTACAGCCCACACAATACTAATTAGTCCGAAATAACGGTTCATTGATCCTTAGAGAATAGATGTTTATCAACAGCAAAAAGTCAAATAGAGGGTGAGTAAGAGAGTGAGAGAGAGAGAGTGAAAGAGTAAATATTGTTTACAGTTACATGTTCTCAAATTATCACAGATAAATTTAATTACCACACGCACACGTACACGCTTACAATTTTTTTTATATAAATATACACACACACACACACACACACCTATACACGCAATACCATTTCCCATTTAAATGTATGTACTCACAGAGGCACACATGCATGCATACATAAACACTACACCAGCATATGGTCGGTCTGTTATTGCTCGTATGTATACGAACGAAATTATTTATTCTTGCAGCAGTTGGCCATTGTTTTACTCATGTTTTCTTTCTTTTTTCTCCGGTTTTTTTTTTTTTTTTGTATTTTGTATCTGTAAGGCAATATAGAATATGAAGAAATAACGGGAGGATAACAAAATGACAGAAATTGGCTTCAAGAGTACAATGAAAGTGTCAATAAAATGAGAGAGAAATGCAAGTGCTACTAGTCAGGAAAAGGATAACAGGGAATTTGTCGTTCGGATAGCGCGGCAATAGTGATAGTGATGATGGGTGAGTAGCATTTGTGTTTTTAGCTTGATGGTTGGTGGTTGGATGGTGTTTTTGTAATTGAGTGTCGGATTATTTAATTAAAAATTTTCGTTAATAATCTTATATTTGTTGTTGCTATGTTTACTAGCACATTACGATTACGTTATTAAGATGACATACAAGATAAGGCGCGTGTTAATTTAGATTATTTGATACACAAAAATACAACACACAAATATTATTTGCCACCTATCCATTATGGCCATGGAAAAGAGTGGCAACTTTGTAGAAAATCAATAATAATAGCCACTCAAAATATAAAACCATTTCAGTTGAATTTCAATTTACTTTTACCAACCACTATCGCATTTCCTAAGAAACAAAGTAAAAAAAACATATGAAATCTTATTAAACCAGAGACCTGTGGTTCAATCCTTAGCTGAGACATCTCGAACAAAACGAAATATGAGAAACAATTTTCTTTCGGCTGTTGCCCCTATCAGCAGTTTTCTGACAAAAACTCTGACTGTAAAAATAAAAATAGCCATGAAATCTGTCTTTCAAAGTCGGCATTAAACTGTAGGGCCTCGCCACTCATCATGGAAATTAAACACACAACGTGAATGGTGTGAGAAGAAACTAGGTTGTAATCCTGACTAAATATTTGATTATCATGATCATAAACATGCGGTCAAAATGTTACACTTGTAGCTGTAATAATTATTTGTTGATCACTATAATCCAAGCAAATCAATCATGCTATCGTATGTAGAACTGAATACTTCTTTAACGGATTACAATCTAGCTTCTAACAGCACCCATTTAGTGTGTGTTAATTTTATCCATGATTGACGCGTCCTACAGTTTAACATCGATTCCGAACGACAGATTTTCGAGAAACTTTGCATGGCAATTTTATTTTACTTTCAAAGTTTTTGCCAGAAAAAAGTAGAAAGTAGATCTACTTTTCGCGTTCTATGCGTCAAGGCATCCTACGATTGTGTGCGTGTAACTTGCACCATATAAATACATTAAATTGAGAGAAAGTCGCCAAAGGAATTTTTTTTTTACATTTCGCTTTGGTTCAAGATATCTAAACCGGAGTTTGATCCAGAGCCTTGGGCCTAATAAGCCAACACACTACCTAGGAAGAGTACGGCGACCTTATTTTAGCGATCATTAAGCGATCCCACTACTGTTAATTCATGTGGCATCCACATGGACAACTTTTAGGATAGTCAGGACTTTATTTACATGCCTAAAGACTAGTCAAGCCAAGCGAAATATATTTGCCGCAAACTACTCCACTACCCAGTCACAGCTTCCTTAGTGTACTCTGCAGAAATTGTGGCGCTGTTGCAGTTTGGTTGCCGTTGTCGATGTACATTTTTGTAGATAGACGGTTCCATGGTTAAATGCTCATCAACAATGCATATTTACAGCCTGTGGGCCATACTATAAACAAGTTAGTGAAGCTACAATGGGTTAATTCGACCTCCGGGTACTGTACTTGTCACAGTTGACAAGTAAACGTCCTCTAATCTAGTGAAGCTATTGGATGTCGTCGGGAAAAGTGTAGCAAGTCTTAAAGCAGATTGTGTTGAAAAATAAAGAGAATATTTTCCAAACTAAATTTGCTTGGTTAGGTCACATGTGCATACATAAGTGTATTCCCAAAAACCACAAATTTCATCTTCAGTTCCTTTGTGTTTCTTAAAAAGGAAAACCGAACTGACATCGAGAACAAGCATTTACATGTCGTTTATCAGTCGTCACTTCAGTTAAGTGGATGGCCTATGCCTAGATGTGACAGGAAGACATGCATACTTCTTACATGTATCGGGTGCGCCATCTAATGTTTTTTTTTTTTTCAACTAGTGCTTATTTCGTGAATGGTAACACTTAGCTCATGTCTGATTTGACAGATAATTAGTTTTATCCTTCCGCTGAACGAATATGGTTGTGTATACGCCGGAACAACGCTGGGAAATATTGCGACATTACTTTGAAAATCATGGTAATGTTGCAGAATGTGTGCGAAAATTACGTACGGATTTTGGAAGAAGAGAAGCACCGTCAGCTCCGTATGTTGAACGAATTTTTGTTCACAAAAATTGAAGAAGAGGATATTGGCAACATTTGGTTTCAACAGGACGGCGCTACGTGCCACACAGCCGAAGCTACACACGATGTTTTGCGCCCTGTTTTTGAAGACCGCATTATCAGCCGCAGAGCTGAGGTCGTTTGGCCACCTCGGAGCTGCGATTTGACACCGTTGGACTATTATTTGTGGGGTGCCGTCAAAGATAAGTGTTACGCCGACAAGCCAGAGACAATTGACGCTTTAAAGGACAATATTCGTGCGGCCATTGGTGAAATACAGCTGCACACAATCGATAATGTGCTTAAAAATTGGATCGATCGTGTTGGCTACTGCATGGCCAGCCGAGGCAGCCGTTTGAATGAAATTATTTTCCATTATTAACCGGAAGTATTGTACTTTTAAATAAAAAAAGAAATTTGAGAAAATATTCAGTAGTTCTTTTTTTAAAGCATTTTCAAAAAAAAAATAGTTATTTGGCGTACCCTTTATTATGCGTTGTGATTGACAGAATAGTGACTGACGACTTTTCGATTGACTGCATGTTTAGATGACTGACAAGCGTTAAACATCTACTAAACGACCATTGAGAAATGGGAAATAAAGCAGTTGTTCTAGCAGAAAGGGAGGGAGAGAGAGAGAGAGTGGCAGTATATTTGCCTTGGGAAACCAACCACACAGTAAGGCTGCCTATTTAACAACCACATGCACACACGAGTTTCTCTCATACAGTTGGTAAGTCTTTAACAAGAGCAAGAGAGAGAGAGAGAGCGAGAGCGAGTGGTAGATGACTGAGAACAGATGAATCATTTCATCAGCTTCTTTATTATGTGGTGAGATGGTGAAAGAATCATTTTTTGGATGACTCAGACATATGTACATACATGTATGCACCCTTTCTATGACAATCAGTGTTGCCAGATTTTTTTTGTGTTTAAAAAACTTTATTTCTGGGAAAAAAAAAATTTCTTACAAAAAAAAACTTGTTTTCTACAAAAGTACCAACGTTTTTAAAGGAAATTCCCGAGTCCGGTACCCTCTGTTGGTGTTTTTTTTGCGTTTTTTGTCCGGGACTAATAAAATCCACAATATTTTATTTAAAAATGTAAATATTTCCTGTTTTAATACTGAATTTATTGAAAAAAATTTTAAATTTAATTTTGTCGAAAAAACTTGTTTTGTTAGAAAACAAATTTAATGAAAACTTTTTCGCATCTCCAAAAACTTGAAAAAAGGGAAAACTTGGCAACGCTGATGACAATGCTTAGCAGTAGCAGAGTAGAGTGTGTGTGCGATATTTATATATTAATAAGTAACTATGTGAGAGAGAGAGAAATAGAAATAGAGGAGAAATATTAGAAATCTAAATTGAAATTTAATTCTGCCAAAGAAAAATATCACACACATTCAATACAGGCTTCTTTCAAGTAAACAATGTAACTATGTGTGTGTGATTGTGTTTATGCATATCCTTGTTCTATTCATGTGTGTGTGTTGTTATTAATGAATGTATTTAATGATCTCTCTCTCTTTCTCTCTCTCTCTCTCTCTGAATATAATTTCTGCCATTGTTATCTGACGTGTAATTTTGGTTAATATTTCATGTGTTTGTATGTGTGTGTCTGTGAAATAGAATTAAAGAATCGTTCTATTTAAGAATTCATCTGCCTACACATACAATCTGACATAGGCATCTTATATTATGTGTGTGTGTGTGTGAGTGTATGTGTTAATTAAAGTTGAAATTGTTTTTAAATAACAATCAACAACAACAACAATACAGAGAGAGATTGATTCTATGTGGACATTTAAATGGAATTATAAGGTTTTTATTGCCTATTGTTTATTGTTGTTGTTGTGGTTGTTATTGTGCTTTAACGTATTAATTTTAATAGAAAATCCTTCATCTTCAAGTGATTACATTGAAGGATATGATGCATGTGTTTAGAAAATAAACAGACACACAGTCTTAGAGGATATTAAGAAAATTCTGCTAAATAAGAGAAAATTTAATTAAAAATTATTTTCTCAAGTGTGATGATATACACAAAACAAACATAATTAAGCCAATCAATTTGAAATTTCATTGGAAAAGGAAAAATTCAACATTTATTGATGAGAACGAATGTGGAGGTAACGTTAGACAGTATGATTGTAGAAGGCCTATCCAAGAAAATTAAGAGACTTTCAGTGAAAAACCTATCACCCAACAAGCACTGTATCGCTTTCTATATGACCATGAGATTCTCCTACTGCAGTGGCCAGGCATTCCATCCGAAAACCTAAAGTCAGAATACTTAATACAATCGTTTTCAGCTTCTTCCTTTGTGTTTCTTAAAACGGAAAACCGAATTGATATCGAAAACAAGCATTTACATGTCGCTTGTCAGTCGTCACTTCAGCTAAGTGGATGGCCTATGCCGAGATGTGACACGAAGCCATGAATACTTCGTTCAAATCTAAGTACACTTAGAACGTTATAGAATGGAGGCGTCGAAATGATGTGATGTGATTGACTGAATAGTGACTGACGACTGTTCGATTGACAGCAGTTTAGATGACAGTCGCGTCTTTTCAGCATTTTGCAGCCATGCATATCATTAGACCAGAAGTCTCTTGTTAAAGCCTTAAAATCAAATATTCTTTCGAGAAGTGACCCCTATATGTCTGTAGCTTTCCAGTATAGCAACGTTTTCATAGCCCAACTGCATTGAGCCTAACTGTTGCAAGCTAAGTCCTCATCTTTAAAAAAAAACTCTGATTCCATTAAATATAGCCATAATAGGAGTGCAATAGAGTGCACGTGGGGTCAGAAGAGCTGACAGTCTGCACACTCTACACAACGCACAGTGTGCAGTGACACAGGTATTTACTCTCCCTCCCGGAAATGTGAACTCCTTTACGACCACATGCCGGGTCGCCGTGGTCTAGTAGGTAGTGTGCTGGCTTATTAGACGTAAAAGCCAGGGTTCGAGTCCCAGGCCAGACATCAAAAAATAGAAAAAAATACAAAAAGTATTTTTTCGGCGATTTCTTCTCAGTTTCTCAAAAAAATCTGTCGTTCGGAATCGACTTTAAACTGTAGGTCCCGCCAATTATGTATAAAATTAACACACACAACATAAGTGGTGTGAGAAACTGCGGGCTTCTTGGGGACGATTGCTTGTAGACTGTCTAATGGTGAAGGTATAGCACTGGCCATTTTATAGTCATCTAGCAGCAAATCGTTTCCTTGCCGTTCGCATCTTCCCCCTTTCCACCTTTCCTAAAAAACCTGCACAATGCACTGCATGAGTAGGGGCCATCCCCTAAGTGCTGGTTTCATAAAAAAAAAAAAAAAACAATAGAGTGGCATGTGGTCGTAAACCTGGCTTAAACCTACCAAAGTGTTGGTAGGTTTAAGCCCACGATCCTCTTGAAGATATAAAGGGCTCTCTTTGCCCTCTTCATTACATTATCCCTCTCCAGAAGAATTTTTGATCTAAAATAACGCTCAAATACTTTTTCACGGCCCTGCTGGTTTGGTGGCATACAGATTATTACCCTGACGCAATGATTCGATACCGTTTTGCCTTTGATTCGCTTAATTGATCAGGCTTCAATAGAGTTTTCTTTTTTTCCATTATTTGATGCAGAAATTACTTTTTTTTCTGATATTCAAGCAGCATTTAAAAAATCGTCTTTGAACGCTTTTTGGGCTTTAAAGTTTTTTATGGTTGAATGCTTCCATATTACTACAAGCCATTTTAATCATCAGCTTGAGTATTTTTCATAATTTTGATAAGAACTGCTCTTTAGCTTGACATCAATCTTCATGGAGCAACGTCTTCAGTTGGTCTTCTTCAATCATAATGCATGATCAGAAGGGGATTTACCTTCCGTAACGAAATCACTGTTAACATCGAGATACATCTCTGCGATTGCTAATGCGGTGGTGTAATATCGATGAACCTTTTTTCAAATTAAACAGGCTTTGCTTGGCTCCACTCAAATGCTGTTTTGTAGGCACAAAATTGAAATTAAAAAACTTTGTCAAGAATTAATGACAGATGACCATCTGTTGTGAATCCCTCATTCCGAAATTATAAATCCAAATAGAATACGAAAGTTTGCAGGTTTTTTGTTTTCAAAACAAAAACATTTTAAGTATCCTTATGCTGTTTTAAGGATTCAATCGTTTTATTTCAAATTAAATCATTCACGACAACCTTTTAGTGCGAAGAGTTATTTTCATTCATTTATTTTCAAATTTAATATGCGTTCATTTGCAATTTTTAGGGACTCTTGTAAATTAATTCAAATGAATCATCAGCATCATCACTATCATCGCTTTCAGGATTGTTTCTACGAGTTTAAATGGAGGGTCGTCTTTCAATTATTTTTTTTTTCTTTTTTTAATTTCTGTGCAATGATAACTAAAACGAAGTGCTTGAAATCCTTTCAGCCATTTAAACTAATTTAAATATTTTATTTCGAGTAAGGAGTATACAACACAATGGAATTTCAGAAATTATAAAAATTGTTGTTGGTTTTGCAAAAAAGTTTTTTAATTTACCACCGGACAAGTAGTTTCACGGGACTAGAGATTTTTTATTAAAAAAAAAAAAAATTTTTCGAATAGTTTTTTTCGGTTACAAATTTATTTTGAAAAAGAGCTTCACAAGTGTTATTTAAATTAAAAAAAAAATTTAATTTATTTGCACAGAGAGAGAAAGCGAATGACCCACAACACAGCTTAATCACAGCCATTCACTCAGTACCTCTTCATCCATACAAATGTTTGAACAGAGAAAAGGACTTTAGATCAGATCTGCTACAAATACATCACAATTTCACATACATGACGAATTTAAAAACCAAAGATGCAAACCCACACTTTTAGCAGCGCCACTTCTTGCCTCTAACAGGGTAAACTTTGCTATTAACAGAGCACTGTTAACTGTTTAACAGTGGCAATAGTAGATTATATTCTTCTACTTTGTATTTATTGCAGACTATTGACATATAATTAAATTCTCATTATAATCATTATTATTTGTAAATAAAAGTGTTGGAATGTAAAGGATGGTTGGTGGGGATGGAGGGCGGAATTATTCTAGCTATCCCACTACCACGGTTCGAAAGAGGACCCTCTAAACTACCATTTGCATATACAGGGTGGGCCAAAAGAAACCAAGGGGTGTAAAAGTTTAATAACTTTTTTGTTTATTAATTTTTTTTTATTTTTTCTTTCAGATTATATAGACAACACTTGGAGAATTTATAACAGAGAACCAGAATAATAGAATTTTATTATTTAAACCAGAGATCAATTATTTTAACGCAAAGAGCATATCGTCGACATTTTAACGTCAGAATTTCGCCCTCTGAAGCGATGATTCGTTGCTTAGTTAATCGTCATCACCAACATGGCAGCGTACGAGATTTGCCTCGAACCGGTAGACCACGTTTAAGTCGCACTGCGGAATATATTGAACGAGTACAGCAAAGTGTTAACGAAGCACCAGAAACATCTTGCAGAAGGCATTCTGCTCAGCTAGGAATGTCTCGTACGTCACTACGGCGCATTTTAAAAAAATATTTACAGTTATACCCATATAAGGTGCAATTGGTCCAAGAATTAAAACCCGGAGATCATCGGCAACGTCTAAATTTTGCAGTTAAATTTCAAGAGTTGGCCAGAAATGAAATCAACTTTATTGAAAATTTGATTATGAGTGATGAAGCTCATTTTCATTTGAATGGCTTTGTTAATAAGCAGAACTGTAGGTTCTGGGGTTCTCAAAATCCAAGAGCCATTCATCAACGCCAATTGCACCCCATCAGGTGTATAGTATGGTGTGGGATCACATCTGAAAATGTCATTGGGCCCTACTTCTTCGAGAATGAAGATGGAAGTGCTGTAACCGTGAATGGAGAGCGGTATCGGTTTATGATAGAAAATTTTTTACGTCCTGCTCTTGAAAACAGACCTGGTATGTGGTTTCAGCAAGACGGAGCCACTGCCCATACTGCCCAAGTCACAATGGCACTTTTAAGTTAAATTTTTGGAGAGCGAATAATTTCTCGAAATTCGGAAATTATTTGGCCAGCGCGATCGCCAGATTTGACAGCACCCGACTATTTTCTTTGGGGTTTTTTGAAGGAGAGAGTGTATATGAACAAGCCAGAGACAATCCTTGAACTCAAGGCAAACATTGTTGCAGAAATTCGAATGCTACAGCCACAAGTTTTGAAAGATGTTATGGAAAATGCTCTAAAAAGAGCCCATCAGTGCAAAGCTGAAAACGGTGGTCATTTAAGAGACATCATTTTTCATACTTAGTGTAAAAAAATTTCCATTTTGTATATTATATAATCTGAAAGAAAAAATAAAAAAAAAGTTAATAAACAAAAAAGTTATTAAACTTTTACACCCCTTGGTTTCTTTTGGCCCACCCTGTAGTATGTATGGTGTACTATTTTTTATATCTTCCAAAATGGCCACTGATCTTCTTTTGAGAATTTTCAAGCAAAAAATTGATATTTTCAAACCAATTTTCACAATACCATATCACTTTATATGTGACTATGTTGCTGATAATATTAAGAGGCCTTGGAACCTTCCTTTGCATATAGTATGGTACTCATAGACGTAATATACGTATGTCCTAAAATTAGACTTTTTTTGCTGATTATATTAAGAGACCTTGGAACCTTTCTTTGAGTATGATATGGTACTCATAGCCCTAGTATTTGTCCTAAAATTAGCTCCTAAACAAGTAGGCTTGTTCAGATAGATACTGTTAAATAGCTAGCAGTGCTCTGTTAAGGACAAATTTAGCTCTGTTAACGAGAAATGTGGCGCTACTAAAATTTATGGTTTGCGTCTTGAATTTTCAAATTCGAATTTATCTTCACACACATCAATTTCAAGAAATTTGTGGAGAATAACATATTTTTTCTTGAAACAACTGAATTGATTGTCCCAGCAAGCCCGTGAGAATTCATTGTGCCACAGTAGTCAAAGCATTAGCCATAACTCAGTTATATCCGGGAGCTGTTCAATGCCAAGGGGTGTGCCACAGGGCTCTATACTTGGACCATTGTTGTACTCGATTTATGCTAATGACCTACCGTTGCAGGTAAAATATTTCCAAATACAAATGTATGCTGATGACGTACAGCTATACATGGGTTTTAGTGCTAGTGATGCTACCAACTGCATCCGTTTGATAAATCAAAACTTGAATCAGATTTATTTATGGGCATCTGCAAATGGTCTAAGTATAAATCCCAACAGATCAATGGCGTTACTGATTGGAGCACCTGATAATTTTATCTCGAATTTACCACCAATTCAAATTAATAGATCGAATATAGGATTTGTTAGAACGGCTAAAAGTCTTGGCGTAACTCTCAATAGAGAATTAAATTGGTCGGATCACGTGAAAATGAACTGTGGAAAAACTTTTGCGATGCTTCGAAATCTCTGGATGTCACAGTATTTTACACCAACTGATATTCGAATGCTATTAGCGAAATCATATTTACTACCGACTCTTATGTACGGATGTGAGCTGTTTGCTAGCTGCGATGCAGTTAGTAGACGAAGACTTAATGTAACTTACAATAGCTATAACTTACTATAACTCGATACATATACTCGATACTACTCGTATAGCACGATACATTTTTGGCATCAGGAGCAAATAATAGTAGCATATCGCATTTCGCCCGACTAACTTATAATGTCACATTTTGACAATTTATTGAATTGCCGGACTCTGCTATTTCTACACAAACTTATATATAATCGACAGCCACCTTATTTGTATGAGAGATTGATATTTTATAGGTCGAATAGAGGGAATAGGATAAACTCTGTGAAATTTAACAAGGCCATCTCTAAACAACATTTTTTTATTCACTCCATTCGTCTCTGGAACCAACTTCCCCCTCAAATACAAATGATCAGCAATGCAAAGCATTTCAAAACTGCCATTTTCAAGCACTTTTCTTAGTTAGTGTTCTCTAATTTTTGTAAATCTGTTTCCCCGTAGTTTTATTATAATTGTGATATTCTTTTTTTTTCTTTTTTAATACTTTTTGTGATAATAACACTATGCGACAAAATAAAAAAAATTAAACTCACCCGGCTCATGACATAGTTTAGGTTGTGAGTTTTGTTGAGTAGATCTCAAAACTATTTTTTTTATATTTCTCGAACCCTCCAAACTTTTTTTATTTGACAAAAACTGTGTGTTTTTTCACACAAATTTCTGGATTACTCAAACATTTCTGACCCGATTTCCAAAATTTAAATCTTGTTGGAAAGGGGAGAGATGGACCCTTAAAACGGTATACATATATCTATTATTTGACTTAATATTCTATGAGTTTTGATGAGGTAAACTTGGAAAATGTGAATTTTTTTCATATTTTTTCAAGTTTATCCGTTCATAGTAGCAAACTTTACTTAAAAAATATGAAATAAGTGATTACATTCTAAAAGTGCATTATCTTGTGAAGAGATTGGCACTTAGTTTGATCAAATCGGACAAAAATTACTGTAGTTATTATTTAAAGAGCCTAACAGCCGAGTTATATTTTTTATATATGTCATCTCATCAAATGAACTTTTAGTTCAAAAATTTTCAGAATTTTCGATGGATCTTGATTGTTTATCACAAAATGTCTCAATTTTACGTATGAGCGACCACCAGAAGTTGGCCAATGTTTGCGCAAAGAGAAATAATAATATTTGCAAAAAACACAAATATTAGCCGACTTCCGGAAGTCGTGCAAACGTGAAATTGACACATTGTCCGAAAAACAATCAAGATCCATCGAAAATTCTGAAAATTTTTGAACTAAAAGTTCATTTGATGAGATGACATATATAAAAAATATAACACGACTGTTAGACTCTTTAAATAATAACTACGGTAATTTTTGTCCGATTTGATCAAATGATGACTCAATCTCTTCACAAGAGAACAGACTTTAAGAATATTATCACTTATCCTATTTTTTTTTTATTAAAGTTTGCTACTATGAATGGACAAACTTGAAAAAATATGAAAAAAATTCGAATTTTCCAAGTTTACCTGATCAAATCTCATAGCATATTAAACCGAATAATATATATATGTATACCGTTTTAAAGGTCCATCTCTTTCCTTTCCAATAAGATTTAAATTTTAAAAATTGGGTCAGAAATGTTTGAGTAATTCAGAAATTTGTGAGTAAAGTCAGAAAAAACAGTTTTTGTCAAATAAAACAAGTTTGGAGGGTTCGAGAAATATAAAAAAGATATTTTTGAGTTCTACTCAACTAACTGAACAACGTGGACTAAGTAGTTACGCGGGTGTATTTTCACTGTCGCACCGTGTAATGTTTCTTTTTTTTCCATGACTTTACTTAAATTTCCTTTTTTTATTTTATTTTTAAGTTTCTTTTCTTTTTAAATTGATTTTTTTTTTTTGTTAAATTTTGTTAAAGTAGTTTAATTAAATGATTCAAAATTAATGTTTGTAACAATTGCTAAGCAATACTGTAATATAAGATTTATTCTTGTTGTATTGTTTTGAACAAATAAATAAATAAATAAATAAAATATTAGGCAGGTAAACTGGTAGAAGTCGCTATTAACCCATAAGCATATGGTATGTAGGAACACATTGATCACATATTAAGCATTGTAATACGACAGTCGCCCTAGAACAATCCACAGTTTCTGATGTAGTCACTCCTGCTCCTCCTTGTCTTTACAGCTCCCGCAGAAATCTTTTCCCACATGTACAAGATGTCACACGAATACCCAGTAAGACTTTCCCGTTCTTCATCTTTATATTCTTAATTATAGGAAATGCAAATGGTATCAGAAATAATTTAAATTCATAATTAAAAAGTTGTTTAAATAGCAGACAATAAACCCCATTTAAGAAATTAAAAAACTTCTTCGAAAACCCCAACTCTTATAGAAACAAATACTGCGTATACTGTTTCATATTCCCATATGTATTCTAATAACATATTTAACACAAGAAGCATTTAATTACGTCTTCCTATTCTACTTCAAGCAAAAAAATTTCTTAGAATTTTTCTCATTTGCAAAATCTATGTATAATAAGCGTATGAATAATTTTGGCCTTGACTGTTCGCATTGTTAGGGTATCTCTGAGAGAAACATTAATTATCGAAAATATAAATTGAAACTCTGAAATAATATTTCATGCTCCACACTAATAACCAAAATTTATACACAAAATGTACAACAACAACAACAAATTAAAAGTTTTATGAAATACGAGAGTCATTTATACTTATAATTGAAATTTTAAACAATAGAATTTAGCAAGAATTTTTTGTAGAAAAATTCAACAATCTCTAGGCGAACGGTATGCAGCCCCTGTGCTGACCAACTTCTTCAATGAGTTCGGTAGAATTCGATGAATACAGAGCCTGCGCTTACCTGCAGCATCACAAAGGACCGCTGTGCGTGCTCAAGTGAGCTTGAATATCAAAGCTACCACTCTAACCTACCTACATATATAGATGAAATAGTCTACTTCTCCTCAAGTCCAGCTTAATGTTCTCGCAACGGAGTGGCTTGCCTGCACCATATTTTTTAACTTTTCACGGCTGCATGACTGATCAACTGCGACTTCGTTTACGAAAACGGAAGTGAACCATACTACATACATACATAATTGGTCATTACAACCCTTCAGTCAGGATTACGACCTAGCTTCTCACACCACTTATGTTGTGTGCGTTAATTTTATACATGAGTGGCGGGACCTACAGTTTAAAGTCGACTCCGAACGACAGATTTTTTGAGAAGCTTTTCATGGCAATTTTATTTACTCTCAGAGTTTTTGCCAGAAATCTGCTGAGAGGAAGTCGCCGAAGAAATATTTTCATATTTTCGTTTTGATGTCTGACCTGGGATTCGAACTCGTGCCTTCAGTCTAATAAGCCAACACACTACCTACTAGACTACGGCAACTTCATCGCCACCAATTCATTCACAGCCCTTGTGAACCAATAAGTAACACGACATTGGCCGCTGTGATCCAACAAGTGACTACCATATTTACACAGCACCCATCGCGAAAGGATTAATCAAAGTCGCACATAAAGTGTTCACAGAAGCCAATGTAGGTTAGGGCCACTAAGCTCTGTCTGCGTTTTAAAAGCCACGCTTCTACTATACAGTAACAGACAGCCTGACAACTATTTGGCCGTATAAGTCTGATTTGAAATTGGCCGGCTCCATCTCATCTCCTTTTATAACCGAGAACCCCGCCTAACCACATGGACAGTCCAAACGAACATGTAACACGACTTTTGTAGAGACCAAATTCCTTAAATATCCAACCGTGTTTGCTATATGAACCTCGTTTTCACAGTGTTTTCATTGGACCCGTACTGCCGAAAACCGTGTTGCCATTGAGCTACAATTATTTGATGTGTGTGAAGATAAATTCAAATTTAATTAGTAAAGACAAAAACCAAAAATTTTAACGGAGCAATGTTAAGTGGCTAACAGAAAATACGAAAAATAGTCAAGTAAGAAATCACCCAACTATACGATATCAGAGAATGGAATATCTATGCCATTCCTTTAAAATTGTGCTCCACTCGTTCCTGAGTGGAACAGCTGCTCTGGTAATTCGGTAATTCTTTTGAAAATTGAAAAACTTCGACAAAAAATGTATTAGAATGTCTTCTGGGTAGAATGATTGATATTGTATGTACAATATATACAAATTGTAGTCTAATATGTTCCTAACAAAACCCAATAAGTGGTATATCCCAAATAATTTTGGTACAAAGTGAACTTTTCAAGCCCGATATCTCAAATTTCAAAATTTTAATTTTTTGGTTTTTGTCTTTGCTAGTTAAATTCGAATTTATCTTCACACACATAATTATTTGTGAGGAGCTATATTGTCTGGAAACTGTACAAAGTCTATATATAGGGTGTTTTTTATAGAGGTATAGAACTTTAAGTTGCAATAAAACAACGATGGATTATTCGATTGACATGAATTTTATTTATCCGAAAGATAATCTTGTGGCATTACATTTTAAATATGATTTCTGGCATATGACCGCCACGGCTGACGCGGATGTAGTCTAATCTGGACGTCCAATTTTCGATGACTTTTCCCAACATTTGTGGCCGTATAACGGCAATAACACGGCGAATGTTGTCTTCCAAATGGTCAAGCGTTTGTGGCTTTACCGCAATAGACCATTGACTTTACATAGCCCCACAGAAAGTAGTCTAGCGGTGTTAAATCACAAGTTCTTGGAGGCCAATTCACAGGTCCAAAACGTGAAATTAGGCGGTTACCAAACGTGTCTTTCAATAAATCTATTGTGGCACAAGCTGTGTGACATGTTGCGCCGTCTTGTTGAAACCACATCTCCTGGACATCATGGGTATTCAATTCAGGAATGAAAAAGTTAGTAATCATGGCTCTATACCGATCACCATTGACTGTAACGTTCTGGCCACCATCGTTTTTGAAAAAGTAAGGACCAATGATTGCACCAGCCCATAAAGCGCACCAAACAGTCAGTTTTTCTGGATGTAACGGTGTTTCCACATACACTTGAGGATTACCTTCACTCCAAATGCGGCAGTTTTGTTTGTTGACGTAGCCATTCAACCAGAAGTGCGCTTCATCTCTAAATGAAATTCGCTTATGAAAATCGGGAACAACGGTAATCTCGTTTTGGGGCCATTCGACGAATCTAAGCCTTACTTGATGATCGTTTGGCTTCAATTCTTGCACGAGTTGGATTTTGTAAGATCCTTCCGCAAAATCTTCCATAAAGTGTTCGATCTTCCTGTGCTCGATGGCGGATGGACTCATTCGGGTCTTCCTCAATGCTACGCTCCACAGCAGCAATAGCTTCTTCTGTACGCACCGTACGGCGTCTCTGGCGATGCGAGTTATCAATAAGAGTAAGCATGGTGCGAAAACGTTCCATGGTTAATCGAATTAACTGCTCTGATGGACGATTTTGTCGACGAAAAAACAGACGTAGTGCGCGATACGTTTTCCGCACAGAACCATTATTTTCGAAATAAAATTGCACTATTTGCAAGCGTTGTTCAGGCGTGAGTCTATTCATGACGAATTGCCAAACCAAACTGAGAATAAATCACTTGACAGCTGTTAAATCAGTCGACATCTTGATAAGTAATGCCAACTTAAAGTTCTATACCTCTATAAAAAACACCCTTTATTTTAGAAACAAAAACGTAAAGATTCTAGAAACAATATCGTCATCATCATCTTTACACATTCAACAAAAATTTCAATGAAATTTTTAATAGCACCCCACCACAACACAACTGCCAAATTAAATGTAAAATTCAAATAAAAATTTTATTCAATTTAACACTCAAATCATCATCATCATGATCATCGAAGTCGACATCGACATCAACATCATCTCCGATGCTTATGTGTGATGATTCTGAAGGCAATAATAATTATGCCATACGGGTACGTTCATTCTTCGTTCATTCATTAAAATTTATGATTGGTTTCCTTTTCATTGTATTTTCCAGAATGTTTTGTTTGTTTTTTCCCCATTTTTTTATTGAATGGAAAATTTATTCTCTCCTACCACTCTAGACCACCCTGTCCCCTTTTATATTGTGTAAGTTTATAATTTAAAAATAATGATGAAAACCTAACTCTCTGTGGGGATTATAATGAGAATTTAAAATAGAATCCCAAAGGCAAATTACGGGATAGTTGTAGTTTAGTTTAACAATGTGACACATGTTTTACTGGCATGTTCTTACCTACATACCTCCCTCCATTCTCTTCTTCTCTTGTCATATGATGATTATGTGATTATAATAATTTGGTTTGTGGTTACAAATATTGTTTATAAATAGACCAGAAGGAGGAGAAGGGAGATTATTGGCTACCCGTTAACGTAACTTGAGCATTGGCACAGCAACACTTTTGTATGAAATTCAATTAAAATTTTTGGTTTTAATTTTTAATTAAAACAACCCCGTAAAATAATAAAATGTTTTCAACGAATATGGTTGTTCATAATTTCGTTTCTTCTTACTCCCGATGATGATAGCCCTACATCAAGCATCATGGTGGTAAAGGCACAAGCACAAGGCTCGAAGTAACTTGGTTGTGATAAGTTTTCTAAGTAGTCAGGCATTAGCAGTTTAATTTGTAATGCTCATGACCAATCCTTCTTATTCATATTCATTCATAATTCACGTTTAGTTAAGGCTCTGCCGTCACTACTGATGTAAGTCTTGTGACTATACAAAGCTTCGCCTGCGGTACAATTGAGATCCAATAAAAGTGTTTTCAGATTTTTGAGAAAATTTTAATGAAAAATTTTATTTTTTTGCCCTCAAAGTTTTTGCCTGAAGTCTCAGCAGTCTTCAAAGTCATCGAAGAAATATTCTTTCAAATCTCGTTTTGTTCGAAATGTCTGAGCTGGGATTTGAACCACAGCCATGCATTTAATAAGCTAACACACTATGCGTTAGACTTGTTTGCATTGGAAGGATTAACTGAGGGAAGGAGAAAAACCTGTCACTGCCAAGGCTCGTGCTGAATAGAGGCGCCTCGAAGAAAGTGCCAATAAAGATTGAAATCTGGCATGTTGCCGTAAGACAAGTGGTTTCAGACAAACGTGTGTGTGTATAGAAAACAAAAACACATTTGAGAAACAGCATATAACATACATACATACATAATTGGTCATTACACATTAGCTTCTCACACCACTTATGTTGTGTGCGTTAATTGTATACATGAGTGGCGAAACCTACAGTTTTAAAGTCGATTTCGAACGACAGATTTTTGAGAAACTTTTCATGGCAATTATTCTCAGAGTGCTTGCCAGAAATCTGCTGAGAGAAAGACACCGAAGAAATATTTTTTCATAATTTCGTTTTGATGTCTGACCTGGGATTTGAACCGTGGTCTTACTTCTAATAAGCCAACACACTGCCTACTAGACTACGGCAACTTCTAAGCACATAAGGAATCAACAATTTCAATTAAACTACTCCTTGAGCAGAATCGGTATCATGTGGAACAGGCCCACAAAGGCAAAAACCTGGCCTAAAATTCTTAAAAAGAAAGTGAATCTATACGAGGTAATTACAAATCCAAAAAATAAAAACCTTATGTCACCCTACTACCGCTAGGAAAAGGTGGAAGGAAATAAGTGTTATGGTATTTTCTTTTCTACCAAAAAATGTGCATTTTATTAACGCAAAATGCAATTTTGCGTTTGTTTCTTAAAAATGTTTCGCCCTCTAAAAGGGTGGTATGTTTTATTCTAAATAATTCGCACTTGCCAATGGTGGAGGGCATTGCATTTTATGCCCTGTATAAATCAAGAGTGCTGATAATGCCCTGTAAAGCAGATGACTTTTGTTTATTTATAGGGCTACCAGATGAAATTTAAAAAAGTCGCCTGGTATTGTTATCCAATTTGAAGTTAATTTTTACATTGTTTTGTGGAGTAACATTAAGGAAACATTACATTATTAAAGCTACATGGTCAGCAATATAACAAATTGCATTCAATGTTAGAACAGTGTTAAAATATTTTTTTTTTTTTTTGTTATAAAAAAACATGCAAAAAATTAAGTCCAAAAATGAGCGATCTGGCAACACCTTTGAACAAATTGGCATTTCCTCATTCATTTTCTTAATATGTGGTAAACACAGGGCATACCCTTTTTAAATATTTGTGTTATGTTCTTCTCAAATAAAAAATGACATTACAACAGGGTTGGTCAAAAATTATTTTAATGCACCTTGTAAGAGGGTGACATTTTCTTTGTAGAAAACACCATTAGTTTGTGCAGAATTTAAGGATGAAATTAACAATTGAGGCCTAGGATACGGGGTATAGAAATTTTGTTAATCCGTTAATCCGTTTTCCAACTTGATAATATAGTTACGCTCGTGGAAGTGCAGTTTATAAATACCAAACAGGACTAGGTATTGCAAGAAAAAAAAAAATCCATAATCTATGGCCCTAGTGCCTCATGTGTAGCAGAGAACTGCATGAGTTGATTCACTTTTACTGTCCACTCACATGTAAGTTGCTTTTGTTATGTTGTTTAACATCAATATGTTTTAATGATATTGCTTGCAGTGTTGATTCTCTAACAACTGAATGTAATATACTCACTTTTGTTTTTTAAGTACTGTTAGTATAAATAAATAAAAAATTCTTACTGTTGTTTGATTGTTTTGTATAGAAATCAAATAACTCACAACTCATATGAAATTTTGAGTTGAAATTAAAAAACAATTTGAAAGTCTTTTTAGAAAATTCAATACAATGAATTCAGAATTATTAAGAAATGTTGAAAATGTAGTTTGCCACGTAAAAAGAAAGAAATGAAAAATAGGTACGTTGCTAATTTAAGTATTATTCACTTCACGGCTTGTTTCCTGTGTCCACCAACCAATTCTTGCCTAGATGAAATTAATTTGAAAGAAGTAAAAGCGTTTTGTATTTCCGAAATTAGGAAGTCTGTATCGTCTTCTTCATGTCCAATTCATTATTCAACATTTGATGAACCACCACTAGATTTCCAACTATTTTTATCTAATTTTATTCAAACAAACCTATCCGCTACGGAAAGTATATCCGGTGAAGTAAATCGTTACAGTCATTTAGAAATGATTATTGATATTTAAATGGTCGCAAAAACACACTCCGGAATACCCTCGTTTACACAAACTTGCCAAAAAATTCAGCTTCCGAACGCGTATTTTCCGACGCATGCAACATAATCACCGAAAAGCGTAACCGCATTGGTCTACAAACTGTAAATAACTTACTGACATTCCTATGTAACTTCTTCTTTTTTCCGAAATATAAATAAGAAAATAAAAATTCAAATATATTTTGCATTAATTAATAATATTAATATTGCAGTAAATTATAAAATAAAACTCCTCGGCTCACTTGAAAATTTTACATAAAACAATATTTGTTAAAAGAGTTTTTTAAAAAGTATTCAAAACACTCATACTGATTCGTTGCTTCTGAGAATCATATAAATAAACAGAAGTAGCAAGCAGTGACAAGCAATTGTTGACAACAGGCTCGATAATATGAATCATGTATTAGAATATTTAATTTTTTACTGTCAATTGCTAGCTCAGTATTCATTTTAGAAAATACAAAACTATGCCATTTGATTCACAATCATGCAGTTCTCTGAAGTGTAGTACCTCCTCACACATAGTTGCAAGCGAATAGCTAGTTCTTCTACTTCAGCGTAAAATTACTTCATCGCTTAACATAATCGCAGCACGTTTGAGTGCATTTGCAAAACATGATGTTAATTTTGTTGTAAACGCTAATGATCATCGCACTAAATCATCATCATGATGTTCATATTGATGATGTAAGTATGAATAGGTGTTTATTTATTTGGTTTTGTTGTTCTTGTTGTTGTAAAACGTTTATATTTTAATTGCATTAGAGTTTTGCAACTTATTCGATGAGGCATAATCCAAAACCACATTAACATTATCGTGGCAACAAACGACGGCAACCATCAGCCAAATTTAATACAACACAACATAAACAACAACAGGAAGAGTCTATCAATGACTTAATTTACAGTTATTTCTATTATTGCAAGCACACAGGCACACACACACAAACACAGTCAACTACTCAACTACTCAGTTTATACAGACGGAAACAGCTACACTCAGGAAACTATAGCCACTCTCTCTCCCGCATAACAAACAGCCTTGCTATGCAAAAAAAAAAAAAGTACAAATGTATGGGAATTCGTGTGTGTGTGTGTTTGTGTGGGTTTTCATACGGCAGTGCAAGCACAGCACGTACAGTGGTTTGAGGATTTGTTTAAAAGCAGGCGTCGGTTTTTAACACTTTTAAGCCGGAAAAAAAATTAAAATTTGAATTCGAAGAAATTTTTTAAAACAAAAAAAAAAAATGAAAATTCCTCTCTGTAAACTATTCAAATTGTGTGGAAAATTTTCTAATTGTCCACAGCTATTAAGGGAAGACAGTGGGAGATTTTGTGGAAACTTATTAGAGATGTAAAGAGGAACTGCGGTTTGCTTGAAGGTATATTGCTGAACACTTTACTTTGCCTGAAGATGAATGGTGGTATTCTGAATTCAAAATGAAGTGTATAACATCAACTAAAGCTAGACAGTCCCTCGTCATTTCAATTCATTTTGGAAAACTAATGAAGGAATGTATTTTCTGACCTTACAGTGAAGTTTTGAATCCCACAACAAGTAAAGCACAGTATTAGAATTAAATTCCTCGAAAAAAAATTAGCATCATTCCATCACACTAGCAATTCTTCTTTGCCTAGTTTCTAATGCTGTTGAAGGCCTATTTACAAAGTTAGTTTTGCGAATTACATTTTCATTAGCTGTTTAAGAGTATCAGTATGAACAAGTCCACTTGTTTAGGAGCTAATTTTAGAACATATACTAGGGCTATGAGTACCATATTATACTAAAAGGAAGGTTCCAAGGCTTCTTAATATAATCAGCAATATAGTCACATACAAAGCGATATGGTATTGTGAAAATTAGCTTTCAAAATATTAATTTTTTGAATGGAAATTCTCTAGAAGATCAGTGGCCATTTGGGAACATTTATGAAATAGTACACCTACCCAGAGGGTCCTCTTTCGAACCGTGGTAGTGGAATAGCTGGAATAATTTTGAGATTCTAGAAAATTTTCCATGAAATTTAACTTTATGCACCACTGTGCCCATACGTTTTAAGCATTTTAATTATTATCGAGGGCGTGTGCATTTCGTTTAATTTGTTACGTTCATAGAACGAAAAATAGAAATTTTTTTCTGCAGAATGGATTACTCCGGCTGACTGCATGTGCACACTAGAGAGTGAGAGGTTCACAAAGTCAAGTCGAGTCTAATCTAATTAAAATATTCGAAAATTGATGCAACACGCCTCCACACAGCTTTCAGTCTTTCAGTCTCTCTCTTTCTCTCTCCCTAACATCCAACAGGCCAACATTGTTTAGCAAGCAGAGTTCGAGTGCATTGTACTGACTGACTGTCGTTGGCAATCTGTGTGGCATACGCAAGAGCAGCAACTGTTTACTGTGTAACACAAAATAATTTATTTTCTACATTCTAACGGTTGTTTTTCTATTATCATCGAAAGGGTATAGTGTGTATGTGTTAGTGTAAATAAAATGAGAAAAAATTCCGTTATTTTTCCCTTTTTGGGGGGGCAGGCACAATGCAGTAATATTGTGCTGCTCTAGGAAGGATGATAAATTTGTAACGTTAGTTTCACTATTGTATTGTTGTTGGCTATGGTGACTACATGTTACCTGTTGTGTACCATAGAGTGGCAGGAAATTTTTTTTTGCACTTTTTTTTTTATTTTTTTCGATGCCACATTATTAAACTTTAATTTGCAAATTAAATGTATGCCTTTAATATATGTAAGGTGTTTTTAGTCGCATAATAATTAATGGATTAGTTTTATACAACCAAAAAGTACCAAAAAAAAAAGTTACTTTAGTAGTAAAATTTAGAGTAAGGAAAATCATAATCATTCTACAAATGAAATTTCAACGAATTGTGTAAGATTTTAAAAGCCATGATGAGAATTTATGCAGAATATAAAAATTTTTTACAAAAAAATACAAAAAAAGTACCAACAGAGGTACCCCAGAAATAAATGTTAAACTTAAAGACATTATTACCACTCTTCAAATGAAATTTCAACGAATTGTGTCAGATTTTGAAAGCTTTGAAAAATATTATGGAGAATAAGATCATTTTTTACATAAAAAGTACCCAATAAAGTATCAAAAAAGTACCAACAGAGACGTCTTTAAAGTTAACGAACGTATTAACACCCTTCAAATGAAATTTCAATGAATTGTGTAAGAGTTTGAAAGCTTTGAAAATTATAATAAATTATAATAATTTTTTCAGAAAAAAAAAATGTCCACTAAAGTACCAAAAGAGTACCAAGAGGGGTGCCTTAGTAACAAAAGTTAAAGTTTAAGACATCACTACCACACTTCAAATAAAATTTCAATGAATTGTGTCAGATTCTTAAAGCCCTAATGAGCAATTATGGAAAATATGGTAATTTTTTTATAAAAAAAGTACTCAATAAAGTACCAAAAAAGTACTAAGAGAGGTAGCCCAGTAAAAAAAATTAAGGTAAAGTCATCGTTATCGACCTTCGAATAAAATTTAATCGAATTGTGTAAGATTTTAAAAGCCCGGAAAAAAAATTATGAAGACTTTGATAATTTTTTACAAAGTGCCCACTAAAGTATCAAAAAAAGTACCAACAGAGGTACCCCAGAAATAAATGTTAAACTTAAAGACATTATTACCACTCTTCAAATGAAATTTCAACGAATTGTGTAAGATTTCGAAAGCCCTGAAAAATATTATGGAGAATAAGATAATTTTTCACAAAAAAAAAGTACCCAATAAAGTATCAAAAAAGTACCAACAGAGACGTCTTTAAAGTTAAAGAACTTATTAACACCTTTCAAATGAAATTTCAATGAATTATGTAAGAGTTTGAAAGCTTTGAAAATTATAATAATTTTTCACAAAAAAAATATCCACTAAAGTACCAAAAGAGTACCAAAAGAGGTACCTTTGTAACAAAAGTTAAAGTTAAAGACATCACTAACACACTTCAAATAAAATTTCAACGAATTGTGTCAGATTCTTAAAGCCCTAATGAGCAAAAAAGTACTAAGAGAGGTAGCCCAATAAAAAAAAGTTAAAGGTAAAGGCATCGTTACCGACCTTCGAATGAAATTTAAACGAATTGTGTAAGATTTTAAAAGCCCCGAAAAAAAATTATGAAGACTTTGATAATTTTTTACAAAAAAAAAGTACTTACTAAAGTATCAAAAAAAAAAATAGCAACAGAGGTACCTTAGTAACAAAACTTAAGTTAAAACTTAAGTTAAAGATCTCACTACCACCCTTCGAATGAAATTTCAGCGAATTTTGTAAAATTATACAGAATTTGATAATTTTTCACAAAAAAAAAGTACCTTATAAAGTACTAAGAGAGGTAGCCCAGTAAGAAAAGGTAGCCCAGTAAAGGTAAAGTCATCGTTATCGACCTTCGAATAAAATTTAAACGAATTGTGTAAGATTTTAAAAGCCCCGAAAAAAAATTATGAAGACTTTGATAATTTTTTACAAAAAAAAGTACCCACTAAAGTATCAAAAAAAAAAATAGTAACAGAGATACCTTAGTAATAAAACTTAAGTTAAAACTTAAGTCAAAGATCTCATTACCACTCTTCGAATGAAATCTCAACGAATTTTGTAAAATTATACAGAATTTGATAATTTTTCACAAAAAAAAAGTACCTTATAAAGTACCAAAAAAAAGTGTTTTTCATACTTCCAGCTTTTTAACGTTTTATTCTACGCCAAGTAAGCATAATAACGAACTAAAGAATTCATTTCCAGATTGATTTATTCCTACCCTGAAAAGTTTAGTTTAACCCATTTGGCGCCGCCGTAATCAATTGAGTACAGGTAATCATTAGGCGAAATTTTTTAAAATTTGAAAGTTTTTGTAATTTTTTTTGCGTTTTTAGCATAAAAGAAACATATTCCCTGTTAAAATAATAAACAAATCTGGCTATATATATATCGACTGTCACAAAATGGACTCTTAAACTTATACAAAATTGGTGTGGCCAGATAAGCACAAACTTTACCATTTTTTAGCTTTTTCAGTTTTGTTAATTTCTTTTTTATTTTAATTTTCTAAAAGCAAGCATTTCTGTTTATAAAATATGTAAAAACAAATGGTCTGCAATTTACTTTTACAAAGTTATGCTTATTTAAATACAACTGTACTCAATTGCGGCGGAATCCATATACCAAATGGATAGCAGCTAGTTCCACTGGATATTGCTACACTTTCGATTTTTATTGTGGAAAATCGGAGGAAATTTCTACTGATCGCCTAGGGTCAAGAGTAGTAAACAAATTGCTTGAGAAAATGGAGACTAACTCAGCATCGTATGAAGTATTTTTTGATAACATTTTTACTAGCTATAATCTCTTGGTGGATCTCAAAGAGAAAGGATTTCGTGCGACTGGAACAATTAGAGAGAATAGAACAAAAAAGTGTCCATTACTAAGTTCGAAAGAAATGAAAAAAGAAGAGCGGGCCTCATATGACTATAGGTTTGACAAGCAAAATGAAATTCTTTTGGTGAAATGGAAAGACAATAGCGTCTGTACAATGGCAACCAACTATGACACAATAGAACCATTAGGAGCAGTAAAACATTGGTCTTCTACACAACGACAAAAAATTGATGTCAATATACCAAAAGTGTTTCAGTCATATAACAAACATATGGGAGGAGTAGATGAGCTGAACCAGTCTATTGCACTCTACAGAATTGCCATTCGTGGTAAGAATTAGTGGTGGACATTGTTTACCTATATGATAGATATGGCCATTGCAAACGCTTGGCGGTTATATGTAATGAGTCATAGCAATAGCATGGATCAACTTTTATTCCGACGTTCAATTGCAAGGTACTATTTACGTCAAAACGCCCAAACTAAAGCTCGACTTTCATCATCATTGGTCCTAGGGTTACCCCAAGATGGTATAGGCCACTACCCCAAAAAGTTGGAAAAGCAATTAAGATGTGCTTTATGTCATGCAAGAGTTCGCTGGCAATGCAAGAAATGTTTAAAAACATTATGCATTGAAAAACAATGTTTTGAAATTTTTCACCTATAACCCGCCGCTGTACTCAGTTGAGTACACCCTCCCTACTCCACCCCTTTATTATTTTTTTAAATTTTTTCATACTTTTATATTAATTTTGTATACAATGAATTAAAAAATAAACTTTTTTGTTAATTATCGCTTCTAGATTTATTTTGGCGGTTAATGGGTTAAGTTTGCTTGCAAATGCTTATACCCAATATTTATTAATAAAACTTTTCACATTATATCG
The DNA here is from genome assembly GCA_927399465.1 of Sarcophaga caerulescens. NCBI lineage: Eukaryota > Metazoa > Arthropoda > Insecta > Diptera > Sarcophagidae > Sarcophaga > Sarcophaga caerulescens. The sequence goes on along the minus strand of OV656873.1, from coordinate 23,937,547 downwards.
TAAATTTTTTATAGAATTTTATATAAAAAATTAATTAATTTTTTAATGTTTTTAATTTATTATTCTGCTGTTAATAATAATTATGAAATGAATAAACATAAAAGAACTTACCTATTTTCCAGGCTAATTTGCTATTCTTCTCAACTGCAGTTCTTAATTGAATGCCAGCGGCGGCCTTTTCAAAGCCTTATAAAATGCGAGCAGAATAGTTTACGGTAACGTTTTTATTTTTAAAACTAAAACACAGATTCACACACATACAGGGAGAGAGTGAGAATGGAAAGAAAATCTATTAAAATTTAATTTAATTCACAGCACAAAGATTCCATCCATCACACGCATTTGATTATTTCAACTAAAAAAAACTCTGGAAAGAGAAGGAAAAGAAGAAGAAGAAAAAAAAATAAATTTTATTCCAGAATTAAAACGGAAAAAGTCTTAATAAATAGCCGAGAAATTTTCATTATCAAACCAAACAAATGCGATAAATTAATTGAATTTCTTTATAAAACCAGATTGCTTTATGAATTTGGTTTTAAAATGTTTTTTAAAAATTAAAATGGTTTTTCCCCCTTTTTTCTAAAGGGGGAGAGTCGCAGCAGTGTTGCCAAATTGGGAGCTGTTTTCTAAAGAATCTGTCTCTGAGTTTTTTTATGGAGGCTTGTATATAACAATCTTACTACGTTCGATTATATACATACGTCGAGAATAAGAAAAATGAAGAATCTCAGTAGAAATACAGTCAAACCAAAGAAAGACGACTATGAATGTACATATGCAGCACAGAAGGTGAGATGATTTTTCTTTTGGACAATGGGCACTCAAAAAAAAAATCCAAATAAAAAAGGATGGTTTAACCTTAAGCACGGTACCTAACAGTACATGTAACGATACAGTAGCTACTTTTATAGATTCGGACACCAAGGCTGTCCAATTCGCCGAGAACAGGACAAAAACGTTAAACAAGTAAATTTTGGATCGCACAAATATGACAAGGCTTTTCAGTCGAAAATTTTGTAGATGCCATGATATGATATCTGAAGAAGAAGATAGTACAAAAGGGTTCATAATGCACCTGAACTCAAGGTAGTCCAGAGTGTCCTCTTTCGAACCGTGGTAGTGGGATAGCTGAAATAATTCCGTCCTTCATACCCACCAACCATCGTTTACATTTCAACACTTTTGTTCGCAAATAATAATGATCATAATGAGAATTTAATTTTATGTCAGTAGTCTGCAATAAATGCAAAGTAGAAGAATAATCTACTTACTGCCACTGTTAAACAATTAACAGCGCTCTGTTAGCAAAGTTTTCCCTGTTAGAGGCAAGAAGTGGCGCTTCTAAAAGTGTGGATTTGAGTCTTTGGTTTTTAAATGCGAATTAATCTTCACACACATCATAATAGAGCTTCGTATAGTTAGTGTGAGTTTATATGCTAGTATCTAAAGGGAGTAATGCTGACTTGTCAGCAAATGGAGTTATTTTTTTTTTTATTTTGAGACTGAAAGTTAACGGTAACACTGACCGTCTGATATTTTATAAATGAAATCCAACCTCACTTTCTGCGTAATTTCTTATGAAATGGGCAACACTGTTTGGAGAACGTAAAAAAGAAAAACTTCAACTTCCTGGATTAACTACGGCAGCCAATTAATTTTAAAACAAAATTAATACCACCCACACACACCCACACGTACGCACACACACACAGTTATATTGTGTCTAATAATGACAAGTCATGACTAAAACTAAATGCCAAACAATTAATTACGACCAACTATGGCAGCAGCACAGGCATTAAATTCTAATGCCATTAGACAAGGGATTACCATTTCATAGCACAATTGTGCAGAGAGAATTCACACACATTGCTTATACTCTTTTATTTAGTCGTCGATCAGACTGCGACAAGCACACATATCAGCTGTTATTGGCAAAGGTTACTCAGTCTATAATGATGTATGCAGCACCTGTGTGGGGACCGGCTTTGGGTATTAGAATCTACGCTAGGGATGCAAGATCTCTATTTCGCTTAAGCGCCCTTAGGGTGGCTAGTGGTTTCCGCACAGTTTCATATGAGGCTATTGGTGTCATATCAGGTATAACTCCACCTGATATTATGGCTATGGAGCTGAAACGTATATATGATAGAGTTAGGATTGTTGGTAGAAATTTGACAACTGAGGAACGAAGAGAGGAAAGACAAAGGAGTTTAGAAGAATGGCAGATTAGATGGGATACTGCAAGCAAAGGCCGATGGACACATAGACTTATCAGAAATGTACAAAGTTGGATTGAAAGGAGACACGGTCATGTTGACTTTTACATGACACAGTTTTTGACAGGGCATGGCTGCTTCAGGGAATATCTCTGTAAATATGGCCATGACAATGAGGTAACTTGTTCCTTCTGCGATAATGGAAATGAGAATGCTGAGCATATTTTCTTTTATTGCAATAGATTTGAATTAGAACGCGAGTTGTTAGAGATGATGATAGATGAGAGAGTGACACCAGACAATATGTCAAAATGCTGTCTGCAAATGTGATGCAGGAATTGAGAAGGATAGAGAGAATTCGTAGGATTGAAAGGGATAGGAATTAATAGTAGCAGTCAATAGGCTAGAACTCGTCCCGTGATGGAATACTTAACGGTAGTACCATAGGACAAATAGGTTCGAATAGTAGGGGTGGTTTTTTAGTGGGTTAAAGTCCCACACTACTGTTGCAGGGCAACAGTGTCTTTCGATGATTTTTTCACCTACGGAAAAAAAAAAAAAAAAAAAAAAAAAAAAACATGCCAGCGGATGCTATAATATTTTTTTTTTTATGTTTACACTCAAAAAATATTGTATGTTAAAAAACTTTTTTTTTTTAATTCAAATTCATATGTTCTTAAAACACATTTTGATTGTTTTAATAGTCAAGTAAATAATTTAGATGATATGGAGAGAGAACAACTTTTTTATAGACATAAAGCAATATTTTGGAAAAATTAAAAGATTGGTTATTAGCAGGAGAGGAAATTTATGAACCAAAATTAGTATCCAGCAAATATCTAAAAAAAAACATTTCCTAATTATTAAATCAAGATGTATAACTTTATGTATGTTGATGAAATGAAAATCAAAATAGGAGATATTACTAACATTTTTCTATGACTTTAAGCTCTCAACTTATTTTCTCTCTCTTACTCACTAATACACAAAACCAAAAAATTTTTGGTAACCCCTGCATTAGACACAGAGTCGGGTAGACAACAAAATAGAGTGCGGGGAAGGAAGACAGGGACAGGGAACAAAAACAGGAGAGGAGGTATATTTATACAACTCAATTAAAACAAATAACTCCGTTTAGTTGTCTACGTGTGCGAGCACTAGAAAAAGAAAAACGGTGAGAGAAGGAGAGAGAGAGAGAGGTAGAGAGTAATGAGACTTTTCTTAAAGACATCAATCATAGTTTACAATGCTTTCGTTAAGTCATTCGAATACCAACCCTTAACCCTTTAAGGCAGCCCATGTAATATTTTTGAGGGAAGAAGCTAAGAAAAATACTGAAAATTTCGGTTTTTAATTTGGAAAATTGTTTAAAAGGAAAGTTTTTCCGTTTTAAAAAAAATAATTTTTTTCGCATAAAATACTCACATGTGAGGTATAGGAAAAAACGAAAGGATTTCATGCGTATGTGTATATATGTTGTATGTGTGTGTTTTTTAATACATAAATTAATGGAATGACATTAAAAAAGAAATTCCAAAAAATGTCATTAAAAAACTGAAACATGTTTGGCAAGCGTGCTTACTCGTTTGAATACATTTTTAAAGACGAAATTACATTGAATGTGGGGAGGGGGGGTCATATAATATGAAAAGGATTGGTTTTTTTTATTAAAAAATGAAAAGAAAATTTAATTAATTTTATGAAATTAGTTATAATGCAGGATTTTATTACATTATCCCTCACTCACTCCCCCTACCACTCAATCCATTAAGAAAATTTGAAAAGAGAGTCGCGCACCAGTCATCATACATAGCAGCACACATATTGACAGTCTTGCTTAAGGCAAACGTCAGTCAACTGGTAGTTAAAGAAATTCGTTTGAAAAGCATTTTTCAAATTAAAAAAAAATTACAAATACACAGCGTATAAGAAATGACAGATGTTTAGATGTCTGGCAGATTTTTGTTTCATTTTTTTTTTTAGAAAATAAGAAAAGAAAGAAAATTCAACGCTTCATATGTTTGCAAAAGGAGTACATCAAGATCGACAATTTAATTCCCTTAAAAAGGGCGCAGTCCTATAAAGAATCTCTCTCTCACCATAAAGTATTAGAAATCGGCATACCTTGTGACGACAAAAGGCGGAGACCTTGTTTTTGCCCACACCATATCACTGGATGATATTTATGATTTAATGTATTGTTCATTTTCTTCTATATTTTTGCTGTATGAATTATTGTGGCCCCACTGTGCCTAAAATATTTAAATTAATTTTTGCTAAGCTCTTATGATCTATTTTTAGAAACATTATTATTCTTGATAACGGTTGTCGTACGACTCACATTTGACCTACAAGACCTCTCTGCTGAATTCAATTAGTGCTTGCTCTCACATTGGTAAGTTGTATAGAAGGACACAACATGTTTGATGTTCGATCATGTTTGTTCTGTTATTCGTTACTTTTGTGAGTAAAAGCGAGCATGACTTCAGCGGTCGAGGCAGTTGGTGATGAGTTGCTGGTAAGGCAGGTCGATCTTGTGACATCGACTATCGCTGAAAATGTAGATAAATCACGAGTGGTGTGGTTGTCCCCACTAGTGAGATACGAGTATTTGCAGCCAGTAAAACGTTGGCAACTGTGACTGGACAGACACCAGAGGTCTCAGAGCCACAATCATCCAGAGCGCATGCCTTTGGTTGACTTAACTGACTGTTCCGGGGTAATAGCAAGGGCCAGTAGAAACTACGATCATCCGGAGCGCATACCGTTTGACTGTTGTTCTGACTCAACCCCCCTTGGGTAATAGCAAGGACCAGTAGAAACCACGGTCATCCGGAGCACATGCCGTTTGACTGTTGTTCTGACTCAACCCCCCCTTGACGCTTTCGGCACTGTTACTTGACGAACCGTTGACTGGACAAACACCAGAGGTCTCAGAGCCACAATCATCCAGAGCGCATGCCGTTTGATTGTTGCTCTGACATTCACCTTTGGTTGACTTGACTAACTGTGCCAGGGTAATAGCAAGGACCAGTAGAAACCACAGTCATACGGAGCACATGCCGTTTGACTGTTGTTCTGACTCAACCCCCCTTGACGCTTTCGGCACTGTTACTTGACGAACAGTTGTCTGGACAGACACCAGAGGCCTCAAAACCACAATCATCCTGGAAGTAGGCCATTTGAATGTGGCTCTGACATCCCCCTATGGTTGACATGACTGACACTACTACTTGACGAACCGTTATTTGGCCGGCCTAGGGCTTATTAACTTATATTAAACTTAATTTTTCCTTCTATGTAGCCCTAACGTAGTTTAGTACGTAAGCTATTTTACTTATTGTTAATAAATAGCTTAGAACTTTCAAAGAAGTGTCTTTTCTTTATGTAACCACTGGACGCCGCTGAACTACCCCAGCACCCAAGCGGAAACGTGTCGTTACAACCTTTGCAGTAAATTTCTTGATTTTCAATGACGAATTTTTGATGAATAATGCTGCGTCATTGAGTTCAGTAATGATGGTCTTCTCTCAACTCGAATCATTTCAGTTAAAGCCGTATGAAGCTACCGTCTTTTACTTTAACAGATCAAAAATATATAATTGTTGGGAATAGCCCTGTCCATAAGCCTATCGTATCACTTTGAAGTCTTTCAGGCGAAAGTATCAGTAATACAGGCAGAGATGAGAGCTATTGACCAAGGAAATATTCCCAGACGGAATATGCCGATACGTTCTGATAGCCAAGAGGCTAGCAAAACACTAGATTCTTACGTTATGAACTCCAAGACTGTGTATAGTTATCGCAGATGTCTCAACAATCATAGAGGAATGATATGATGTGCACATTATATGAATACCACGACACAGTGACATTCCAGTTAACTGTAGAGCAGTTCATTCGCTCCGCATTGGGCCAGTTGAGACACAACCTTCGAGCTCTTCAATGTGATTCTCTACTTTGGACACTCCTTTCAATACCTGTGAGCCTATAACTGACAATGTAGTCATGAATTCCATCAACGCCAGATGAGCTGCTTCGGATGAAAACAGAACAGGGAAGAAAATCCGACCAAAGCTGGATAAAAGGCCACGTAAACTCTGCTTAAACTTCAAAGGTTGAAGTTATTATTGGGCATTGCATAGGGGCCACTCATGCAAGACACATTGATTTTGAAACACTTGGCAAATGATTTCAGCAGAAGCTGTAGAGACAAGTAAGAGAAGGAGACTGTTTGTTCTTCATCTATTGGGTACAAGCCCAACACTATGCCGGAGAAGAAAAGGCCAATTTGATTTCTACCACATACACCGTCTAAGTGGAATGTTAGGCAAAAATATTGGCGGTCTAAGTCGCCGAATAATTCCATGATTAGAGGGAAATGAAAAACTGTGGTATCAAAAAGGGCCTCATGTAGCCTTAGTATATCCTTTCAACTTCTTTTTGGGCAGACAGCCACCTCTACAATCACACACCATCATGCATTACAATTACATATGCAAAGAAGAGCATTAAAGTGCTTCAAGAAGAGCCAATGAATCGTGCGCATACGACTAAAACTGTTTTCAACAAACAGGAGCAATAGAATGCTAAAGACTCGTGTTGGTAGAATCGAATCAAACACGACATGGGGTATGCTTGTATGAAGCAAAAAGAGTTTCTAAGGCATAGTCCGGAAATATAGAAAATGTGGAAGGACCTGATCAGAATGAAAAGCTCTTACTGCCTCAGTATTACGTTATCAGTAGAGAGAGTTTTGCAAGAGTTTTGCAGGAAGACTGCTGAGAGGAAGATGTCGCAGAAATATTTCGTTTTATTCCAGAGCGCGTCTGTACAAGGATTTGTTTCATGGGATCGCGTCTAATAAGCCAACACACTATTAGACTAGACTATGGTGACGACAACAGCGACACTACAAATTAACAATGCCGCACTCTCTACACTGTTTTGTGCACAGAGTTCCCCTCAAGATAACCACAACCATTATTAGCCAGCAGTGTTACTGCCACCGTATTTACTTGTATTTGCAATCAAAAAGACATATGGATGAGGTGGTATTCTCCCTCCTCTCCGTAAAGCATAAAATTTAATCTGAAATTAAAAATTTCCAAAGACAGCATAAATTAAATAAAAACAAAGCAAAAACGAGAGAAAGACAGGGAGAGAAAGAAAGAGCGAGAGAGAGACAGAACTAACGTAAAAATCCTCTTTAAAACTCTTGCTTATGTGTAAGTGTGTATTGGCGGTAATGGTATTGGTTATGAAAAGATTTTCTTTTTCTTACAATTTAATGCGTTCTTTAAAACAGGATCAACAAAAACAGAGAACGAGAAGAAGAAGAAATTAAATAAAAATAAAACAAAAAAAAAAAAAAGAATTAAAACTTCCTTGCGAAGGTCTTTCTCTTGTAAATGTCAAGACAGCAACATGAGCAACAAGAGAGATAAAAAAAAACAAACTACAACAACAATAACAACAATAACAATTTAAAGAGAACATTTTAAAAGACAGAAAGAAAAACATTTTTCCCCTTCTTTTTTAACTAATGCCAAAAGGAAATTTAAATAAAGTAAAGTGATCAAAGGAGACAGAGAGAAAGAGAAGTAAAGAGGGAGATTGTGGAAATGTAACATATTTACGGTAACACACGTTACATGCTTTTGTAAAACAAAGAAAAATTTAAGCACAGAGAAATTAATTATACAACAAAACTCCCCCCTCTCCCTCTCACAAGCCACAACATTGATGCACTTAATAAAAAGTGTGTGTGTGTGTGCATGTGAATGAATCCTTAGTAAATGTTTAATACAGCAGCAGCACCCTTAAAAGTGGGGGAAGAAGAAATTTAAACTCACAGAAAAAAAGTGCAAAAATTAGAAACGCTCTGGCGTATGGATTAAAAATATACATATGTACATATGGTATGTACATTAGAGCGACTCAAGTTGTATGGAAGCGAAATTCGCGCAAAGTGTACCCTCCTCAAAATGAACATTGGTATTTTTTATGATGACATTTAAACTATTTCGGCTCCAGCTTTAACCTCTCGTGAGCTGGATCATTTTGAAAAAGGGTCTATTTTTGCATGTTTTGTTAATTTGAGAATCTGTTTTCTTACCAACATATACTTTATGGGTATCATAAGAAAGGTTTTTTTAATGCGCGTCCAACTGTATATACAATTTGTACAAGGACGATCATCCATGTCCTTTTTTTAAGGGTATTCTGTAAAAAAGAACGGTTTTTGAATTTTTTGTTCGGTGTTGTTTGTAATAATAATGCCACATTAACATATTTTAATCTTTAGTCGATTTAATTAAATACGGGTCTCAGCTTTTTTTGAAATTCACGCTAGTTCGCGTTTTGAAAAAAATACAATAGGGTGGTAACCCTTCGTTGTAAATAGGGAGATATGGGTATCAAATTCTTTCTTTTGCCAAGTACATCATCTTTATATGTAAATAATTTAGATTTTTGCAAATTAGATGCATTTTACACCGTGCTCTGGACTATATATAAATGCAATTTTGTAGTAACTCTAATATGATAGCGGATTTAGTTTCTAGATCATGTATGGATGAAAATAGGTCTAAAGAAAGACAAAAAGAAATGATCCACGACTTTTTGGCGGCATATTTGTTTCCCAAATTAAAAAAAAAAGTTATAAAATTTTATTGTTTATATTTACAAAACTACAAACTACAACTACTACAAAACGCGAACTAGCGCGAATTTCAAAGAAAGGTGAGACCTGTATTTAATTAAATCGACTAAAGATTAAAATATGTTAATTTGGCATTTTCATTACAAACAACACCGAAAAAAAAATTCAAAAACCGTTGTTTTTCACAGAATATCCTTAAAAAAAGGACATGGATGATCGTCCTTGTACAAATTGTATATACAGTTAGACGCGCCTTAAAAAAACCTTTCTTATGATATACATATTGTATATGTTGGTAAGGAAACAGATCCTCAAATTAACAAAACATCCAAAAGTAGACCCTTTTTCAAAATGGTCCAGCTCACGAGAGGTCAAAGCTGGAGCCGAAATAGTTTAAATGTCATCATAAAAAAGTGCAAGGTTCATTTTTAGGAGGGTACATCGAGCACTTTTTTTGGTGAGTCGCTCTAATATACATATGTACATAATTGGTCCTTACAACCCTTCAGTCAGGATTAGGGACCTAGTTTCTCACACCACTTATGTTGTGTGTGTTAATTCTTATACATGAGTGGCGGTACCTACAGTTTTTAAAGTCGACTCCAAATGGCAGATTTTTTGAGAAACTTTCAGAGTTTTTGCCAGAAATCTGCTGAGAGGAAGTCACCGTCTGACCAGAGGTTTGAACTGTGGCCCTTACGTCTAATAAGCCAACACGCTATCTATTAGACTACGGCGACTTCACACTTCAGCATAGTAGAGACTGAGAACATATTGAGTTCTTGTTACTACACAGCTCAAGGCAACTGTAGATTTCTTAACTTTATTGATTTGTTCTCTGTTCTCGTCAGGTGAGGATCAGCGGTGGATTACTCTATTTTCCCTCATCACAATCTGCCTGCTTTTTCCAATTCCAATTTGAAAGTGACCTTATTTTCCCTAATCAGCTGACTTCGTTTACCGAGACAGTCTCATGCTATTTTCTAGTCAACATCAAACGAGTTAGTTAAGCCTGGATGGCGGCCTGACTGTTGCACATGACGTCCTTTGTAAAGGATGATTTTTTAGCTATTATCTTTTTGGCAACACTGGTTTAAACAGCTCACGCACGTTTCGTGTTATGTTTCACTGTCAAACATCTTCAGTTTGGTCTATAATTTAACCATGAAGCCGTCTTACAAACGAACAACGCTTGCAAATCATTGAATTTTGCATCATTGGACCGTACTTCATCAAAGATGCTGCGAATCGTAACGTAACTGTGAATGTTGAGCGCTACCGTGAGATGATATCCAACTTTTTTTTGCCCAAAATGCAAGAGCTTGACTTGCATGACATGTGGTTTCAACAAGACGGTGCCACATGCCACACAGCACGCGTAACAATGGACTTATTGAGAGGCGAGTTCGGTGAACATTTTATTTCACGTTCGAGACCGGTCAATTGGCCGCCTAGATCGTGCGATTTAACGCCTTTAGACTATTTTTTGTGGGGCTATGTTAAAGCTCATGTCTATAGAGACAAGCCCGCTTCAATTGACGCATTGAAAGACAACATTGAAGCATTTATTCGTGAGATACCGGCCGAAATGTTGGAAAGAGTATGTCAAAATTGGACTAAGCGGATGGACCATTTGAGGCGCAGTCGCGGTCAACATTTGCATGAAATAATCTTCAAACATTAAATTATATGGACCGTACTATCGATTCAAATAAAGATTTTATGCATTTTTCTGAATTTTATGTGTTTTTTTTTTTAAATTTTCCTATAGCTTTTAAAAATCACCCTTTATAAGAAATAGTACACCATACAGACTATGTATATGCAAATGGTAGTCCAGAGGGTCCTCGTTTGAAACGTGGTAATGGGAATAATTCCGTCCTCTATCCCCAGCAACCATCCTTTACATTTCAACACTTTTCTTCACAAATAATAATGATCATAATGAGAATTATATTTTATGTCTGCAACAATTGCAAAGTAGAAGACTAATCTACTTATTGCCAATGTTAAACAATTAACAGTGATCTGTTGATAGCAAAGTTTACCCTGTTAGAGGCAAGAAGTGGCGCTGCTAAAAGTATGGGTTTGCGTCTTTGGTTTTTAAATTCGAATTTATCTTCACACACATGTCTTACTTACTTATTTGATCAGTACATTCCTTTAGTCGGGATTACAACCTAGTTTGTCACACCACCCGCGTTCAGTGTGTTAATTTTATTCATGAGTGGCCAAACGACGCGATTTTGAGAAACTTTTCATGGCAGTTTTCACTCTCAGAGTATTTGCCAGCAGACTACTGAGAGGAAGTATTTTTTCTTCATACTTCGTTTTATTCAAGATGTCTGAGCCAGGATTTGAACCACAAGCTCTCGTCTAATACTACAACACACTACCTTATCGACTACGGAGACATCAAATGTTGCGTTGTTGGCTCTAAATTTGATATTTTCAAAGCAAAAGAACAAAAAACAAAAAACTTCTTCGTTATTTTCATTTCCATTATTTCCTAACTGAGGACTAAGTGAGAACAAATAACAGATGCTTAGCTTCTCACATGTCTTAGAAGTTCCTAAGGACACAATCAGTATGAAAACCATACGTTATTGCTTGTAAGGCCCATATTGTTAAGTCAATTATTAATTAATTTCCCTTCAAAAGTAATACCGGTACATACATATGTACGTCCTTTAGCAATAAATCGTTATCGTTTTCAAATCAATTACAACACTAAACGCCATCCGTGTTTACCTTTTCTAAAAAGCATACGGCAAATTGCTTTACATCTTTTAAAACATAAATTCTTATGGCATTCAACCAAAATGTCATCCAATCAAATACAAATACCTTTAAGGGGGCCTCTACGCATAATAGTTTACCAACCTTTTGAAATATGCCAACCATCCGTATTTAAATTTTGATGGGGCGGAGAGGGCATTATTTAAAACTTTTTAATTAAAGGACACACTAATTAAGCGCTTTTTAATCCTTTTCATTATAAAATACAAGGATAACAATAAAACGACAACAAAAAAGTAACAAAAACAACAACTATAAAGTGTTTTCAATTAAAGGTAATGGATATGCTGCTCTTGTTTCAATGCCATTCTCAATTCCATCTCTTTTTCGTTCTTTTGTTTCCCTTTATCGCCCTTTTTACCACCCCAAAAAAAGGGGCCACTTTATTTTTAAACTGTTTTTTTAGTTGCGTTCGTTCTTCCTTTTGTTGATTTAGTCCTTTAAATAGTTCCCCTTTTTTCTTCTTTCTTCCTTCCTTCGGAATGTTTTTTTTTCATAGGGGCGATTTCCCGCTCTTTCCCATATAAGGTGACAGTGACACGAGCAACCGAGAAATATTGTTTGTTGATATGAAACGCATTCAATTTAAGTTGTGTGGGTGTGTGTGTGGGTGTGCGTATGTGAGTTTATACATAAGAAATGGGGCGAGCATTTTTTGTGTTTGTATAGGTAAGAAAAGAATTCCATCTTCATTATACTACTCTGCTATGCTGTTTTATGATTTCAAAACTGTCAATTAACAGCTTAAAATGATAAAAAAATTTTCCTTAATTTTACACTGAAAAAAAAAAACGTGTGTGAGTTACATTGAAAGTTTGCTTTTAATTTTATAAGGGCGTAGTACGTTGGGGTTTGAGATGATGTTTGAACAGCCTTCACTTTAATTATGTTTTATAGAAAGGCTGAGAAACTAATTCCTTACTACCGGCAGCTCAGATCTAAGTATTACTGGATTTAAGTCCTTGCATGATCACTCATTTGCTGAAATTAATTTGGATAAGAAGTAAGGGGTGATTTTTTAAGAGCTATAGGAAAAATTTTCAAAAAAAACACATAAAATTCAGAAAAATGCATGAAATCTTTATTTGAATCGATAGTACTACGGTCCATATAATTTAATGTTTGAAGATTATTTCATGCAAATGTTGACCGCGACTGCACCTCAAATGGTCCATCCGCTTAGTCCAATTTTGGCATACTCTTTCCAACATTTCGGCCGGTATCTCACGAATAAATGCTTCAATGTTGTCTTCCAATGCGTCAATTAAAGCGGGCTTGTCTGTCACAAAAAATAGTCTAAAGGCGTTAAATCGCACGATCTAGGCGGCCAATTGACCGGTCTCGAACGTGAAATAAAATGTTCACCGAACTCGCCTCTCAATAAGTCCATTGTTACGCGTGCTGTGTGGCATGTGGCACCGTCTTGTTGAAACCACATGTCATGCAAGTCAAGCTCTTGCATTTTGGGTAAAAAAAAGTTGGATATCATCATCGATTAAGGTTAGGTTAGGTCGGAGTGGTAGCTCTGATGTCACAAAGCTCACTTGAGCACGCATAGCGGCTCGTTGTGATGCCACGGGTGAACGCAGTCCCTGTACTGACCAAGTTCCACCACAATCAGGGAAAAGGAAGAAGTTGGTCAGCGCAAGGGCTGCACAACGGAAGCACGACTACCCCGCACTGGAAAACCAGCCAGAAAATTTGATGAACGAAGCTATATCCTTGATATCAATGGATGATAGCTCCGTTAAGCTAACAAGGAATGGGGAGCCAAATAACCTATATCTACACCTAGCAAGAGACGGGCACTGACAAAGAAAGTGAATAACAGTCTCCTCCTCCTCAGAGGACCTGCATCCATGACAGAAATCGTTAAAAGGGAGCCTCATTCTTTCCGCGTGTCTGCCCATGACACAATGACCCGTAAGCACGGCCACCGTAGTCGAGATGACGTCACGACCAAGACCAAGTAATTGGTTGGTACGCCTTTTATCCATCAAGGGCCAGGTGAGCCTAGCGGTGGAGCAGGACTCCTCGTTGACCCAGGATAGGTTAGCGTCTCGAAAGAATTTCCGCGCAATGGTCAATTTGACCGAGGCAAGTGGTATACCCAATTCAACAGAAGAGGATTCCGGAAGGAGCGCACCAGCTCTGGCGAGCTCGTCTGCTCTGCAGTTACCCGGAATTTCACTGTGCCCGGGGACCCACACCAAAGAGACACTGGTGAAGCGCCCCGAAAGAAGGTCGAGACAGCGACGACATTCCCTAACGATCCTAGAGTTAATCACGAAACCTGATAGAGACTTTATCGCGGCCTGACTGTCAGAGAAGACCGAGACGCGGGTGAAAGGAGCATCGTTGACAAGGATCCATTGAGCGGCCCGGTAGATCGCCATCACCTCCGCCTGAAACACGCTGCAGTAGTCCGGCAGACGGAGAGAAATGTTCAGGTTCAGTTTCCCAGAGTAGATACCGCTTCCAACACCATTGTCGATTTTACATCATCGATTAAACTGACCATAAAATGGAAGAAGCGCGCGATGAACTTTCTTAACAGAGCACGCATTTTAATAATAAAATTCAATGATTTGCAAGCGTTGTTCGTTTGTAAGACGGCTTCATGGTTAAATTATAGACCAAACTGAAGATGTTTGACAGTGAAACAAAACACGAAACGTGCGTGAGCTGTTTAAACCAGTGTTGCCAAAAAGATAATAGCTAAAAAATCAACCGTTATATTCCAAAATGGCCACTGATCTCCTAGAGAATTTTCAAGCAAAAATTTATATTTTCAATTTTCCAATTTTTTTAATACCATATCACTTTATTTGTGATTATGTTGCGGATTATATTAAGAGACCTTGTTAACTTGCTTTGCATATATTATAGCACTCACAGACCTAGAGTATTTCCCTAAATTAGCTCCTAAACAAGTGGGCTTGTTCAGAGGGCTGTTGTTAAATAGCTAACAGTGCTCTGTTGAGGGCAAATTTTGTTCTGTTAACAGGAAATTTTGCTCTGTTAACGCCAAATGTGGCGCTGCTAAAATTTATGGATTGAGTCTTGGATTTTCAAATTCGAATTTATCTTCACACGCATATGTAAGTAAGACTAAATGATGTCCCTTATAAGTTATTAAATACCCATTTTAATTTAAAAAACTTAATAAAAAATTTCAACGTTGAATGTCCTTAAATTTTAAACATTTTTCTACGAATTTCATAAAACCAAAAAAAAAAAAAAAAGGAGTAACCGGCGGTTTTACTAATTTTCCCCAATGGCTGCTTATGTAATTAAAATTATAGAAAAAAATAAAGCGAAGAAGAGATGAAAGATAATGCCTTCGCCCTAACCTAATAACAGTTTGACTATCTTATGACATCATCAGCATAAATTCAGGTTCAGTCAAAGGTTCATAAATAACGTATGACGTCCGTGCAGTAAAACCTATTTGGAAAGGACTTTATTTGTAAAGCACTCTCCTAACGCCTTTACGTCATGGCAACACTGTTATCACTGTATGTCACTACTTACAGCTTTTGTCGTCTCTTCTTTCTTCCATTCCATTCCAGAGTCTACATCATTAACATATTTTTCCATCTCATCATAGAACATAACGAAAAAAAAAAAAATAACTCACGACGACAGCAACAACAAAGTCGGTAATAAAATTATAAACTGCGTAACATTGTATGTCACCATAAAAGAAAAAAAAATAAACTCCCGTAATAAGTCAAAAGTATGGCAAACAGTTAGACAGACAGACAGGTTACAACACAACACACACACCCACACACACACAGTGAGTGTTTGTCATTATGAGAGAGAGTGCGATTGCTATTTGTGAGTACATGGTCCCACACAAAGTACACACCACCGCTCAACTGAATAAATTATTTTTAGAATAATTCAACCAGTGCGGGAGAGAGAGAAAAAAAAAATAGAAAATGTTTGTAATTTTTTTTTACAACGTTTTAAAGAGTAACAACAACAACAAAATTTACCAAATAAGCACAAAACTAAAGTGACAGACACACATACACACTCCGACACACTTCACTTTACTTGAGTACAGTTGAGCGGTTAAGGTGCGTGAACTTTTTGCATTTAAAAGTTGATTAAAAGGAAAGGCAGCGTCTGACTTTTGGTTTTTTCTTTTTTTTTTATGAAATGAAACTCACTTTACACACACACACACACGCTTACATATTTAAATCATTAAGTTGCCGGTTGTCATGTGGTTAAAAATTAATGGCTGATAAAATTGCTCATGTTTGTGCTCAAGTCACTTAGTCATCATTATCATCATCACTCATGCGTTTTAAAGAAAAAAAATTTAAAAATTTTTTTCTCGAATTTTAAACAAAAATGTTTAAAACGATTTATCCCACCCAGTACGTTTAAAAGTTTTTACATCAACATAATTGAGAGCCTAAAAATGAATGTTGTGGGGCGTACAACTTCAAATTGATGACAGAAACAAAAGGTGTGGTGAGTATATCGTGTGGTGAGTATATCAAGAGTTCACTCCCAGTTTTCTATTGTAACTTTCTGATGGAAATCAAGACTTACTTACTGAAGTGATCATTAAATTTTTTTTTTTTTTTTTTGGTGAAACCAGCACTCAGGGGATGGCCCCTACTCATGCAGTGCATTGTGCAGGTTTTTAAGAAAATGGGTTATAGGAAGGTGGAAGAGAGGGAGTAGTGTTTGTGGACACCTCAAGATGCGAACGGCAAGGAAACGAGTTGCTGCTAGGTGACTATAAAATGGCCAGTGCTATACCTTTCACCATTAGACAGTCTACAGCAATCGTCCCCAAGAAGTCCGCACCCTTCAGTCCTAGCTTCTCACACTCCTCATGTTGTGTGTGTTAATTTTATACATGAGTGGCGGGACCTACAGTTTAAAGTCGACTCCGAACGACAAATTTTATTGAGAAGCTTTTCATGGCAATTTTATTTACTCTCAGAGTTTTTGCCAGAAATCTGCTGAGAGGAAGTCGCCGAAGAAATATTTTCGTTTTGATGTCTGACCTGGGATTCGAACACGGGCCTTCAGTCTAATAAGCCAACACACTACCTACTAGACCACGGCGACTTCAATTGTTTAGCTAGGATTACAATCACTTTGTTACATCACCCATGCTGTGTGTGTTAACTGTTCGGAACGACAGATTTTCGAGAAACTTTTCAAGGCAATTTTATTATTTACAGAGGAATAGACACTGATGCAGCAGCTTTGAGAATATTCGAGAGAAAAGTCCTACGTAAGATCTTCAGTCCAGTGCAAGTTGGCAATAATTTCCAACATCCAATCCAACAGTAAGCTGTATAAGCTGCTCAACGAGACACCGACGTTGTGCAGCCTATTAACATACGCTGGCTCAGTCATGTCGTTCGAATGGAGAAGGATGCTCCCGCGAGACAGGTATTGCGGAAGTCGGCGAAGAGGACGACCTTGTTTGCGTTGGAAGGACCAGAACGAGGAAGCCCTGTCATCGATTGGTGTGACCAACTGGCGTAGGCATGCAAGAAACAGAGGCGGCTGGAAGGATGTGTTAAAGCAGCCCGAAATCTGTTAATAGGGTTATTAATGGCCGGTTAAGTTAGTAAATAAGTCTCACAGTTTTTGCCAGAGGACTGCAAAGAGAAAATCACCGAAAGAAATATTTTTTCTTCATATTTCAATTTATTTTGAGATAACAGAGCCAGGGTTTGAAGCTTGGCTTCTCATCCAATAAGCCAACACACTACCTACTAAACTAAGGCCACTACGATGGAGAGTGCTCATCATCGCATAATCCCCCCGGCAAACGATGACTCACTTGCACTGACAGTTTCTTTGAAATTAAGTGACTCAACAACAGTTCTGAATTTCTCTTTAAAATGGCGTATGACTGGCGCTATCGTAAATTACTGGTTTTTATAGCCGTTATACTGTCAATATTAAACGATCTCCTCATAATAAAACCAAAAAATTAATATTAAAATTGTTTTATAAAGAAATAAATCGAATTTAAAAGCGATTCCATATTTATTTTTGATTGATGGATTATTAAATAAAAAAAATACACAATTTTTCTTGAGCTCTATATTAATAAAAAAAAAATAATAAAGGGTGAATTTTTAGCTATTATCTTTTTGGCAACACTGGTTTAAACAGCTCACGCAGGTTTCGTGTTTTGTTTCACTGTCAAACATCTTCAGTTTGGTATATAATTTAACCATGAAGCCGTCTTACAAACGAACAACGCTTGCAAATCATTGAATTTGGCATCATTGGACCGTACTTCTTCAAAGATGCTGCGAATCGTAACGTAACTGTGAATGGTGATCGCTAGCGTGAGAAGATATCCAACTTTTTTTTGCCCAAAATGCAAGAGCTTGACTTGCATGACATGTGGTTTCAACAAGACGGTGCCACATGCCACACAGCACGCGTAACAATGGACTTATTGAGAGGCGAGTTCGGTGAACATTTTATTTCACGTTCGGGACCGGTCAATTGGCCGCCTAGATCGTGCGATTTAACGCCTTTAGACTATTTTTTGTGGGGCTATGTTAAAGCTCATGTCTATACAGACAAGCCCGCTTCAATTGACGCTTTAGAAGACAACATTGAAGCATTTATTCGTGAGATACCGGCCGAATTGTTGTAAAGAGTATGCCAAAATTGGACTAAGCGGATGGACCATTTGAGGCGCAGTCGCGGTCAACATTTGCATGAAATAATCTTCAAACATTACATTATATGGACCGTAGTACTATCGATTCAAATAAAGATTTCAGGCATTTTTCTGAATTTTATGTGTTTTTTTTTTTTTT